>CM053615.1:35563148-35610166 GCA_028646535.1 Procyon lotor
ATCCTTTTTAGAGACAGCTTCTAGTATTCAGTTCATCTTCTTTTCTGTGTGAAAGGAACCACAAAAGTAGGGGAAATTTTGTATAGGTTGTAAAGGGTATTAGCACCAGATCACAATTATTTTTTTGTCAGGGCATGTAAAGCAGTACTAAGCTTATTGAACTCATATTAAATATAATCTAGAAACTGAACATTAATTTTGAGATTTTTTTAAGCAGTCTCTGATTCTTATGTATTATGGGGTCTTTGATCTGAATACTGAAACATCTTTAAGGGGGACAATTTCAGAGGAAAGAGTCCCTACCTTATATTCTCCAGGCCATGGAGGAACCCGGGTGGCAACATTCTGATTTACCAATCAGAGCTGTATTTCAGACTCAAACCTTCCAGGCAGGAGGTGTATAGATCCAAGAGGAGAGGAAAAGCATGAGAGGGGATGCAGTAGCAATATTTTATAGGGTCTTTTTGTTGTTAAAACAATAACAAAATATTTAATAAAATAAAATGTTAATTAAAATAATTTTTAGTGGTCACAGTGGCATTGTATTTATGTTTTTAAAAAAGTCTGGATCCTACATGCTGAATTACTTACAGATGAAATGAAATACCAAGTATTTGCTTCAATTCAGGTGGTTCATGAGACCAAGATCAACTATGAGTCGAAGCTGGGTGAGAAACACAGGAAGAGTTCATTATACTATTTTTGTTGATGCTTCTATTTTATTGTTCTTTATAATTTTTTTTAAAAATTGATCTTTGGAAATAGAGAATACATATATTTCTTTTTTAAAAAATATTTATTTGGGGCACCTGGGTGGCTCAGTGGGTTAAAGCCTCTGCTTTCGGCTCGGGTCATGATCTCAGGATCCTGGGATCGAGCCCCAGATGGGGCTCTCTGCTCAGCGGAGAGCCTGCTTTCTCTTCTCCCTGCCTGCCTCTCTGTCCACTTGTGATCTCTCTCTCTCTGTCAAATAAATAATTTTTAAAAAATTATTTGTTTACTTGAGAGAGAGAAGTAAATTCTCAGTTATTTACTTGAGAGAGAGCACATAAGCAGGAGGGGCAGAGGGAGAAGGAGAGAGAACCTCAAGCAGACTCCACACTGAGCTCAGAGCCCCAGATAGGGCTTTGATCTCAAGACCCTGAGGTCACCACCTGAGCCAAAAACAAGGGATAGACACTTAACTGACTGCACCACTCCGGTGCCCCTAGAATACATATATTTCTTGATAAGTGGTGAGGACAATTTGCTATGATGTGAGAAATGAAAGAAAAGAGGTCTTGTGTCTCAAGATATTCATATAGGCTGTCTTTCTGTCAGCCTCTCTATCCATTATTTCTTTCTCTGTTTTTCTCCCTTTGCTAATCCCTACTCTTCTTTGTGATTTGTTCTCGGGACCATTTACTCTACTCTGATTCAATACCAAGAGCCTTGGGTCGGTCCTTCCCACTGCTAGTCCAGCTGGGTTTGGCCTGTAGGCCTAGTAAAGACAGTTGGATAGAGAATACCTAAGTAACTCCAAAAGACTCTAGATGAGGTCATTCTGATAATGCTGAGACAGAGTCCACAGCCAAAGATACTGGAGTGGAGCAGAAAGAGAGTATGCTGATGGTGCCTGTGGAGAGTTGGACACACTGCCTCACCGAGATATATGAATAATGCAGATCTAGTGTTTGCTGAGGTCATTCTTACTTAAAACTCTTTTCTGGAAGAATAACACAGCGCCTGCAGGCATGAATCACCAGGCCTTCAAATGCTATGTTTTCAAAAATTGATGAGTGAGGGACTGCAACCAAATAACTTCCCAGTGTAGGACGTGTGGATTAGACATTGGAAAGTGGAGATCAGGCTCAGATTTTCACACTGGGGGGGCTAGCCTAGGGAAACCAGAATTAAGGTATTCTGACTGGGGAGAAAAAGAGCTAAGAATTTAGTAGTTTCTCCTCCATACTCAGCTATGAAATCACCAAAGCTGAGACTGGGAGACTCTAGGTATATCAATAAACTGCTGGGCCTTAATTTCCCCATCTATCAAATGAGTTAACTAGGATAGATGATCTCTAAAGTTTCCCCTCTACTCCAAACTCATGACTCCATGAAATACTTAAAACTACTCTTTTTATTATGAGGAATTTTAAAAAGTCATAAAAATAGAGAACACAAAAGAAGCATGAAGAGCAATCACTCCATTTCAACATACGTCCAATTTTGTTTTACCTAAATTCCTACTTACTCACCGTCCTACCTCCATTACATTATTTTGAAGCAAATCCCAGATAGTGTATGAAATACATTTTAGTGGACTCTTTTGGAGCAAAGATAGTTTATAAATGACAGAGCAGGAGAAGTCAGTCTTTCCACTTTTCCTGGATACTTTCTCTTACTGCAATCGTAATCACTATCATTAAATTTAGCATGATAGGATGCTAAGAATCACATGCTAAACCCTGTTATACTCAGTCAAGGAAGAGCTACCATTAACAAACACGTGCTATCTTCCAGATTTTACTCTGATGTATTGATTACTTTTGCTATGTAACAAATTACCCACCCAATTCCCCCAACTTTTCAGCTGGAAACAAGAAAACTTTTTTTAAAAATTTTATTTATTTGACACAGAGAGAGAGATTACAAGTAGGCAGAGAGGAGGGAGGGTGGGAAGCAGGCTCCCTGCTGAGCAGAGAGCCCGATGCTAGTGCTCTATCCCAGGACCCTGAGATCATGACCTGAGCCAAAGGCAGAGGCTTATAACCCACTGAGCCACCCAGGTGCCCAAGAAAACATTTATCTCACAGTTGCTGTGAGTAAAGAATGCAGGAGCAGCTTATTTGGGTGATTCTGGCTCAGAGTCTGTCAGGTGGCAGAAATAGAGGTGTCGGCTGTGGCTAGTCATCTTCAGGCTCAACTTGGCAAGGGTATAATTCTGTAGTCATTCACAGGGCTGCCTGATGACATGGTGGCTGGTTCCCGCAGAGTAAGCAATCCAGCAAGACGAGAGAGAAAGTATCTAAGAGTAAAGTCACAGATCGTCTTTTTTAATAGCCTCATCTTATTAGACACATCATTTCTGATGGAGTCTGTGTGTTAGAAGTTAGTAAGTCCACCCCACACCCAGTGGAAGATTACACAAGGGCATAAATCAGGAAGCAGGGATCATTGCAAGCTACAATGAATGGCTGTCTATCACATGTGCTAAGTATTCATTACTGGACTGGACTGTTGGATATTATAGCTTATTGTAAATTAATAAATGATCTCATTTCTTATGAATACAATTTTACCATTTTACACATGAGGAAAATTAACTAACTCGCCTGAGGACAGAGGGGAAGAAAGTGAGGGAACTATGATTTATTTCAGTCATTCATCAAATATTTTTTTGGAAGTCTATCATATATTGGTTATTCTGAATCTGAGACAATGTGACATATGAATACACATGTGACAAAATGAACCTTGCTCTCAAGGGCTTACAATCTAGTATGGAATTTAGACATTAAGAAATTACAAAAATAGGGGTGCCTGGCTGGCTCAGCCAGAAGAGCATGTAATCTCGGGGTTGTGGGTTTGAGTCCCACATTGGGTGTAGAGATCACTTAAAAATAAAATTAAAAAAAGGATATTCTAAAAATAACCAATTACCATAATCAGATTAAACTGTTAGATTTATCATGGTTCTGTTAAACATGGAGTTGAATAAAACAGATCAAAAGAAATAAAGAGATATAAAGGTCTTTGATTATTCCTGTGAAAACCAATTTTTAGTTTTTTGAGGGAATGAACAGGAAGAGGAAAATAATTTGGGATGCTTCAGCACTGAAGATGGCAACCCAAAATTCCTTGCTTATTTTAAGGAAATTTTCAGGATTTTCATTCAACTCTTTTGCATTGCTGATCCACAGAAATCTGCTGTGACCATGCATGCCCAATCATGGTGTATTGCCTTCTTCAATGAACTGTGTGTTTCTTCTATGCATTCTTGCATCTAGAAAGGCTCAACTGAAACTGTGATACTATAGGGATTATAACAATTATGTCATTATTGGGCTCTTCAGCTCCTCTCCCATGTTTTAGACTCAAATATTTACGTGTTAAAAATTAAAATGAACTTGGGGTGCCTGGGTGGCTCAGTGGGTTAAAGCCTCTGCCTTCGGCTCAGGTCATGATCTCAGAGACCTGGGATCGAGCCCCACATCGGGATCTCTGCTCAGCGGGGAGCCTGCTTCACTCCCTCTCTGCCTGCCTCTCTCCCTACTTGTGATCTCTCTAAGAAATAAATAAAATCTTTTTTTATATATATTTTAAATTTTATTTATTTATTTGTCAGAGAAAGAGACAGAGAGAGCACAAGCAGGCAGAGTGAGAGAAGCAGGCTCCCTGCCAAGCAAGGAGCCCGATGCGGGACTCCATCCAAGGACCCTGGGATCATGACCTGAGCCGAAGGCAGACACCTAACGACTGAGCCACCCAGGCATCCCAGAAATAAATAAAATCTTTTAAAAAAATTAAAATGAACTTATTTCAGTGCTAAGCACATAAGATTGCAGTTGAAAAGGTTACTCAATCTAGGACTTTCAGGCCTAAGAGCAGCTACTGAGATAAGAAAATTAGGCCCTAAATACACAAAATCAATCCACAAAGCTTTAGGTAGACAATGGCGATGAAAAATCTATGGAAAATCATTACGGCAATTAAAAATAGTGAAAAAAAAATAAATTCTTAAATCCCACCTTGCAAGTTGAGAAAAATCTGTCAATCAAATGGAAGAGATACATTGGCTTCTTCCATTTTTCATTTCTGTGGTTGTAAAAATCCAAGAAGATAAAACTCCCAAAGTGTGTTAACAAAATCTATCCATTAAGACATCTTGTCTACATTAAATCTTTTTAAACTATTAATTAATATGTCTGGAGAAAGAAAAGACAAGAAGTCTTCACGATAAATTTCCAAGTCTTAGTTCTTTGAAAAACTTGTCCAGATTGTCAAAGATTGTTTTTCACTGTGCTCAAATTGACTCCAAACTATTACTAAATAAGCCTTATATCCATTGCTGTGCATTTCTAGAGTCAATTCTGACTGCTAAGGTAGTTAGGAAAATAGTTTCTGCCATTGGCTACAAAGTTCAAACTATCATACATGCAATAAACTTTTTTTTTTTTTTTAAAGAGCAGCAGGAGCCCCGTTAAAGGAATCCCTGCATATCAGACAAAGGAATGCTCTTTCGCTTTTTTTTTTTTTTTTTAAAGATTTTATTTATTTGACAGCGAGAAACACAGCGACAGAGGGGACACAAGCAGAGGGAATGGTAGCGGGAGAAGCAGGCTTCCTGCAGAGCAGAGCAGAGAGCCCGATGCGGGGCTCGATCCCAGACCCCTGGGATCTGACCTGGGCCGAAGGCAGCCCTTAACGACGGAGCCACCCAGGCGCCCCAATAAACTTCAGAAGTAAACCAACAACAGAGCGCTCATGACTGAGGTCTAATCTTAAACTTTTTGGCAGAAGTGCAGATTGAATCAAGAGAGTAATTCTCAGGAAAATTATCATTATATATTTGAATATTCATCAGAGATACCCAACTATTACCTGTTCTAACTTTGACCTGCCATGAAATCTATGAAATCACTTGCCATTTATTTTCATTTTTTGCCAGGAGATAAAAAACGTCCTGTTTAAAACCACTTGCTTCTTAACTGAGTAACTAGTTTTTATTCCTTCTCAGGTTTACGTTTGTCAAAAATATTTTGCAAAATTTGCAGGAAGGCGTAAGGACTTTGCATGCATACGTGTAGATAAGGAGCCTACATCTAGGAGGAAGGAGAGGACTCAAACAAACGATGTCTAGATTCGGAGTCCCCATCCTGTAGCTGGCCAAGGCAGCGACACGGAGCACAGCCAAGGACTCTCTTGGGGCGCTGCAGCGGGGAAAAGACTTCGGGAAGCGTCAGTCCGCAGGTCTCTCTCCAGCCTCAGAGGCGCCCCCGTCATGCGTGGAAATTCCAACTCCCACCGTGGGAATGAAACTTCTCTTCCACAGACCTGCATCAGGCTCGGCATTCACCTCAAAGACGTTGAGGGACTCGGCGTCCCCATCCCCGTCTTTGATAAAGCAGAGGAGCAGCCGCCACCTGCCTGAGGCCAAGGCAATAAACCTACACCACACAGAGAGTCTGAGCGCCGCAAGAAGGGGTGCAAAGCAGAGCTCAGGGCTCTTTCCTCCCAGCAACTGGGGACTGGAAGAGCGGACGCGGGGGAGGGGCTCCAACCGGGTAGGGCTGGGACCTCGAGCCCCGCGGGGGGTCTCCGCGGGAGGTGGGGGGGGGGGAGGGGAGCGGTGGCCGCGCGGGCTCGGCCCTCCCTGGGGGCGGGGCTCTAGCTCTGCCCCGCCCGCGTGCCCTCCCTTTCCCCACCCCTCCCCCCACGTCCTTTTCCACCCGCCCGCGCAGTAGGAAAGGGAGAGGGAGGGGGAAAAGGAAAGTGCTGTTCAGTGGAAAGGGGCGGAAGGAGGGGGAGAAAAAAAAGAACAGGGAACAGAAACATGGCCGTCAGCTGTCGGAGCGGTGGTGCAGCGAGAAGCTCCTAGGCGACCCTCCGGCGGCACCGCGGGACCCGAGAGAGCAGAGGCGCCCGCGCAGGCTCGCGCTCCCGGCCGTTACCGCTGCAAGCGGCGCCCCTCGAGACCGAGCCCGTGAGGCGGCGCAGGCGCAGATCGGGCCGTGGCGGCGGCTGCGGCGGCGGCCGCGGGAGCAAGTCCCCCGCCCGGCAGTGCCCAGGGCGCGCAGGCCGCGAAGGCGGCGCTTTCATGCCCCAGGAAGGGGCTGTGTTTGGGTGGCACTGAAGGTGGAGCAGGCGGCAGGTGAGTCTGCGGTGGGGGGGCCTTGCGCGGAGGAGCCCTGCGTCGCGCCTCCGCCGGGCCCGCGCTCCTTGGCTGCGAGGGCGCGGGGCAGGTAGCAACTCGGAGGGCTGAGTTCTGATGGCCCGCCTGCGGGGGGTCGCCAAGGAGGCGGAAAGTGACCGCGGCTGGCGTGCCCGGCCTAGTTTCTCCGAGGTTTCTGGGGGCGGGGAGTCCCCGGAGCCTGCGGGGAGTGATGATCGGGCAGAGGCCGCGCCCGGACGGGCCTCCCCGCGCCGCCCGCCCCCGCTGCTGAAAGCCACTTGCCAGGACGCGCGAGGGGGTCTGGGCCCTGGGGACCTCCTGGGCGACGGCCGTCTGGGAGGGGGCTGGGCGGGGAGGGGGCGGGGATTGGGTTCGAGTGGGTGGAGAGCGAGGACTGGGGTCTGGCGAGAGGGGTCCAGAGACCGCGAAGCGGGGAGACCTGGGGGCCCGGGCAGGTGTCGCAGGTGAATTGAGGGCATATCCTCCTCGGCCTTACCCTGGCTGATCCTCAGGGCTTCCTTGTGGGAGATGACTTTTCGGAAGGCTGGTTCCATTAAACTCCGAGTGACTAAACACAAATAAAACCAACTAATGAGCCTCTAGTGCTGACTTGTGGGGTAGAGGGCTGTAACTTTTCTGCACTGAGGATGCTGTCCTGTCTTTTTTCCCTTTGCTGCTTCATGGGCCTTTTTCCCTTCCGTCGCATCAGAACAAATAAGGAATGACCCAATTTTTAAAGAGTGCCCCTATTCCATCCCTTTATGTGTTTGTTTCACACTGGAAAATGTAGGCCAGTTACCGAAGTTACTTGTGCAAATATGAGGGTTAAGTGTCGTCTCCAGTAACTAACGAACCCTACGCAGTCTTTGTGTTTTTGCCTGAGATTGCCAAGCATTGTAATCTGGGAATTTGGTTTACGGAGACTGCTTAATTGTGTGCAAACTCGTGTTAAGTCTTTTTCCCTAGCTAGACCCCCACTTTACCGTGGGAGTGGATCTTCCCTTCCGGTCTTCCGGTTTAGAAGGTGAAGGGTATAGGAAGACAGGGAAGAATATCAGCGCTAAGGCGCCAAGTTTTTAATGAATACTTGATTTGAGGTGAGCGTGTATATTAAGCTATCCGAAATGAAGGGCACAGTTTATGATGTTCTGTGTACACGTAAGAGCTAAATCGTAATCAAAACGAAAACTTGTCTATGAACATTAAAGAATGACTGTCAGTTCTTGTTCAGTTATAAACATTAAAAAAAAAAAAACAAAAACCTTATATTTTTTTTCCTGCCTTGTTCTTTGTATTGCAGTTAAAAAGTTGGTAAACTGTCTTGTGAAACTGGGAACTCAGAAATGATGTTAGATTTGTATTCGTGAGGGTGATTTGCTTCATATAGGCTTGCTTTGAGTCATTTTTCTCCTAATGGCAAACTCAGTCCCCACTTTGCTCTACATTGGTATCTCCTGTGGTCCTTTTGCAAAATAGTTGATATTTTGTATTACCGATTTTAGTAAACTGGTAATGTGTTAGTTGATTTTGGCCATACATAGTGCCTGACTTATTGCACTAGTTTTTAGACTTGTTAATTTGGATAATAGAAAAGCAATGGTGTTAGAAATGTTGAAGTTGTATATTGGAGTAATTTATTCTTGTATAACTTGTAAATGAGTGCATGCTGTTGTTGAGAGTGATCATAGTATTTTGTAGTGTAAACTTGAGTTTTCAGCTGAAGAAATTGGCAGTAGAGCTGGTGTGTGGAGACTATTCTTAAAACGCAAATGTTTTAAATTACAAGGAACTGCAGTGGTGTGTAGGCTGTGACAATTCATGGTGCCAGACTTGGAAAGTTATTTGGTTGAGGTGCTCTCTATAAAGAAACATGTTAAGTATCTTCAGTAAAAGCTAATTTGTAGCTATGCACAAGGAATTTTGCATGATAAAGATACATAAAGGTCGCACCTTTGCTCTTTATCTTCCATTTAGGACCGAAACATACTATATTTTCTTTGGAGTTTCCTGCCAAGACAATTACTAATTTTGCATTGGCTTTGCTGCTCAATTTGGACATTAGTCTTATGCTTACAACTTAAGTACAGGTTGTAAAGAAAAAGAAAGCTGCTGAGTCAGAGGCAGGTTGTCTCATTTGGTTTTTCTGATTTGCAGAAGGGAATTTCTGTTAGAATTTTCAATTTCCAATATAATATGCATGTTGAAACTTAGTAAGGGCAAATAAGCTTTCCTAATACAAGAATAAAATTTCATCTTCTGTCAGCTGTTGCTTTGAGTTTTATCTCCTCTTTCAGATTGTCGGTTTGACAGATTTGTAGTAAATGGGATGCCTTGTTGGATTGGAGATTGCTTTGTAAGGCTTAAAAGTTGGGGGAAGTTGTACCCGGTACAGCTGGTGTAAAGATATGGGGTTAGCATCAGACTGTAGGAAATTCCAAAATAAGATACATTTATTATTTGAAATTTAAAACAGTGTTTTTGAGGAAGAAATTAGGTAGTTTATAAACTTTAAAATTTTTTCTACTTATGTCAGTACATAATAGATGTGTAGTAAGTGTATATGTGCCAGATACACGATAATGTGCTACTTGAATACTTTTTATTGAGGGACACCTGGGTGGTTCAGATGATTACGCATCTGCCTTTGGCTTAGATCATGATCTCCAGGGCCTGGGATCCAGTTCCATATTGGGCTCCCTGCTCACTGGGAAGCCTGCTTCCACTCACTGGGAAGCCTGCTCCCTGATCACTGGGAAGCCCTCTCCCTCTGCCTGTCCCCTGCTCTCTCTCTCTCAAATGAATAAATAAAATCTTTAAAAAACATTAAAACTTTTTATTGGAAAAGAACATAACATGATTAAAGGAAATTCAAAAGGAAAAAAATTTCTCGCCTATCTTAGACTTTTCTGTATTATTATTCTACTTGTATAATATATTAATTAGTATAATGTACTAATTCTATCCATACTTATATATTATTCTGTGGTTAATAATCATATAATTGTCTTTTTTTTTTTTTTTAAAGACTTTATTTATTTGAAATGGAGCGTGTGCATGAGCAGGGAGGTGGGGCGGGGAAGAAGGTGAGGGAGAAGCGGACTCCCTCCTGAGCAGAAAGCCCAAATCTCAGGGCTGGATCTCAGGACCCTGAGATCATGGCCTGAGCCAAAGGGAGATGCTTAACTGACTCAGCCACCCAGGTGCCCCATATATAATTTTCTTTTTTTTTTAGATTTTTATTATTTATTTATTTGACAGGGAGAGAGAGAGCACAAGTAGGCAGAACAGAGGCTGAGGGAGAGGGAGAAGCAGGCTCTCCACTGAGCAGGGAGCTCGATATGGGGCTCGATCCTAGGATCCTGGGATCATGACCTGAGCTGAAGGCAGTCACCTAACCGAAAGAGCCATCTAGGCACCCCTATAATTGTCTTTTTTTTTTTTTTAAGGCTTTTATTTATTTATTTGACAGAGAGAGATTACAAGTAGGCAGAGAGGCAGGCAGAGAGAGGAGGAAGCAGGCTCCCCGCTGAGCAGAGAGCCCAATGCAGGGCTCGATCCCAGGACCCCGAGATCATGACCTGAGCCGAAGGCAGAGGCTTTAACCCACTGAGCCACCCAGGGCCCCCTAATTGTCTTTTTTTTTTTTTTTTAAGATTTATTTTAGAGAGAGCATGTGTGCAAGTGGAGGGCAGAGGGAGAGGGAGAGGGAGAGAATCTCAAGCAGACTCCCTCCAGAGACCATTGTTTGGGGGCTTGATCTCAGGACCCAGAGATCATGCCCTGAGCTGAAATCCAGAGCCCACCGCTTAAATGACTGAGCCATTTAGGTGCCCCATATAATTGTCTTTTTAAACATAACGTGTTTTCCTTGGTGCTGCATATTACTGTTATTTTTATGGCTTTATAACAGTCCAAAGTTTTTGTTTCATAGTGGATTTAACTATTTCTCCAGCTTTCAACAGTTTTAGTAGTTCCACTTTATTACTCTTAAAATAGTGTGATAATGAAATGATTTTGCTAATATGATGGTCCAAAACAAACTACTTTTTATTTTAAATTTTTTTATTTTTTAAATTTAAAAAAAAATTTTTTTTTAAGATTTTATTTATTTATTTGACAGAGAGGGAGAGATCATAAGTAGGCAGAGAGGAAGGCAGAGACAGAGGGGGAAGCAGGCTCCCTGCTGAGCAGAGAGCCTGATGCAGGGCTCCATCCCAGGACCCTGAGATTATGACCTGAGCCAAAGGCAGAGGCTTAACTACTGAGCCACCCAGGCACCCTAAATTTTTTTATTTTTTAAAGATTTTATTTATTTGTTTGACAGAGAGAGAGAGACAGTGAGAGTGGGAACATAAGCAGGGGTAATGGGAGAAGGAGAAGCAGGCTTCCCACTAAGCAGGGAGCCTGATGCAGGGCTCGATCCCAGGACCCTGGGATCACGACCTGAGCCAAAGGCAGATGCATAATGACTGAGTGACCCAGGTGCCCTCAAAACTACTTTTTAAACTTGAAAAATTAAACATTCTTTTTTTTTTAAGATTTTATTTATTTATTTGACAGAGACAGAGATCACAAGTAGGCAGAGAGAGAGGGGGTAGCAGGCTCCCCACTGAGCAGAGAGCCCGATGTGGGGCTCGATCCCAGGACCCTGAGATCATGACCTGAGCCGAAGGCAGAGGCTTTAACCCACTGAGCCACCCAGGCCCCCCGAAAAATTAAACATTCTTTGAACTACTTCATTTGCAATGGATTAGGGCTCTTATAATATTGTATTTAATTGAGAATAGAATTAGAGAAAGATGAAAAACTATAGATATGTCTATATGACTTGAATTCATTGAGTGTCATAATGTAAATTATATATTATATATAATTCTCCCTCTTACTGACTTGCTACATGTTTTTTATGTTTACTAATTTTACTTTTAAAATGTAATAGGTAATACTAGAGGATACTATGATAAGTGAAATAAGTCAGAGAAAGACAGTTATCATATGATCTCACTGATATGTGGAATTTGAAAAACAAGGCAGAGGATCATGGGGGAAGAAAGGAAAAAATGAAATGGGATGAAACCAGAGAGGGACACAAACCATAAGATACTCTTAATCTCAGGAATCAAACTGAGGATTGCTGGAGGGGAGGGGGTAGGAGGGTTAGGGTGGCTGGGTGATGGACACTGGGGAGGGTATGTGCTATGGTGAGCGCTGTGAGTTGTGTAAGACTGATGATTCACAGACCTGTACCCTTGAAACAAATAATACATTATATATTAATGAAAAAATATAAGCAATATTCTTATAGGAATATTTATTCTTATATATATTCTTATAGGAATTCTTAGAGTAATACTGTGGGCATAAATGTTTCTCAGTGTAACTTATTTCAGTCAAATTTTTTTTGGCTAATATTTACTAATATTTACAAATCTAGACTTATATAAGCTTTAGACTTATAGAAGAGTAATTTTATAGGATTTTAAAAGTCTTTGAAATATTTTAAAGGATTCCTTGAATCTGGTTTTTTATTGTGTATATGCGGTTTATATATCTTAATTTAGGGAAGCCTAGATTCTAAAAGCATAAATGTTATGAGTCTCTTTAATGATGGGAAAAAGAATGTATTAAAATAGGTACTTGCTATTGGCTGGGATAAAAAGATGAATAACATACAGTCTGAGTATTAAAGTCTGGTAGGATAAGCAGTCTTCTAAATATGCATCACAAGTACAACTTGACAAATCTAGAATAGAGCAAACTTCTCTATAGGAGCCGAGGGAAGTCCCTAACCATTTTTGGTGTGGATTAGAGGTGGTGAATTTACATAGAAGGAGACATTTGATGTAAAATTCAAAAGAATGTTATGAAAAGGTACAAAGTAATGAAAACGGTGGATCTAATTAAAATGCAAGTAATGTGTAGGTGCACTGGTAATTTTGGAGGGAAGTAGGAGCTGAGCTGGAGGGGAAAGCAGGGCTATGTTTTGAAGGGTCTTAAAAGTCAAATAAATTAAGACCATACACTGTGGGGAACAGGAGACCAAACCATGCAATTGTTTTAGGCTGTAAATATCTTTGGCTCAGTTGTGAAGAAAGGATATGGGTGAGCAGCTTGAGTGAGGCCGCGGGTTCATCAGAAGATCTTGAAGGCATCCAGGTGAGAATTGAGAACAGCAGTGGTAGGGATGGAAAAAAATGAACAGACTTGAGAACTATTATGTGATACAAACATTTTTCTCTGGCTCAAAAGCCTTGTCTTTATCCTTATCTTCCCCTTGTCCAGTATGCACCTGTCACATCAGCCAACTTTCAGATTCTTTCTCTTCGAGCCCTTGCATGTACTGTTCCATTTACATGTTTTTCAGAGCTGGCTTTCCTGATCACACCATCTAGTTAGGGAGATCAGCTACTATCAGACCACTTAGTTATTTTATTCTGTAGAATTTCTTTTCTTACTTTCCCTCCTTCTTTCATATTTGTTCCCCTTACCAGTTTGGTGGTTATATGCAATCTGGCTCCTTTTTTTTTTTTAAGTGTGGGTCTGTTTCTGGTCTCTCTCTTTGTGTTCCATTGGTCTATAGTCTTATACCAGTACTATTGTCCTAATTACTATTTGACATAGTATTACTACATAGACTACAATAAGGTAGTGTATGTCCGTCAACATTGTCTTTTTTCAATATTGCTTTGGTTATTTTAGATCTTTAGCATTTTCATATAAACTATAGACAGTGCTTGTCAGTTTTTACGAAAACCCTAATGAGGAGAATTGACATCTTACTAATATTGAGTATTCTGATACTTTAACATGGTATATCGCTCCATTTATTTAGGTCTCTTTAGGTTTTTTTGGTAGCGTTTTTGTAATATTTCTTTTGTCTTGTATATATTTTGTTCAATTTATCCTTAAGTATTTCATGTTTTTTTGATGCTTTCAATTGTCAGTGATATTGTATTTTAAATTTCTTTACCCCAGTTTTTTTGTCGATAGTGTAAAAAATATAATTGATTCTCTTGCATATACTGTTTTATCTTAAGTTCACTTTTTGTGTCTAATAGTTTTTATGTAGATTCCTTAGGGTTTTTTTTAAAAAGATTTTATTTATTTATTTGACAGAGAGGAGAGAGATCACAAGTAGGCAGAGAGGCAGGCAGAGAGAGAGGGCGAAGCAGGCTCCCCGCTGAGCAAAGAGCCTGATGCAGGGCTTGATCCCAGGACCCTGAGATCATGACCTGAGCCGAAGGCAGAGGCTTTAACCCACTAAGCCACCCAGGTGCCCACTTCTGGAATTTTATAAGATGTCTTCCTATTACTGATTTCAAATTTAATTCAGTTGTAGCCAGAGAACATGTTGTGTATGATTTTTTTGTTTTGTTTTGTTTTGTTTTAATGGTATGTATAGAAGGATTCTGCCATGAGAGAATAGGACTTAACATTTTGGCATATTCTCTTTCAGGAGTTTTGTGTTTTTTTTGTTTTTTGTTTTTAAGATTTTATTTATTTGACAGAGAGAAACACAGCGAGAGAGGGAACACAAGCAGAGGGAATGGTAGCAGGAGAAGCAGGCTTCCCACTGAGCAGGGAGCCCGATGCGGGGCTCGATCCCAGGACCCTGGGATCATGACCTGGGCTGAAGGCAGACGCTTAACGACTGAGCCACCCAGGCGCCCCCATGTTGTGTATGATTTATATTCTCTTAAATTTATCCAGGCTTTATTTATGGGCCAAAATCTTGTTTTGTTCTATGTGCACTTAAAAAGAATACGTATTTTGCTGTTGTTAGGTGGAGTATTCTATAAATATCAATTATATCAAGTTAATAGTGTTCTTCAAATTTTATGTGTCCTTCCTGATTTTCTGTATACTTGTTCTGTGAATTCCTAAGTAAGGAGTGTTGGACTTTCTTTAATTGTGGATTTGTTTATTTCTCCTTTCAGTTCTGTTAGTTTGCATATGACAAGATGCTCAACATGACTCATCATCAGGGAAATACAAATCAAAACTACAATCAGATACCACCTCACATCTGTCAGAATAGCTAAAATTAACACAGGAAACAACAGGTGTCAGCAAGGATGCAGAGAGAAGGGACCCCTCTTACCCTATTGGTGGGAGTGCAAAAATGTGCAGCCACTCTGGAAAACAGTATGGAGGTTCCTCAAAAAGTTAAAAATAAAGCTACCCTACAACCCAGCAATTGCATTAGTGGGTGTTTATTTAAAGGATACAAGAATAGTGATTTGAAGGGGCACATGCTCCCTGATGTTTATAGCGGCATTATCAATAACAGCCAAATTATGGAAAGAACCCAAATGTCCATTGATTGATGAATGGATAAAGAAGAGGTGGGGTGTGTGCATGCGTGAGTATATGTATATACATATATAGAATGGAATATTGCTCACTCATCAAAATGAATGAAATCTTGCCATTTACAATGAAATAGATGGAGCTAAAGTTGTATTATGATAAATGAAATAAGTCAGTCAGAGAAAGACAAATACCATGTGATTTCACTCATGTGGAATTTAAGAAACAAAACAGATGAACACTGGGGAAAGGGAAAAAAAGGAGAGGAAGAGGCAAACCATAAGAGATTCTTACTATAGGAAACAAACTGAAGGGGAGATGGGCAGAAGGATGAGCTAAATAGGTGATAGGTAGTAAGGAGGGCACTTGCTGTGATGAGCACTGGGTGTTATTTGTAAGTGATGAATCACTAAATTCTGCTCCTGAAATTGGTATTACACTATATGTTAAGTAACTAAAATGTAAAGTAAAAACTTAAAATATTAACCCCACACATACATAACCCCCCCCCCCCCCAAACCCCCCAGTCTATCAGTTTGTGCTCCATGTACTTTGAATCTCTTGTTAGATGTATACACTTTTGGGATTGTTAGACTTGATGAATGAACTTTATTATGAGATGTTTCTCTTTATCCCTGTTCTGAAGTCCTCCTTTGCCTGTTATTAATATGGCCACTCAGGGGTCGCCTGGGTGACACAGTCAGTTAAGCAGCCAACTCTTTATTTCTGCTCAGGTTGTGATCTCAGGGTCATGAGATCGAGCCCTGCATCAGGCTCCATGCTCTCTGTGGAGTCTGCAAGCAGAGATTTTCTCTCCCTCTGCCCCTCCTGCTTGTGCTCTCCCCCCTCCTCAGATAAATTTTAAAAAAATGTATGGCCACTCACACTTTTTTACATGTTAAATGTTTTTGCATATGTATACTTTTTTAGAAAGTAGACTGTATTTTTTATTTTTTTAAGATTTTTTATTTGAGAGAGAGTGGGGGGGAGGAGCAGAGGGAAAGGGAAAAACACAGTTCCTACTGAGCAAGGAGCCTGATGTGGGGCTAAATCCCTGGACTCTGCGATCATTACCTAAGCTGAAGGCAGATGCTCAACCAACTGAGCCACCAGGCGCCCCTAGACTTTATTTATTTATTTATTTATTTTAAAGATTTTATTTATTTATTTGAGAGAGGGAGAGCGAGATAGAGCATGAGAGAGGAGAAGGTCTGAGGAAGAAGCAGAGTCCCCATGAAGCTGGGAGCCTGATGCGGGACTCGATCCCGGGACTCCAGGATCATGACCTGAGCCGAACGCAGTCGTGTAACCAACTGAGCCACCCAGGCTCCCTAGACTTTATTTTTTAGAATAGTTTCAGATTTGCAGAAAAGTTGAGAAGGTTGTACAGAGAGTTCTTTATACCTGGACTCAGTTTTTCCCGTTATTAACATCTTACTGATTAGTATGGTACATTTATTACAATTAATGAACTAATGTTAATACATTATTATTAACGAAAGTCTATAGTTTATTCAGAGTTCCTTCATTTTTACCTAATGTACTTTTCTGTTCCAGGATCTTATCTAGACACACCATTACACTGAGTTGTCATGTCTCCTTAGGCTACTTTTGGGTGTAACATTTTCTTCGACTGTTCCTTGTTGTTCATGGCCATGACAGTTTGGAAGAGTACTGGTCAGGCATTTTTAGGATGTTCCTCTAGTAGAATTTTTCTGATTTTTTTTTGTAGGATTAGAGAGGGGTTATGAGTTTTTGTGAGGGGGATAGATCACAGGAGTAAAGTGCCATTTCTACCACATATTAAGTTTGTCTACTGTCAACATGATTTATGATTTTGCTGTTGATCTTGATTACCTGGCCAATGTAGCAAAGTTAGTCCCCTCTTGTCCCTTTCCATTCTGTGCTCTTTGGAAGGAAGTCACTAAGCCCATTTTACATGTAAGGATTAGGGAGTAACATTCCTTGAGAGCAGAGTATCTGCATAAGTTATTTGAAATTCTTTTGCATAGGAGATTTGTCTGTTTTCCTTAATGTATTACTTTATTCATGTCATTAATTTATATCAGTATGGACTTAATGGATATTTAATTGATACTTGGGGTTTTAATCCAGTACTACTTTATTTACTTTATTTGCTCAAATTGTTCTAAATATTGTTTTTGGTCATTGAGAGCTCCTTCACTTGGCTCCTGTGCTCTGTTGACATTTACTCAGTGTGGGTTGATACTCTTGGACCACTTACTTTCTGGCGCTAAAAAAGTGCTCCAGGCTCATTTTGTATATTTTCTGTTCCAGTCCTAGAATCAGCCACTTCTTTGAGATGTATTGGTTCTTTTGATTGGAGAACGGTGTTATAAACCAAGATCTTGGGGTGCTAGGTGTGCTGATTGCTATTGGGGTGTCACTGCTTCTAGGCCTTCTCAGCTGATTGAGCAAGGAAGTGTACTTTGTGTATATTCACTTATTCTATACATACATTTATAAGTCTTTATGTCACCATCTGTATTTATATTAAGGTAAATATGAGTTTATTTATTTATTTAAAAAAGACTTTATTTATTTGACAGACAGAGACACAGTGAGAGAGGGAACACAGGCAGGGAGAATGGGAGGGGGAGAAGCAGGCTTCCCGCCGAGCAGGGAGCTGGATGCGGGGCTCGATCCTAGGACTGAGCTGAAGGCAGACTTAACGACTGAGCCACCCAGGCGCCCCTAAATGTGAGTTTACACTGAGTCTCTAATCCATTACTAATGGATCATCATAGTTTCCTCCCCTTATTTGTCTGTAGATTCCTGCTTTGACAGTGAGAAACCTGGCTCCACTGTCCATCACCTATTTATATAATTGTTCAATTCCAGCACTCATTTACAGCAGTATCAGATTATTAACTTATACTCCTGTGAGAGACAAGTTTATCAATTAGAGTGCCTTTTGGCAGTTCCTTTTGCCTTTGGTTTTAAAGACTGCTCATTTTTAAAGTTAGTTTGGTCAGCATCTTTTTTCTCTAGCACCCTTCAGTGAGGTTGTTTTATACATTTGTAATACAGTTATATTCTCTTGACCTGCTCCACATTGCTTTGGGGGATCCCCTGACCTCCTGAATGGTGTTTAAGATTTTTTGCATACATTAAAGCTCACTCTCTATGCTTTAAAGTTCTGTGAATTTTGACAGATGTCACGTATCCACCATTATAGTGTCCTATTGAATAGTTTTACCTCTGTAAAACTACCCTGTACTTTAACTCTAAAATCCTTTCTGCCTCACCTTAAAGGTTTGGAAACTGCTGATCTCTTTTTACTGTTTCTGTAGTTTTGCCTTTACTAGAATGTTATGTAAATAGAATCATATAGCAGTTAGTCTTTTCATATAAGCATCTTTCATCCTGCAGTGTACATTTAAGATTCCTTCAGAGGTTTTTTTTTATCTTTTTTTTTTTTTTCAAGATTTTATTTGTTGAGAGGGAGAAAGCATGAGAGGGGGAGAGGGTTGGAGCGAGAAGCAGACTCCCTGCTGAACTGGGAGCCTGATACGGGACTCGATCCTGGGACTTGGGGATCATGACCTGAGACAGAGGCAGTCACTTAACCAACTGAGCCACCTAGGCGCCCCACTTTCATGTTTTTTTTTTATGGCTTGATAGTTCGTTGCTTTTTATCACTGAGTCATCCGTTGTATGAATGTGTCACAGTTTATCCATTCACCTGAATGACATCTTCCTTGCTTCCAGTTTTTGGTGATTATGAATACAGCTGCTATAAACATTGTATGTAGGTTTTGCATAGACAAAAGTTTTCAAATGAATTTGGATAAATACCTAGGAGCATGATTGCTGGATCATATAGTAAAAATATGTGTAGCTTTGTAAGAAACTGTCACACTGTCTTCTCAAGTGGCTGCTCCATTTCATATACCCATTGGCAGCGAATTTCCTGTTCTATATCCTCATCAGCATTTGGTATTGTCAGGTTTTCTTTTTTTGAATTTTAGCCTTTCTAATATGTATTGGTGTCTTTTCAATTTGCATTTCTCTAATGACACTGCACATTTTTTCATATACATATTTGTCATAGGTAGATTATCATCTTTGTTGAGGTATATGTCCAGATTTTTTCTCTATTTCTTTTTTGCTCATTGGGTTGTTTTCTTACTGTTGAGTTTTCTGTATATTTAGTATACCTGTACTTTATCAGATATGTGTTTTGCAAATATTTTCTCACACCCTGTAGCTTGTCTTTTCATTCTTTTCAGTGTCTTTCACAGAACAAAAGTGTTTAATAGAGTCTACCTTGTTTTTTATTTCATGGATTATGGTTCATCACCAAACTCAAGATCACATAGATTTTTTTCCCTACATTTTCTTCTGGTTGTTTATAGTGTTGCATTTTATATTTAGTTCTATGATCGATTTTAAATTACTTTTTGTAGAAGGTGTAAGATCTCAGTCTAGATTCTTTTTTTTTTTTTTTTTGCTTATGGAGATACAATTTTCTATCACTTTTGGTTCAAGGATTATACTTTTTCCATTGAATTGCCTTTGCTCCTTTGTGGAAGGTCAGTCATCCTTTAACTTTTAACACATTTGTGTCTTTGTATTTAAAACATGTTTCCTAGATGTAGTTAGAGTTGAGTCTTGTTTTATTTTTTTATCTAGTCTAATAAATTCTTTCTTTTAATAGGAGTCTTTAGACTACCTAGAATAAAAAAAAATCAGTTTTATTGAGATCTAACTTAAACATAAAATTCATCCATTAAAAGGGTACGATTCAGTGGTTCTTTGTTTACAGTTTTCTAGTCATCAGTGTAATCTCATTTAGAGCATTTTCATCACCTCAGAAAGAAACCTTGTGTCCATTAGCAGTCATTGTCTTACCCTCCTTCCTCACTGCGGCTGTAGGCAGCCACTCATCTATTTGCTGTCCCTATAGATTTGCCTATTCTGGACATTTCATATAAAGGAAATGATACAGTATGTGATCTTTGCAACTAGCTTTCCTTTAGGATAAGGTTTTTGAGGTTCATTCATGTTGTATAAGTAATCATTCTTTTTTTTAATTATGGCAAAATTCACATAAAACTCACCATTTTAACTGGGTGAGGGATGGGCAAATGGATGAAGGGGAATGAGAGGTATGGAATGTATAAGTCAGGGGTGAAAGGTACACAACATAGGGAATATAGTTAGTGGTGTTGTAATAGCATTGTATGGTGACAGATAATAGGTACACTTGTGGTGAGCATAACATAATGACTTGTGGAATCACCGTGTTCTACACCTGAAAATAATGTAACATTGTGTGTCAACTATACTTCAATTAAAAAAAAAATTCACCATTTTAATAATTTAAAAATGCACAATTCAGTGGCATTTAGTACCTTCACAATGTTAATATGACTGTCAACCACTATCTAGTTCTAGAATGTTTTCATCACCCCAAGTGATGAAACTCCTTTCCCTTTAAGCAGTCACTCTCCATGTCCTTGCCAGCCCCCAGCCCCTGGCAACCACTAGTCTGCTTACTTTTTCTATGGATTTGCCTAGTCTGGATATTTCCTATAGATGAAATTGTGCAGTATGTGCTTTTTTTTTTTTTCAATTGAGGCAAAATTGGTATTAGTTTCAGGTGAATAACATAGTAATTTGATTTTCGTATACATTACAAAGCGTAGCCTAGGGGCACCTGGGTGGCTCAGTTGGTTGGGTGGCTTCCTTTAGCTCTCGTCATGATCTCGGGGGTTTTGGGATTGAGCCCCATGTCAGACTCCCTGCTCAGTGGGGAGCCTGCTTCTCCGTCTCCCTTTGCTGCTCCCCTGTGCTTGGCTTTCTAGCTCTTGCTCTTTCTCAAATAAATGAATAAAATCTTAAAAAAAAAAAAACAAAAAACCAAAGCATAGTCTAGTTATCAGCTGTTACCATGCAATTGACCCTCTTCACCCATTTCATCCATTACAAATCCCTTTCCCTTCCGATAACTACTGATCTTTTCTCTATATCTGAGTTTTGTTTTGTTTTGTTTTTTTTTTAAAATGTTTATTTTTTTTTTTAAAGATTTTTTATTTATTTGACAGAGAGAAATACAGCGAGAGAGGGAACACAAGCAGAGGGGATGGAAGCAGGAGAAGCAGGCTTCCTGCAGAGCAGGGAGCCCGATGCGGGGCTCGATCCCAGGACCCTGGGATCATGACCTGAGCCGAAGGCAGACGCTTAACGACTGAGCCACCCAGGAGCCCCTGTTTTGTTTTTTTAGATTACACATATAGGGGGCGCCTGGGTGGCTCAGTGGGTTAAAGCCTCTGCCTTCAGCTCAGGTCATGATCTCAGGGTCCTGGGATCGAGCCTCAAATCGGGCTCTCCGCTCAGTGGGGAGCCTGCTTCCCCCTCTTTCTCTGCCTGCCTCTCTGCCTACTTGTGATCTCTGTCAAATAAATAAATAAAATCTTAAAAAAAAAATAGATTACACATGTAGGTAAAATCATATATAGCATCTATCTTTCTCTGACTTATTTCACTTAGCATAATATCCTCAAGGTCCATCCATGTTGTCACAAATGCAAGATTTCCTTCTTTTTATGGCTGAGTAATATTCCAGTGCATGTGTGTATGTGCACACACACGTCTTTAGCCATTCATCCATCATTGGGCACTTAAGTTCTTTCCATATCTTGACTATTGTGAATAATGCTACAGTGAACGTAGGGGTGAATATGTCTTTGTGAATTAATGTTTTTGTTTCTTTGGTTAAATATCCAGAAGTAGAATAACTAGATCATATGATATTTCTGTTTTTTATTTTGAGGAACCTTCATACTATTTTCCATAAAGGCTACACGAATTTATATTCCCATTGACAGTGGATGAGTGTTCTTTTTTCCACATCCTTTCCCAACACTTGTTTCTTTTTGATAATTGACATTCTAACAAGTATAAGGTAATATCTCATTGTGGTTTTGAA
This sequence comes from Procyon lotor, assembly GCA_028646535.1. Lineage (NCBI taxonomy): Eukaryota > Metazoa > Chordata > Mammalia > Carnivora > Procyonidae > Procyon > Procyon lotor. The sequence goes on from CM053615.1 coordinate 35,585,288, forward strand.
TTACATTTCCCTGGTAATTACTGGTATAATATCATTAATAGCTTAATGCTTTCTAAGTTCATCCATGTTAGAGCATATATTAGTAGTACTTCATTCCTTTTATGGCTGAATAATTTAGTGCATGGAAAGACCACATTTTGTTTATTGACTCTGACTTGATATTTGGGTTGTTTCTGTGTTGTGGCTATTTTAAGTAGTGCCACTATGAATATTTGTATACACGTTTTTATAGGGACATATGTTTTCATTTTTTATGTTAGTGACTTAAATTTAGGGAAATTATGGATAAGGTTGGATTTGAGTCCATCATTACCTTGCTATTTTATTTTTTGTTGCTATTTTAATTTTTCCTATTTGTCCTATATATATATTTTTAAAGATTTTATTTATTTATTTGACAGAGAGAGACAGTGAACATGAGAAGGCACAGTGGCAGGCAGAAGCAGGCTTCTAGCTGAGCAGGGAGCCTGACAGGGGGCTCTATCCCCAGAACCCTGGGATCATGATCTGAGCCAGACACAGACTCTTAAGCGGCTGAGCCACCCCCCCAGGCACCCCTGTTCTATCTTTTTGGATTGAATATATTTTAGTATTCTATTTATCTCTACATTGTCTTGTTAGCTATATGTCTTTTTTTTTTTTTTTTTTGCATCTTTCTAACTCACCACAGTTTATCTTCAAATAATATTATACTATGTCATGTGTAACCTAGGACTCTTTTTTTTTTTTTTTAATTTATTTGAGAAAGAGGGAGAGCACGAGCAGGTGGAGGGGCAGAGGCAGAGGGAGAGGGGCAGGGAGCCCTATGCGAGGCTTGATCCCAGGACTCCAGGATCACAACCTGAGCCACCCAGGCTCCTCAGTATCCTAGAATTCTTAATTCAGTACAACTCTGTTCTCTTGCCTTTTTTTTTTTTTTTTAAGATTATATTTATTTGTCAGAGAGAGAAAGAGCACAAGCAGTCAGTGGCAGGCAGAGGCAGAGAGAGAAGCAGGCTCCCTGCTGAGCAGGGAGCCCGATGTGGAACTGGATCCCAGGACTCTGGGATCATGACCTGAGCCGAAGGCAAACGCTTAACTGACTGAGCCACCCAGGCACCCCATCTGTTCTCTTCCATTCTTCCTCATTAAAAACAGGATAATACTAGTTCTACTTTATTGTGTGGTTATGAGTGTGAAATGAGTTAATGTGTTTAAAAAGGTTTGAACACAGCTCATGCTTTTATTTATATCAGGAATCATAGAGGAAAACATCATTACATCATTAGAATTTGCAGAAATCGCAGATTGTTTCTCTTCCAGCCTGCCTCATCTACCTACTTTCAAGACTATTGGAAATATATCCAAGACTATTGGTTCTCAATTCTGGCCATACATTACAGTTACTGAGCAGCTCAAAAGTATTTATGGTAATATGTCACCTCAAGGGGCGTCTGGGTGGCTCAGTCGATAAAGCCTCTGCCTTCGGCTCAGGTTATGACCCCAGGGTCCTGGGATTGAGCCCACATTGGCTCCCTGCCCAGCAGGAGCCTGCTTCTCCTCCTCCCATTCCCCCTACTTGTGCTCTTTCTCTCTGTCTGTCAAATAAATAAAATCTTATAAAAAAATATGCCATCTCAAATTCTTATTTTATTGGTTTGATATGTATTTCTTTTTTTTTTTAAGATTTTATTTATTTATTTGACAGAGAGAGAGAGATCACAAGTGGGGGGGTGAGGGAGATGGCTTCCTGCTGAGCAGAGAAGAAAATAAGAAAAGTATTTCTTAAAGTGTTCCAGCTGGTTTCATTGTGGAGTTAGGGTAGGGAGTCATTACCCTAGGTTTTATGACCGTAATCTTTAACTGAAAGTATTTTAAGCATCTAACTGACTTTCATCTCCTTTTTTGCCAGTTTATATACTCTGATACCCTATTCTGATATTCTTTAGATTCCATTGAGATCCAGGCCATTAGCCATACCATTTTTTCACTGTCTGTCATTCCACATGTATAGTAATTTCTTTCTTTACCCAGTTACATTGATTCAGTGAATAAAATTTTTAATGCCTACGAGTGTTCTGTACCATGTTGTGGGATAAAGTTACCAATTCCCTTGTTCCTCTCTTCCTTCACTGTAATTGAGCCAAGGGGTGCCTGGGTGGCTCAGTTGGTTAGTTTCCAGACTCTTGATTTCAGTTCAGGTCATGATCTTAGGGCTGTGGGATCTGGCCTTTCATAGGCTCCGTGCTCAGTGTGGAGTCTGCACTTGGCTTGGGATTCTCCCTCTCCCTCTCCCTTTGCTGTTCTCCCTGCTCATGCATTCTCTTTCTCTAAGATTTTATTTATTTATTTGAGAGAGAGCGTGAATGGGGAGAGGAGCAAAGGGAGAGGGAGAAGCAGACTCAGGACCTCGAGGTGATGACATGAGCCACCCAGGCACCCCAAATAAATATAATCTTTTTTTTCCCCAAAATAAATTTAATTAAAAAAAGAACTGTAATTGAGGCAGAACTTCAGTTCTGATAAATTCATTACTTTGCCAACTCTACTACCTTGAATCTGAGCAGCTGAGTGTGATTGGAGGAAACAAACAAGAGTCCTGGGGGGGTCTCACTTTACATTTATGGCCACAAATATCACTTGTGCCCCCAGCATTATCTACTCATTTGCTGTTCCACTTTGACTACTAAGAAGACCATTTAATCTCTTTTCTTCCCATACTCTTGGCTATAAACATACCTATATATATATGCCTTATTTTTGCAAAGAGGTCTTCCCTGATTGCCATGTAAAAACAAGGCCTTGTGTAAGCCGCTTTCTTTCCTTCTGTTTTATTTTTCTTCATAGTACTTACATTTTCTGAAATTATTTATTTGTAAGTTTATACTTGTTTACTGATCAGTTCCCTACTATGATGTAAGGTCCATAAAGACAGGGCATTGGGTGTTTTCATCACTCTAATACCCAGCATTTAGAACAATGTCTGAGGCTCGATCATAGGTTATTAATAAACCAGCAGTGATTGATTAGCAAACATAAGAGCTCCTTCCTGTTAGCCATAAAACTATAAAATACTTATGAATAATCCACACAAGACCTGGATGAAAAAGATTATGATGCTTTGCTTAAAAGCTTGACCTGAGGGCACCTGGGTGGCTTATTTGGTTAAGTGACTGCCTTTGGCTCAGGTCATGATTCCAGAGTCCCGGGATCAAGTCCCGTATTGGGCTCCCAGCTCCATGGGGAGTCTCCCTCTGATCTTCTCCCCTCTCATGTTCACTCCCACTTTCTCTCTCAAATAAATAAAAAAATCTTTAACAAATAAATTAAGTTAAATTAAAATAAAAAGACCTGAGTAAAATGAGAATCATACCATGCTCCTGAGTAGGGAGCTTAATATTGTAAAGATGTCCATTCTCCTTAAATAAACTGTATTTTGAGCAGTTCTAAAAAGATCTCAGCTCGCCAACCTCCACTGAAACTTGATAAACTTGGATGAAAAAGACTAGAAAGTCTTTAAAAAAAGGGGGAGTGTGAAGAGGAGGTTTATCTCTCAGATCAGAAAACATTTAGAGCTATTATAATTAATTATGGGTGATACCGGCTTGAAAATTGGCTAATGAAACAAAACAAAGGTTGAAAATCTATCTGTATCTATATCTATATCTATATCTATATCTATATCTATATCTATATCTATATCTATATCTATATCTACCTTTCTCATATTATATATATATATATATATTAAATATGAGAAAGATGAGAAAAGAATTATTCGGTAAGCTAACCTTGCTGTAATAAGTAGAGGACACAGTTCTAAATTTTATTCTGTAGAGCATTTTTATTTTCTTTTTTGAGATTTAAATTCAATTAATTAACATAATATATTATTTGTTTCAGGGTTCATCAGTCTTTTATAATACCCAGTGCTCATTACAACACATACCCTCCCCTGAATGTCTATCACCCTGTTACCCTATCCCCACACCTCCCTCCTCTCCAGCAACCCTCACTTTGTTTCCTAAGATTAAGAGTGTCTTAGGGTTTGTCTCCCTCTCTGATTTCATCTTGTTTCAAATTTTCCTCTTTTTCTCTAAGATCCTCTGCCTTGTTTCTTAAATTACACATATCAGTGAGGTGATAGAATTGTCTTTCTCTGATTGACTTCATTTCACTTAGCATAATACCCTCTAGTTCCATTCATGTTGTTGCAAATGCCAAGATTTCATTTTTTGATGGCTGCATAATATTCCTGTGTGTGTGTGTGTTTGTGTGTGTGTGTGTCCCCATCCAGCTTCTTTTCCATTCATCTGTCAATGGACATCTGGGCACTTTACATAGTTGGGCTATTGTGGACATTGCTATAAACATGGAGTGCAGGTGCTCCTTTGGATCACTACCTTTGTATCTTCAGGGTAAATACTCAGTAGTGTAATTGCTGTGTCATAGGGTAGCTCTATTTTCAACTTTTTGAGGAACCTCCATTTTTCCAGAGTGGCTGCACCAGCTTGCATTCCCACCAACAGTGTAGGAGGGTTCCACTTTCTCCGCATAATCACCAACATCTGTCATTTCCTGACTTGTTAATTTTAGTCATTCTGACTTGTGTGAGGTGGTATCTCATTGAGGTTTTGATTTGTATTTCCCTGATGCTGAGTGATGTTGAGCACTTTTTCATGTGTCTGATGGCCATTTGGATGTCTTCTTTGGAGAAATGTCTGTTCACGTCATCTGCCCATTTCTTGATTGGATTATTTGTTCTTTGGGCGTTGAGTTTGATAAGTTTTTTTATAGATTTTGGATACTAGCTCTTTATCTGATAGGTCATTTGCAAATATGTGCATAGTGCATAGTGTTATTTCTATTTCTATTTTTATATTTGTTTTGTTGACTGTTTCCTTTGCTATGCAGAAAGTTTTTATCTTGATGAAGTCCCAGTAGTTCATTTTTTTGCCTTATTTCCCTTGCCTTTGGGGATGTGTCTAGGAAGAAGTTGCTGTGACTGAGGTTGAAGAGGTTACTGCCTGTGTTCTCCTTAAGGATTTTGATGGATTCCTATCTCACATTTAGGTCTTTCATCCATTTTGAGTCTGTTTTTGTGTGTGGTATAAGGAAATGGTCCAGTTTCATTCTTCTGCACGTGGCCGCCCAATTTTCCCAACACCATTTGTTGAAGAGACTATCTTGTTTCCATTGGATATTCTTTCCTTCTTTGTCGAAGATTAGTTGACCATAGAATTGAGGGCCCATTTCCGGCTCTCTATTCTGTTCCATTATCTATGTGTCTGTTTTTGTGCCAATATCATAACTGTCTTGATGATTACAGCTTTGTAATAGAGCTTGATGTAGAGCATTTTTAAAGCAGTGATCCCCATTAGGTATGTTTGAGTTGTGTGGACCCCTTTACTCTTTACAGTTAGGGATCTAGTTATCTAGACCTAGTCCTTAGGTCACCTTGTGGTTTTGTTTTTGTTTTTGTTTTTAATTTTATTTATTTAACAGAGAGAGAGAGAGAGAGAGAGAGAGAGAGAAAGCAAGCACCGGTAGGTAGAGTGGCAGGCAGAGAGAGAGGGAGAATCAGGCTCCCCACTGAGCAGAGAGCCTGATGTGGGGCTCAACCCAGGACCCTGGGATCATGACTTCAGCTGAAGGCAGCCGCTTAACGGACTGAGCCACCCAGGTACCCCCAGGTCACTTTGTGTTTTATTCCTTGACAACTTTTTTTTTTTAAAGTAGGCTCCATGCCAAGTGTGGAGCCCAGCATGGGGCTCAAACTCACAACCCTGAGATCAAGACCTGAACTGAGATCAAGAGTCAGATACTTAACCAATATAGCCACTCAGGTGCCCTAACAGTTTAATTTTTTGAACTGATAACATCTTTACCTCTTTTCCTTTTAATTTGCTACAATTTCCAGTATGTATTTAGTAGTCAAACTTAATAGAATTTCTTCTAAACACACACTAAATAGACTTAATGAGAGACAGAAATGCATCAAGGATATATGTTTTGCTACTTTGTAGTATCTATTGTAGATGTTCATGGCTAGTTCTGGGCTGTATATGTATCGGTGAGGTTGCCAGTTAGCACAGTTTTAGAAACTTGGGAGGTATGAATCTACCCCACCTTCACTTTACTCTCAGTAAATAAAGTTTAGGAATGATAATAAAGCTTTTAAGGAAAACAAGGGGAAAAAAGTCCAAGGGTGGAAAATTTTAAATTTGTTAGGTATTTGTCTTGCATCTCTCTGTCTCTCTGTATATTTACATATGTGTATATGTGTATGTATATATGTATAAGATATTTTAGCAGATTTTGTGTTCTACTTTTCCAATTTAATAGAGAATTTAGTTAAAATTGGGAATATTTAGATTGGCAGTTATGCTTTCCTGCCTACTTCTTGAGTTTAAACCAATGTTATTCTACTCTATTATTTTCTTAGCTTTTCCACTGTCCTCCATTTTTCTCCTGTACTTTTTTTTTTAAGGTTTTGTTTATTTATTTGATAGAGAGAGCTCAAGTAGGGGGAGTGACCAGCAGAGGGAGAGGGAGAAGCAGACTCTCCACTGAGCAGGGGACCTGATGTGGGACTTATCCCAGGACCTTCAGAGCATTACTTGAGCCAAAAGCAAACACTTAGCCGACTGAACCTCCCAGGTGCCCCTTCCCCTTTACTTTTGTTGAATCTCGGAGGACATGAACTGCTCTTTTAAAAACCTTTTAATTTGGGGGCACCTGGGTGGTTCAGTCAGTTAAGTGACTCTTGATTTCAGCTCAGGTCCTGATGTCAGGGTTGAGATCAAGCCCTGCACAAGTGTCTGTGCTGGGCATGGAGCCTGCTTAATTCTCTCCTGCTTCTTCTGCCCCTCTATCCCTCCTTCTTGAAAAACCAACCAACCACTGTTATTTTGAAAAAAATTCAGAAAAGTTGAGTCCAGCTTTCAGAATAGTTGGAAGAATATTATAATGAGCTCCCATTACACCTTTCACTTATGTTTACCAATTATTAACGTTTTATCCCATTAACACACTCTGTGCATAGTGTTATTTCTATTTTTATTTTTTTTAAAGTAAGATTTACGCACGGTGTGGGGCTTGAACTCACAACCCCAAGATCAAGAGTTGCATGCTTTACTAACTGAGCCAGTCAGCCCCCCACCACCATTTATCGTATTATTTTTTGATTAAACCATTTGAGAATAAGTTAAGCATGTATTTCCTAAGAACAAGGACATTCTTTTATACAATCTAATGGTCACATTAGGAGAATTAGCTTTGTTACAAAATTAATATATAGCCTACACTGAAATTTCTCCAATACTATTTTTTATAGCAACTGTTTGGCTTTTCTGTTTCCAGATTCATTCTACTATCATTCATTGTATTTAGTTGTCATTTATTTGGTACTTAGTTGGATTTTCTACATAGACAATCATGTCTGCAAATAGGGACATTTTTATTTCTTTTTCTTCTATCTTAATTTCTTCCTTTTGCTTCCTTTGGCTTTATTTTGCTGTTCCTTTTTTAGTTTCTTTAAATTGAAGTTTGGATTATTAATTTGGGAACTTGCTTTTTTTCTAATAAATGCTTAATGGTTTATGTTCTCCTGTAAGCACTGCTTTAACTGCATCCCACAAATTTTGATGTTATCTTTTGCTCTTTGTTCAGTTCAAAATATTTGTGATTTACTTAAATTTCCTCTAGAACAGTGAATTATTTAGTCATGTGTTTAATGCCTACGTGTTTGGAGATTTTCCTGCTACCGTTCTGTTGTCACTTATTTTGACACTCAGATTTTAATCTTTAATCTGGAATAGTGCCTTGAGCTTCCCCTCCCCCACCTTTTTTTTGAATTCTGCCCTTTAGTTTTATTTATTTATTTATTTACTTATTTGATTGATTGACTTAGAGTTGACATACAATGTTACATTCAAGTATACAAAATTGTGACTGCACAGCTCTTTGCATTATGCTATTCCCACCACAAATGTAGCTACCTTTTGTGGCTGTGTAACAGTTACCATGCTACTGACTATGTTACCTGTGCTCTACCTGTCATCCCTGTGACTGACTTAGTCATTCTATAAATGAAAGCTATTCCTCCCATTCCTGTCTTTCTCTTGGTAACCATCAGTTTGTTCTCTGTCTTTATGGGCCTGTTTCTGCTTTTGTTTTTCTTTCGCATTTTAGGTTCTACACATAAATGAAATCATATGATAGGTGTCTTTCTCTGACTTATGTCACTTAGCAGAATATCCTCCAGACCGATCCATGTTTTTGTGAATGGCAAGATCTCTCTTTTCTTATGGCAGAGTACACCACATCTTTATCCATTCATCTACTGATAGACACTTGGGTTGCTTCCATATCTTGGCTCTTGTAAGAAAATGCTGCAATAAACATGTTGCATGTATCTTTTTGAATTAGTGTTTCTCCTTTCTTTGGGTAGATACCTGGTAGGGGAATTATACCTCACATGGTATTTCTATTTTTAATTTTTTGAGGAACCTGCATACTGTTTTCCATAGTAGCTGCACTGATGTACATTCCCACCAGTAGTATCCAAGAGTTCCTTTATCTTTGTATCTTTCCAATACTTGTTATTTCTTGTCTTTTGATACTAACCATTCTGACAGGTATGAGGTGATATTTCATAGCAGCTTTGGTTTGAATATCCCTGATAATTAGTCATGTTTTGATATGCCTCTTGAACATACATCTGTGTGTTGTCCTTGGAAAAATGTCTATTCAGGTCCTCTGCCCTTTTTTTTAACTGAAGTGCTTGCTTTTTTGGTATTGAGTTGTATACTTTTTTTTTTTTTTTTAAGATTTTATTCATTTATTTGTCTCAGAGAGAGTGAGAGAGGCACAAGCAGAGGGAATGGCAGGCAGAGGGAGAAGCAGGCTTCCTTCTGAGCAAGGAGCCTGTTGTGAGACTCCATCCTAGGACACAACCTGAACCGAAGGCAGATGCCTAACCCACTGAGCCACCTGGGTGTCATGAGTTACATAAATTCTTTATGTATTTTGGATATTAGTCCCTAATTGGCTGTATCATTTGCACTTATCTTCTCCTATTTAGTAGGTTGCTTTGTCATTTTGTGATGGTTTCCTTTGCTGTTCAAAATTTTTTAATTTGGGGTAGTCCCAATGGTTTATTTTTGCTTTTGTTTCTCTCTTTTTTTTTTCTTTTAAGATTTTATTTATTTGACAGAGAGAGACACAGTGACAGCGGGAGCATAAGCAGGGGGAGTGGGAGAGGGAGAAGCAGGCTTCCTGCTGAGCAGGGAACCTGATGCAGGGCTCCATCTTAGGACCCTGGGATCATGACCTGAGCCTAAGGCAGACACTTAACGACTGAGCCACCCCAAAAGCAGGTGCCCCTGCTTTTGTTTCCCTTGACTAGAATTCTCCCTTTAGTTTGAGGTTGTCTAATCCCTCATGATCAGATTAAGGTAGTGCATTGTTTAAAATCAGGAATACTCCATAACTAATGTGGTATCCTTGATGCATCTCATCTGAAGACATATAATAGCAGTTTGACTTATCATTGATGATGTTAATTTTGAGTATTTGGTTAAAGTGGTGGCCACATTTTCTTATTTTTCTCCTTCCTTCCTTCCTTCCTTCCTTCCTTCCTTCCTTCCTTCCTTCCTTCCTTCCTTCCTTCCTTCCAAGGTGGGGAAGAGCAGAGAGAGAATCTTAAGCAGGCTGTGAGGCAGGCTGATCCCACAACCCCAAGATCATCACTTGAGCCAAAATCAAAAGTCGAATGCTTAACCAACTGGGCCACCCAGACGCACCGATACATTTTATTCTTTTGTAATTATTAGTATGTCTGGGAAAAGGCCTTGAGATTGTATAAGTAATCCTGTATTCAGCAGCCTTCTGCCCAGAGATTTTAGCATCCACTGGTAATTCTTGCTTGAAACTGAATACTGTGATGATTGTAAAATGGTTTTTGATCATTCCTTCTATGTTTAATACTTGGCATTCTATTGTAAAGAAACTTCTTTCCCTCCCCTTCATTCATTTATTTTATAATATCAGTGTATATTCAAGGCTTAAAAAAATCAAGGTGTTATAACTTATTATTGTCATTCATGTTGATGCTAAAATTATTCCTAGTCTGGCCAGTGGGAGACTGTTCAAGCTAGATCCTGTGTCCTTTTCATAGGACCCCACTAGTCTTTGAGTAGTATTTTTTGTTTTCTTAAGATGTTCTAGGTATATCGTGTGCTTTTTTTTTTTTTTTTTTAAAGTAGGCTCCACACCCAGCACAGAGCCCAACACGGGGCTTGAACTCACAACCATGATATCAAGGCCCAGGCAGAGATCAAGAGTTTGACACTTAACTGACAGAGCCACTCGGGCTCTCCTGTCTTGTGCTTTTCTTGTCCAGCCTTGGAATTGGTAATTTCTCCAAAGAAATCTAGTACCATTTGGTGAGGAATGGTTTAAAGAAACAAAGATGTAGGGGCGCCTGGGTGGCTCAGTGGGTTGAAGCCTCTTCCTTCGGCTCAGGTCATGATCCCAGAGTCCTGGGATCGAGCCCCACATCAGGCTCTCTGCTCAGCAGGGAACCTGCTTCCCCCCTCTCTCTGCCTATCTCTCTGCTTACTTGTGATTTCTCTCTCTGTGTCAAATAAATAAATAAAATCTTTAGAAAAAAAAAAAAACAAAGATGTAGGTGTTGAGTATGTTTGTTGCTGGTGGGGTGACACTGTTTTTGGGTTTCCTTTTCCATAGATAGGAGGAGACACACACACACACACACACACACACACACACACACACACACACTTTCAACAGCTTTATTAATAAATAATTCACATGTCACACAATTCACCTATTTAAAATATACAATTCATTGGTTTTTAGTGTAGTAACAGATTGCTCAACCATTTCCATAATCAGTTTTATCACACCAGAAAGAAACCCTATCCCCATTAGGGTTATTCCCCATTTCCCCATCCCCCCCAGTCTAGGCAGCTACCAGTTGACTTTCTGTTTTTATAGATTGCCTATTTTAGACATTTTGTATAAATAGAACCATACTACATTGGTATTTTGTGACTGACTTCTCCCACTTAGTGTAATGTTTTAGTGTAATGTTTCCATGTTTAGCGTGTATCAGTACTTAATTCCTATTTATTGCTGAAGATAGTTCATTGTATAGAATGATGGATATAATACATTTGGATATAATACATTTTATTTATTGCCTCATCTGTTGGACATTTGGGCTGTTTCCATTTTTTTGTCTAGTATAAAAAATGTTGAAACACATATTTAAAAATCCTTATTTTTAAAAATTTTAAAATTTGTTCATTTATTTTTTGAGAGAGTAAGAGCAAGAGAGATCACAGAGGTAAAGGAAGGGGTACTCACTGCTGAGTGGGAAGCCCAATATGGGGATCAGTCCTGAGACCCTGAGATCATGACCTGAGCCGAAGGCAGACGCTCAACTGGGCCACTCAGACGCTCCTAAAAAGTTTTATTTTTGAATTATTTTAGGTTTACTGAAAAGTTGAAAAGGTAGTACAGAGAATTCCTGTATTCCTCTATGGTTAACATCTTGTATTACCTTAGTAACATTTGTCAAAACTAAGACAACATTGTTAAATTGCTTTTAATTAAAATCCAGATTTTATTTTAATCTCATTAGTTTTTGTGTTAATGTGATTTTTCTGTTCTGTATTCTAGTTCAGGGTACCACATTACTTTTAGTATGTATGTATTTTAAAATTATGAGTTCATACTGATGGATGGCTCTAGTTCATTTCAGTACACACATATATGTTTTAATATATTTTTTATTTATTTGAGAGAGAGGGAGAGGGCACAAGCAGGGGGAGAGGCAGAGGGAGAGGGGCAAGCAGGTTCCCCACTGAGCAGGGACCCAGATCTGGGACTTGATCCCAGGACCCGAAATCATGACCTGAGCACAATATAATGTGATTATATTGTCAATTTGGTATACAGTTAGGTTTATTGAGTTATATATTATTATTGGTGAAGTTAGGTATTTACATCAAAAAAATTTTTTTAGGGGCGCCTGGGTGGCTCAGTCGTTAAGCGTCTGCCTTCGGCCCAGGTCAGATCCCAGGGTCCTGGGATCGAGCCCCGCATCGGGCTCTCTGCGCGGCAGGGAGCCTGCTTCTCCTGCTACCATTCCCTCTGCTTGTGTTCCCTCTCTCGCTGTGTTTCTCTCTGTCAAATAAATAAAATCTTTAAAAAAAAAAAAAAAAATTTTTTTAAAGATTTTTTAAATTCATTTGAGAGAGAGAGAGAGTACAAGCAGGAGTAGAGTCAGGGAGAGAGAGAAGCAGACTCCCCACTGAGCTGGGAGCCCTACGTGGGGCTCGGCTCCATCCCAGGACCTGAAGATCATGACCTAAGCTGAAGGTAGATGATCCACCAGGCGCTGCTCAAAAAAAAAAATTTTTTTAATGGAATTTAGAAATTGTTCTTTTCAAGACTTTTAATTTAAACTTTACAGTGAATATAACCTGCTTAATGTGTTTTGTTTGAACTTAGTAGTGTTTCCAAGAATTCTGAATTAGTTGGTGATATTTTGAAAGTTGGAAATTTACATAAAAAATCCTGATTTCTGGCTTCTTTTAAGAAAGCAAAAAAGAAATTCTGGTTTTGCCAAGTCCATTTGGCAATAATTGGATGGATCTCAGTAGTAGTGGCTGTCTTGTGTTTTTTAGTTCCCACGACTCTCATATCCCGATTGACCCCTTTAGGCATTTGTGTTTGCAGTCTTTCTTTACAGCCCTCCTTCTTTACAAAACTTTCAGTGGCAGGTGCAACAGTAGAGAATTACACTGCTTTGTATTCTGAAAAAGGAACTGATTTTGTCTGAAATGACTTTTTCAATTTTGTAATTTCATGACCCAGCCAGTGTAGCTCGCATTTCACCAAGGCCCTATTTTAAATTGCTTAAATGCAACAAATAACTTTGATAAAACTGCACTCTCTTTGTGGTTTACCATGACATTCACCATTTATTCTGCATGCTTTGGAACACCAAGGAACACATAGATATTTTTGAAGTCTTAAACAAATCTTTTTGTTATAGTGAGACAATTGTGTAAACTACATTTAGCTTTATAGATTGAAGTCATGACATTTTATTGATATTAACAGCATTTATTCATTAATGTGTATGCCATTCTAAATAGTAGACTGAAATGAAATTGATTCTGAAGGATTATCTTAGCAATAGTTGGAAAATGAAATTTAATTATAAGACTCTGTTAGTTTTTATAAATATTTTAATGTTTTTCAAAAGCTTTTGTTAATACAGAGTAATTTTATTGGAGATGGAGAAGGCCATTTCATAATGATAAAGGGGTCAGTTAATCAAAGGACATAGTAATTCTAAATGTTTATTATGTTAATGGAGCTTCAAAATACATGAAGCAAAAAACTCATAAGAATTAAAAGGAGAAATAGACAAATCTGTAATTATAATCAGAGATTTTAACACTGTTCTCTTAATAATAGAACAAGGGGACAGAAAATCAGCAAGAATATAGACTTATATATAGCAAGTCTACTTATAACAAGTAGACTTGAACAACACTATTAACCTACCTGATTAACGTTTGTAGAGCCATCTGTCCAACAACAGAATACACATGCTGAAGTGCTAAAGTATTCTTGGTATGTTTATCAAGACAGGCCATATTCTTAGCTATAAAACTAGTCTCAATAAATGTAAAAAAATTCAAGTCACACATAATGTCTTCTCTGACCACGGGATAATTAAATTAGAAATTAATAACCAAAGGTTCTTGGAAAATTCCCAAGTACAAAATTTGGAAACTGAAAAACATACTTTTAAATAGCCCAGTGGTCAAAGAAAATACTTTAAGAAAGGGAAATTAAAAAGTGTTTTGAACTGAATAAAAAGAAAACATACACAAATTTTTGGATGCCACTGAAATATTACTTGGGATTTATAACACTAAATACAATAGAGAAGAAGAAAGGTCTCAACTCAGTGACCCCAGCTTCCAACTTAATAAACTAGAAAAAGAAGAGTGAATTAAATTTTGCATAAACAGAGGGAGGGAAGGAATAAATATCAAAATAGAAATCAGTGAAATATAAAATAAAAGCAATAGAGAAAAATTAATGAAATCAAAAGCTGTCTTAGATAGAGAAGATTAGTAAAATTGATAAATTTCAGGGCACCGGGGTGGCTCAGTGGATTAAACATCTGCCTTCAGGGGTCCGGGGATCAAGCCTTGAGCCCTGCATCAGGCTCTTTGCTCAGTGGGGGAATCTGCTGCTTCTTCTCCTTCTGCTCTTCACCCCCACCCCCAGCTTATGTTCTCTCTCTCTCTCTCAAATAAATAAATAAAATCTTTTTAAAAAGATGAGACATTTCTAACCACACTGATTAGGGAAAAAGAAGACCCAAATTACTAAACTGGGAATGAGAGAGGTGACATCACTACATATTCTACAGATATTAAAGGTATCATAAGGAAATATTATGAACACCTTTGCCAATAACTATGACAGTTCAGGTGAAAATGAACAAATTTCTTGAAAGACACTGCTATAGACTGTCTCCTCCCCCTTCTGTGATGAAACCTAATTCCCAGGGTGATTGTATTTGGAGGTGGGGCTTTGAAAGGTATTGTGGTCCTGAGGGGAAACCCTCATGAGGGGAATTAGTGCCTTTTTTTTTTTTTTTTTAGTGCCTTTCTTAAGAGAGATCCCTCCCTCCTTTCCATCATGTGAGTTACAGTGGAAAGACAGCCTTCTAGGAACTAAGAAGGCAGCCCTCACTAGACAGTAAAGTTGCCAGTGCCTTGATCTTGGACTTTCCAATTTCAAGCACTGTGAGAAATAAATTTCTGTTGTTCATAAGCCACCCAATCTGTGGTATTCTGATATAGCAGTCTGAATGGACTAAGAAACAAATGATGAAAGTTTATTCCAGAGGAAGTAGGTAACCTGAATAGCCTATATGTGTTAAAGGAATAAAATTTATAGTTATAAAAACCTACATACAAACAAAACTCCAGACCCAAATGATTCACAGGTGAATTCTATCAAACATTTAAGGAAGAAGTAATACTAGTTGTTTACAAACTACCCCAGAAACTTGAAAAGGAGGAAATTCTTCCCAACTCATTCTGTGAGACTATCAATACCTTGGTACCAAAACCAGATAAAGACATTCTAAGAAAAGAAAACTACAGACCTGTCCCTCATTAACATATATAAGATTTCAAGCAAAATTTGAGCAAATAGAATTTAAGAATATATAAAGGGGATAATATATCATGACCAAGTGGGGTTTATTTTAGGAAGGCAGTGTTGATTAATGACTTGAGAATTAATCATTGTAATTCACTGTGTTAAACAAAGAGAGAGAAATGTTTCATGTCAGTAGATGTAGAAAAAGTTTGTGATAAAGTCTAACATCTATTCCTGATAGAAGTCTTAGGATTAAAAAGGAACTTTCTTAACTTTGATAAAGATCATTTATGAAAACCTACAAATAACATCATATATACTGATAAAAGACTGAATGCTTTCCCGGTAAGATTAGGAACAAAATGAAGATGTTTACTCTCAACATTTCTCCCCTTTTTTTAAAAAAAGGAACTTACTGATTTATTTAAGTAATGTCTACACCCAGCGTGGGTCTTGAACTCACAGACCCGAGATCAAGAGTCACATGCTCTACTGACCGAGCCAGCCACGTACCTCTCCTTTTTTTTCTTTTTTCTTTTTAAATCAAAGAAATGTGTATTAAAACCTCTCTATACCAATTTTACTCTAACACAATAAACATAAGTACAGTTGTAACACCCAGTGGATCATAGATACATTACTGTTGCCATGGTAAATTGGTATATTCTTTTCAAAAGGCAAAAAGCATGTGATAATATTTATACATGGGTTTATATACTCTGATCTAGAAAGCTGATTCTGGGAGTTTACTCTTTAACTTAACTGAAGCCCAGAAGGTGAATGTGGAGAGATGCTTATTAATACATTCTCTTGTTTTTATTGTAGCAAATATACAGAACATTTATCATTTGTAAATATAACTTCAGGGGCATTAAATACATTGGCAGTGTTGTGTAACCATTGGCATTGCTAAACCCAAAACTTTTCCATCATCCCCAACATAAACTCTGTATCCATTAAATAATAACTCTCCCTTCTGTCCTCTGCCAGCCCCTGGTAACCTCTACTTTATGTTCTTAGTGTATTTATTCAGTGTACCTCATACAGGAACCATATAATATTTGTTCTTCTGTGTCTTTCTGGGTTATTTCACTTAGCATAAAGTTTTCAGAGTCCATCCATGTTATAGCATTTATCAAAATTCAATTCCTTTTTATGACTGAATAATATTCTGTTGTATAGATATATCACATTATGTGCATTCATTCATTTTTTGGATGGATATTTGTGTTGTTTTTACTGTTTGGTTATTGTGAATAACACTGCTATGACTAGTGACGCTGAGCATCTTTTCATGTGCTTATGGTCATTTGTATATCTTATTTGGTCATCATTTCTTTTGAACACTGTACTGAATGTTCTACCTAGTACAGTAAGATAAGAAAAAGAAATAAAAGGCATCTGTATTGGAAAGAAAGAAGTAAAATTGTCTTTATTCATAGACACGTTATTATCTATGTAGAAAATTTGATGATACCTACAAAACTCTGCAACTTGTAACTGTGTGAAAATTGCACTGTATAAGAGCAAGATATAAAATCAAATGTATCTCAGTGCAGTAGCAAAGAATAATTGGAAATTGAGCTAAAAAGGAAACAGTGTCATTTATAGTAGCATTAATTATTATGTACTAAAGCAAAATTTGATAAGATGTGAAGGACATAAGCTGTAAATTATAAAATATTGATGACAGAAAGTTTTATAAATCTAAATAAATGTAGAGATGAAACTTATTCATGGGTTTGAAGACTCAATATTGACAGTCTTCCTTAAATTGACCTACAATTTCAACACAACCCTAGTTAAAATCCTAGTAGGCTTTTTTTTTTTTTTTGGTGGTAGAAATGAACAAGCTGATTCTAAAATGCTTATTGAAATGCAAAGGATCTAAAACAGAATAATCAAAACAATTTTGAACAAGAACAGAGTTGAAGCCTAACACTTCCTGATTTCAAGATTTATTATAAAAAAAAAGATTTATTGTAAAGCTACAGTAGTCAAAATCATTTGCTACTGACATATAGACAAATAGATCAGTGGAAATAAAGAATCCAGATATGATTAAAAACACGTTGGGCAGTTGGTTTTTGAATAAAAGTATAAAGGCAAAATAGTGGGGTAAAGTTAGTTTTTTCAACCAGTGGTGCTGGAAAAATTGGGTATCTGTATGTAAAAAGTGGATCTTTATTCATACCTCACTACATACAAGAACTAACTCAAAATGGGTCATAGACCTAAATAAAACTTGAAATTATAAAACTTTTAGAGGAAAACTTTGGAAAAAAAACCTTTGTGACCTTAGATTAGATAGTGATTTCTTAACTATGATACTGCAAGCATGCCCCATAAAAGAACAGATTGGTAAATTGGACTTCATCAAAAATAAAAACTTCTGCCTTTCAAAAGATACTACTGTTAGAGTAAAAAGACAAGTCATAGATTGGGAGAAAATATTTGTTAAGCATATGCTTGATAAATGATTTTTCTTCAGAATATATAAGGAACTTCGGAGGCGCCTGTGTGGCTCAGTCAGTTAAGCATCTGCGGTCGGCTCAGGTCATGATCTTCAGATTCTGGCGTAGAATCCTGCATCAGGCTCCCTGCTCAGTAGAGAGCTTGCTTCTTTCTCTCTTTTCCTCTGCTGCACCCCCCTCCCCACTTGTGTTTTCTCTGTCTCTTTGTCAAATAAATAAATAAATAATCTTAAAAAATATTAGAGAACTTTCAAAACTCAAGAATGGGGGTGCCTGGGTGTGGGTCAGTTGGTTGAGGGCCTGGCTCTTAGTTCAACTGAGATCCTTATCTCAGGGTTGTGAGATTGAGGCCCGTGTGGGCGATCAGCAGGTAGTCTCCTTGTCCCTCTCCCTCCCCCTCTCCCCCTCCCCCTGCTAGCAAACAAGCTCTCTCCTTTTTCTCTCTCTCTAAAATAAATAAATAAATAAAATCTTAAAAACAAAAAACAACTAAAGAATGAGTAAACAAACAGCTCAAGTAGAATATGGGCAGTGATTTGAACAGAAATGTCACCAAAGAAAATACATGGATGGAAAATAAGCACATGAAAATGTGGTTAACATCACTAGTCATTAGAAACATGCAGATTAGTGGGTACCTGGTAGCTCAGTCAGTTAAGCATCTGACTCTTGATCTGAGGGTTGTGAATTCAAGCCCTGAATTCGGCTTCACACTAGCTGTGGAGCCTACTTTAAAAAAAAAAAAAAGATGCAAATTAAAATGATAGGTAAGTATCATTATAGGCATATTAGTTATCTACATTTAAAAGACTGACCGTATAGAGCTTTAGAGAGGATGTGAAACAACTGGAAGTCTCATATACCGATGGTAGGAATATGAAATGGTATACTCACTCAAAGTATTTGGCAGTTTTTTAGAACTAGAAGTACCTCTCAGGTGGTCCAATCCTTTTATCTTAAGAATTGACCTAACATAAATGAAAGCTTATGTCCATAAGGCTTACACATGTGTGTTTATGACAGCTTTATTTGTAATAACTCCAAATGGAAAATAACCCAAATGTCTGGTACTAAAGTAAATAGATAAACATATTGTAGGATGCTCAACAGGGGAATACTGCTTCGCAATAAAAAGTAATGAGGGGCACCTGGCTGGCTCAGTTGGTAGGGCATGTGACTCTTTATCTCAGGGTTGTCAGTTAGCTATAGAGATTACTTAAAAAAGTATTTAAAAAATATAAAAAGGGGGGGTGTGGGTGGATAGGGATAGGGTGGCTGGGTTGTGGACATTGGGGAGGGTATGTGCTGTTAAGTGCTGTGAAATGTGTAAGCCCGACGATTCACAGACATGTACCCTGGGGCAAATAATACATTATATGTTAATAAAAATTTTTAAAAAATATATAAAAAGGAAAGAACTGGGGCGCCTGGGTGGCTCAGTCGTTAAGCGTCTGCCTTCGGCCCAGGTCAGATCCCAGGGTCCTGGGATCGAGCCCCGCATCGGGCTCCCTGCTCCGCAGGAGGCCTGCTTCTCCCGCTACCATTCCCTCTGCTTGTGTCCCCTCTCACGCTGTGTTTCTCGCTGTCAAATAAATAAAAATCTTAAAAAAAAAAAAAAAAAGGAAAGAACTATTGATATAAACAACAGCATAAATGAATCTCAAAATAATTATGAAAAAAGGTAGGCAAAGAATACATACTATATGATTCCGTGTACATCAGTTCTAAAAACGATAGTGACAAAGCAGATTACTCATTGCCTACGAGGAAGGGATATGACGGGGTATATGAAAATTTGTTTTTTGTTTTGTTTTTTTTTTTTTGAAAATTTGGGTTTTTGATGGATATGTTTACTATCTTGACTGTGGTAATGATTTCACAGGTGTATATATTTATGAAAATTTACGCTTTAAATATGTACATTTCATTGTATGTAAATTGTATTTAAATAAAGCTGTTTTTAAAAAAAGTACATAAAATCCATGGAAATATTTAAAACCTCAGAAGCTTAATTTTATTTTTAGAGGTGCCAAGTTTAGAGATAATAGAAATCTTGACTCAATGTTCATAATATCTGGGTTTCTACCACGTATTATGTAAGTCTCTTAATAAGCGTTTCATATAATTTTGTCTTCTTCGGTTATGGTATTTTATGCTTTATCTGGTATTTATATAGGAAATACATGATGATTCCTAAACTTAGTTTACATGGTGTTTTCATAAAGTTTCTTTTCCAGAAGGAACAGACTCCTAACTGGATTAGGAGATCAGTTTAATTATATTTATTACTATTACCTTTATTTATTTATTTATTTAGTCTTAGACCTTGGCTCAATTCATGACGAACTGTATCTATCTAAGATTCTATTTATTTATTTATTTATTTTTAAGATTTTATTTATTTATTTGACAGAGAGAGAGAGAGATCACAAGTAGGCAGAGAAGCAGGCAGAGAGAGAGGGGGAAACAGGCTCCCCGCTGAGCAGAGAGCCCGATTCAGGGCTCAATCCCAGGACCCTGAGGTCATGACCTGAGCCGAAGGCAGAGGCTTTAACCCACTGAGCCACTCAGGCGCCCCAAGATTTTATTTATTTGACAGAGAGGAGAGAGATCACAGGTAGACAGAAAGGCAGGCAGAGAGAGGGGGGGAAGTAAGTTCCCCCTGAGCAGAGAGCTGGGGGGGCTCTATCCCAGGACCCTGAGATCATGACCTGGACTGAAAGCAGAGGCTTAACCCTCTGAGCCACCCAGGTGCCCAATTCATTTATTTAAACGTGAGGCTTAGCTTTAGGAATTTTGTAACCAGAAGAGAATTATTTTTTTTAAATGGTCTGAATATTGTTCATTAAGTGCATTTTGCTGAGGCACCATAGCCATAGCCCACGTCTGACAGTTCAATTTTTCTTAGCAGGGCCTTGGTGCATGAAAGGATCATAGTTGCCTTACAAATGAGTTGCTGCTGTAAACTTGTACTTTATAGCAGGTAGAAGCTGACAAGATAATACCAAAACAGGCTGCTTCTCTAGAAAGACAGCAGGTGGATTATAAATGCAGCTGGGAAATGCTCTAGTTGATCACTGTTAACTCAGGAGTAATTTAATTTTAGTTAGTCAAGATAAAGTGTTTTATTTAACGGATGTCTTTTTTCTTTTTTTCCTCTTCTAGGAAATATAGTAGCAACCATGATAGAAGACAAAGGGCCAAGAGTGACCGACTACTTTGTTGTGGCAGGTCTCACTGACACATCTACCCTTTTAGATCAAGAAATAAATCGTTTAGATACGAAGTCAACTGGGCCTAAAGCTCCAATTACAGACATTGCAGTTATTAACAAATCTGCTGGGGAAACAGTGCCCGAAGGTTACACCTGTGTTGAAACCACTCCATCAGCTCTCCAAGCAAATTTGAACTACGGAAGTCTGAAAAGCCCAGAACTTTTCCTCTGTTACAAGAGAGCAAGAGATAAACCACCCCTTACTGACATTGGGTATGGTGACTTATTTTCTTTTGCTATAGTGAAGGAAATAACATTTATTTAAAGTGCATGGGAATAGAAATTTGAAATCCTTGATAGTTTTGTTATTATTTGTTACTTTAGGATCAAGTATAGTAAGATATTACATATCTCTATCCACCCTTACTGAATTTCTCCGCATCGTACTTGAATCATTAGATCATTTCCTTTCAAAAGATTGAAATGAAGGCATTGGAGCTAGAAATGTGATTCCATTTCTCGTGTACTTTTCAGATAAGCTTATTGATTAAAAATAAAAGAATAAGAAGCTGTAATAAAAGACTGTAATTTTAAGGAGCTGCTTAGGTTATGTGATGAGGTTTTGTGAAGCCCTAGACTCATTTAACAACAGAACATTCCTGTTTAAAAAAAAAAAAAAAAGAGTTGTTCTGTGTGGTTTTTAGTCCCAGGAGGGAGGAGGTATCTACAATTTAGAATGAATATAGTTGTTATAAGGTATTTAGTATCTAGTCCACAGCCAGAGAAGTACATTCTCTGTAAAAGCCCTTTTTCCAAAAATGTCTACATTGACCCTCTTTTGTAAATGAGATATGCTTTTAGAATACCTATAATAGGTATTACTTTAATTACTTTAATAGGTATACATGTCATGTATTAAACTGTTCTGTTTATTATAGTAAAAGCATATAGCTATTTGAGAGCTTCTTAGGAAGTATTTGGGATCAGCTTGTCCATGTATGTAAAACATGAAGTTGGGGGGCGCCTGGGTGGCTCAGTCGTTGAGCATCTGCCTTCGGCTCAGGTCATGATCCCAGGGTCCTGGGATCGAGCCCCGCATCGGGCTCCCTGCTCGGCAGGAAGCCTGCTTCTCCCGCTGCCATCCCCTCTGCTTGTGTTCCCTCTCTCTGTCAAATAAATAAAATCTTAAAAAAAAACAAAAAACATGAAGTTGGAATTTTGGTGGGGATTGCATTTAATCTATAGATCAAATTAAGGAGTACTACCACCTTTATACCAATTAAGTCTTCTAACTTATGAATGTGAGATATCTTTCCCTTTTTTTAGGTCTTTAATTTCTTTCAGCAATGTTTCGTAGTTTTTAGTGTACAAGTCTTTCACCTCCCTGATTCGTTTCATTCCTACGTATTTTACTCTTTTGAATTCTATTAAAAATGAATTATGAATTAAATGAATTAAAAATGAATTGTGAAAAAATGAATTAAAAATGAATTGTTTTCTTAATTTCCTTTTTAGATTGTTCATTGCTATTGTATACAAACATAGCTGAATTTTAATTTCATATGTTAATCTTGTACCCTGCACCTTTGCTGAATTTGTTAGCTGTAATAGCTTTCTTTCGAATATTCAGAGATTTTTTAAATATATAGGATCATGTCATCTGCAAATAGAGCTAGTTTTACTCCTTCCTTCGCAGTCTGTTATATTTGCTGCCTTTTGTTGTTGCTCCAACTAGAACTTAACGTACAGTGTTGAGTAGCAGTAGTGAAAACAGGCATTCTTGGCTCATTCCTGATCTTAGGTGGAAAGCTTTCAGTCTTTCACCCTTGAATATGATGTTAGGCTGTGGGTTTTTCATAAATGCCACTTATCATATTAAGAAAAGTCCCTTCTATTTCTGATTCTATGAGAGATTTTGTCATGAAAGTGTGTTGGATTTTTTTCAGATGCCTTTTCTTTGTTAATTGAAATCATGCAGGTATTTCCTTCTTTCTATTAAGGTGATGTATTACACTGATTTTCTTATGTTGAATCTCTTAATGTCATCACAATACCACACTGTAGAAATGATTAATTATTAATATCATCATATATCCAAATTTCCCTGATTGTCTCATGAAGTTTTTTTTTTTTTAATGGTTGCTGATTTTTCTGATAATAGTTGTTCAGATATTAAGAAATGTAGTGAGCTACTGCATTTGACAGCCACTTGTTGTCTTTGTCACCTCCTCTACTTTGGCAGTCTTAGGGTTCTCGGATCAAGACCCGCATCGGGCTCTCTGCTCAGCAGGGAGCCTGCTTCCCCCTCTGTCTCTCTGCCTGCCTCTCTGCCTACTTGTGATCTCTCTCTATCAAATAAGTTAATAAAATCTTAAATTTGATCACCTATTTTGTGTTGGAGTAATTTAATGAGGTTAACTATTTTTTTCATATGTTTAAGGACCGTTTTCCATTTTTTCTTTTGTGAATTGTTAATGTCTTTCAGCATTGACTTTGTTTATGTCTCTTTAGCAACGGGTTTTTGGGACTTCTGGGTGGCTTAGTCACTTGAGTGTCTGCCTTCGGCTCAGGTGGTGATCCCAGGGTCCTGGAATCGAGTACCGCATTGGTCTCCCTGATCAGTGGAGAGCCTGCTTCTCCCTCTGCCTGCCGCTCCCTCTGCTTGTGCTTGTGCTCTTTCTCACTCTGACAAATAAAATCTTTAAAAATAATAAAAAAACAAAAGGATTTTGGCCTTGATTTTTTTTTTTTTACAGTATATTTTTATGTATTAGGAAGATGAACTTTTTATGAAATAAGTTTCCAAATGTTTTCTTCAGGTTTATAATATGTCTTTCACTTGTGTTTTTTTGTCATGTAGAGTTACTTAATGAAGTTTATTTTCTTACTCCTTTTTATTGCTTCTGGGTTTTGAGTCATCATTACACTTTTCCCAGTGCTAGGTTTTCTTTTAGTACTAGTATGTTTTCATTCTTGACATTTATATCTATGATCTACTGGAAGCTTTTTCTGGTATGTAGTGTGAAGTATAGATGCGCAATTTTATTTTTTTCCCAAATGGCAGTTCAGTTATTCAAGCACTGTTTATTATTATAAAAAGTCCATATTTCCCACAGTATATTGAGATGTCACCTTTATCCATTTCTGGTATTTCTTTTGTGTTCATTATTCTTTCTGTTCACTCATTTGCTAGTACTATCTGATTTAAATATAGAGGCTTTATACCATATTTTAACATTTACTTTAGTTTTTTTTTTTAAGATTTTTTTATTTATTTGACAGAGAGATCACAAGTAGGCAGAGAGGCAGGCAGAGAGAGAGGGGAAGCAGGCTGCCCCCTGAGCAGAGAACCCGATGTAGGGCTTGATCCCAGGACCCTGAGATCATGACCTGAGCTGAAGGCAGAGAGGCTTTAACCCACTGAGCCACTCAGGCGCCCCAATATTTAGTTGAGTTTTATCAACTTTATTAAGGTATAATTCAGATATCACACAATTCAACTTTCTCAAGTATACAGTTTATTGGCTTTTAGTGTATTCACAGATTTGTATAGCTATCACAACTAATTTTAGAACATTTCATTCCCCTAAAAGGAAACTCTGTATTCATCAGCAGTCTCTCTGATATCTCTTTCCACCCTCTAACCCTAGGCAACCACTAATCTACTTTTTGTCTCTATAGATGTGCCTATTCAGGGCATTTCATGTAAATGGAATCATACAACATGTGGTCTTTTTGGTGTAGGTTCTTTCACTTAACATGGTCACAAGGCTCCTGGATGTTGTGCCTCGTATTAGGACCTCATTGCCTTTTTTTTTCTTTTTAAATTTATTTATTTATTTAAGTAATCTCCGCACCCAGTGTGGGACTCAAACTTGTGATCCCGAGATCAAGAGTTGAATGCTCTTCGGACTGAGCCAGCCAGGCACACCTTGTACTTCACTGCTTTTCATTGCTGAACAATATTCTGTTATATGTGTCTGC
>CM053615.1:35610666-35635615 GCA_028646535.1 Procyon lotor
GCCTCGTCATTTTGTCAAGGTAAGAGTAGATGGGTGAGAGAGAAAGAGTCTCTGAAGTTCCGCAGTTTTCACTCTGAGTCCTCGCTCTTAAAGAGATAGGACAACATATAGTCCACAGACAGGCAGCTTTGAAGCAGCAATTTGAAAAATGCCTGGAGCCTAAGGGAGGGAGAGTTATTATTTATGTCAGAGTGTATCTTTAAGGGTAGGTTTCCCTGAGTGACTTCTCCAGAACAAAGGAGCTGGCAGGTGCCATTTCCCTCCCCCTACCTCCCAGTATAAACACAAGCTACCAGTTGGAACCATTCATTATATAAGTTGATTAACTGCATCTCGTTCCTCCAGCCAGGTCTGCCTTGGTCCTAGTGCTATGAGTCTCCTCCCCCAGAAGACTGGCCCAAAGCTTCCCAACACTAAGTCTCTACTGCACTTTGTGGGGGCCTTGGTTCTGGTGGCAATGGCCGGTTACCTCCTCTGGAGGATGCATGCACCTTGTTATACTCTTTGCAAGTCAGCTCTAGCTGGTTCTGGTCTTCACAGCACTGGCATATCTCCTGTGGAAGAGGACCACCACAAAACTAATAGGGACTATGTGTGCCATCCCTCCCTGAAACATGCACTTTGCCAATCACCGTGGCTGGTCTTGGCAGTGGAGGCATGTCCCTAGTGGGAGAGGACCAGCATACATCTTGTTAAAACTGCGTGGTCCACCCATTACTTTCGAGAGCGGGAGACTTAGGTGACTTTCCTAACTCACAGAAACAGACACAGAGTTAGACAAAATGAGGAGATAGGAATATGCCCCAAATGAAAGAATAGGACAAAACCACAGCAAGAAACTTAATCAAAACTGAGATAAGTAATGTGCCTGATAGAGCATTTAAAGTAGTGATCATAAAGATGCTTACTGAACTTGAGAAAAGAGTGGAGAGACATCAGTGAGACTATTAAAAAAAAAGCCACTCGGAGATAAATAACAAAATAATTGAAATTAAAAATACACTAGATGAGGGGCACCTGGGTGGCTTAGTCATTAAGCGTCTGCCTTTGGCTCAGGTCCTGATCTCAGGGTCCTGGGATTGAGCCCCACATCAGGCTCCCTGGTCAGTGGGAAGCCTGCTTCTCCGTCTCCCACTCCCCCTGATTGTTTTCCCTCTCTCGCTGTACCTCTCTCTGTCAAATACATAAATATTTTTTAAAAATACGCTAGATGAAATAAATAGCAGACTAGAGGAAGCAGAAGAATGAAACAGTGACCTGGAGGACAGAGTAATAGAAAGTAATCAAGCTGAGCAGGTGAGAGAAAAAAATTACGCAAAATGAGAATAGACTTAAGGAACTCAGTGACTCTAAAAGCATAATAAAATTCTCACTATCGGGATCCCAGAACAAGAGAGAGAAAAGGGGGCAGAAAATTTATTTGAAGTAATAATAGCTGAAAACTTCCCAAATCTTGGGTAGGAAATAGAAATCAGATTTAAGAGACCTTGAGAAGTCCCAACAAAATCACCCCAAGGAGGTCCACACTAAGACACATAATAATTAAAATTGCAAAATGTGGTGGTAAAGAGAGAATTTTAAAAGCAGCAAGAGAAAAGACCGTTACATACAAGGGAAATCTCATAGGCTATCAGCAGATTTTTTTTAGCAGAAACTTTGCAGGCCAGAAAGGAGTGGCAGGCAAAGTACTGAGTGGGAAAAATCTGCCGATAAGAGTACTCTCTCTGGGGTGCCTGGGTGGCTCAGTCATTGAGCGTCTGCCTTCGGCTCAGGTCATGATCCCAGAGTCCTGGGATCGAGCCCCGCATCGGGCTCCTTGCTCAGCAGGAGGCCTGCTTCTCCCGCTGCCATTCCCTCTGCTTGTGTTCCCTCTCTCACTGTGTTTCTCTCTGTCAAATAAATAAAATCTTAAAAAAAAAAAAAGAGTACTCTATCAAGGTTATCATTCAGAAGAGAAAGAGAGATAAAGAGTTTCCCAGACAAATAAAAGTTAAAAGAGTTCATGACGACTTAACCTACAGGAAATGTTAAATGGGGTTCTTTAAGTGGGAAGGGAAGGCCATATATAAAAATAAGAAAAGTAGGAAGCATAAAAACAGTAAACATAAATGAAACATCTGTGAAAATCAAAAGACTCACAAAATAAAAGGATGTAAAGTATGACACCATTTTTCTAAAATGTAGGAAGGAGAGGAGGAAAGAATGGATTCAAACTTAAGCAGCCGTTAACTTAATATAGACTGCTATATGCACAGGATCTTATATACAAACCTAATGGTAACCACAAATCATAATTCAGTAATAGATATGCAAAACAAAGAGAAAGGAATCCAAATATATTACTAAAGAAGGCCAACTTACTGTAAGAGAAGAGAGCAAGGGAAGAAAGGAAAAGGGAAGAACTATAAAAACAACCACAAAATAAGTAACAAAATGGCAGTAAATACATACCTATCAATGATTACTTTGAATGTAAATGGACTAAATGCTCTAGTCATGGGAAAAAGATATGACAGAATGGATTAAAAAAACCAGACTCATTTCAGAACTAAAGACACCTGGAGATTGAAAATGAAGGGGTAGAGAAGCATTTCTTATGCAAATGGATGTCAGAAGGAATCAAGGGTAGCGGTACTTATGTTGGATAAAACATAAAACAAAGCAGTACTTATGTTGGATAAAACATAAATCATAAAACAAAGCAGTACTTATGTTGGATAAAACATAAAACAAATTTATTTATTTGACAGAGAGAGAGAGAGAGAGAAAGGAAGCACAAGCAGGGGGAGTGGGAGAGGGAGAAGTGGAGCCTGATACAGGGTAGGTATATGCAAACTGGATAGGTATATGCAAAAGAATGAAACTAGATCACTTTCTTAACCATCCACAAAAGTGAGCTGAAAATGGATTAAGGATCTAAATGTGAGACCTGAAACCATAAAAATCCTAGAAGAGATCAGAGGTAGTAATTTCTCTGACATAGGCCATAGCAACATCTTCCTAGATATGTCTCTTGAGGCAAAGGAAACAAAAGCAAAAATAAGCTACTGGGATTGCATCGAAGTAAAAAACTTCAGCACAGCAAAGGAAACAGCCAACGAAACTAAAAGAATCTACTGAATGGGTGAAGATATTTTGCAAATGAAATATCTGATAACAGGTTAATGTCCAAAATATACAAAGAACCTATACAACTCTACAGCAAAAAACCTGTAATAAACCAATTTAAAGACAAGCAGAAGACATGAAAAGACATTTCTACAAAGCAGACGTACAGATGGCCAACATTCCACGACTTACAGATGGAATAACATTCCATCACATGTATTTACCACGTTTTGTTTATCCATTCATCTGTTGATGAACTTTGGGTTGTTTTCACCGTTTATCTATTGTGAATAATGCTGCTGTGAATACTGGTGTACAAGTATCTCTTTGAGTCCCTGCTTTCAGTTCTTTTGGATATATTCTTATTAGTGGAATTGCTGGGTCCTGTGGTAATTTTTTAAATTTTGGAGAAGCTGCCAAACTGTTTTGCACAGGAGCTGTGCCATTTTATATTCCCACCAGCGTTTGATATTTTTCTTACCATCTCTCTGTCCTATCCACTCTCAGTTAGTGTTTCTGTTGTAATGAGAGATAAAGAGAAATTTTAAAAAACAAACTCGAGTCTTATAATGGAATTCTGTTGCTTTGTAGGTCTATGGCGCTGCCATCCAGTTTTATGAACCTTATTCTCGGGAACTTCTGACGGAGAAACAGCTTATGCAGCTGGGCCTGTTGACCCCTGTGGAGAGAAAAGTGGTCTCCAAATCCATCAATTCAAACAAATGCATTTGTTTACTCTCACACTGGCCTTTTTTTGAAGCTTTTAGAAAATTTCTCATGTTTATCTACAAACTTTCTGTGTCTGGACCACATCCTCTTCCCATTGAAAAGTATGTATGATGATTAGAAAGATGCCTGGTGGGAAAACGGGGTGTATTTGTATACATCTCATTGTTTACCAGACTTTAAGCAGAAAAGTTTAAAGGGAAGAAGAATCACAGTCACTTTACTGTTTTACTTGTTCCCTTCTTCACCTGAATCATTGGTTTTAAAATTGAGGTGTGGTGATTAGGATGATCAAATAATAATCTTTTGAAAAATCAGCTGAAGAAGGAACTCATTATACGGTGACACTCTGTGTGTGCCCTTCCTATTCATTCTCTAATAACCAAGAGAAAAATAGCTATTATATACATACACCTGAACCGTACAAGTGGAAATTCCTGCTACTAACTATAAAGCATCTCTAAACTGATGTAGAAATTACTAATGGTGAGTTAATTGATGCTTGATGCTAAAAGTGAGGTTTGGGTTTTAGCATTGAGAGATCCTAATTTTCCTCTTTATTTGTAATTCCCTTTGTCATGGAAATTTTCTGTAAGCAAGAAAAATATATCTAGAGCTGCTGCCTTTAATTTTTTGTCTATTTTAAAATTTTTAAAATTTTTCTTTTTTAAAATTTAAATTGTTTCTTTTTTAAAAATTAAGTTCAGTTAATGAACAGTGTATTATTAGTTATTAATATATTAATTAGTTATTAATAATAATATAATAATTAACTATTAGTAGTATATAATACCTACTGCTCATGGCATCACGAGCCCTCCTTAATGTCCCCAGTCAACCCATCCCCTTTACCCCTCCTCTCCGGCAACCCTCAGTTTGCTTCCTTTGATTAAGAGTCTCTTAGAGTTTGTTTCCCTCTCTCATTTCCTCTTGTTTTCTTTTTCCCTCCCTTCCCCTATGATCCTCTGGCTCAGTTGCTGGAGCATCTGACTCTTGATCTTGGGGTCATGGGTTCAAGCCCCCATGTTGGGTGTAGAGTTTATTAAAAAAACAAAACAAAACACATTTTCTGACTTCTAGTGGCACACTGACTTTTGTTTATTATAATTAATGATTTATTTATCCTCATAACAAATGAGGTGTCAAGAGTTTTATGGAAATGTATGCATAAACAGATTTTTCATACAATTTCAGAAATTTCACATTATAGCAGAAAGAATATCAGCAAAGCATACTAGTTAGTGGAAAGGTAGGGGCAATTATTTGACTTTCATGTTGTACTTTGGGATGCCATACTAATAGTTTATAGTTCTAGATTTAACTTTGAGCTTTCAGATTAGCTTAAAATCGTTTGAAGTAAAACTTAATGTTAGGGACAAGTGAGCAACCTTTTGAAAAATTAAGGTTCTATGACTAGTTTGAGGAAATAAAATCAGTGTCTGTGATCAGTATCTTTTCTCAGATGAAATAATACTTTGCATGTTAGTGGCTCCTGAGAGCTCAAAACTTTGGAGAAACTTAAGAAGAATTCTTTGTAGGTGGAGAAATAGAGAGGATAAGTGATCTGCCCACAGTTATAGGAAAATAACTATATTGACTGAATTAATATTTAATTAACATTAATTATTGGAATTATAGTTATGTATTTAACAGAGGGAGAGACAGTGAGAGAGGGAAAACAAACCAGGGGAGAGGAAGAGGAAGAAGCAGGCTTCCCGCAGAGCAGGCATCATGAGCTGAGCCGAAGGCAGATGCTTAATGACTGGGCCACTCTGGCACTCCTAATTTTTGGGATTAAACTCATTATTAGTTTTAATTTATTGTATTGCAGTTAGTTGCTCCCCATACTAGCACTGGTAACCAGGCAATAAAAATTAGCTTCTTTCATGAAAACTCTATTTGTCTTATTTTTATTTTCCTGGCAGTATTAGGGTATATTAATATGGACTTTTATTTTATTTTATTTTTTTAATTTTTATTTATTCGACAGAGATTATAGTTAGGCAGAGAGGCAGGCAGAGAGAGAGGGGGGAAGCAGGCTCCCCGTTGAGCAGAGAGCCTGATGCAGGGCTCAATCCCAGAACCCTGAGATCATGACCTGAGCTCAAGGCTGAGGCTTTAACCCATTTGAGCCACTGAGGCCCCCCAATATGGACTTTAAAGATTTTATTTAATTATTTGTCAGAGAGAGAGAGAGAGCAAGCGCACAAGCAGGCAGAGAGACAGGCAGAGGCAGAGGGAGAAGCAGGCTCCCTGCTGAGCAAGGATCCCGATGTGGGACTCCATCCCAGGACCCTGAGATCATGACTTGAGCCAAAGGCAGCTGCTTAACCAGCTGAGCCACCCAGGCATCCCCCCAATATGGACTTTTAATCAGGAAATACATTGTGCATTTCAGAAGTTTAGTGGGATGAATATATTTATCTACACTAGATAAATTTATTTAACATAAATTTTAGGTAAGTGGTTTTGCCAGATCTGGAATGATATATATAATGATATTTAATATTTGTTAAAATCTATGAAGCATTTTGGAAAAGTAATTATGATCTGTATTTTAAATTTTTTTCTAGGCACATTTCACACTTCATGCAAAACATCCCTTTTCCCTCACCACAAAGACCAAGAATCCTCGTACAGGTAATCAAAACCAAATGTATTTGAGGGAAGCTTTGCATATCCTCATTCTAGTCGTTGCATAGTGGATTCTATGGCCCTTTGAGTTAGAGGTGGAGCAATATGTATTCATAAAGTCCTTGAATTTTCTCTATTTTATCTTTTATTTGGGTGTACAGAATTGGAAGAAATACAGTCTGATTCATGACATTATTATCATTGATCTGTGCATGGGTTTTATGTAGCTGATTTTAGTAATGTAAAACCCAGAATTGTGTTGTAGACATGTTTTTAAATCAGAGCAACTAATAAATATTAAATATGACATGATATGTGGTTGGAGGAAAAAAGTGAAATAGTCTGTGATAGTGGTCTTCAAACTTTCTGTGTTAAAGGACCAGTTTCTTTTTATTTCCGATCAGTAGCAGATGTATGTAAGTTTACAGCTTGTGAAATGTGCACCTTCCATGTCAGGGGTGTAGACATGAACATGTGTGTGCCCTGTCCAAAGACAGGGTCCCTCTGATCACGTACTTGGGGGCGGGAGCATTGTCATGTTGCCATTAGAGTTTCTAAATGGCTTGCTTTCCATTTATATGTGATCTTTTCCTGGACCAGTAAGAGTTTGCAAACTGGCACTTTGAGTGGTACTGATCTATAGAGGCAAGCTATTTAAAAATTGTTTTCTAAGATATTATCAACATTATATGTGATATGGTGACATTAAGGCATATATTGTTAATCTTGAATGTACTTCAGCAGGTATTAATATACAGTAATCAATTGCCAAATGCTTACCAGTCTATAAATAAACTTGAAGCTGTTAAAAAGCAATTATTTCATAATTTTAAAATAACTGTTTTAAAGTTAACTAAATCATAATTCAGTTGAATTAACCATTTAATTTAAAAGAACTAGGTATAATAACTCTGAGTAAATACAGCTATTGTTTTATATCTTAGTATATTTTAAAACTATGTCAGTCTGCATATTAAACTACTTTCTGTATTACCCTTAATACAAATATTTAGGTTTCAAGATTGGCTTGATTAATTCATCTTTTTTTTTTTTGAAGCTTTCAGTCCATGATGCATTAATATTATCACAGCCAGTTTCTACACCTCTACCACTAAGGTAATCAGTAGTATCTAAAATGATATATCCATTTACTTGGGAGAAGAATAAAATATTTTAAGGGCTAGGATAATAAAGTTAAGTGTTATCTTTTACATAAGGATAGCCTTACTGTTTCTGTCTTTGATAGCTGGATGGATGGTGGGCCCTCCACCGTTTAAAAAATGAAGTATTTAAGAGCGTTGCAAGATTGCATGTGGGGAATACCTCCTTTTTCCTTTCCTCTCCCCTTCTCCTATCCAGTTCATAGCTGAATATTCAGGGTGAACTGATTTTAACCTCCCCAAATATCTCAAATCTGTTAGCTTCTGTTCATCTGCATCACTAGTGCAGGATAGCGTGGTCTCTTACCTGGACAGCTTTGTTATTAACATTTTAATTGGTACCCTTCTTCTTTCATTTCTTTGTCCACACTGTAGCCAGGTATCCTTTTGAAAATGCAAATAAAATTGTGTTGTTTCTATTTTGACGTAATCTTTTGCCCCTTTCTTACTATGCTTTAGTAACAGAAAGTGTATTTCAATTTCCCGGAAATGATGGTAGCTTTTTCTTGCCTCACTGCCTCTGCATATGTTGGCTTCTCCTTAACTTGCATTCTTTTGAGCTCAACTTGAATGGTTCTTTGGGAAAATCTTCCCTCATAAACCCCTTTGTTACAAAAGGTTGAGTTTGAATCATTCTGTTATGTTATTCCATGACATTTACTACTTCTCAGTGATAACTAAATCAGGACTTGAAATTAGCACTAGATACTCAACCCTAATATTTAGGAAATAATTTAATAAGCAAATCTTAACATGTTTTAGTGAAATAGTTCATAATCATCTTTTTCTCTTTTCCCCTAGTGGAGCCAACTTTAGCACCTTGTTAATGAATCTGGGTCCTGAGAATTGTGCGACCTTGCTGCTCTTTGTTTTACTTGAGAGTAAGATTCTGCTACATTCTCTCAGGCCAGCCGTGTTGACTGGAGTAGCAGAAGCTGTTGTAGCGGTAAGTAGAGAAGTTTCTTTATGGTACAGGATAACTGACAGAATTTTTCTAAAGGGACATTTCCTTCAGTGAAAGCAATTTTGAAATTACCAGGTAATGTTTAACATAAATAGAGTGGCAAAGGGAGATAGAAAAAAAGATATTTTTAAAGAAAAAAAGGTAATTTCTATTTGAGAGAAAATTTCAATTTCTGAATTTTCGTGTATTAGAGTACTTCAGAGAATCTGTATGATTTTATAAGAAAACTCATGAATAAAGCTTTTTGTATTAAACAAGAGCTTCTGGCCAGTTTCATTTGCCCTAAAATTGTGCATATACATTACACATTTACTCCCAGTTTTAACTTTTAATCAGATTATTGCGAGCCAGTAACATAGGAAATTCTAAGTGATTGTGAAATAGGATAATTTACAAATGTTTAGCTCTTATGTAAAACATAAATAAATCAAGTCTTCCTCTGTTTCTTGATGGCTTCCCATTGGAACTAGGTGTCTGATCATGTAGGGCTTTATAGATCATAGAATATATTTTGGATGTTCCATTTCTCCAACTTTATTTTTCATTATATGTTTAATTTGAAATAGTTGGCGCACCTGTCTTCCCTTCCCATTTTAAGAATATAACTCTTATGGAAATAAAGACCTGTCTCTTTATTATCCTTGTGTCCTCAGCACTAATCACAGCTTAATAACATGGATTAAGTAAGCACTCAATAAATACCCGTTAAATCAACAAATGGGATATGTTTCCATGATCTTAATTTGGTCAGAGAAATGCTACTATGAGTAAAACTGAAGTAACCAATGTGAGATAGTTTATCGGGAGCAGAGATCCTCGTTGCGTATTGATTTTCCAAACGTCCACAGTTGGATATAAAAGCAGAAACCATTATAATGTGAAAATATTTGTTAATGAATTGAACAGATTTAGAAAGTTCCCACTCCTTCCTGTAAAACATTAGTGTTTACCTATGTTCCTTGGTCAGAATCTTTGTGGCCCAGGCTCTTGATTTCAGCCATATAAAAACAGGTGGAAAAATTGTAATATGTAATGGGAAATCTTATGTAAAATGCAAGATTGCATGAAATTTATGTAACTGATGTTGGAGAACTTCCTGAAGTGCATGCAAAACCATCGGTAAAGGAAGATTGGCAATTTATGATTTAAAGAAGAGAAAATGGAAAGGAATGATGACAGGATAAATTCTTCAGAAGGAGAATGATTTCAGTATCAAAGAATATTGGAATTAATCGAGCCCCATAGCAAACATTGATGAAATCAATGGGTAGTTTTGTAAAAATGACTATTTATGACTGAGCAGTAAAAGTCAAAAGTGAATACAAGGGTGTCACGTTTTCCTGTTAGTTTTGTTTTTTAAAATTTTTTACATAGTTGCAGGTGTAATGTACCTTTTGTTGAATGGAAGGTAGTTTTTACTGTAGGTGTTCGAAGTCCTTGCAAGGTCCTGTGGGAGTGGCTCTGTCTGGCCTCTGATCTGATTCCTGTGACTCTGCCCCCTTGCTCTGCTCAGCTCCAGCACCCAAGTTTGACCTGAAGCATATTAGGCAGGCCCCATACCGTAAGGCCTTTGCTATAGCTGTTCCTTCTCTCAAAAGCACTCTTCTAGATATCTCCTAGGTCCCCCCTTTAGGTTTAGCCTCAGTTGTCACTTTCTTAGGAAGTCTACCCTGTTTCGCCTGTTTAATAATACAGCCTGCTCTCCTCTTTCCTATTCTGAACTCTAATCCCCTTCACTTGGCTTTCCTTTTCTTTTTCCATAGCACTTAGCACTTCATGACAGGATATATATATATATATATATTATTGTGTCCTCTGCTTATTTTCTGCCTCTTTCTGCTAGACCAGATGGTGGCAAACTATGGCCCACTGGTCAAACTGGCCCCTGGTTGCCATCTGTTTTTATAAATAAACTTTTAGTGGAACATAGGCTATTTATTTACATACTGCCTATGACTACTTTCATGAATAGAGACAAAGTTAAATATTTGTGAGAGACAGTATGGCTCAAAGCTTAAGATATTTCCTATCTTTCTTGTACAGAAAAAATTTGCTGACTCTTTTGCTAAACTATGTACCTCAGGAAGGCAGAGATCTTTGTTCTATTCACTGTTAGAGCCTCATCTAGAACATTGCTTGACTCATACTAAGTGCTGAAATATTTGATAAGTAAATAAGTAATCGGTTGAAGACAAAATCCTATCCTGAACAACCATCTGGAGTAACTGACAGATGAATAAATGCTAAAGGCATTTCTTTGGGGGTGAGTGATGATGGATAAGGTATAACAAGGACTTTTTTATAGTAGAGGAAAAATTTTATCATCAATGATTAGAATTTTCATATTAGCCGATAATTAAAATTTTAGTCTGTTTTTTAATTTATCAAAACGTATCTTTTTTGTTTTAAAAGCACATATGACACAAGGTAGGGCTTTGTAAAGATTCTTGAGGTATGTTTTATATTGACTAGTATTTTTTAAGATGTCATGCTTCATTGAAGTTGGATCATTTTGTGTTTATTTGAACAGTTAGGAAATTTTTTATTGAAATTTTCAGTTGACTACTATATTTTTAAGAGAATCATTTGAATTTTTTTCAGTCCTTGGAATTCTTAGTTGGATTTTAGTCAAAGGTTATTTTGAGAATTAATAGAGGGATGAAATGCATAAGAGCTAAAGATCATGAGTTTGTTTTATAATTTTGGGGGGCAGTGTTCTCTCTCTGCTTTGACTTTTTCCAAGAAATATAGCTGTGGGTTTTATATGGCGTTAGAAGAATTAACATGCAAAGAGCTGTTAGCTTTTTTATTGTGCTTGTGATAATTGTCATGCTTGAAGATTTTAATCCCATTGGTTCATAGTACTGCTTAGTAATGTTTTATCTTCCTTTAGCGTTTGGAATGAAGTGGAAGGTAAAAGAAACTACACTTCACTGTTTTTTTAATGGTCCCTTTGATTAACATTAGTTAATCACATACTTTTCATTGCAAATTTCAAACTTGGTTAATATTTTAAAACTTTTTTCCCAGATGATCTTTCCATTTCAGTGGCAGTGCCCATATATTCCTCTTTGTCCTCTGTCACTGGCGGCAGTCCTTAGTGCGCCTCTACCGTTTATAGTTGGAGTTGACTCAAGGTATTTTGATCTTCATGACCCACCGCAAGATGTTGTTTGCATTGACTTGGATACAAACATGTTGTATATGTGAGTTGATTCTTCTTATATTATCTCCATTTATATTTTCCCCCATCTGTAGTTTACAGTTCACTGAAAGCATCTAGAAATATGCCATCTTTGAGGTTGTTAGTAAGTTTTCATCTTTAATACAGTAATTCTCAGGGCAGCTATCAGAATCCTGGAAAGTTTGGAAAAGAACATGTTCAACATTAGTTTATATTTTGATAAAAATGTTGGCAGTAGGCAGAAAATATTTATGTTTGTCAAAAGAGAATGTGAATTTGAAAAAAAAGGTTAAACACTGCTTTCAGAGCTCAAGAGATGATATGCTTTCTAGGTTTAATTCAAAATCCATATGTAAGCTTTGAAAAAATAAGTTTACCTGTTTGAATTTAGTTAGAATATAGGATAATATGCCATTTCCTTAGTTGTCAAGATTAGAATTCTTTAGGAACCTATTTTATTGCAGAGAAATTTTTTAAAAAGATTTTATTTATTTGAGGGGCGCCTGGGTGGCTCAGTCGTTAAGCGTCTGTCTGCCTACGGCCCAGGTCAGATCCCAGGGGCCTGGGATCGAGCCCCGCATCGGGCTCTCTGCTCGGCAGGAAGCCTGCTTCTCCCGCTACCAATCCCTCTGCTTGTGTTCCCTCTCTCGCTGTGTTTCTCTCTGTCAAATAAATAAAATCTTTAAAAAAAAAAAAAAAAAAAAAAAAGAAAAAGATTTTATTTATTTGAGAGAGAGAGAGAGGACGCGTGTGCAATCCTGAAGTACTTTTATTCTTTACTTTTTGAGATTGGCAGAAAATAAATAGAGTAAGAATTGTGGTGAGACTTAAGTGGTAACAACATGTATACATGTATTAGTTTAAATGATATTTTGTTTTGCATGTTTTAAAAGTTTTATGTTTGTGGGCGCCTGGGTGGCTCAGTGGGTTAAAGCCTCTGCCTTCAGATCAGGTCATGATCTCAGGGTCCTGGGATCGAGCCCCGCATGGGGCTCTCTGCTCAGCAGGGAGCCTGCTTCCCCTCTTTCTCTGCCTGCCTCTCTGCCTACTTGTGATTTCTCTCTCTCTGTCAAATAAATAAATAAAATCTTTAAAAAAAAAAAGTTTTATGTTTGTATAATTTCCTGTGACTTGCTTTTTTACTTGGCATTCTTTATGAGGTTTATCTGTGTTGATACATGTAGCTCTACTTCATTTTTAGGGTTTGTCAGGGTGTAAAAATTTTTACGGTGTATCAGTATTTAGGTTGTACCTACGTTTTTTGTAATTTTGAATAAGGATTCTCTGATTATTATTGTGCATTATTTCCTTGAGTCTGTGAGCAGGAATTCCCCTGAAGTATATACGTAGAAGAGCTCATGTTGGTTTGTAGACATAGCTAATGTCCTCTTACTCTTCCAAATTTACCTCCTCTTTGGAAGCAAATGAGAATTCTCTTTGTTCTATTCTTTGCCAATACTTGTTATGGTCAGACTTTAAAATTTTTGTTAATTTGATGGTAATGGAATCTAAATGTGCTTTTAATTCATATTTCACTAATTAGTAGCAAATGGGGCGTTTATTTTTATATTTTAAGGTTTTTTTTTTTTTTTAAGATTTTACTTATTTGACAGAGAGCACGTTAGCGCACAAGCAGGGGGAGCGGAAGGTAGAGGGAGAAGCAGGCTTTCCGCTGAGCAGGGAGCTTGATGTGTGGCCTCGATCCCAAGACCCTGAGAAATGACCGGAGCTGAAGGCAGGTGCCCAACCGACTGAGTCACCCAGGCACTCTGCAAATGGGGCATTTTAATTTCTTTTTGCCCTTTGGTTTTCCTCTCTGTGAATTAGTGCATTTTTTTTTGAGGGGGTGCATTTTTCTGTTAGATTACCTTTTTCTTTTGATTAGTATCGGTTCTTTATATAATCTGGTTAATTCTTGGTCTGTTATATGCTTTGCAATAGCTTCTCCCACATTGTGACTTGTATTTACATTCTGTTGTATGTTTTGATGAACAGATGCTTATTTTAATTAATCACATTTATCAGTTTCTTTTTATTGCTATTTTTGGTTCTTGTATATGAAATCCTCTGCCTTGAGGTCATAAAATATTTTTCTGGATATTCTTTTTTTTTTCTTTTTTGTTTTTCATTTTAAGTAAACTCCACGTCATACATAGGGGTTCAAACTCAAAACCCTGAGATCAAGAGTCACATGCTCTACCAGCTGAGGCAGCCAGGCACCCCTATTGTGGATATTCTTAAATTTGTAAAGTTTTGCCTTTCTCAGTTAGGGCCTTAATTCAGTTGAACTTGATATTACTGTATGATTTGACATAGAAGCACAGTTTCATTTTTCTTACACATATAAATAATTCTCACGTAGCATTGTATATTGGGTAACCAGTTTATCTCTTCCCAGTGGTCTTTAGTGTCAACACCATTGCATATCAATTTTTATACTTTATATTTATACATATTTTATATTTTACAATTCTATATTATATATTAATTTGGAAATCAATTTTATAATATGCTTATTATTCTGTTCCTTTGGTCTGTTTTAGCCTCTTGTTAGTATAATACTGTCTTACTGGCTTTAAAATCAGGTTGTCTAAGGGACGCCTGGGTGGCTCAGTCAGTTAAGCCTCTGCCTTCAGCTCAGGTCATGATCCCAGGGTCCTGGGATCAGGTCCCACAGGGAGCCTCCGTCTCCCTCTCCCTCTGCCTGTTGCTCCCCGTGCTTGTGCACTCTCTCTCTCTCTGTCAAATAAATAAATAAAATCTTTTTTAAAAAATTAGGTTGTCTAAAACATGAATGAACCTTGAAAACATTGTGCTAAAAGAGCTTAGATGATCTCATTTATACTAAATGTCCAAGGCAGATCTGTAGACAGAGAAAGTAGATTAGTGAGGAATAGGAAGATGGGGGAATGGGAAGTTAATGATTGAGGTGGGGGTTGCAGAGATTCTTTTTTGAGGTGATGGAAATATTCTAAAATTGTGGGTTGTTACACAGCCCTGTGAATATGCTAAAAAAACCATCAGGTTGCACGTTTCAGATGGGTGAATTGTGTGTGAATCATATCTCAATAATGTTTAGAAAAAAGTTGTTTTGTGAGATGACAAGTCCCTTTCTTTACCCTTGTTCTTTAAAATTGTTTTGACTGTATCTCGTCCTTTGCTTTTCTATATAAGTTTTAATATATTGTTAAGTTCAATGAAAAGTTATGCTGTGATTTTGGTTAGAAATCTATTGAATTTATAGAAAAAAAAGAAATCTATTGAATTTATAGATTAACTTGGAGGCAGAGGACTTCTTTTTGATTTGGTCTCCTTTTCCATGTATGTAGTATTTTACTGCATAGATCTTTTTACATTTTTTTTGAATAAACTTTGCTGTTTTCTCCATAAAGACTATGAACATCTTTTGTTAGACTTATTTATTCCTAAGTACTGTGTGGATAAAAAACCACTGTGTGGTTTTTATTGTACTATATATGATATTTCAAATTACATTTTCTGTTTGTTGCTGCAGTATAGAAATGCTATGTGGTTTTTAGGTAATCTGCTGCGCAGTGACTTGATTGAATTCAATTTTGTTTATAAATTCTCTTCCGTTTTCTGGCTGTAAACAATCACATCATGTATAATCCTTATATTTTTAAATTCTATTTTTTTTAAATATTTATTTATTTGACAGAGACAGTGAGAGAGGGAGCAGAAGCTGGGGGGTGGGAGAGGCAGAAGCGGCTTCCCGTTGAGCAGAGAGCCCGATGTGGGGCTTGATCCCAGGAACCTGAGACCATGACCCGAGCCAAAGGCAGAGGCTTTAACCCACTGAGCCACCCAGGCACCCCTAAATGTTTCTTATTTCTATTAAAATATTTTGATTCATGCATTATTTAGAAGTATTCTTTTAAACATCCAAGTTCTTTTCCTTAAATGCTATTTGAACTATAGTCAGAATATGCTTTACATATTACTCTCTGATATTTATTGAAATTTGCTTCTAATAGGTAGTTTGAAGTATCCATGAAGTTTGTCACTTAAAATATTACAGTTCTGGGGTGCAGCTCCAGCCTTGAAAATCTGTGTTAGAGCATTAAAGTGAGATGACCAAATTTGATTGAGGTTGTTTGAGATGTAAGGGGAACGTCCTTGAAAACCATTTATTCAGACTGCTCGTGTCAATTGTAATTTGAGCAAAAATACTCTTTCCATTTTCATTTTTAGTTTGATGTAACAATTTTGCTAAGTTAAAAAGAGATTATAACAGATTTTATTACATTTTTATTTAATAGATCAGATGAAAAGAAGAACATGAACTGGAAGCAGCTTCCCAAAAAGCCGTGCAAAAATCTGCTTAGTACCTTAAAGAAGTTGTATCCCCAGCTGTCTTCAGGTAAAAATGAAGGGAAGGGAATATTTTAACGAAAGAATGTAAGAAAATTCTTAAATTTACACAAAGTTTTGCTCTCCTTAAAAGGAATCTCATTACAAAACAAAATTTCAGTACTCTTAAGATAATAATATTGTGGTTTATAATTTTTTTTTATTACGTTCTTTGTGTCCTATCTGCTTGCACCTCCTTGTTAGCTCCTGCCAGTGATCCCTTTACATTAGTGAAGAGAGGAATTTCAAGAAGTCATGGGTTTTATTATGACAATTTTCTTAATTGTTCCATCATTACTTGTATTATATTATATATTAATGCCATTTTCTCTTGATTTGTCAGTTCACCGAAAAACTCAAGAAGGTTCAGCAATTGAGATGACTCCAATCGAAGCGGATTTCTCCTGGCAAAAGAAGACAACACAACTTGAGATGGAAATTCAGGAGGCATTTTTGCGCTTTATGGCATCTATTTTAAAAGGATATAGAACATATCTCAGACCAATCACAGAGGCTCCTTCAAATAAAGCCACAGCTGTTGATTCATTGTTTGACCGACAGGGTGAGTGGCATTATAGTTATAGTATATAACTATACAAATGATACAGTTAACATTTCATTGAAATGAAAAATATTTTTTATTTGGTATTGCTCCCCCCAAAATATTCAGTATGTAAGTTCTTAGAAATGTATATTAAAATACAATGTACTTTTGGGTAGTTGTGATCTAACTATATGAAGAATTCCTTTATACTCTGTTTTTTCCTTAGAAACCTGAAAGTGGAGATCATTAATTATGAAAAGTCAAAGATGTTGCTTATATTTACTAGAGAGCTAGTTTTCTTAGTAGAACATACCTCGTGATTTGCTTTTAGATGGTTCCTCAATTTTGTGTAATTCTTTGATTTATACATTCTTGGCTTTACAATATTCCCTAACAGTTAGTTTTTGGAATAAGGCCACAAGTCTTTAGAATTTTTGAAAAACATAGCTTTGTTTCAGGGGAAAACACTACACTCATCTTTTGAGTATTTGTTATTTTAGGGAATTATAAAGATTTTTTTATAATTAGTTCTTCTATGTGGTAGCAACCTTACAAATACAATAATATTCATATGAAAATTATTTTCTATTTCTGTACTTTTACCCAGTAGTTACTTTAAAAAAAAAATCTGCACTTTTCTCGTAATCCTTTTGACTTTTATCATCTCAGCTTCAGAATAACCTCTCTCTTAAATATTTAGTCACCACTTACAAAGTCTGACTAGTTATTAGATAGGGATAAAAGAAGCGTTAAAATCTAGCTCTATGGGATAGTAAATGCAAAATAAATCTAAAATGCTTTTTAAAATGGAACAGGTACTCAAGGAAACAGATTTTACACAATTAATAATTCATTGAGAAGTCCCCAAATTTAGAAAAAGGGAGTATTTTTCCCAAATGACTATTTCAGAAGACTTCATGGATAAAGAGCATAACTTTGAAAAATGGGTAGAATTTAGATAAATGGAGATGATCAAGAAAGGCTTTCTAAAAAACAATATGCATTAGGGGCGACTGGGTGGCTCAGTTGGTTAAGCGTCTGCCTTTGGCTCAAGTTATGACCTCAGTGTTCTGGGATTGAGTCCTCTGTCTTGAGCTGCTTGCTCAGCAGGGAGTCTGCTTCTCTCTCTGCCCCACACCCATGCTCTTTCTCTCTCAAATAAATAAACAAACAAATAAATAAAATCTTTAAAAAAACAAAAACAATATGTATTAAAAACCATATCTGAATGGAATTTCTCCTTTGCTATTTATTAAGCCTTTCTGAGGTTCTGTTTTTTCATGAATAAAATGAGGATGATACTTGCTTCATGAATGGTTGTGAAGATTAAATGTATGTAAAGCAACTAGTAAAATTACAGTACTCATGGTAACAGCTGTTACCAGTAGTGGTAATAACAGAATGGAAGAAACCTTAAATACAAATGTATAAGGCATGTGTATTAGTTTGTCATGGCTGCCATAACGCAGTGCTATAGATTGGATGGCTTCAATAACAGAGATTTATTTTCTCACAATTCTAGAAGCTAAAGTCCAAGATCAACATGTTGGCAGGATTGGTTTCCTTTGAGGCCTCTCCTCTTGGTTTGTAAAGATGGCCATCTTCTTCCTGTGTCTTTATGTGGTCTTCCTTCTGGGTGAATCTGTATCCAGGTTTCCACCTTTTTTTTTTTTTAAAGATTTATTTATTCATTAGAGAGAGGGAGAGCGTTGAGGGGTGTGGGGAGGGGCAGAAGGAGGGAGAGAATCTCAAGTAGACTCCGTTCTGAGCACAGAGCCCATTGAGGGGTTCAGTCCCATGACCGTGAGATCATGACCTGAGATGAAATAAGAGTTAGTCGCTTAACCAACAGAGCCACTGAGGTTCCCCCAGATTTCTACTTGTAAGTACATTAATTATTGTAATTGGATTAGAGCCCACCCTAATTACTTCATTTTGACTTAATTACTTCTTTAAAGACCCTATCTGCAAATATGGTAAATTTTAAAATACTGAGAGTTAGGATTTCAACATAAGAATTTAGGGGGGAGGGGCGCCTGGGTGGCTTAGTAGGTTAAAGCCTCTGCCTTCGGCTCAGGTCATGATCTCAAGTCCTGAGATCGAGCCCTGTATCAGGCTCTCTGCTCAGCAGGAAGCCTGCTTCCTCCTCTCTCTCTGCCTGCTTGTGCTCTCTGTCAAATAAATAAAATCTTTAAGAAAGAAAAAGAATTTAGGGGGACATTGTTATGGGGTTCAGCCCATAACAATAAGAGCGTGCTTGGTAAAGTTTGACCAAAGTGAAGAGTTTTAGTGGTGTTGTGAAAGATAAGGCTGAAAATAAGATTAGGGCTCAGATTATGGGTAGTCTTAAGTACCAGACTAAAAATAGGGAGTTTTCCTAATAGGCAGTAGTGGGTCACATATATATTCTCTCTCTCTCTTTCTCTCTCAGTGGGAGAGTGGCATTACTAATGGAATTTAGAAAGATACCGAGTTAGTATCTGAGGCCTAAGATTTTTGTTGTTAAGAGAACAGTATTTAGTGTAGTGAGGGCTACAGATATTAGTAACAGAAATACTAATTACATTTTACTAGGTGTGTTGTAAAAGAGTATTGGCTATAGAGAGAGTGCTAGGTCAAGGAAGTGTTCCCTGAAGAAGTAACAAATAAGCTTGGGCCTGAAAAATGAATAGGAATTACTTGTGGGTTTAAGATTAACTTTTTATCAGGGAACTTTCCCGACATGTATGAAAATAGAAAAATGTACTCTCGTATAGCATCTTCCAACTTTAGCAGTAGTTGCTAAAATCAACATTTTGCCATTTTTGTTTTATCCTTCTTCCCTTTCTTTCCACATTCCAAATAGGACATCATTTCACCCATAAACTTTGAATTATCCTTTAGAATTTTCTACATATGTATGGTTTGTGCTTTTGGCTGATCACGTCCTCCGGTCCTGTATAATGTTTCTTCCATCATGTGTATTTCTGGTAAACTTGTGGCTGGATTAAGAGACACATTGTCCAATAGAAATGTAATGTAAGGGGCGCCTGGGTGGCTCAGTGGGTTAAGCCTCTGCCTTTGGCTTGGGTCATGATCTCAGGGGTCCTGGGATCGAGCCCCACATCAGGCTCTCTGCTCATCGGGGAGCCTGCTTCTCTGCCTACTTGTGATCTCTCTCTCTCTCTGTCAAATAAATAAATAAAAATCCTTAAAAAAATAATGTAAGCCACACATATAATTTAAAATTTTCCAGTAGCTGTAGTTAAAAAAAAAGAAGCAAGTAATAGGGAAATTAATTTTTATAGTATATTTTTATAACTTAAAATATCCCAAATGGTATCTCAAAATGTAATTAATTTTTTTTTAAGATTCTAAAAATTTATTTATTTATTTATTTATTTGTTTATTTATTTATTTATTTATTTGACAGAGA
This sequence comes from Procyon lotor, assembly GCA_028646535.1. NCBI lineage: Eukaryota > Metazoa > Chordata > Mammalia > Carnivora > Procyonidae > Procyon > Procyon lotor. Next base: position 35,630,773 of record CM053615.1, read on the forward strand.
GTGAGAGAGATCACAGGTAAGCAGAGAGGCAGGTGGGGTGGGGGGGGGAAGCAGGCTCCCTGCTGAGCAGAGAGCCTGATGCAGGGCTTGATTCCAGGACCCTGAGATCATGACCTGAGCCGAAGACAGAGGCTTTAACCCACTGCGCCACCTAGGTGCCCCAAAATGTAATTAAATTTTTTTAAAAGATTTTATTTATTTGATTGAGAGAGAGAGATCACAAGTAGTCAGAGAGGCAGGCAGAGAGAGATGGGGAAGCAGGCTCCCCACCGAGCAGAGAGCCTGATGCAGGGCTTCCAATCCCAGGACCCTGAGACCATGATCTGAGCCGAAGGCAGAGGCCTTAACCCACTGAGCCACCCAGGCACCCCAAAATGTAATTAAATTTTTAAAATTTTAATGAAAAAAAATAAAAGGGACGTCTGGGTGGCTCATTTGGTTAAATATCTGCCTTTGGCTCAGGTCATGATCCCAGGGTCCTGGGACTAGGCTCACTGCTCAATGGGGAGCCTACTTCTCCCTCTGCTGCTCCCCCTGTTTGTGCTCTTTCTCTCTCTTTCTGACAAATAAATAAAATCTTTTAAAAAATAAAATAAAATTTTAATGAAGTATTTTACATTCTTTTTCCTATCCTAAGGCTTTGAAATTAGCATGTGTTTTATATCTACAGCACATTTCAGTTTAGACCATTACATTTCAGATGCTCAATTGTCACATGTGGGTAGTGGTAACTGAATTAAATAGTACTGTTCTAGAGTTTGATTAGATTCGGATTTGGTTTTCTTGGCAAGTGGTGCCAAAAACACATGGTGTTTACTACTTCCTGTTGCAACCCACATACATATCTGGCTGTCCCACTTTTAGTGTCCTAAGATTGATAGTGTGTTTTAAGTGTTGTCAGCCTCATTCATGCATTATAGTTTCCCCATCAGCCTTTCTTTTCTTTTTTTTTTAAAGATATTATTTATTTATTTGACAGAGACACACAGCAAGAGAGGGAACACAAGCAGGGGGAGTGGAAGAGGGAGAACAGGCTTCCCACCAAGCAGGGAGCCTGATGCGGGGCTCAATCCTGGGACCCTGGGATCACGTCCCGAGCCGAAGGCAGACACTTAACAACTGAGCCACCCAGGTGCCCCCCCCTCCCCATCAGCCTTTCATTTAATTATTTTAGCAGCCTTTGCTGATCATTGCCTAGATCCACTAGGAGAAGAAAAACAACTTTTTGTTACTACTTGTGAAGAATAATTTATTTTATTTAAGCATTTCTTAACTAATTAGTATCTCAAGGGGATGGAGTGAGGATCAGAGCTTGTAGAATGCCTTGAAGCACCAAAGAAAGGCTGGAGGGAAAAGTGGCTCAAAAACCATGCTTAGGGGGCGCCTGGGTGGCTCAGTCGTTAAGCGTCTGCCTTCGGCTCAGGTCATGATCCCAGGGTCCTGGGATCGAGCCCCGCATCGGGCTGTCTGCTCTGCAGGAAGCCTGCTTCTCCCGCTACCATTCCCTCTGCTTGTGTTCCCTCTCTCGCTGTGTTTCTCTCTGTCAAATAAATAAAATCTTCAAAAAAAAAAAAAAAAAAAAAAAAAAAAAAAAACATGCTTAGGGGCACCTGAGTGGCTCAGTGGCTTAAGCCTGTGCCTTCAGCTCAGGTCATGTTCTCAGAGTCCTGAGATCGAGCCCCACGTCGGGCTCCCTGCTCAACAGGGAGCCTGCTTCCCCCTCTCTCTCTGCTTGCCTCTCTGCTTACTTGTAATCTCTCTCTCTCTCCCTGTCAAATAAATAAATAAAATATTTAAAAAAAAAAAACAAACCATGCTTAAAAATGGTGGGTGTGAGCCAAATCATGTAGGATCTTTTAGGATCAGTGAAAGGTTTCTGTCTTTAAGAGTAATTGGAAGCCAGTGAAGAATCTTTAGGTAATAGGATCAGATTTGCATTTTTAAAAGATCATTATTAAAAATTTTTTCCCTTTGCCTTCTATGCAGAGATTGAATTGGAGGTATCCAGAATATGGATCTACTATTTAGTTGGTTCTCGCATTGGTCCAAGTGATTATGGAAGTGACCTGGTTTAATTAACAGTAGTATGAGTAGAAGTATGATATTTTTAGGAGGTAGATTGAATACAACTTGGTGACTGAATATGAGATATAAGATGGGGATGTCAAGAGCAACTTCGAAATTTTTGTCTTTGTCATCCGAGTGGATCAATGGCCATGCCCTTTATTGGGAAGGGAAACAGCAGAAAGGGGAAGGATCTGATTATTTTTTTTAAGGAAAGTTTTTTGAAATGAGAGAGATTTGAGGTGGAAACTTGTCCTGAGAACACTGAAAGGGCTGGAATCTCAGGCTCTTGTGGTGGGCCTGGCCTTAGGTAAGAGGGACACAGCCACTGTAGAAAGAGGGAAGGAGTAACTGATAGCTGTGCAAAGTCATAGATTTTTGTAGTGAGATAATGATGGTAATTCTCTTAATGATTTTCATTTTCTCTGCAGTATAAGGTGTGATCATTTAGAGATGAGGGAGAGAACATGATAGGAGAGAATTAAAAAATTGGAAATAGTTGTGAAAACATGGGAATGAAAATTAACGGAAATTAAGTTGATTCCAGAAATTGCTAGTCAGGGAGGAAGGTATAAGTGGTTCTGACCAACCTAGTTGTGGAATTGGTTTTTTCCCCTTTCAAGTTGTGCTCAGCCACACTGGTGTAGATGCAGAGAAAGTAGGCAATACATTCTTGCAGGGCCAAGTTTTATTAGTTGAATTTGACAAAAAAGACAAAAGAACATAAGAATTGAGAGTGTTGACGAGAATGTAATTAAAATGATGGGCTTGGACATGGAATTAATATTGGATAGAAGAGACCAGTGAAGACAGGAGGGTTAGGTAGAAAGTAAAAGGTTATGAATGATTGTAGATTTCAAAGACACCCCCCCCCCCCCCGCCATGCCTGGTAGGAGTACTTAAGTAAGCAAATCATACGATGGTAAATGGGCAGAAAGTAATATATATGTAAATTAGATTCGGGAGGCAGAATTCTTTTGAATGCCAACAAGAAAGGTCCAGGGAGTGTGTGACTGTGTAGAAGTTGGTGACTGAAGTGGGCTAGACCATAGGTGATTGAAATTCAAGGCCTTGAGAACTCGTTAAAGTCTTGGATGCTTTGTGCTTATGGATGTTGAAGAATGATAATGGTAGGAGTTGGAGAGGAGAATTTGGAATTATGTGCCCTAGTCTTCAATGAATGAAGGAGAGTGTCCCCAAAGTCAGTAGATGACTACAGTTAGCAGGGGAAAGGGTGGGATAGCCAAGATACTCAAACTGTCGCTGAGCAGAAATTTTTACAAACCAGTACAGGAATTGTCTGGTGGCATTGCAGAGTAAGGACATTGACCCTTCTTACTTAAGACTAGGCAAAGTATAAAAGAAATTTCTGCTTGAGAACTTAAGGGCTAGAGGTTCCTTATAGGAGGTTCAGATTTCAGTGAAACGGGCGCACCTGGTGGCTCAGTGGGTTAAAGCCTCTGCCTTCGGCTCAGGTCATGATCTCAGGGTCCTGGGATCGAGCCCCGCATCAGGCTCTCTGCTCAGTGGGGAGCCTGCTTCCCCCCTCTCTCTCTGCCTGCCTCTCGGCCTACTTGTGATCTCTCTCTGTGTCAAATAAATAAATAAATAATCTTAAAAAAAAGATTTCAGTGAAACGGTTAATGGTATAAGTTAACATTTTTATGGTTGAATCCGGCAGAAGGAGTGGTGGTTACTAGAATATAGTTACTAAAAGCTTCTGTAAATGTGAATATATGTAAAGAGAATATAATATAATATGTACAGGTATAAGATACTTTTTTGTCTAGTATCTAGTTCCACTATAAGTTTCGAATTTAATTATAATTTTTTTCTTCAGGATTTTTTTGAATTTAATTATAATTTTTTTTCTTCAGGATTTTTAAAAAGTCGAGATCGTACCTATACAAAATTCTATACTCATTTATCCAAAACACAGATATTTATTCGTTTCATTGAAGAATGTAGTTTTGTCAGTGATAAAGATACTGGATTGGCATTTTTTGATGACTGCATAGAAAAGGTAAGCTTGTCCTGTATGTTAAGTGTTAAAGAAAAACGGTAACAGTTTGGCTGCCTGTGTAATCATCATTATTATTAGTCCAGATGATATGAGGGACACAGTAGAGGGATATTTGTGTGTGCAAGTGTCCAATTCGAGGCTTAATAGAAGAATACTTTTCCTTTATGATACCTAGTTTCCACTATACATAGCTAATTTTTCTTGAATCTCCCTTTGGTTTGCAATTGTTAAGTACTAAGAACATTTCACTGAAAATTCTCTTACATTTTTCACTTACCTAAGTAAGAAAAGATTTAGTAGTTCATTAAGAAAACTTAAGTTTGGGGCGCCTGGGTGGCTCAGTGGGTTAAAGCCTCTGCCTTCGGCTCAGGTCCTGATCTCAGGGTCCTGGGATCGAGCCCTGCATCGGGCTCTCTGCTTGGCAAGGAGCCTGCTTCCTCCTCTCTCTCTGCCTGCCACTCTGCCTACTTGTGATCTCTCTCTCTCAAATAAATAAAATCTTTAAAAAAAAAAAAAAAAAGAAAAGAAAAGTTTAGTTTTATGGGTAATGGAATTTTGTGGGGTTTTTTTTAACTATTAGTTTTTCTTTACTAAATTACACATTTTAAACATTATATGTTTTTGCGGGGTAGTCATCATATGCCATTTTGTTCTTTTGTTTTAATGTCTTTTTTTTTTTAATATTTTATTTATTTATTTGTCAGAAAGAGAGAGAGAACAGAGGCAGGCAGAGGCAGAGGGTGAAGCAGGCTCCCC
>CM053615.1:35645545-35678477 GCA_028646535.1 Procyon lotor
TGGTATTTCCAGCAAGTCTATGAGCCAATTTATATATTAGCTACATTTTACAAAGATAATATTTTGAAACTTAGATGAAATGACACACACATAAGACTGCCTAATAAGTGAGTGGTTTTGATTTCTAGGTCTGTTTCATTAAAACACACTGTCTCATTCATATGCCTGATGTTTTAATTTGACAGCTTTTTGTTCTGCATGTTATGTTTGTAAAAGATGTAATAACCTAGATTTTATTTTATTTATTTTATTTTTTTAATAACCTAGATTTTAAAATAAAACTCTTCAAAGACCCAGAAATAGTATACACCACATAGACTAAAGTTAAAATGCATAATGCATTTTGTTTTTAATACCACTTAACAACTTTTAATGAAATGAAATATTTGTGTCAGACTTATTCCTACATTTTTTTTTATCAGTCTGTTCGTACGATATTGTTGTACATTGCTGAGTAACAAACCCCCCTGGAACTTAGTGGCTTAAAGCAACGGTTTTATTAAATCTGGCCCTTATTTTATTTGCTGAGAACCCAGCAAGGATTCTGGGTGATTTTTCTGCTCCACATTCCATTAACTGGAATCAGTTGGTTATAATCAGTTGCTAGCTTGACCATCTTTTATTTACCACAGATACCCAAAAGATAGGTTGCAGGCAACAAAATACTGCAATTGAAAAATTATATCTCTGGCATTATTACTATTTCTTTAGTTTGGTGACTGGCCCTTATATGGGTAAAACTGGGAGGTTGGGGAGCACTTTGCAGACTTCAGAATAAATTCATTGCCTAAAATCATTTTAGAAAATTCAGATTAATCCCGGTTTGACATGGAAAGTGAGTTACTTCTTTATGGCTCACAGAGTCTTAAGGGTTGATAGCATTTTAAGATACTCTAGTAGCACTTGAACCCAAAGCTGAGATCCTCTGTGGAAAGTCTGTAGCATATGAGGTCTTGCCTATGTTTGAATCGGGTCTCATGTTTAGGAAGTGTGTGTGTTTCTTGTCGAGCTGTTTCACCTCCCTATGGCTTTTCTGGAATTGTACAGACTGTCTAGTCCCTCTTACGTGACAGCCCTTCGGATATTTGAAGAACCCTCGTGTGCCACATTCTCTTTCATCCCTTCACACATCTTATCGAGTTCCTTCAGTTGTTCCTGATTCATGTAGTCATTTACAGTTGCTCTCACAGTTTCTGACCTCCCGTTTCTAAACTACATTCTCCATTTCTGGCTTCCAAATATTCATCTTTATGACCCTTGGCCTTTTCATGTCTCTCTTTCTATTTCATTTCTTCTGTTCTCTTGACTAAAATATCCTTTCTGAAGTCTTCCTACTTTTCCCTTTAGTTGAGAGCAACTTGGCTTTACAGTACCTTTTTGTTAACCCACTCTGTCACAAACGGAGCACAATTTACAAGTCCCAAGAAGAGTATCTTCTGCCTGTGTATTTGCTTATTCTCAGACTAAGCTGTGAGTCTGTGGCCGGACCAGTCACTGCTCCCGTCAGCTGGCTTACCTCTTCGCCGGGAGCCCTTGCGATACCTGTTTGTTCTCCATGCTTTCTACTGTGGTCTTCGAATGTGAGAGAGTCTGACTCTGTCTTCTAACTTCACATGTCCTCTTGTGATCAGATCTAGCCCTCCTCAGTAAACACATATTCTCAGAAAAGCCTTTGCTAATAATAATATAGTGTTTTAAAGTTTTTAAAGATTTTTAAAATTTATTTGAGGCTTAGTGGCCTCTGCCTTCGGCTCTGGTCATGATCTCAGGGTCCTGGGATCAAGCCCCACATCGGGCTCTCTGCTCAGCCTGCTTCCCCCTCTCCCTCTGCCTGCCTCTCTGCCTGCCTGCTTGTTATCTCTTTCTCTCTGTCAAATAAATAAGTAAAAATCTTTAAAAAAAAAAATGTCTTTAATTTATTAGAGAGAGCATGCGACCACAAGTGGGGGTGGGGACAGGCAGAGGGAGAAGGAGGAGAAGCAGACTGCCACTGAGCAGGGAGCTGGACTCTGGGCTTGATCTCAGGGGTCACCAAGCAGACGTTTAACTGACTGAGCCACCCAGGCGCCCCTAAAGTTTCTTCTCATACTTTTCTAAGACGTAGGTTTACAAAATGTTTTTTGTTATGTAGACATCCTGGAGATGTTGTCTTTAATTCCTTTGGCACAGAATATAGAACCTGATTTGGGAGAGAGTTATTTTAATCATATTAGATTTAAAAAATAAATTCCTTCTCAAATTATGAGGAATAATAGTCATTCTCTTTGTATAAACTTAGTTGGAAACAAATGGCACACGTGCACGTAGATCTTACATGATGTAGTTAAGGTTGGTGTTTTCATTAATGAATAGATTTTTTAAAATAATTTACAGAGACTCAGAACAAAGGATAAAATAGTACTTAATGACTTTGAGAAGAAAAATCGAGTAATTTAAACATTTCTACGAGCCATAGACTAACCAACTATTCATGCTTTGGTGTTCTTTTCTCTTAGGTGTGCTATCGAGTAGTCATGCAGCTCTGTGGACTTTGGAGTCACCCTGTTTTAGCAGTGAGAGTCTTATTTGAAATGAAAACTGCTAAGATAAAGCCAAATGCTATTACTTATGGTTATTATAATAAGGTAAGTGGAATTGACATTGGACAATCTATGCTGCTTATTACTAAGATTGATACATTTTTGTATGTTTTATTATTCATGAAACTTCTTTTAAGCTATAGTGACTTATGTATTTTGTATGTATGTATTTCTTTAAAAAATCAAGTATTCCTAATAATCATTATTTTTAACCGTTATTTTACCTGTAGGTAGTTTTGGAGAGCCCGTGGCCTAGCAGTACCCGCAGTGGTATCTTCTTATGGACGAAGGTACGGAATGTGGTACGTGGCTTGGCACAATTTAGGCAGCCGCTTAAAAAGACTGTGCAAAAGTCACAGGTCTCCTCAATATCAGGTAATACATGTGGTTGGAAAGATACTCTCTTGCTGAACCATAAGCTTTATATAGGCATACGAGCGTTTAATTGTATGAAATGGAAAACATAAATGAAATTTTGGTCTATATTTTCATATACAGCTAAAAGATAGAGATTACCTTAGTCCCAAATTATTTTGCCCCCACAAATTTAGAAAGTTTTCTGCAACTGTAAATGAATTGTGGGGCATTCGTGTTTCGTTTCAGAGATGGTCAGTGCATGAGTTATTGAACTGCTGTTGTCCTTATCTTTAGCTCCTCAGAATGCCACAGGTGGAAGTGATGGGGACACGGTGAGCCACGGTAGCGTGGATAGTTCTAATGATGCTAACAATGGGGAGCACACAGTCTTCGTCAGAGATTTAATCAGGCTTGATTCCACTGATAATCACTTTAGCACAGGTACTAAAATCTGGATTTTACTAACCCTTCACTTACTCTCTTGTAAAGTCTTTACCTTTTTAAAAAGCTTTTACCTTCCTTTCTTAAGAGTTTGTGCAATGAGTACTTTAAAAATATTTTATATAAATAAGGGAAGAAATTATACCTCTGATTGCAGATCCCTTCTTTTTATTTCCTAAAATATATAAAATTAACTTTGCAGTGCTGTGCAAAAGGCTCTAGCATGGTGCTCCTTTGTATTTGTTCATCATTAATTTGTGAAAGGGTATGATATGACTGTAGGAATGATGAACTGAGGAACTTGAATTTAGTGATACAAATTGCAGATCCTTTTTTCATTAAGTGGAAAATATTAAGAATTTGAGATTATGAATATTAAAGAGGGAAGAAAATAAATCACACACCATGAGAAAGAGTATTCTCTTTGCATAGTCATTCTTTTCAATAATAGCTCTTTTTAAAATCTGAGAAACTTCTGAAGCTCCTTTTACATACAAAGCTCCGGTCACCCCCCTCTGTCCTCTGAAGTTAGAAATATGCGTAATTCCACTAGCATATTGAGCAAATGTGTGTGTGTTGCACATTCCTCTTTTTGTGTTGTTTTCCTTTTTTGTTGTTGTTGTTATTGTTAATATCTCAAGCTTTTCTTTAAAAAGAATCCTAAGTCTAATTCCTGTGCTTCATCTGATGAACTTGTCTCAATGACTGAAGTTTCCTTTTTTCTGCTCTTTGTTGCTCTGCTTTTTGCTCTGTGCTGTTTCTGGGTGCTGCATTTGTCCTTGGCTGTCATGGTGTGGGGTGCAGACAGACTTGTATGACGTGAAGCTATGGATACACGTGTGCATTAATTCTACCCTTGAATGTTAACCGCTTCAGGTAATTTCCCATTTATTAGGTTAAATTTTGCTGACATGCAGGGGTGGGGGAGAGACCTTTTGTTGTGTTGAAAGTATTGTTACAGGTGGAAAGCAATTTCAGTTTTCCTGACTTTTTCTTCTTCAGATAAGTGTAATCATATATGTACCACTGAAAATATCCAGCTAACAGTTCACTATCATTTTGCAAAGCGTATTTGTTACCTTATTTGAAAATACACTGTGCCTTGCTGTAATTCTTCCTTTGGGGTTTCTTTGTAGCATCACTGTATCCAGTAGTTTTATGGGGATTAAATGTTTCAGTGTTCCAGCTGTTGAGATGGTTTTACTTGCTAAAACTGATTTGCTAAGTTCTTGGGCTAAAAATTACCCCATAATTACAGAGCCATGTATAAGTCATTGAAAGTCAACATAGAGCTGTAAGTTACAATCCTATTTGTAAATTAACTTTCTTTCAGCAGTAGGAATTTTTATATGACTTTAATTTTAAAGTCGCCTTACTTTATTTCTTCCTGTATTTGTTCCTAAAACTTTTATTAAGAAGAAATGGATTTCATTTATGAAAAAAAAAAAACCCAAAGGAATAATTTTGTGATATGAAACCATTTCACCCGAATAATTATAATTTTAAAAATAGTAACAGGTAAATCCTGTCCTTATTCTTCTAAACTTATCTCCTTTAATGAAAAAAAAATCTAGTAATTCTGGGTAATTGGCGTAAAGATTCCAGTAGTTGGGGAAGAAACTTTAGATCCCTTTTCCATATGTATCTTTAAAGTTACATTTCAAATGGCTGAAGAAGCCTTGTTGCTGAATTTGCAGTGATTATGGGTCCTTGTAGAGTTTCTGGTGATGTCATTTGATACTTTTGGAGACTTCCAACCAAAGTGCTTAGGTTACTCTTTCTTTAGGGATTCTCTTGTAGAACCTTTCCACTCAGTACCCGATACGGAGTCACTTAGCTTGTTGGGGGGCATGTCTTGACTTAATCAGTCTACTTAGTCCCTCGTCTAGTATCCATTTCATGGCTCCATCATGCCTCACCAGACCTTCTCAGGGGCTAATAAAAAACTGACAAATTCCTCATTCTAATGAGGGGTTTATAAAGAAGTCGCGCTCTTTTTTTTTATTGCAAACCCAGAGTTTGGCAGAATACACACAGCAGAAGGTAAAAGGCACCACAGTTAACTCTCAAACAACATGGGTTTGAGTGGCATGGGTCCACGTCCATGCCAATTGTTTTCAATAAATCCAGTACTGTAAATGTATTTTCTCTTCTTCATGGTTTTCGTCCTCCCCCTTTTCTTTAAATTTGAGTATGGTTTATACGTGATGTTACATTAGTTTCAGGTCTACAACATAGGGATTCAACTTCTCTCTGCCTTCTGCTCTGCTCCCCATAGGCGTGGGTACCATCTGTCACCGTACAGCACTATTACAATACTTGAAGATTTTTTAATAAAGTTGTCTTTCCTCTAGCTTCCTTTACTGTAAGAATACAGTATATAATACACAGAATGCAGGATATGTGTCAATCAACTGTTAATGTTTTCTGCCAGTGAACAGTAGACTATTAGTCGCTCAGTTCTGGGGACTGAAGAGTTATGCTAGGATTTTCGATAGTGGGGGGTGGGAGGGCCAGTGTTCAAGGGTCAGCCCTGTGCTCCTGTTTTGTGTTTCACTGACATCCTCTGTAAGGATTCTCAAGGAACTTAGTTTCAGTTAGTCCTAGTTTAGTCTTCAGTCTTTGTTTCTGTTTTAAATGATAGAACTCCAAAGTCAAAGACTTGTTTAAAACTTTGTTTTGAAATTATTTCAAACTTATGAAAATGTTGCAAGTATAGTACAGAGAACACTTGAATAATTTCTATCTAGAGTCACTCTTTTAGTTTGCCACATTTGCTTTATCGTTTTCTTTCTGTACACACGTACATTTTTCTCTGAGTCATGTAACAGCAGGTTGCATATATCTCGCCCTTTTACCTTTTAAATATTTCAGAGGTGTTTTTCTCTGATAAAACCATAGTATAGTTGACCAGATTCAGGAAAATATCAGTACACTACTTTAATCTGTAACCGATGTTCCAGTTTTGTCAGTTGTTGTAATGCCCTTTGTGGGACTCTAGCTCGCTGTCTTTGGTCTCCTTTAACCTGGTACGGTTCCTTACCCTTTCTTTGTCTTTCATGACCTTGACCTTTTTGAAGAATTCAGTCCAGTTATTTTGTGGAATGTTCCTTAGTTTGAGTTTGTCTGATGTTCCCTTGGGATCAGATTGGGCTGAACATTCATGGCTCTACTACAGAAGTGACTGTCCATCCCAGAGGCACACAGTGTCTGTCTGCCTCTCATTGGTGATACTCATTTTGATCATCTGGTCTTGGTATTTGGTTCCTCCTCATTATCATTATCGTCCCTGCAGATAATAAGCCATTTGTGAGGAGACTCAGACTACGCAGTAGTACCCTCCTTCTCATCACACTGTCCCTTTTAAATTTAGCATCCGTTGATGATTCTTGCTGTAACCGGTCTTTACTATAGCGATATTGGGGCGCCTGGGTGGCTCATTTGGTTAGGTGTCTGACTCTGATTTCTCCTCACGTCTCATGATCTCAGGATCCTGAGATTAAGTCCTGTGTGGGGCTCTGAGCTCAGTGTGGAATCTGCTTGAGATTCTCCCTCCCCCTTAAACCCCTCCCCTGTACTCACTCGCTCTCTTTCAAATAAATAAATCTTAAAAAAAAAAAAAGTGATTTTGCCAACTCTGTCCTCCATCCACATTTATAGGATGATATTCTATGTCTTTTGGTTTAATCATTTTACTCAGACATACCCTGATTATGTTTTTGAACACTTTCTTTCTTGTACAACAAAATGTCCCTGGCTCATTCTTATAGCTTTCCTGCCAGAGATCTGAAACCAGCTGTTTCTTCAAGGATCCCAGGTTCCTTTCAATGGGCAGTAGATTATAGAAGCCGAGATCTGGGCTCTAGGTATGCTTACAGTACAGGCTATTACTGCTTTTAGAATTTTTCAGCAGAGCTGAAATTTGAGGGAAAAAAGGATGTTTTGTAAGTATTCCTTTTTTTTTTTTTTTAAAGATTTATTTATTTGAGGGTGGGGAGGGGCAGAGGGAGAGGGAGACTCTCAAGCAGACTGCCTGCTGAGTGTGGAGCCCAACACAGGGCTTGATCTCATGACCTGAGACCATGACCTGAGTCAAACCGAGAGTCAGACGCTTAGCCAACTGACCCATCCATGCACCCCTAGAAATATTTCTGTTTTCAAATCAACCCTACAGGTTTTTCTTTGTCTTCCTTCATTTCATTTTTTAAAAATCTCTCTTCTTCCACAGCAATTATTTTGGCTTCCAATAACCATCATTCTTTTTATTCATTTGCTCAGTCCTGCAGTATATATAAAATAATTTCAGAATTGCTACATCTATTCGGGAGAAACAGACTTTCTAAGGAGTTCAGGATTTGTCAGTTACCCTCCCCCCACCCCAGGTGTAGGGTATATACCCAAAATAATGTGTTGAGAAGTTTCTTGGATTAGTCCCCTCCCCCCACCTCTATATCCCATCCTTTCAGTATGGTTATTCTTGTGACATGCGGTTGGTCCCATTTGTGCCTGTTTGCATTCAGTTGTAGTCACTGCCCTCCTCCCAGTTTTGTTGATTTAATTTTTTTGAATATGTAGACATGGATGCATTTCCAAAAATAAAAATACAAGACAATAAACCGTATTTAGAGAAGCTTCCTCTCTCTCTCTCATCCGTCCTAGTTCCCCCCACCCCTTGTAGTTAACCAGTTTTATTGTTTTCTGGTATATTACTTCTGTATTTCTTTTTGCAAAAGTAAACAGATACATGCTTGTTTTATTTATTCTTTCTTTCACAAAAGGTAGCATTCTATAGACATATTCCCAAAAGAAACTTTGCAGAACATCTTGTCCAAATCTGTTAATTTACAGATGAGGAAACTAAGGTTCAGTGCTTCCATTTTTAGTCTTTGATGTTCCTCTTCTTCCTGTTCTTTGCTTCTTATCATTTGTTTACTGTGTTCTGTGTGCTTTGTGCGCTTTCTTGTCTTCCTTTTCTATAAGTTTAATTGTGTGAATCAGTGGAGGTTTCTTCTGACATTTTATAGCTGGACTATGAGTAGATGAAAACTTTCACCTGTGTGCCGGCATTCTTTTTAACAGGTGGTCAGTCTGACCAAGGTTATGGGTCTAAGGATGAACTTATAAAGGATGATGCAGAAACTCATGTGCCTGAAGAACAAGCAGCAAGAGAAGTGATAACTAAAATAAAAGTGCACACAGAAGGTGAAGTACTAGTATTTACTTGTTTTACTTAGAAAAATACTGTGTTAATTCTTTTCAAGTTTTTTTATGTATTTTTTAAAATAATCTCTACACTCAACGTGGGGCTTGAACTCTCGGCCCTGAGATCGAGTCGCATGCTTTTCCAGTTGAGCCAGTCAGGCACCCCTGTACCGATTAAGTCTGATTTGATAATTCTGATGATAATTTCTAGAAATCCAGGGTCTGGGCTTATAAGACCCTATGTAATGTATTATACGGACAGAATGAGTGGTTTCTGAATTTTAGAATTTAAGAGACTATAGGTCAGCTCTCAGTTTTGTAGGACAGTGCAATCCATTGAGGTATTCATTTACTGAAGGCAAAGAGCTATTTTGTGATAGAACCAGGACTAAACTTTGAGTTATCAAACTTGTGCTCCACTACTTGTTTTATTTTAAAGGGCTCTTTCACTAGAAGTCCTTCAAATACCTAAGTAAGTATTTTTCATTGGTAGGTTAGCTATAGTATCTCTGGTTTTCCTGTCTTTTTTTTTTTGTTAGTGGGACTCATTGAGATAAACATGATTTATAGTAATCATTTTATGGAAATGTGGAGGAATTTTCTGGCTTTATGATAATTAATAAGATGTTCTTCCTGTCCTTTTACACAAAAGGACACTTTCTTTAATGATCTCAATTTATGCTCCACAGTTAGCAGAAGCAAGTCTCTCTCCTACTTTATAAGTGATGGGAGTAGAACCAGAGGCCACAACCTTTCATTTATTCACAGGAATGCTCAAGTGAGGGTGGCTGATGCTAAAGTAAAGCATTTATTTGCATCAATACTGGCAACATTTTTTTTAAAAGATTTTATTTATTTGACAGAGAGAAACACAGTGAGAGAGGGAACACAAGCAGAGGGAATGATAGTGGGAGAAGCAGGCCTCCTGTTGAGCAGGGAGCCCAATGTGGGGCTCGATCCCAGGACTCTGGATCATGACCTGAGCCAAAGGCAGACGCTTAACGACTGAGCCACCCAGGCGCCCCAATACTGGCAACATTTATGGCATAAAGTAAATGAGACATAAATTAGTGATAAAATAGTCATATATTCATTCCTACTTGGGGAAAAATGTTTTTAAAAATATAAAAATCAATTTTTTTTCTGTTTCTGTTCAATTTTAGTAAAAGTAGGAATAACATCCAAATATTTTTTCCTCAGACGTGTGTGATGTCTCTGCTGTTGTGGCAAAACATTCACAAGCTAGTGTGGAGCCACAGAGTCCTACGGAGCCTCCCGCGTGGGGTGGCAGTATCGTGAAAGTTCCGTCCGGGATATTTGACCTCAGTGGCAGGAGGAGCAGCACTGGTGAGTCTTCACAGATTGCTGGCTAAATATTAAAAATAGTTTTTAGTGACTTAATTGGTGACTTAATTGTGATGATCATGCTAAAAAGCCAGAAGTTTGAATCCTTTCCATGGGTTGTTATTTAGAATAGTTAGGGTTTCAAAGAAGGGATGTTTATTGTGCTTAATTGTTACTGGGAATACCTTTGCTTGTTGTAGTGCCTCTTCTCAGTCTGGTCCCTCTTTCTCAGGGTAGATGATGAGAGGGCCTCCTATATTCATGAAGAACAGAGAGGCACTGCTGTTGCTGAATTCCGGGGGGGCTTCTGTGTGGCAATGGAAAGGCAGCAGAAGGAAAAGGTTGATATACTGTGCTGTACTGTGGAAAGATACCAGTGTGTCTCTAATTTGGCCAGTTGTTATAGGCCCCCTGAGCCATCTCTTTGTGATTAAGTATTTGTAATGAATAACTCTTGTGTGTGTGACTCCCTTGAATTCCAGTTCACTCCTTTCGCTTGTGTTTTAGGCCTCCCGAGTACCCTTCAGGCATGCGTCTAAGTCTATGATTTCAAAGGACAAAGAGATTGGCCTGTGTTCTTTGCCCGTTTTTATTAGTAGCTATAATTCGGTTCTCTAAAAATCAGTTGTCTTAAGTGATTCTTAGTGTCTAAAGTGATTCTATAATGACTTATAGACATTAATTTGCTCAGCTTTCTAAATTCATGTAGGGAAACTCCTTATTCCAAAAGTCTCTCCTTCTTTTAGATTTACTGATGCCACATTCATTTTGTTTGTTTGTTTGTTTTGGGGGGCAGGTAGTATTCAAGAGGTAGAGTTAAAGGTTTTTGAAAAAATAATTGATATGTATGTTCTGTATCCTATTTCCCCAACCTGTTGCTAGGAGGTTTAAAAAAGAAAAAGGAGGACAGAGTTGGCTTCATCAGATGTTTATAATCTTCTCAGAATATTGGCACGGACAAGATCTGGGGTCTCGTGTGTTTCCTTCCCTCTTTTACTCATCCTATGTCCATGTTATGTCTTGATGTGGGAAGATTTATTCTAAAAAGAGAGGAAGAGGTAGTAGTGGGGCTTTTGCCAAAATATCAAAGGGTCGAGTTTATTTTATATTTTTTTAAGATTTTACCCTTTAATTTGACAGAGAGAGATCACAAGTAGGCAGAGAGGCAGGCAGAGAGAAGGGGAAGCAGGCTCCCTGCTGAGCAGAGAGCCCGATGTGGGGCTCGATCCCAGGACCCTGAGATCACGACCTGAGACAAAGGCAGAGGCCTCAACCCACTGAGCCACCCAGGCACCCCAAGGACTGAACTCTTGAGAGAGCTCTGCGATCGTGTCTGTTTTATTTGCTGTTACATTCCTAGCACCTTATATGGTAAATGCTAACAGAAGGAATGAATATATCTAGAAAATTTGGAGCTATTCAGATTTTACCAGCCTTCTTGGAATTTGCCAAGTCTAGGGACTCCATTCTAGATTCTTTTACTCTGGGGAATTATTTTACTTTGGAGCGGTAAGACTTTGGTTTTAGCAAATATATAATTCCTCCATGATTATGAATTTACTTTGTGTGGAGTAGATTCCTAGCAGATACTTGTTGATTTAGATATATGAAAGCCAGAAGGGAAGAGATTTTGTCTTTTTAGGTCAGTTTAACACAAAATATATTTCTTAATGGAATGTAGAACTTTTCAGCTGTAAGATGTATTTATAGATCTATATTTGGTAAATGTGATAGATTTTTTAGATAAATTTTAGATTTATAGATCTATATTTGGTAAATGTGATAGAAACAGTACAGGTATCTGCTGATGTTGCATAATTTGTAAAATGTGTCTGCGTAGAGGTCTCATAAGAGGCAGGTTGTACATTACAGTGTTATCTCTGGGAGGCAGGATTGAATGGAGGCTTTTTGATGGTTCTTTTCTCTGTATATTTTCTTTGTACCTTCTAAACTCTGAATATTTTACTCTGAGTATGTGGTAATTTTCCAAAATCAGAAAAGAAACATTTCTCTTCTTTTTTTTTTTTTTTTAATTTTTTTTTTAAAGATTTTATTTATTTGACAGAGAGAAACAGCGAGAGAGGGAACACAATCAGAGGGAATGGTAGCGGGAGAAGCAGGCTTCCTGCCCAGCAAGGAGCCCGATGTGGGGCTTGATCCCAGGACGCTGGGATCATGACCTGAGCCGAAGGCAGACGCTTAACGACTGAGCCACCCAGGCGCCCCAAGAAACATTTCTCTTAAAGTTATATCAGAAAATAGAGTTTCATTTCTAATATTGTACTTTTTCTTTCAGGTAGTACATCCAGTGTGCCATTTCCTACTCAAGATCCAGTTGAAGATGCTGTCTTTGGTGAAGTCACTAACCTCAAGAAGAATGGTGATAGAGGAGATAAAAGACAAAAGCATTTTCCAGAAAGGAGTTGTAGTTTCAGTTCTGAAAGTCGAGCGGGAATGTTGCTTAAGAAGAGCAGCTTGGATCTGAATTCGAGTGAAGCGGCTATTATGATGGGAGCAGATGCCAAGATTCTCACCGCAGCTCTGACCTGTCCTAAGACCTCCGCACTCCGTGTCGCGAGCACCCCTAGCTTTGAGAGTGTTGGTTGTCATCTAGTTGATGCCAGGACTCGTATGTCTGAAAGCACTTGGGATTCAGAGCACAGATCTTCTTCGGTATTAGAGATGCTCGAGGAAAGCCAAGAGCTCCTGGAACCTGTGGTTGATGACAGTGTAGCTCCGACTCCTATGGAAAAGGATGCAGGTGACAGTCCACGCAGTGATGGTATCAGCAATCAGCCCAGAGACTTGAAAGTAGGATCCAGAGATCCAGTAAATAAGAGAAGTAGTTTATATGGTGTTGTTAAAGCTGTTGAGAGGGAGGATGTTGAAACTGGACTAGACCCTTTGTCTCTTCTGGCCACTGAATGTACAGGAGACAAAACTCTGGATCCCGAAGATAAGATGTCTTCCCCAGTTATCGCACGCAATCTGGCGGACGAAATCGAAAGCTATATGAACCTGAAGAGCCCCCTGGGTAGCAAGTCTTCCAGTATGGAATTACACGGAGAGGGAAGCAGAGAGCCTGGCCCGAGCGCTGCATTTCCTCACCCTCTAGAGAGGAGGTCAAGCCTACCTCTGGAGCAGGGGCCAGCAGCGCAAGAAGATCCCGAAAGTGAAAAGAGCTCCCCTGTAGAATCCAGGTCTAAAACTTTCACTGGGCGTTTCAAGCAGCAGACTCCCTCTCGTGGTCAGAAAGAACGTTCAGCTTTATCAGCACTGGTGCGCTCTTCACCACATGGCTCCCTGGGTTCTGTGGTAAATTCTTTGTCAGGGCTGAAGCTAGATAACATACTCTCGGGACCCAAGATAGACGTCCTAAGATCTGGTATGAAACAAGCTGCAACAGTAGCCAGTAAGATGTGGGTAGCCGTAGCGTCTGCCTACAGCTACTCGGATGATGAGGTGAGAAGGTTTTGTGTGTGTGGTCTGTCTCCTATGGGAACGTTTCCAGTATGTTTTATGTATAAATTATTCCTTAGAGATATCTGGTAGAATTTTATGCGTAACCTATTTTGAATTCCTGAAATGACTTGAATGTAAATGTAAGGACATTAATAATAAATAAATAGAATATCAGGACTACTTTATAATTCCATAGATGAGTCTGAATAACACATTAAGTTTATTTCTTTGAAAGTACTAATGATTAATACTTTAATAATAATGCCATATTATATTTGCATAGCACTTCACTTTTAAAATAACCTATCTGTGTTATTTCTTTTATATGGAATCACTCTGCAACTTAATCCATAGATTTCATACTGCATAACAACAATTGCTAATTCTTTTTAAAATTATTGAAAAGAGAATTAACCATTAGACCTTTCAGTGAAATAGGTGGGGGAAATTTTGTTCACTTTTTTTATTTTTTATTTATTATTTGCCCCAGGGTACATGTTTGTAAATCATCAGGCTTATACATTTCACCGCACTTACCATAGCACATACCCTCCCCAGTGTCCATAACCCAGTCACCCCATCCCTACTCCCCTACCCTCCAGCCACCCTCAGTTTGTTTTGTGAGTCTAGGAGTCTCTTATGGTTTGTCTCCCTCCCCATCCCTTCCTGTTTCATTTCTCTCCCCCACCCCCCCATGATCCCCCACCCTGCCTCTCAAGTTCTTCATATCAGAGAGATCATGTGATAATTGTCTTTCTCCGACTGTCTTATTTCCTTTAGCATAATACCCTCCAGTTCCATCCACGTCATTGCAAATGGCCAGATTTCGTTTCTCTTGATGGCTGCATAGTATTCCATTGTATATATACAC
Source organism: Procyon lotor (assembly GCA_028646535.1). Lineage (NCBI taxonomy): Eukaryota > Metazoa > Chordata > Mammalia > Carnivora > Procyonidae > Procyon > Procyon lotor. The sequence continues at coordinate 35,659,802 of CM053615.1, forward strand.
CACATCGTCTTTATCCATTCATTTATTGATGGACATCTAGGTTCTTTCCATAGTTTGGCTATTGTGGACATTGCTGCGATATACATTCGGGTGCACGTGCCCCTTCGGATGAATGTGCATACTGTTTTCCAGAGTGGCTATAGCAGCTTTATCTACACTGGTGCACTCTTCACCACATGGCCTTTGTCAGGGCTGAAGCTAGATAACAAACTCTCGAGACCCAAGATTGAGTTTTATAGAAAAAATTAAAATTTCACCTTTGTGTTCAAAAATTATATAGTACATATATAGTACTTAGGTACTGTAGTAGAAAGGACAGACACTTATAAATGTTCACTATTACTAAATTCTCTCTCTTTCCCCATCTCTAAAAAAAACAAAGTACAATATTGAGTTCTATAAGACAGAGTTGCATTTTGTTGCATTTAAAAGAGCTTACAAGTTCAGTGAAGAAAAGACAAAATAAGCTAGCTTCAAAAGTATCTTAACTTAGCATTATGTTAAAGTAAACTGAGTGAGCCATTTTATTTTTGAAATTTCATCTAACAGTGTTAATAAGAATAGCAAAAAAACACCTTTCTACAGAGTCCTTTGGACTTGGAATATATGAATATAAATTTCAGGTGGTCACATATCTTAATCTTTCTTTTATTTTCATTGCTGTTGCCCTAGTACTAGTGCCTGACAAAGCAAATAGGTTATACCTAATAAATATTTCCAAATAAAGGAATGAATACAAAGCCTATGTAAAATGTTCATAACTTTTATCCAGATTTTAATCTAAGGAAATAATTAGGGATATGTATAAAAGTAACTCAAAGGAATTCATCAGTGTAACACATAAAACTGAAAGCATTCTGAATGCTTAAGGAATAGAGATTTACCAAATGCATCACAGTACATCAGTAAACTGGATTAGATTGTAGGGGGTTAAATAATGTAGATGATTTAATGACATTAAAGTACATGAGAATAGGTTAAAAAACAATATCCTATTTTGTAAAAGTATATATATGTTTTTTAAAATGATTAGAAGGATATACATAAAGATTTTCATTGTACTCTGTGGGTGTTATGCTTTTATTTTCTGTTATGCATATCTGTTTAATTTTTCTATCACTCAACACGGTTTTATAATAAGACATGAGTCTTCTTTAAAGCAGAAATCAAAAAGGAAAAAAAAAAAGAAATCAAAAAGGAACCTGCTTATTGATTGAAATGTTTTCTCTAAAGCACCAATAGTCATTTGTGGTATTTCAGAACTATAGTGTTTGGAACTTTATTCTTATTTTGTGCCTCTAATATTGATGGTGGTTGTTCTGAAAATCATATTCCCAGCTATAATTCTCACACCAACTTTGTTTTAAAGGACTTCTCTTATCCATTTTTTCAGATGATATAATTACAAGTTAGAATAGTTACATAGTTTCTGCAAGGTCACATGCCTCCGATGTGGTGGGGAGCCAAGACCACAGTCTGCCTGTGTGACTCCGGAGCCCCTGCTGTCCTTGTGCTGGGTGCCCGGTCCAGGAGACACTGAGCTTCCTGGGCTTCCTTCATCCTATGAGACTGGTTATTGAGAGACATCCCAACGTACACCAGGGGGAAACAAAATCTTAAAGTATTGCTTGAATATCTTAGAGTGTGGAAAGAAAATTCTAAATAATACTGAGAGGAGTTCATGGCTTTGAAAAATATGGAGATGATTAGTTAAGGATTATAAAGAAGTTTAGTTCTGAAAAGACCAGAGTGACAGTATTCTCATTGGGGAAGATGTTATTTATGTATGTGGGGTTCTATTCTTTTCAATTAAAGGAGGAAACTAACAGAGATTACAGCTTCCCAGCTGGCCTTGAAGACCATATTTTGGGGGAGAATGTGTCACCTACCATGAATATTGCAGGGTTAGTTCCCAGTGAACTTACCCAGAGCAACACGAGCCTTGGCAGTAGCGGCAGCAGTGGAGATGCAGGAAAACTGCAGTACTCAGCAGGTATGGGGGGTACTGTCCTCTCCTGTCATTTCCGTGCCCGCACCGCTCCCTCTGCCTCATACACAGTAAACGCCATCTGTTGAGATGAGCTGATAGATGGTGAAGGTAGCCACACTGTACTAGCACTTATTCTATATGATCTCTAAGTGATCCAGTCACCTTAGTTGTGTTTGTGGACTCTATCATTGTTCTTGGACTTTAATTTGTGTCAAAATCACATGGAGAATTTATTTTAAAAATATGGACAAATGTCCAAGCCCCAGGCTAACTAACACTTTGAGACTGAATTTGTGGGGTTGGGGCCTCAGGAATATATATTATTAACCAGCTCTCTGGATAAATCAAATGCATCTCAGAGTTTGAGAATCCTTGGGCTGTGTCACTGAAATTTCTTATGCTATGTTGTTTTAAGAAATTTTAATTCTACTTATTTTTTCCAACATTCTGTTATGAAAAATTTCAAATGTCCTGAGTAGTTGAAAGAATCATATAATGAACTATCATATATTTTTCACTTAGGTTTAACTGTTAACTTTAGGTATATACCTACAGAAATTTTTATACGGAACTATTTGAAAATAAATTGTAGACTTCATGATATTCCCCCTGAATACTTTAGTGTGCATTTCCAAAGAATAAGGACAGTCTCATATAATGTGTTATATTTACTTCTTTTTAGGTGAACCTCCCTTTCCAAGAAGCGTAAAAGGGCAGGACTGTGAAAAATCAGACCATGGTTCTTCTCAAAACACGAGCATGTCTAGCATCTATCAGAATTGTGCAATGGAGGTAAAAGTTCTGTATTCAGCACATGGTAAAATGGTTGTAAACATGTTTAGTTCAGAATGGCACTAGACAGAATTCTGTGATACCCTTGTAGACAGAAGAGTAAATTATTTTGTTGAATTTGCTTGTCTTATGTAAGTAAGGCAATAGACTGGCAGTTTTACCTGTAAAGTGACCGAACTTCATTCCAAATCGGATCAACAAAATGAGTAAAATTCTGTGTCTCAAGAGGATGGCCTATTAAGATGACTTCACAATGGAGGTTCTCAGTGTGTGCACTTTTCTACTCTTAGGTTTTGATGTCAAGTTGTTCCCAGTGCAGAGCTTGTGGCGCTTTAGTTTATGATGAAGAAATTATGGCTGGATGGACGGCAGATGACTCAAATTTGAATACCACCTGTCCATTCTGTAAAAGCAACTTCTTGCCTCTTCTCAATATAGAATTTAAAGACTTGAGAGGCTCTGCAAGGTTAGTATTGAGAAGGCTCCCTCCCAGAAGGTATGACTCCTGGGGGGAGAGGGAAATAGTCACAGCCCCCCCAGCTGTCCCTTCCCTCTCTCCGTCACTCTCAGGACTGGCAGACTAGGAGACTACTTTTCCAGTTTATTTAATACACAGTTATCAGTAGGAGTTAATTCTTGGAGCTAAACTTCATAGATCATTCAGAACTTTAATGTTTATCATTAAACTTTCTTTCTCAGTGACTTTATATTTTCTAGAAGAAAAAATAAAGGTGCAAGGGATGAGGGTTTTTTGACTCTTCTCCTAACTTGTTGCCTCTCTATGGTAGTGCTCTGTACGGTGAAATGACCAAATTCTAGGCAATAGAAGAGAGAGTAGGTGATCTGTAATTACTCATTAAGTAATTGAGAGTTTGGTAACTGCTTACTTAAGTAATTATCTTAATATTCTATTTGTTTTATGGAGCAGAGAAGGTTCATCTTATTGTCTTTAAAAGCACCTGTAAGCTGCTTTTTAAAAATCTCCAATTGTACAGGTGTTTATTCTTAGCTTAGTTTTTCCTTTTAGCTTCAGGTGTGGAGCAGAGTGAAATCATATTCTAATTCCTGACTCACTATCATCATTGCTTTGTCCAAGGATCCTTTTATTGGCCCTACCCCCCTTCCTGCTCTCATTCCTTTGTCCAGCAAAGACATTGACACTGCTGTGTATGATATCTTTGAATATATACCCTCATCAAATACGTTGTTTTACATGATTATGCATTTTTAACTTACATAATTAGAATACTGATAACCTTTATTACTCAGTTTAAAAGCTGAGTTGCTGTATGTACATCTAGTTTATTCCTTTTCTCCTGTATGAAGTTAATACCTAATTTTACTTATCCATTATCCTACTGTTGCTTCAGTTGCTTCCAGTTCCCTGTTCCTATAAATATCACTGCCATGAAGCAGTGCACTGTGTTTTACGTGTCTCCTTTTGAACTTGTGAAATAGTTTCTCTCAGAGTAATAGTCTTAGGAGCGAGATCATTGAGTCATTTTCATACATGATTTCAATAAACAATGGAAGATTGCTTCCCAGGTGGCAGTACTCCCACTACTAGTGCGTAAGAATTTTCAATTCTGTATATCCATACCAGCATTTGGTATTATCATTTTTCTATTTTTTGTATTCTAATGAATATAAAGTGGCATCTTGTTTTTGTTTGGATTTCTCTGAATATTAATGAGTTTAACTCTTCACATTCTTGTTAATTATTCTGGCATTTTCTGTGAATTGCCTGCTTATATTTTTACCTTGTCCCATTTTTTGTTAACTTTCTTTTTCTTGTTGCTGTCTGTCTCGAATATTCTTTTTTTTTTGTCTCGAATATTCTTGATATTAATTCCTTGAAAGCATTCATTTTGATGTCATTATCCATTAATTTTCCCCTTACAATTTTTGCTTTTGGTCTGGTTTTAAAGTTGTTTCCCACCTGTAGGACATGAAGAATTTCTCTTGAAGTTATTTTGTTAGCTTTATATTTACCTCTACTATTTAGTTCTTTAATCCATCTGGAGTACACCTTTGTGTTTGTGTATGATGGTAGAAATACAGCTTTATTTTTCTCTATGTAAGGAACCTATTTTCTATCCTTTCTTCATTGATAGGTAGCATCACCTTTATCATAGATCACGTTCCCATGCGCACCTCACCCTGCTTCTGTGTTCCCTGTTGTTTTGGTCACTAGTCTATTTTTATTACTGTTTGTGTTACATCTGGTTTATAGGGTAAGCACGTGCGTCATGAAATTTTATTTATTTATTTTGCTTAGAGCAACTCTAGTCTCTCCCTCCCCCCAAATTCAGCTGGAGTTTTCATTGAGACTGCACCATTAGATGTATAGATTAATCTGCGGGAAATGGACATTTTCAGTATTATTCTCTTACATATCTCCATTTTTTTTAGATTGTCTTTTATGTCCTTTTAATAGAGTTTTAAATTACTTTCCAACGTCTTATACTTTTTTGTTGAATTAATTGTGTTTCGTAAGCTATTATATTAAGTACCTTATTTTATATTTTCTGTGTACATACGGAGGAGCATTGTTGATTTCCCTCCCCAGTATGTCATTATGGAAAATTTCAAACTTGCAGCTAAGTTTAAAGATTTTTCTTACAGTGACACCCAAATATCCATCTCTCCATCAAATATCCGTCTCATCCATCAGTTACTATTTAATTGTACTTGCTTTGTCCACTATCCCTTCATCCACTAGTCCATCTTGTATTTTTATTTATTTAAAAGAAGATACAGACATTAATATACTTCTCCCCCAAAAGACTTCAGCAACATATTAACTAAAGTTCAGTATTTGTTTAGTTTTTTCTTTTGTGATAAAGATGCATACAAGAAAATCTGCTGATTTAGGGGCGCCTGGGTGGCTCAGTCGTTAGGCGTCTGCCTTCGGCCCAGGTCAGATCCCCGGGGCCTGGGATCGAGGCCCGCATCGCGCTCCTTGCTCGGCAGGAGGCCTGCTTCTCCCGCTACCATCCCCTCTGCTTGTGTTCCCTCTCTCGCTGTGTTTCTGTCAAATAAATAAAATCTTTAAAAAAAAAAAAAAAATCTGCTGATTTAAAATGTACCACTTGAAAACAATGCACACATTGTTGCAGCTCGAACCCTTACTAAGATTTAGAACATTACTATTACCTCAGAGAGTTCTCTTCATGTCCCTTTCAAGGCCCAACCCTCATTCCATCCCTACCCAGAAAGACAAGGACAGAGATAAGATGAAAACAAAATAATGAATAAATGGGAAGAGGAAATTATTAGAGACAAAATGGATGTTTATGGGGGAAAGGATACTATACACACTTAGAGGTTAATGCTAAAATGCCATTGCTGCTCTATTTTTTTTTTATTATGTTCAGTTAGCCAACATATAGCACATCATTAGCTTTTGATGTGGTGTTCAACGATTCATTAGTTGCAAGTAACACCCTGTGCTCCTCACAACATGTGCCCTCCTTAATACCCATCACCTGGCTGCCCCATCTCCCCACTCCCCTCCCCTCTGAAACCTCAGTTTGTTTCCTGGAGTCCAGTGTCTCACGGTTTGTCTCCCCCTCTGTCTTTTTTAACTCAGAAAATTAATGAAATATTTTGCTTTCCATCTTCCTTCATAGCTTTCTTTAAAGAATCTTATATTGAACGATAATGACTTTGAGAGCTTTTTCACTTAAAAAGTTTACGACAAGAGAGGAAGAGAAAATGATAGCAGGGATGTGTGTGTGCGTGCGTATGTTTGGAAGAGGCAGTAGTTCTGTGGAGTGTATAATTCATCAGTGACTGCTTTATCATAAAGTGGTTCTAAATATGCAATTTAGAGAGTTTAGGGATTTTTTTAAAAAAGATTTTATTTATTTGACAGAGAGCTAGAGAGAGAGCACAAGTAGGCAGAACGGCAGGCAGAGAGAGAGAAAGAGAGAGAAGCAGGCTCTCCACTGAGCAGGAAGCCTGATGCGGGACTCGATCCCAGGACCCTGGGATCATGACGTGAGCTGAAGACAGCCATTTAACCAACTGAGCCACCTAGGCACCCCGAGGGTTCTAGGTTTTTAAAGACTTTTTTTTATTGCTCCATATTTAGCTTTTTCCTGAAACCAAGTACCTCTGGTGACAGTTTACAAAGCGGCAGCATTCCACTGGCAAGTGAACCTTCAGAGCACAAACCTGTATCTAGTTCAGCAGAACCTGATTTGATCAACTTTATGGATTTCCCAAAGCAAAACCAGACTATAACTGAAGAAACCACCTCTGCAATTGAATCAAGGTACCATAGGGTACAGAGAAGTCTGCATTGTAATTCGGGTACCCTTGTAAAAATTCCATCTTCAAAGATAACTTGACGCATGTAGGCATAAGTTCTGGCATTTAAAAAATTCAGTCTTAACTTTTTTACTGTGATACATTGTTTAAGTATCTAATGAATGAATGTGATGATAAACCATTTTTGAAATTATGTTTGATGTTTTACACTGTCCTTTTACAAAATGAACTTCTCAAGAGTACAGAGTATTTTTTCCCTTTTAGCATAGTCATTGCCAGTTTCCAGAGACATATTCTTGTTACTGTGAAATAATGCTGCTTCCTCTTAAATACTGATTGAATCAAATACTTATTGAAAGCATTATGCTAAGCACTAAAAATAAAAAATTAAGATCTGGTCTCTATCCTTAGGTGGATCATGGCCTGGTAGAGGTTAAATACTTGCCAAAGAATCTATAATACTTAGTTGCATAATACTAGGTGATTTGGTTTAGTAAAGATGAGATAATGTTTGAATAAGGCAAATGAATGGGCATTTAGTCTTTTAAAAATAATATCTATTATCTACCCTTTGTCGTCTTCCCACCCTTCACCAGAGTCATCTACTCCATTCTGTTCTTCTGACTCCTTTAACAAAATGCCTGAGGAAAATGTAAATCTTATAAGGTGGTACTGATTCTTCTCCGATACATTCAGTAGACTCAAAATTCGTTGTAGAAAATACTCTAGCTGGACAGGTTTAGATTGTGTTACAGCACAAACATAGCATTTCTTCATTTTTTTAAAGTGATGAAATAAAGAGAGCCAGTGGAGAAGTCCAAACTATGAAAATTTCACCTGCGCCTAATAGTTTATCAAAGCGAAATGTATCTTTGACTCGAAGTCACAGTGTTGGAGGTCCCTTGCAAAATATTGACTTTTCCCAGCGACCGTTTCATGGCATTTCAACAGTCAGTCTCCCAAACAGTCTGCAGGAAGTTGTGGTATGTAACAAGATTATAATTATCTGTGTATTCATGTAAGTATTTATTAGAGCAACACATAATCCACAAGTGGTAAGAATTTTTCATAAGCAGACTAAGAACTTTTTAAAACTTCAAGTATGTACAAAACTAAACAGAAGAGTATAATGAGTTCCTTTGACCTGCCATCTGGCTTTAGTAATTTTCACCTTAGGGTCATTCTTCTTTTATGTTTACCTTTATTCACGTCTTTTCTAGATTCTCCTGAAGCAGACTCCAAACATCATATATTCCATTTGTAGATATTTCAGTGTACTACGTAGTTCCTAAAAGACACAGACTCCTAAAAATACAATGCCATTATACAACTAAAAAAATCAAATTATTCAATCTCTGTTCACATTTCTAAAAATACAATGCCATTATACAACTAAAAAAATCAAATTATTCAAACTGTTCAAATTTCTAATAGTTTAAAAAAATGTTAAATTTGTGTGTGCTTGTAGTTTGAAAAGTGATCAAATAATATTTATGCATTGCAGTTGGTTCATCTGGTTTTTAGTCTTTTTAAATCTGCAGGCCCTTTTTTTGACCTTACAACTTATTTGTTGATTACAACCCTATTAATTGGTAATTGTATCTAGAAGCTTAATCAAATTCAGTTTTTCCTTTGTGGTTTATTTTTGTAAGACAATAGCAGTGGTAAGATGTCCCTCAATAGAAGACATGGGCTTTCTTTGTAATGCTAGTAGCTACTAATGCCTCAATGCCCAGATCACGTTATTCATTCTCAGCTATAAAAGGTGATAGTCTAATTGTCTTTATCATATGGGGTGCATCTATAAACAGAAACTTCCCCCTTGTTTTCTTTTTTGCTTTTCCAAACAGAGTTTATTTTGTAAAGGTAGGACAACTGATTTTTTCCTTTTATTTACCAGTTTTCAAAAAAATAAGTTGTATTCCTAGCATTCTCCCAGGTGATCAGTTAATTTGGAGGAATAGGGTATCGTTATGAATTCAATGATTTAAACGAGTGTTTACATCCATTGCTGTTGTTACGCTAATACTTAGCTTATCCCATTTTCAATCAGCTAGAAGCCTCTACAATTTGGTGCCTTAGTCCCTTTGACACATTTTAGTAGCCTTTTTGTAAAATTTTTTAAAGCTTCCTTGCTTTCTTATATGACAAGATGTTTCATGCTCATGTGATATACTTCTTTCTCTAGACCTAGAATCAGCCATTTCTCTAAGAAATTCTGGGTCTTTTTAGAGGAAATGGTATTTGGAGACCTCAGCCTGGGCATTATGGGTACTCATTAATGAATTGGTCACAAGTGTTTTATTCTGATACAAAGACTAAATTGGATTCTTTTTTCATTTGTTATTTGATTTGTAAGACTGCTCTTTAGCTACTTTAGTTTTTATGACAATCAAATGTAAAAACAAGCTTTTACAAGTAGATAGAATTGTAAAAGGAGTCATCAAATAGTAACACAAAGATTGCTCTATCTGTTTAGAGTTTTAGGAAGAAGATAAAGTCAACTTTTTGGGGGGAATCATTATAAAACATCTGGAACGTAGTATTTCTTATAATAGAGAAACTTTCAGTGTTTAAAGTAGGGTCTATTATATGGATTATTAATTTTTTTTGTAATCCTTTAAGGGCATTTATGGTTAAGTATTTTTTTCCTTTTTTAGGTTTTTATTAGAGTATACTGCATATAGCACTGGTTCGGAAATCACTGATTTTGAAAGGATAGATAAAGCATAATCTCACTGAGAAGTACTCTTAAACATACAGAATAGGTAGTACTTACTTCTTCCTGTATTTTTATTTTTAAAGGATCCTTTAGGAAAAAGACCCAATCCTCCCCCTGTTTCTGTGCCGTACCTGAGTCCTCTAGTGCTTCGTAAAGAACTTGAATCTTTGCTAGAAAATGAAGGTGATCAAGTGATTCACACATCCTCTTTCATCAATCAACATCCAATCATTTTCTGGAATCTCGTCTGGTATTTCAGACGTTTGGATCTTCCTAGTAACTTACCAGGACTCATCCTCACATCTGAACATTGTAACGGAGGTGTACAGGTAGGGTACCAACTTCCATGCTCATACTACATTGCGCTTGTATAACTTAAAGTTATATTGGCATAACTTCAAGTGACAGAGTATACAACAGTGCCTTAACAAGATGCGTGTTATTTCTCTCTCACATAAAAGTTTGGGTAGGTGGTCCTGGAATGGTATAATGTTAGGGACCTGTCCTTCTGTGTTTCTGCTCAGCTGCACATAACCTGTTTCCAAGTTCTATACGTGGTCCGGGTTGGCTGCTCTATTTCCAGCCATCACATCCACATTCCAGCCAGCAGTAAGGATAAAAGTGAATAGAAAGTCTTCTTTCTCTAGGGATAGTTCCTGGAGTTGCATTTTATCTGTGTATCTGTTTGGCCTGAATTTAGTTATATGGTTATATCTAGTTGCAAGGGTGGCTAGAAAAGGTAATTTTTATTCTGAACTATCAAATCTCCAGCTGAAATTCTCACAGCAACTTTATTTTAAAGGCCTCCTCTTATCCATATTTTTCAGATGATAGAATTAAAAGTTAGAGAAGTTAAGTAATTTCCACAAGGTCACATACCTACTGTGTGATGGGGAGCCAAGACCACAGTCTGCCTGTGGGACTCTGTAGCCCCTCCTGTCCTTGTGCTGGCTGCCTGATTCCGGGAGACACTGAGCTTCCTGGGGTTCCTTCATTTCATGATATTGAATACTGAGGACACCCCCATATTAACCAAGGGCACAACACAATCTTTCCTTAAAGTATCACACTCTCTTTTGACTCATTTATTTTAAGTTTAGCAGTCTGCACGACAAGATAGTAGAAACTAACCTTAAAATTTGTTGGAATGGGACTAATCTTTCAGGTGGCCACTGTGCCAGCTACCAAGCTGTCTTTCCAGTCTGTGGAAGTAGGAATGAGAAAACTGCAGTTGAGAAAATAGGAATATTTATCATCAGTTACAAAGAAAAGTAAAATTTTTGCTTAGAATTTTAGGTCCAGAATTTTGAAAGAACTCATTTGTTTTATATAACCAACCTTTGCTAGATCCACTGGTAATTCTTACTCTGCTTAGGGTGCTAATGCTTTCTGTTGATCTCTTTTAGCTTCCCTTATCATCTCTGTCCCAGGATAGCAAACTTGTGTATATTCAGCTATTATGGGATAATATCAACCTTCATCAGGAACCAGGAGAACCTTTGTATGTCTCATGGAGGAATTTTAGTAAGTAAAATAGAATTAAAGACATAAAGACTCAAACTGTATAATCCATATAGTAGAATACTATTTAGCAATAAAGAATAGAATACTGGGGTAAAAAACATTAAGGAGGTGAGAGAAACAAATTATTCTGCTTTATTTTAAAATTTTTCATGCATTTTTAGTATCTCGCCAAGAGTCTTTCCATTTTAGATTAAATTGATTTGCTCTTGTACTGACCTCTATTTAACTGTGTCAGGGAGTTGAGTATTTTGTGATTTTTCTGTCTGATGCCTATTTCGGTTAGGTATTGGGAAAGTAAATTCTATATAGTGGAAGAGTAATTTGGATGTGTTGTTGGTATAGGGTCATAACTTCAATTATATGGATATGAATCTCAAAATTCTGGCTTCATTTTCAGTCTTCTATCTAGAGCATATTTTTACAGGGAGTTTAAAGAGGTATCGTCCAGCATCCCACAGTCCTTTGAGTCAGTGAGATGGCAGTGCCCAGCAGATACGTGAGCACAGTATCTGTAGGCAGCTCGTGGAGGAAACATCCCATACCATGTCAGCTTGCCAGGGCTGCCGTACCAGAACACCACAGGCTGGGTGGCTTAAACAACAGAAATTTCTTCCTGTTTTTCTTTTTTTTTTTTTTTTTTTAAGATTTTATTTATTCATTTGACAGAGAGAGATCACAAGTAGGCAGAGAGGCAGGCAGAGAGAGAGGAGGAAGCAGGCTCCCTGCTGAGCGGAGAGCCCGATGCGGGGCTCGATCCCAGGACCCTGAGATCATGACCTGAGCCGAAGGCAGAGGCTTTAACCCACTGAGCCACCCAGGCGCCCCAAGAAATTTCTTTCGCAGTCTGGAAATTGGAATTTAAAAGATCAGGATGTCAGCAGGTTTGGCTCCTATGGCCTTTTCCCTGTGCACACCTGCATCTCACACTCGGCCCCACCCTCATGACCTCATTTAACGTTAGTTACCGCTTTAAAGACTCTATCTTCAAATATAGTCATGTAGGAGGTTAGAGGTTTAACATATGAATTTGGGGAGAACATAATTCAGTTCATAACACAAACATGAAAAAATGCTCAATCTCATTATTTAGTGAAATACCAGTTTCTTTTGTTAGAAAAGGGAAAGTACAAACTTAGTTACATCAGGATGGCAAAAACTTTGATTATTATATCCAATCTTTTTGAGGATATGGAGGAAAAGAACACTCTGATACTCTGTTGTCGGTGAAAATGATACAGTTCTAGAGAAGAATGTGGCCTATATCATCCATATTTAAAATGTGGATACCCTTTAACTCAGCAAATACAGTAAGACAACTCTGTTCTGTAGAAATAGAGTATGGAAAGTTGTCTGCACAGTGATGCTTACCGTATGATTATTTGTGATAATGAAAAACTTCACATAAATATGTAACGGAAGAATTGTGTTAAATCCATATTATGAAATGTTGGCATGAGTCAATTACATATGAGTGCCTGAAAAGGATGTCACATATCAGGTGGAAAAGAGGCAGGTTTTGGAACAGTACATGATCTTTTTAATTAAAACAAAACCGCTACCAAAAATATATATCTGTGTTTTTAATATATGCATATAAGGTCTGATACCAGTATTAATGTGGCTCCTTAGATGGGAAAGGGAACAGTTCACCTTTAATCTTCACTGTTTTGTACTTTTTTAAAACTCCATATTACTATTTTGCTATTACAATTTTTTCCAGTTTTAAGTAAAAAATTTTCCCTTGAAAATGCTAATCACAAAATTATGGTTAAATATATTACAAGCTGTTTTTCTTTTTGTTGTTGTTTCAGTTCTGATATTTTTATCTTTTTTTTTTTTTTTTTAAAGAAGCAGAGTAACCTTGAAATTTATGGTAGAAAATAATGAATTAGGGGTACCTGGATGGCTCAGTCAGCTGAACATCCGACTCTTGATCCGAGCTTAGGTTTTGATCTCGGGGTCATGAGTGCAGGTTCCATGCTGGGTATGGAGCCTACTTTAAAAAAACTAATAATAATAGAGTTGCTATTTCTTTAGTTACTTTCCTACCTCTTGAAATGCACAAGTCTTTCAAAATAGTCTATAATTTGTGATGGGAATAAAATGTAGAGCTCTCAAGAATGGCCTTGTTTAGGGGCGCCTGGGTGGCTCAGTCATTGGGCGTCTGCCTGCAGCTCGAGTCACGATCCCAGGGTCCTGGGGTCGAGCCCCGCATCAGGCTACCTGCTCAGTGGGAAGCCTGCTTCTCCCGCCACCATTCCCTCTGCTTGTGTTCCCTCTCTCACTGTGTTTCTCGCTGTCGAATAAATAAAAAATCTTAAAAAAAAAAAAAAAAAAAAAGAATGGCCTTGTTTCTCAAGAATGGATCAGTTGGCTGCTTTAAATGAAGAATTGGCTTGTAAATGACATTAAAAGACATAAGAATTAAGTGGGTGATGATTTCTGGAAGAGCAGTTTCGGAGATCCACTTCCCAGCAAAGCAACCATAACTGGTAAAAAATAAATAAATAAAATAAAGGGGGAAAAAGAGGAAGAAGGTGGCAGAGCAGGAGGGTCCTGAGTTCATTTTGTCCCACAGACAAACCCAGGCAACAGCTGCATCTGTTGTACTAACTCTGAAAATGACCTGAAGACGGGCAAAGTGGATCTTCCAAATCTAGTTGTAGAGAACAGGCCATATCAAAAAGGAGCAAGAGGGGCAGTTGGGAACCAAACTCCCAGCACAACCAACCACAGATGGGAGGGACATCACAGACAAGAAGAAAGGAGGGAATCAGACCCCACCCCTGGCCCTGGGGACTTGGACCAAGAAGACAAGTCCCCATAACATCTGGCTTTGAAAATCAGCAGTGCTTAACTGCAAGAGAACAAGAGGATGATAGGAACATAAATGCAGAAATTCTTAATAAAATATTAGCAAATCAAATTGAACAATATATTAAAAGGATCATTTACCATGAACCAGTAAGATTTATTCCAGGAATGCAACAATGGTTCTATATTCACAAATCAATTAATGTGATTAATAAGAGGAAGGATGAAAAACGTGATGACCATCTCATTAGGTGCTGAAGAAAGCATTTGACAAAGTAGAACACATTCTTGATAAAAACTCTCAACAAAGTGGGTTTAGAGGGAACATACCTCAACGTAAAAAAGCCACATATGAAAAACCCACAGCTAACGTTATACTCGGTGGTGAAAACTGAAAACTTTTCCTCTAAGATCAGGGACAAGACAAGGATGTCTACCCTTACCATTTTTATTCAACATAGGACTGGAAGTCCTAGCTGTGGCTATCAAACAAGAAATAAAAGATATCCAAATTTGAAAGGAGGAGGTAAAACTTTGACTATTTGAAGATGACATGATATTATATATAGAAAACCTGGAAAACTTCACCAAAAAACTATTAAAATTCAGTAAAGTTACAAAAGTAATAGCCAGAAAGTGATAACATTTCTATACACTAAAAACAATGCAGCAGGAAGAGAAATTAAGAAAGCATTTCTATTTATAATTGTACCAAAAAGGATAAAATACCAAGGAATACATTTAACAAAGTAAGTAAAAGACCTATACTCTGAAAACTGTGGGACAGCGATGAAAGAAATTGAATATGACACAAATGAAAGATACAACATGTTCGTGGATTGGAAGAAGTGATATCATTAAAATGTCCATACTACCCAAAGCAAGATACAAATCCAATGCAATCCGTATAAAAATACCAGTAGCATTTTTCACAGAACTGGAACAAATTATCATAATTTGTATGGAACTAAAAAAGATCCCAAACAAAGTAATCTTGAGAAAGAAGAACAAAGCTGGAGGCTCACAATCCTGGATTTCAAGATACACTGCATGAAGCTGTAGTAATCAAAGTGTAGTATGTTCCTGGCACTAAAATAGTTACATAGACAGTGAAACAAAATACAGAGTCCAGAAATAAATTCACGCTTATATGGCCAATTACTCTATGACAAAGGAGGCAAGAGATACATAATGGAGAAAAAGTCTTCAACAAATGGTGCTGGGAAAATTGGATAGCTACAGGCAAAAACATGAAACTGGGCCACTTTCTTACACCCTACACAAAAATAAATTCAAAATGGATTAAAGACCTAAAACTCCAAAAGAAAACAGGCAGTAATCTTTTAGACTATGGCAGAAGCAACATATTTATGAGTATGTCTCCTCAGGCTGGGAAACTAAAGCAGAAATAGACGTGGGACCACCTCAAAATAAAAAGATGTTGCACAGCAAAGGAAACCATCAAGAAAACGAAAAGGCAGTCTGCTGAATGGGAGAAGAAATTTGCAAATGATACATTTGGTAAAGGGTTATTACCTAAAATACATAAAGAATTTACATAACAATATAAACATACATATATACATAATTCAACAATCCAATTAAAGTGGCAGATCACCTGAATAGACATTTTTCTAAAGAAGACATTCACTTGGCCAAGAGCACATAAAAAGGTGCTCAAAATCACTAATCATCAGGGAGATCAAAATCAGAACCACAGTGAACCTCACACCAATCAGTATCAAAAAGAGAACAAGTGTTGGTGAGTATGTAAAGAAACAAGAACTTGTGCACTGTTGGTGGGAATGTAAATTGGTGCAGCCACTGTGGAAAGCAGTATGGAGGTTTTTCAAAAAATTAAATCTAGAACTACCATATGATCCAGTAATTCCACTACTGAGTATCTGCCCAAAGAAATCAAAAACACTGTGTGTGCTGCATTATTTATAGTAGCCAAGGTATGGAAGTAACCCCAGTGTCCATCAACAGATATGAATTGATGAAGAAGATACAGGTGTGTGGAATATTACATAATGGAATATTACTCAGCCATTAAAAATGAGATCTTGCCATTTGCAATATCACAGATGGACGTTGAAGGCATTATGCTAAGTGAAATAAGTTAGAGAAAGACAAATACTGTATGGTTTCACTTACATGTGGAATCTATAAAAACAAATAAAAACCCACTAACAGAGTTGTAAAGACAGAACAAACTGGTAGTTGCCAGAGGGGAAGGATGTGAGGAATGGACACAATAGGTGAAGGGAGTTAAGAGATAGAAACTTCCAGTTATATAATAAAGTCACAGAGGTGAGAACTATAGCAAAGATAATACAGTTAGTAATGTTATATGGTGACATGTGGTGACTATATATTTATTGTAGTGAGCTACAGAATTGCCAAATCACTGTTAAAAACCTGAAACCAATATATCACTTTTTTTTTTTTTTTTTTTTGAGAGCACGTGCAGGGCTGGGGAGGGACAGAGAGGGAGAGAGAAAGAATCCTGAGGAGGAGGCTCCATGCCTGTTGCAGAGCCCAATGCAGGGTTTGATCTCATGACCCTGAGATCACGACCTGAGCCAAAATCAAGAGCCACACACTCAACTGACTGAGTCAGTCAGGCTCCCCCAACAAGAAAAATTCTTAGAAAGTAATGTCTAAGGGTAGAACAAATAAAACATTTGTCCAAGAAAATATACTAAGTTTCAGTAAAAACAGGAATTATTTTAAATATTTTATTTATTTATTTGACACAGAGAGAGATCACAAGTAGGCAGAGAGGCAGGCAGAGAGAGAGGAGGAAGCAGGCTCCCCGCTGAGCAGAGAGCCCAATGCAGGCCTCGATCCCAGGACCCTGAGATCATGACCTGAGCTGAAGGCAGAGGCTTTAACCCGCTGAGCCACCCAGGTGCCCCAAAACAGGAAATTTCTGTAGCATTTGAGCTACCATATTCTCTTCTCGCACATCTCCCACCCCCAGCTCCCAGCCAAGGGCTACAGCATCTCCCTGGACAGGACAGGCTGCCAATAGTGCTCATTCTCCCAGCTCTGTAGAGCAGAGGCGAAATTCAGGAGAGGTGAAGGCTCACTTCCTCGGCCCTGTACCCACTCATTTCTACCCCAGCTGCACCCTTACATTTCTAAGCCAGGAATACTGGGACCTCAGTTGCTCTCAGACCAGAGTCAGCTGTCTCTCCCCAGTCCCCTGTTCACAAAGCAGGAGTGTCATTCTAAGAGAAGGAGCAGGCCATCAGAACATTGAGCTCTAAAACCCTCCCCAAAGGAAATGGCTTTATTTGGAACAGATTATGGAGAAGTTCAAGCCCGAGAGCGTTCTTGGACATATGGAGATTTGTTGAGAAGGCCAGTATTACACAGATACAAAACAAAAACAGAAAACCCAAAGACATCATAAGAAAACTAAAAATCTGTATGAATATCGATACAAGAATCCTCAACAAAATACTACCAGCTTGAATCCATCAACACAGAAAAAGCACTGTACATCATGACTAAGTGCAATTTATCCCAGGCATGCAGTGTTGGTTTAATATTTGAAAATCAAGTAATATATCATACCAATAGAATAAAGGACAAAATCAGTCACCCTTTGTTAAAAACTCTCAAGTTAGAAATAGAAACAAACTTCCTCAGCCTAATTACGAGTATCCACAAAAACCCACAGTTGAAACAATACTTAATGGTGAAAGACTGAATACTTTATCCCTAAGTACAGGAATAAGACAAGGATGTCTTTTTTCCTCAGTTTTATTCAACATTGTGCTGGAAGTTCTTACTATAGAGCAATTAGGCAAGAAAATAAAAGACATCCAAATTGGAAAGGGGGAAGTAAAACTGTATAGATTATGTAATCTAACAAAAGTTCTAAGGAAAATACACACACTATATGGAAGTAATCACTTCAGCAAAGTTGTAGGATATAAGAGCAATACATAGAAATTACCTGTATTGCGGGGTGATGGGGATTAAGGAGGGCATTTGATGTTATGAGTACTGGCTGTTGTATCCAACTAAGGAATCATTGAACACTACACCAAAAACTAATGATGTACTATATGCTAGCTGATTTAAATAAAATAAATAAATTATATTTCCATATACTTTCAATGAATAATCCAAAAATTAAAGCTAGTAAATAATTCCATTTACAATAGCATTAAAAAGAATAAAATAGAGGGCCCCTGGGTGGCTTAGTTGGTTGAGCTCTTGGTTTCTTCTCAGATCATGATCTCAGGATTCTGGGATCAAGCCCCACCTGTGGCTCCGTGCTCAGCAGGGAGTCTGCTTGATGATTTCTCACCCTCTGCCCCACCCCACCCCCCACCGTTTGTGTGCTCTCTCTCTAAAATAAAGAATAAAATAGGAATAAATAAAGCAGAACACAAAACTAGAGGAGACCTAAGTAAATGGCAAGAAATTCCATATTTATAGATTAGAAGAGTTAATAGTAAGATGGCAGTGTGGTATTTCCAAACTGAGCCACAGATTCAAGACAATCTCAACCAAAAATCCAGGTGGCTTTTTTTTTTTTT
>CM053615.1:35678577-35704245 GCA_028646535.1 Procyon lotor
GGTCATGATCTTACAGTCCTGAGACTGAGCCCCCTGTCGGGGTCTGCACTGGAGTGTGGAGCCTGCTTGGGATTCTCTCTCCCCCTCCCTCTACACCTCCCTGCTCATACTCACTATTAAAAATAAAACCTAAAGAAAAAAAAGAAAGTGGGATACTGGCATAGGGAGATTATCTATCTGTCCATCTATTTATCTGTCTGTGTCAATAGAATAGAGCTTGAGTTCCCAGAAATAAACTTTCATATGACCCAGTGGATAAAGAATTGTATTTTCAACAAATGGTGCTGGGACAACTGGAGCAACATACAAAAAAACAAAAAACACCCCAAAGTTGGATCACATCCTCAAATTATATATAAAAATGAACTCAAAATGGATCATAGATGTAAATGTAAGATTGAAAGAACTCTTAGAAGAAAACATAGGAGTAAGCATTCATGACCTTGTATAGGACAGACCTTCTTAAGATATACCACCACCAAAAGCATAACTGAGAAAAGAAAAAATAAATTGGACTTACTCAAAATCAAAAACTTCTGTGCTGAAAAATAAACCATCAAAAAAAAAAAAAGTTGATACATAGAAGGGGGAAAAGATGTGTGCAAATAATACAACTTAAAAAAGATTTATACTCAAAATGTTTGAGGAACTCTTAGGACTCAGCAATATAAAGACAACCCACTTAAAAAATGGGCAAAAGATCTGTTTTAGTCCATTCTGGCTGTTATAATAAAATACTACAGACTGGGTAGCTTACAAATCATAGAAATGTATTTCTCACAGTCTAGAGGCTGGAAGTCCAAGGTCAGGGTGCCAGCATGGCAGTTCAAGCCCTCTCCCAGGTTGCAGACTTCTCATTATCCCCTTCCATCTGGCAGCAGGGATGAGGGGACTCTGGTACCCCGTCCCCTGTTGTTTAACAGGCACTAACCCATTCATGAGGACTCATGACATGTTGCCTCCCAAAGCCTCAACTCCTAATACCATATTTGGTATGAGGTCTTTTAGCACAAGAATTTGGGGGAGACAAACATTCAGACCACAGCAGGATCTGAATAGACAGTTCTCCAAAGATGTTGTGCAAATGGCCAAAAGCCAATGAAAAGATCATTGCTCAGTATCACTAGACATCAAAGACGTGCGAATTGAAACCACGATGTAACACATCGCACTCACTAGGTAGGCCATCACCTGAGGGATCAGATGCTAACAAGTATTGGTGAAGATACAGATAAATTGGAACCCTCATGCTCTGCTGAGTGGAATAAAAAGTAGCTGCTTTGGAAAACAGTTTCACAGGTCTGCAAAGTGACTGAGTGATCATGAGACATAGCAGTCGCACTCGGGTATGCACCCAAGAGAAATGAAAACATACGTATGTATAAAAATTACTACACGGTGCTTAGCAGCATTTTCTTATAGCCAAATAATGAAAATAGCCGAAATGTCCCTCCACTGAGGAATGGGTAAAGTATAGTACATCTATACAGTGGAATATTACTTAGAAATAAAAGTAATATTGTTACGTACTACAATATGGATGAAATCGAAAATATGGAAGAACCCAGTCACAAAGTATGATTCCTTTTATATGAATATCCAGAATATGCAAATCTGTGGAGACAAAGTAGATTAGTGTTGTCTAGGACTGAAGGTTTGGGGAGATTGAGGAGGGACTGCTAATAGGTTTCTTTGGGGGAATGACAGAAATCTTCAAAAATTGTGATGGTTGCACAACTTTATGAATATACTAAAAATCATGGAGTTGTATACTTTTAAGTGGGTGAATTGAATGGTTTGGGAATTATTTCTCAAATGTCAATTAAAAAACAATCATAGGAGAAATAGTAAAGTTGCAGATTAGGTTAGGTTCTAAAGTCACAGCATAGCGTAAAAATCAAATATACTCAAAGGCCATCGTGTAGCAGGTGGAAGAGCTAGTATCAAAACCCATAGCAGCTGGTATTTCCTCTTGTAACAGAGAACTTTGTTACTGGTTTGAACACAAATGAAGTTCTACTCGTTGCCTTTATTAAGAGGCTGTGTTGAATGAAAAATACAATAGCTTGTTTCATGACAGGCACTCTAAATGAGGCTGACTAGGGAGCTACTGAATACATATGCCCATCTCAACTAACATGCGTATAAATAAAATTGTGTGGTTGTTGGAATTACCTGCAGTAGTAAAGTTTTCCCATTTTTCTGGCCCAAGCACCCTTTGTTGATTTATTATTGTTTTTTAAAATGTTTTATTTATTTGACAGCACAAGCAGGGGGAATGGCAGGCAGAGGGAGAGGGAGATTCCCCGCGGAGCAGGGAGCCCCATGCAAAACTCGATCCCAGGATCCTGAGATCAAGACCTGAGCCGAAGGCAGATGTTTAACCAACTGAATGACTCAAGCGCTCTGTTTACTTTTTTTCAGAGAGAGCACGAACAGGGCAAGGGGCAAAGGGGGAGGGGGAGAGACTCTAAAGCAGACTCCACACTGAGCGCAGAGCCCCACATGGGGCTTGACCTCACCCTGAGATCATGGCCTGAGCCGAAACCCAAGAGTTGGATGCTTAACTGACTCAGCTACCCAGGCGCCCCGACTTTGTGTATTTTTAATATTAGCATGATTAAATATTAAAAGTATTAAATAAATATTAAAAGTCTTAAAGCACTTTTTAATTTATGAAATCTATATTCTTAATCTGGAATTACTCTTGTATCAATTTGGATATACTCTGCTATATTTAATAGTAAGTAACAGAAGCTTAAACAGGTAAAGATTGTTCTCTCACATAAAGAAGTTATAGACACTCCAGGACTGGTAGGCAACTCCTGTAATCAGCGACCCAGGCTCCTGGTGTAGTGTCTTTTCCATTGGTTAAGGTTGCTTCATGGTCACGAGATTGTTGCCAGAGTACAAGCTATCACATCCCGGCCTGAAGAAGGAACCCCTACGTTCAAGGAGAAGGCAAAGGGACCGGACTTTATCTGAAGAGAGCAGGAAAAATATTTTTTAGCTGGTTATATTGACACATAATTTTATTGGTGGGGGGGCAGCGTTGAATAAAAGACTAGAAAATGCTACAACTCTGGGGAAAAAAACTTTAAAAAAAAAATAACTAGAGTATTCTTACTGTGTTCTTATTATTAGATTCTGAAAAGAAATTGTCTCCCCTGTCAGAGGAACAAGAAGCAACAAGCACTTTAGTAGAAACCATCAGGGAGAGTATTCAACATAATGATGTTCTTAAACCCATCAATCTACTTTCACAGCTAATAAAGCCAGATATGAAAAGACAAAGGTAGGAATCCAGCTCTTAAGATAATTTCATGTTTAAGTATTATTTTTAAAACATGTCTAGTTGTAAAAAAACATACTCAGTGTAGAACTGAGTATGAACTCAGTGTAGTGAGTGAGTGAGTATGAACTCAGTGTAGTGATTGTTTCAAAAAGTGCTACCCAAATGTATCTGTTCATACTTAGCAAAAATAAAAGTTGTGTGTGGAGGAATAAATTTTAGGAGGTAATTCATTCATGTCTAAAATGTGGAGTCTTTGGGAAACATTACTGCTCTTCACCGGAAACCTTCTATGAATTTGTTAGCAGTGATGTGAATACAGATGTACTACTTGTTCAGGCCCTGTCATACCTGCACATCTTCTTTTATTTTCTCATGGGACAGTAAACACACACACACACACACACAAACTGTTTAGGAATAGAAATAATTTAGGAAAATGATGGAAACAGTAAATTACAAAAGACATAGAGCTTTCCTGATCCTATATTGTCTGCTCACATGCTTAGACCTGTACTCATCCCAGTCTCAGTATAAGTGAATTTTGCAGTGAAAACTTCCGAAAGGGTGGCATAATGAATGCTACCAAATACTAAGTTTCCAGGTCCTCTACAAGTTTCTTTGGCCATGACATCTTTGAAGATAACCTCAGAAGTGATAGAGCATGAACTGATTATGAAAAGGAATGGATCCCTTTTGTAATCTCAACAGTTGAGATAAAAATGAACTTCACAATCTAAAGAGCAGCTAGTTTCAAGCATCTGTATTTAAAGGCAGGGAAGGAAAATCAGAAATATGTTAAGGCTTCTGAAGCTTCTGAACAAGGCTGTATAAAGTATTATCAGAATCAGCATTACTCTGATTTTTTTTTCTATGTTAAGTACTCTGAAATCAGTTCATTTCTTAAGCTTTCCTTCATTTTTAACTGAGCTATGAAGTTCATTTTTAAGGTTTGATTTGTGACACTTTTATGTTCACAAACCAAATATAGTTTATCCTTTATTATTGAATTAAATAAAAATTAGAGACCACACCATTTTTCAGTGTCCAAGGGTTTTAGACCCCTAACTTACTTAAAAATTAATGTTACTTTGTCAAGTGGCAAAAGATGAAACTCTTTTGCAAATTATAATTGCAAAGTCGAGTTAAACCAGTTACCTGTTATAGTTGACCCTTGAGTGACCCTCCCATGCAGTTGATAATCTGTGTATGATTTTTGACTACCCCAAAACTTACTAGGTGTTGACCAGAAGTCCTACCGATAACACAATTAAAACACATTTTGTATGTTGTGTTATAGAATGAATTCTTAAAGTTAGTAGAGAAAATACCTTTACAGTACTCTGTGTTAAAAAAAATAAAAAAATTCAATCCCATGTTGTTCAAGGGTCAACTGTATTTATATTGTCAAAATATTATAATAAAATAAGCCACTTAAAATAGTTTTTAGTGTGAAGCCTTACGTCCGAAACTTTTTAATTTGAAAAAGAAATTCAAAGTAAATTGCAAAAGTAGCACTGAATTCACACTTTTCACCCCACTTCCCCTAAAGTTGACATCTGTGTTGTTCATTCAGAACCACAGCACTGGCATGGGCCCAGTCCTGTTAACTAGACTATAGACTTGAATCATTTGTCACCATTTTACGAAACTTTCATCTGTGTATTTTTTATGCTCTGTGACCATTAACTTTAAAAAATATTTGTTTTATAGGAGTTTATACCGAGAAATCCTCTTCTTATCATTAGTATCTCTTGGAAGAGAGAATATTGATATTGGTAAGTTGGTTAATTAAGGATTACTTAAAGGAGGTTCTTTCATTTTCTAAAGCAATCTACAAAATTGTAGTTGGTATGGGTAAATACTGCCTTTACCTTTTCAAAGATTTCTACTTTTAAATATGGAGTGTATATATATATATATATATATATGAAATTACCATTTTTCGTTTTATGACTTTTAACAAATTACAACTGCGTTTTTGAAAATGTCTTTCAGAGGCTTTTGACAATGAATATGGACTTGCATATAATAATCTATCTTCAGAGATTCTTGAAAAGTTGCAGAAAATTGATGCTCCACCAAGTATCAGTATGGAATGGTGCAGGAAGTGTTTTGGAGCGCCTCTCATTTAAATAAGATGTTCACTACTAGATTTTCAACAAAGCTTGAGGGAATAGATTCACTTGGCAAACATTCAAGGTTTCTTCCAAATGCTAACAATTGATGAAAGGGAAATGAAGTTAATGCTTGGGACAATATATAATGAAATATAATTCATACTGAATCATCTCACAACATAGACATGCCATAAAAATGCCCCAGGGTTAATATCGAAAGATTTGCAACTTCTGAATGGTTCATCTGCCTGTGCTTGAAAACTGTTTTTGGATTTCTCAGTATATTTCTCAGTTTGATAATGTGGAACTATATCCATTCTTGGCATTCTGTTTATATTTGAAGTTTTTGGTCTTGGGGAATAGCAGTTTAATGTAAACTTGTCTAACCCCAAGACAAATGTAATCTCAATTATAAGAGCAACTATTTGTGTATGTGTGTATATATGTGTGGCTGTGTAGGTATTTGTATATACAGCCATATTATATTTATTAAAATTCCTAGACTGCGTGTTGCAATACAATTTTCTGAAAGGGGTCTGCAACTGTAAAATGACTACTAAACTCAGCTGTAGTCATTAATCAAAATTACCTTAAAGTCTGAGGGCAGCCTTGCTTCTATTTCTTCATCCATCTTATTAGGTATTCTCTTCCTTAGTAGATTTTATCTTGAATATTCAAATTACTTTTCATCCTCTTCCCAATATTTGCAACAGCTTTAAGATTGGAATAAAGCAGCCAATCATACAGTTTAAATGAAATTAAATCAGCCTCATAACTTAGAAAATTGGAACATGCTTAAAATACTCGTGTTCATTTTTTGGACCTGAAATTGTTCAGGTACATAAATTGTTGCTATTGGTCACTTTTAAAAACCTGTGGGATAAACTTGCACTGCACACAGAAATTTTATTCTTGTATATTTAATTTGTATGCTTATTATTTGTGCATTTGTAAATAGTTTTTTAGGATGGATCAAGTAAGTCTTAAAACATTAAAGCTTATTGAGCTTGTTGCCAGTACTTTTAAGAAAATCATGACCTCACATGCCTGACACTTATCATGCCTTTCATTAAAAAATCCTTAGCAACAATTGAGTTTGCCTTAACTCTCTGCAAGGTTTAAAAAGCCACCGGTTATGTGTGCTTTTACAGTAATTATGCAGATGACTGAATCCGTTGATAGCATCATTTCCAGGTGGTAGTTAACATCACAAATCTCCCACCTGGTGTAATCTTTTAGAAATTACTATACCACTCTTTCAACATTTCAGGGCTAATCTAACCTATGCAGATTTTGTTTCAATTTATTATGAAATTGCTGAGTGAAAGAACTTGACAAATTATGTACAACTCTCATTACCTTAAAAATGGATCATTTGCACTATTTCAAGAGTATATATTTTTGCAATTTAACACTTGGTACTTAACATTTACTGCCCCAACAAAGTTTGGAATTACCTTGCATCTAAGCTTGGGGTTGAATAAAATGGAAATTCTTGTTTGCTGTGCTTCTCTGTCACATCTTTATGGCTCCTGAAATGTGTGCTGTTCTAACCTTTGTGATTTTTAGAGTTCCAATATTATCTATTTTTCCACTTCTCCATAGTCTTAACTTGAACTAAATTACTTACCAAAGCAGATCTCACACATTTAAGATTTGGCTCTACAGTATCAAAGTATTCATTTTCTAGTAACTTTTAACATTCTAAATAACTCAGCCACTATACACTGGAAACTTTAGTCTGCTGCTTTCACTTAGAAATAGGGGTTTTTTGGGGGGGTTAAAAGTGCACAAAGGCCTGTTCTAGTACCTACCACAGAAAGGGGACCACTAAAAATTTACTGCAAACAAAACCAGAAGGCTAGATATGCAGTCATTATCCATACATTTAGAAATATCTAGAATCACTTACAGCAATGTATGAACGTAAAAGCCTGAGAACTTGCCAGATGTTTAGCCTCATACTAGTTTTGGATTTCAAAGTCTTGACTTTAGCTGCATTTTATAGATTACAACTTGCATGGTTAGAGTTAACTAAGCAAGCGTAAGCATGAATGACTCCTAAAAATTGTGGGATAGTCGATTATTGCTCTTTTAACTTCATTCTTGATACAAACTAGTAATGCAGGATTAAACATTCTTTTAAAATACTCTCCAGCATCTCCCCCTTGAAAAGTAGTTATCCATCTTAAATTTACCAGAATTAACGAGCTGGGAACAGCCTAGCTCAGCCATTATCTGTCCACTTTAGCGACTGCACTCCTTAATACAAGCAAGCTGGCGGTAGTTCTCATGTTGTTAGAATTGACCAGGTACTGGTTACTACAGAACTCTGGGCTACATAGCAGAGTTGCCTTCTGGCCTTTAAGTTACCCCCTCTGACTGCAGTGTTTATTCCTTTTTATTTTATATGTTATCACTTACATGTGCTACGTTTTCCCTTCCTGCCTTTTTAGTTTGACCTTAATTTATAACACATAAATTGCCAATTTAATTTTTCATGTAACTTTTTAATACCATGTAATAAGAGCAACGTGGATCTCCCTTTTCTAGCTGGTTCAGTCTGGGGACTGGCATTATTGGCATTAGCTGAGAACTTACTAGTAATATAGAATCTGGGGCTGCAAATCTTCTGAATCAGTTTGTATTGTGCAAAGCACAGTTTCAATCTCTATGTGTTTAAGCAGTTTGAAAATTTTACTTACCTATGGCTAAAACATATATTCCAGCAAATAAGGAACTCCCATTCTTCACCCTTAAAGCCTGATGTGCCTTTTTAAGAGCCTTCTAGTCTATAAGGATAGTTCTATCTGCAATTACTATAGAAACTAGACAGGCTACATTCAAAGCATACTATTTTCTTCTTGTGCATCCTTCATTGATCCAAGTGTTTAAAAGTCACAGTGTGAAACCGTAAAATGCATGAATAACAATTCACTATAGTTGAAAAGCTTTTGTTAATACAATTTGCACTGGTTTTAAAAGCTTTGTGAACTGTTTTAAAATGGTATCTGTTAACTATGCTTTTAACAAGGTTATATTTTTTACATATGACAAATGTCCATCTTCTTAAGGGCACTTTCCATGTATTGTGTATAGATCTTTAAAACTGTACTCCTCAAAATAAAGTGTACAAAAGATTAATAGTCCTAGTCCCTTATTTCCCCCAAATTGTTCCATGCCTTGCTGAAAAAGTAAATAAGGTACCTTATGCTCAGAATCCTTTCCTGAGCCACCCACGCATCCCAAAAGAAACCCTGTTCTGGCCATCTCTCCCACTGTTACAGTATGTGCTCAGCCTCTCACCTTTAAGGGTACCACTTTCAAGTATCTCTTGCACACTCTATCCACCATCAGACTGCTGTGCTGTATAAGATATTCCCTTATCTATCTCAGTTTTCTTTCCATTTATCTATGATTTGTCAATGAAAAGTCAGTGAAGGGAATTTAATGTCTGATATTATTTATTTGTCACTCTTAGAAAATCTCATTTTTGACTGGACTCAGACTTAGAGGTAGAAGCTCTCAGAGAGGACAGCCTCCGTCTCTTGGCAATCTGTTCCTGGCGTTTTTCTTTGGCCTCCTAAACAAAACAGAAGAGCAGTTAGTTTGTCTGGCTTAAAAATCTGAACTCGGGCCTGACTTTCCCTTCCCCAGTCTTGACTTACCTTCATTCTCTTGGCCAAAAGTTTAGCATATTCTGCAGCCTCTTCCTTATTTTTCTTAGTGCGCTGTTTCTTCAAAGCAATACGCCGACGTTTATGTTGGAGGACACGTGGAGTAACAAGACGCTGAATCTTGGGTGCTTTGGTTCTAGGTTTCTTACCTGAAAATTCAGATGAAGAGTCAATCACTTCTCAAGAATACCCATATTCATTAGGATCCACATCTACATTTTAAAAACATTACTAACAGGACTCCCTGGGAAAACATACCTGTATAAGGCCTTTAAAGTCAAATCTAAACTACTATATAACTATCAACAAAATCCCAAGATGGGCTAAATATTCTCAAATTAGAAACTGTAAGTCCTTCTGAAAAGTGAACAGATTAACTTGGTCTACTAGAGGTGCCAGTGTTTTCCTGATTAACACATTTAATCCTTTAAACTACATCACTAGTTTGGATGTCAACCTCAAGACTATATGTAAATTTGGGCTACTCTGCTTGGGGGTGGGGGGGTCATACCCCAAGCTTTTTTCTACTCAACTTTGATTTCCCTTCCACAGTAAGATTGTCTTTACAGAGTATTACATACGTTTGTACTCTAAGACACAGGAGCATTATTTTAAAACTGTATTAACTGTGCACGTGTAAATTATCCATGAAAATGAAGTAAAGCTCTATCTGCACCAATACCTTAACCACACCCTGAAACCCCATTTATGCTTGAATCCAGTATTTGCCAAGGCACATCCTGCCAATCTAGGGAGTGAAATCAGTAACATTACAATGTGCAGCACACTCACAGAGTATCTCTACTTAGCCTATGTGCTAAGTCCCAAATCCTATGAGTTCTAGATCTGCTCTGAAGCAGATGTCTCTTTAGATGTAATCATTCGAGTCCATAGACACCTGGTGGAAATAACAAATAGCTAGGCAAATTGTAAAACTAAGTAATTGTTCAGGTTTTGCTGAAAACCAAACACCTTAAAGATACAAGAACCAGGGGCGCCTGGGTGGCTCAGTGGGTTAAAGCCTCTGCCTTCGGCTCAGGTCATGATCTCAGGGTCCTGGGATCGAGCCCCACATCGGGCTCTCTGCTCAGCAGGGAGCCTGCTTTCCCCTCTCTCTGCGTCAAATTAATAAATAAAATCTTAAAAAAAAAAAAATACAAGAACCATGCTATTAACATGTGTTAACTAGAACACTTAACTACACTGGTATTGCCAGTGGTGTTGATAATAGGCAACTGCCATGGCCACTTTTTTTTTTTTTTAAA
This sequence comes from Procyon lotor, assembly GCA_028646535.1. Lineage (NCBI taxonomy): Eukaryota > Metazoa > Chordata > Mammalia > Carnivora > Procyonidae > Procyon > Procyon lotor. Next base: position 35,688,932 of record CM053615.1, read on the forward strand.
GTGTAAACGTCATGTGAGTAACTTGTCCTTTGTTACTATATCCCCAACACTTAAAATAGTACCTCACATAAGTGGTTCCAATATTTGGAGTGGCCCATGAGCACTCGCTATATGCCAGGTGTAGGTTTTTAAGTACCCAGTGCCAAAACCCAAATTTTTTTCACATTTGTCAGGAAAACCCAAACTGAACTGACATGTTCTTTACTCCACATAATGTAAATAAATATTCATACACTTTTATTAGAGAGGTAGCCATGTTGCAGAGCAAAGCTGCCTCACCAGTGATAGTTATGTTCCCTAACAAACCATGTATCTACTATGTTAACATCTCAAAATATTAAAACTCCAAAACCCAAATACCTGTTCCTAGGATTATTTTTTTAAAAGATTTTATTTATTCATTTGAGAGCTACAATGGCAAGAGGGAGAGGGAGAAGCAGATTCCCCGCTGAGCTGGGAGCCCAACACCAGGCTCAATCCCAGGACCTGGAAGTCATTACCTCAACCATCTGAGCCACCCAGGCACCCTGTTCCTAGGATTTTGAATAAATTACTTTTCTTCTAATGGCCACAACTCCTACAATTGCTACCCACATCTCAGACCAAGAAAATGACATTAAAAGCAACTTCAGTTGATGAAACAGAACCTCTAATAAATATAAGCAAAGCAAAGCAAAAGTGGATGGGAGTGAGCACGTTCAATCACAGTCCCATAATTTCCTATCATTTTCCTAACTCTTAACCCAAAAGTAATGAATTTTAGGTCTGAAAAAATTATTTTCAGATAAACATCCATCAGTAACTCAGGCAAAATTTCAAGTAAAATTGTAGTACTCTAGAGAACCATCAGATACAACAAGAATTACTAACAAGTGCCCATCTTGTCTCTCTTCCCAATATTTTGCTAAAACACTCCCGGTAAATACATAATAGGTGGATTTTCTGATACCTATACAAGATACTACAGACAAATGAAATTAAGCAAACCCTGAATTGCATAATTTCCCATACCTTCTTTGTTTAGGGGCTTTCTCACAACATACTGGCGGACATCATCTTCTTTAGAGAGATTGAAAAGTTTGCGGATTCTGCTGGCTCTTTTGGGCCCCAGGCGACGCGGCACAGTAGTATCAGTGAGTCCAGGAATATCCTTCTCCCCTAAAAGAGTAAAGTGATCAGACCCATTTAGTTCCACAACTTTATTTATTACAAACAAGAACTGTAATTATTGTTTGTGCATTGCTAAAGAAACAAGTTCACTCGTCAAACTGGATACTGCAAATTAAAAAGCATTTCAGGAATCAGCTTTTAAATCAATATCAATGGAAACTAAACTCAAGAACACAAGTAAACCTCACCTTTTTTTACAATGACCAAGTTGAGAACACTGAGATTGGCATCTACAATGCAACCCCGAACAGATTTGCGCTTTCTCTCTCCAGTCCTCCTTGGTCTGTAGCAGGAGTGTCCCTTACTCAGGAGCAGGCGGACGCGGCCATGGGTCAAGACACCCTGCTTCATGGGGAAGCCTTGTTTGTCATTGCCACCACTGATTCGGACCACATAACCCTGCAGAATACAATGACACGTTATAAAATAAAGGATTACGGCCCTTAAATCCTAGGAAGTGAGCTAAAACCAATATGAAACTCACAGTTCTCTCTGGTTACTAAGTTTTGTCTGCACCTTCAATTTGCCAAGATTAATGAGCAAATTCCTTTCAGTCCAGTCCTATTTCTAACCTGTATTTTACTAAACCTAACAGTTCCAGTGAGGGAAAGATGATGTTAAGAAATCAAAGTACAAACAAGTAACCAACCAGAAACAAGCCTTGGTGACACTTCCTAAAGAACTTTAGGCATATTTTGCCCTTTGACGTACACAGAACCCCCCAAGCTGACAGCTCTACTTCAAGAGAAACATGTGGACGTGTAACCCAAGGTCAGAAGGCAGAACCCGGAGTAGGAACCCCACTACACACACCAATTACCAAAAGCTCACTGACCAGCTCTTAAACAGCTAAGACAATTTAATTCGATAACCAACCTTCCATTCTTCACCGAGAGCGTCAGCAGCAACTTCTGTGGCCATACGCTTCTCATAAAATGTACGAAGTTTGCGTTCATCGTCCACTTCAATGAGTTTCTGGCAGCCAGTAGCTGGGAAAGAGATGTTCAGCTAAGAATTAAGGGGGGGGGGGGGAGAGAAGAGCTTTAGAAAACCGCCGAACCGCCAAAAAGCCTCTTAAGTAAACCCCAGACAAGGAGTAAATACCTGGACATGTCGGTTTTTACCTAAAAGCACGTGTGCGCAAAATAACGCAAAAGCACCGCACCAAAAAAATCAAGTTAATTTCTCCTCACGCCTCACGGAATGACTCCCGGGCCGAAGGACCCCCTGCGGCCTTTCAGCCTGACAGAGCAAGGAGCCCGACCCACGGGCCGCCAACTAGGCAGCAGGGCCGCATTTGCCGGGCCGGGCGTGAGAACGCCACCATGGCGCTCCCCGCTCGGCGCGGCTCCAGCCGTAATCGCTCGCCATCCGCTCTCCCGAAGACCCCTGGACCAGAGAGCAGCAAGCGTTCTCCCGCCTCAGACCCTTCTCCACCTAGAGCTAGAACTCTGGAGAGCCAGGACGGTGGCAGTGCAATGTTCTGCGGCTCGATTCACCTTCCCCGAGCCCATTTCAATAGCCTCCACCACTTCCTACCTTCATGTTGAAGCAGCCTACGGCCTCCGAGGCGCCACGAAAAAGAGGCCCGACTTCCGCTTAGCCCACGTCTCATAGGCACTTTTAGTTCTCGCGAGAAAAGTGGATGCCTGGGATAGCGGAAGTGAGCACTAGGGGCAGTACTTCCGGAGGCGTGGTTAAGTAGCATTGGGAGGTGGGCTCTGCTGGAGATGAGAAGCCGGCTACTCCGCCCCAGTTTGTTCCTGAAGGTTAGATTCTCCGCAGGTCTGTCAGTTCCGCGCTGTCCTAAACCAGGGCGGACTCCTGGCTGGGTCCCGAACACTCTGCCTTTGCTGGTACCGTAGAAGAAGGGCAGGACCAGAGTTCAGCTCTCTTGGCCTCTCCTGTACGTTAGACACCGTCTGAAGATTTTTAGTTCTTTTTAGTTCAGAAGCTTGCGGCGCTCTCGTTCCGGCTGTTCACAGCAGGACGCCCTGAAAGCCGTGATTTGTTTTATCAATGTGATAAAACCGCTCTGCCGTCATCGTCGTCTGTCGGAGAGTAACACCTTCCCTTTCGCCCAGGCCGACACTCAAAATTACCCTAAGTCCAGGCCCCCATCGGTGCGTCCAAGATGGGCTCCCTGGCTTCTGTCTTGCCTCTGGATCTTTTTACAACGCAAAATTATATCACTCTTGCTGGAAGTGGATCATTTTCCACTGCAGTTAAATAGTTTGTAATCTCCTGTCCCTGACCTCAAACTTCCCACAAATTCACCTGTTGTCATTTGTTAATATCATGTAGGTCGTTCAGATTAGATGTCCCAAGAAAAAGCGTTCCTGTTCACGCTACCTAAAATATTATCCCACCTTTTGTCTCTGGTATAGCATTGTTTTCCTTTCTCATACTTAATGATATATAAATGGTATGTTTATGGTATGTTATGGCCCTCTTCTAAATGATAAATTAGGCCAGGCTACTGTCTAAACCTCACTATGGAACACTTAGGACACAGCAAAGTTCGTGGCACATAAAAAATAAGCGTTTAGTAAGTATTAACTTATCACCCCCGCTCTGGTAGGTATAAGTCTATTACAGTGTGGTGGTATGGAACCAGCCAGTAGAAGGAGAATAAGTGAATGTATTATAATGAATCTACAGTGATGCAACTTTTTTTTTTTTTAAAGATTTTATTTATTTATTTGACAGAAAGGAGAGAGATCACAAGTAGGCAGAGAGGCAGGCAGAGAGAGAGGGGGAAGCAGGCTCCCCGCTGAGCGGAGAGCCAGATGCGGGGCTCCATCCCAGGACCCTGAGATCATGACCTGAGCCAAAGGCAGGGGCTTTAACCCACTGAGCCACCCAGGAGCCCCTACAAGTGATGCAACTCTTAATAGTACACAAAACATGAGAAAGATACAGTGCATTTGATAGTCCTCCGGAACGTTCCTGGAAAGACAAGAATGGGAACCCAGGTGGTCTGACTCTGAAGACCACACTGAGTCAGCATCCTGAAGGAAGGAACATTTGTTGCCTATTTACTCCATATTTTTTTAAAATATTTTATTTATTTATTTGACAAAGAGAGAGATCACCAGTAGGCAGAGAGAGAGGCAGAAGGAGAGGGGAAGCAGGCTCCCCGCTGAGCAGAGGGCCCGATGCGGGGCTCAATCCCAGGACCCTGAGACCATGACCCGAGCCAGAGGCAGAGGCTCTAACCCACTGAGCCACCCAGGCGCCCCACTCCATATTTTTTTTCAAGAAATAAAAACTGCATTTCAGGTAAACAATACTTTACTTTCCAAGACGATTATATCCCATCTTCTACTTCAGTATCACAAAGTTTTGAGTTTAGGACCATTTCACATTCAAAATTGAAATAGTCTACTAAATCCTGTTTGATCATCTAGTATTAATGTATAGAATGTTGGTGAAATGACACATTTAAAACTTGTGGAATTTTTTTGTAATGAGGTAAAATTGATATAGCAAAATTAATCATTTTTAAGTAAACAATTCATTGGCATTCAGTACATTGATGATGTTGCGTATCAACCACCTCTGTCTAGTTCCAAAAGGAAACTGTGTCCCCATTAAACAGTTGCTCCCCATTCCCCTTTTCCAGCGCCAATAGCAACCACAGCCTGAGTTCTGCCTCTATGGATTTATATCTTCTGTAAATGGAATTATACCATATGTGACCTTCATTTCTGGCTTCTCATGTTTTTGAAGTTCAACCACCTTGTAGCATTTATCAATATTTCATTCTTTTTTATGATTGAATGATATTCTGCTATATAGACTATAATTTGTTTATCCATTCGTTCATCCATTGATGGACATTTAGATCATTTCCAACTTCTAACTCGAGAGCAGAGCTGGTACATTTGAGTACCTGACTTGAATTCTTTGAGGTATATACCTAAAAGTGGAATCACTGGGTCATATGTTAATTCTGTGCTTAACTCCTGGAAGAATTGCCAAACTGTTTTCACAGCTGCTGAGCCATTTTACATTCCCACCAACAATATATGAGTGTTTCAATTTCTCCACATCCTAGCCAACACTTGTTATTTTGTTATTTTCTTTTTTTATTATAGCCATCCTGTTGGTGTGAAGTGGTACCTCACTGCGGTTTTGTTTTGCATTTCCCTAATCATTAATGATGAGCATCTTTTCATGTACCTGTTGGCCTTTCATATGTCTTTGGGAAAATAGGAAGCTATTCAAATACTTTACCTAATTATGTTTTTAAGCTCTGTTTTCACTTAAGTAGTAGCAATAGTGAGTTACTGTGAGAAAAGAATAAAACCAGGACTACTCCTCAGATTATTTTTCTTTTTATGTATTTTTTTATTGTGGTAAAAAACACAAAATTTTCCATTTTAATCACTTCTGAGTATACAGCTCAGTAGTGTTAAATACAATCGCAGGGCACCTGGGTGGCTCAGTTGGTTAAGCGTCTGACTCTTGATTTTGGCTCAGGTCATGATCTCAGGGTTGTGAGATCGAGCCCCGCATGTTGGGCTCTGTGCTGACTGTGGAGTTTACTCAGCACAAGTACAAGATTCTTTCTTTTCCTCTTCCTCTCCCACTTGCTCATGTGAGCTCTCTGTCTCTCTCAAATAAATAAACCTTAAAATATATATATATATATATATAAATATATATATATATTCACATTGTTGTGAAACAGATCCTCAGAACTTTTTAATCTTGCAAAACTGGAACTCTATACCCATTAAACAACTCCTTCTCATCCCCACCCCACCCACCCCACCCCTGGTAATCACCATTCTACTTGGTTTATATGAAGTATCTCAAGTAGACAAATTCATATAGAATCCTATAGTACTTATCTTTTTGTGATTGCTTATTTCACTTAACATAATGTCTTCAAAATTCACCCATGTTGCAGCATGTAGAAGCTTTCCTTTTTAAAGCTGAAGAATATTCCATCGTGTCTATATACCGCATTTTGTTTATTCATCTGTTGTTGAGTATCTGGGTTACTTCCACCGCTTAGCTGTTGTGAATAATGCTACTATGGCAGGTGTTCAGTGGTACCTGAATTCTACCACTGTTCACACCAGCATGTGAATAATGCTGCTATGAACACAGATGTGAATATATCTGTTTAAGCCCCTGCTTTCATTTGTTTTGGATATATACCCAGAAATGAGATTGCTGGATCCTATAGCAGTTCTATTTTTAATTTTTTTAAAAGATATTTATTTATTTATTTCAGATAGAGAGAGCTCGAAAGAGAGCACAAGCAGAGGGGAGGGGCAGAGGGAGAAGCAGACTCCCCGCCTAGCAGGGAGTCCGACCTGGGGCTTGATCCTGGAACCCTGGGATCATGACCTGATAGTAAGTCTCGGAAATACCGAAGTGTGAGTCTTTGATTTGGTTCTTTTCCAGATTGCCTTAGCTCTTTGGGATGCCTTGTAATTCCATATGAATTTTATGCCCACTTATGCAAAATATGCCCCCTTGGAATTTTGAGAGGGATTACGTTTAATCCATAGATCAATTTTATCATCTTTGCAACATTGAGTTTTCCAATTTATAACACAGAATGTCCTTCCATTCATTTAGGTCTTCTTTAACTTATTTCAGTGATGTTTTGTGGTTGTCAGCTTGCAAGTCTTCTACCTCGATTCATTTTATTCCTAGGTATTTTATCCTTTGGGATTGTTTTCTTAATTTCCTTTTCAGATCGCTCATTGCTGGTGTATAGAAACACAACTGATTTTTGCATGTCCATCTTATTTCCTAAAACTGCTGAATTTATTGGTTTTCTTGTGGAGTTTTTGGGATCGTCTATTTATGATCATGTCACCTGTGAATAGAGATAGTTTTACCTCTTTCTTTTCTTTTTTTTCACCTCTTTCTTTTCAGTTTGAATGCTGTTCATTCATTCATTCCTAATTGCTCTGCCAAGACCTCCCAGTACAATATCAACCAGCAGCATTGAAAGCAGGCATCCTGTGTACGTACTCTTGTCAGTTTTAGAATCACCCGAAAACTTTTGAGTAGAAATAATAGCAATTATTATTACAATTATAGGGATTACAACTCTATTTTCTATTTGGTCTTTTTTTTTTCTTCATTAGCAAAGCTGGAATTGTAAACGCTTCTCTCGCAAGTCAGCTTAAAGCTTTTAACTGATAAACGTCTAGTGCCTGTGTACTTCATGATGCATAAATGACTCACACTAACCTTTCCCTGAAATTTGTCATTGTTCCCAAGAGACTTGGCTGTGTCTGCTACATTCAACTGCACTGTCTGGTGTGCCACAGGCAGTCTTTTGCGTAAATGGCAACTTTTTGTTTCAATACTGCATTACAGTAATTTTAAGCATATGGTCAACAAATAGCAATCCAAAGTGTGCAAACTTGAACTTCATAACACTGCTCTTTTAAGTATTTCAGTTGCATTAAGAAGCAAACGAATAGGAAACTGCCCAGGAGAGAACAGTTACAACTTAACTTTCAGCCTTGTGGCTGGTAAATCTACTGGGCACTGATTTAAAACTGTTTTGTTTTTTTAAGATTTTATTTATTTATTTGACAGAGAGATCACAAGTAGGCAGAGAGGCAGGCAGAGAGAGAGAGAGTGGGGAAGCAGGCTCCTCACTGAGCAGAAAGCTCGATCCCAGGACCTGAGATCCTGACGTGAGCTGAAGGCAGAGGCTGAAGGCAGAGCCACCCAGGCGCCCCTTAAGACTGGTTTTGATGCTGAAATGCTCAACTAGACAGGAATGTGAGTCTTAGAATTAAGAAAACATGGTCTGTTGCAGCTAAAAGTCAATGAGGACTATCTCTTAGAAAATATGTAGCCTGGTTTCCCAGATATTTTTGAGTAAGAAAAGTTACTTTTTTTTTTTTTTAAATAAGAAGGGGAATAATAAAATAGAGATGCATTTGTTAATTGGTTACCTAATTAAACTGACTACCTTTACAAAGTGGCAGTAGGGAAAAGGGAATAGCAACGATAACAGGATGTTCTGGCCGTGGAGGCATGGATTGGACTGGCTCCTGCCAGGTCCCTGGGTGGGCTGGCTGGCTGGCTCTCTGACCATGGCTAGAGGGGCCAGAGCAAGGACAGGGCCCTTGCAGGATCTCCAGGCCACAGACAGGAAGGTCTCCTGCCTCGTCCCTGTGCCAGCAGAACTGTTCACAGGCTCCTGCTGGGATGGGCTGGAGTCCAGTTCCAGGGCTGTTTCAAAATCTGCAGTTTGACCAGGTTTGACAGGCTTACTCCCAGGGGCTCCCGGATCCCAGCTGGGAGTGTCTTGGAGCCAGTTCATAGGCCATGTCAGGGACTGCAGCCAGCACTGAGGTCTCGATGCCTGTGACCCAGTGCACCAGTAGGTGGGACTCCTCCTGAGATCTTTAGCATACGGTGCTGCCACCGACAGGACCAGAGCCAGATGGGGCTGTAGCCAAGTCAAGGGTTACAGAGCTGTTTCTGTGTCATGGCCATGACCATGGTTGGCGAGCCAGCAGCCTGGGTGCGGGCCTGACTTCTCGAAACAGCTTTCCTTGGTCTTGGCCTGCATTGGGGTTTCACAATCTACCTGGATCTCGAGGCTCCCAAAAAGGCACTTTGTCCCTGGTTGGATGCCAAATTATTGTTGTCAGGGGGTATAGATATGAGCAAGGGAGGTCTTTCTTTTTTTTAAGATTTTATTTATGTGTCAGAGAAAGACAGACAAAGACAGAGAGCATGAGCAAAGGGAGGGGCAGAGGAACAGGGAGCTCAATCCTAGGACCCTGGGATCATGAGCTGAGCTGAATGTAGACACTTAACCAACTGAGCCACCCAGGCGCACCTAAGCAAGGGATGTCTTATTTGGCCATCTTGCTGACATTAGTACTTTAAATATTCCTTTTATAAAGGTTTGACTTCTAAGTAAATGTTGTAAATATTTTAAAAAATGAAAGAATTTTTTTTAATCATGAAATTGAAACAAACAAATTAACTATCAAATTGAAATATAGTCAGATAAAACATTTCAAGAAACTTTTGAATACAGTATTCCGACTATGTATTCCTGGTGGAGGATATTTCTAAGGACCAAAAGAAGTGCAAGAAGATCTTAAATTTCACTTAGTAAATTTGCTAGTGATAGTTGTATTAGTCTCATAATTCTGAAACTATTTTGTATGTATTATGAGACATAGAACAAATAAATCCACTGAGGTCTTTGGAACCAGGATTTTCACTGTGGGATATGTAAATGTGGGTAAAACATATAGAATCTTGTGGAGTCAGACTTGATTTGGAGGTATCCATATGCGCACACACATTGTGTGTATGTGTGTATGAGAATGGTGGAATATGGAAGGAAAAAGAAGGGGAAGGAAAAGATATTTGGAAACAACCGGTAAAATTTAAATATGGATTATATATTAGAATGTATTATTTAAATAATGTTAAGTTTTAGGTACGGTGGTGACATTGAGGCTATGTGGCAGAATAGCCTTATTCTTAGTAAGTGTCTGCTGAAGTATTCAGAGATGAAATACCATGGTTGTTGTAATTTACTTTCGAATGGCTCAGGAAAAATGTATATATACACACATAATATGTACTATTGTATATATAGCATATATACACAGGAGAGTATATATATGGGGAAGGGGAAGCAAATATAAAAATGTTAAATGGGGGTCGCCTGGGTGGCTCACTCAGTTAAGCATCTGACTCTTGATTTCGGCTCAGGTCATGATCTCAGGGTCCTGGGATCAAATGGGGTGGGGGTAGGGATCTACTTGGATTCTCTTTCTCCGTCTCCCTCTGTCCCTCCCGCAGCCCCTGCACACGCATGGGCGCACATTCTCACTCTCTCTCTCTCTCTCTCCCTAAAATAAATCAATCTTTAATAAACATGGTTAGTTTTCACTCTGTTCTTTCAAATTTTCTTCGGTTTTGACATTTTTCAACGCAAACAAAAAATTAAATGAAGAGATTCAAGGGGTAGACTGCACAGAACTTTATAACTATTAGAAGTGGGAGCAAAGGGCCAGCCGGATCAGGAATGGCTGTCATGGGGGTGTCATCACTGAGACGGGGAACTTGGAAAGAAGGGCGGGCATACAGAGAGTGGTGAGACTTCCGTGTTGGGCACACCGAGTGTGAAGTGTCTAGGGGATACACAGATGGAAAGAGCCAATGAATGGGCTGTTGGACAGACAGGTTTGGGGGCTGAGGGACACAGCAAGGAAGGTGAGCTTTGAGTTGGGGGAGCTGGAGCTCCCCATGAATCTGCTGGAGCTGCCATAACAAAATACCACAGACTAGGTGGTCAAACGGCAGAAATTTATTTTCTTACAATTCTGGAGCTAGAAGTCTGAGGACCAAGGTGTTGGTGGGATTGATATCTTCTGAGGCCTCGCTCCCTGGCTTGTAGTTGGCCTTCTCTCTGGGTGTTCGATGCTCTTTCCTCCCCGTGTGTCCGCGTCCTGATCTCTTCTCCAGTCACATAAATTAGGGCCCATCTTAAAGACCTCATTTTAACTGAATTACCTCGCCAAAGACCTTATCTCAAACTAGCCACATTCTGAAGTACTGGGGTTAGGATTTCAACTTAAGAATGGGGGGCGGGGACCCAATTCAGCTCATAACAGGGCCTGAAGGTAGTCTCTCGCCCAGGAGAAAACTGACCAAACAGAATCCTTTCTTATATTCAATAGCATTAAGTTAAAGTAATCCCCAAGAGCAATCCGTAAAGGTAAAATTTCCCCTAACTCACTGGTAAATGAGTTTTTCACATGTGTTTGGGAAAAGGGATACTTTCCAAAGGGAGGCATAAATACAGAAAGGAAGAGAAGTATTAAGGGAGGAAGTGAATTTGTGCATTTCAGCAAATTCATATTTGGCCCAAGTCGAGGATCATTTTAGACACAAAAAAATTAATTTCAAGGGCAATTTCTACTTGTAGGAAGAAACTAATTTTAAACATGCCCCACTGTGTTTGGGAAAGGAAATGAAATCAAAGAAATGAAGTTAGAAAAACTCCTTGGCATTATTTCTGTAACTATATCCAGGGGCAAGAATTACAATGGATTTCTCACCCCTTGGGTCAGGGACTAAGGGATGTTTTTGCAGACTTGTGGCAAATAAGCTCTGGCATTTATGAAATATTTGGTGGTGGGCAGGAAGGAACAGGAATGACAGGAAAGGTACAATAATAAACCTGTTTTTTTGTTTGTTTATTTGTTTGAATCAAATCAAGTCACTATATTAGGGCAATCTTTTTGCCCCATGTGTTCTCATTCCTTCATAGCTGTGAGACCTCGGACAACTTACTTGCTCTCTCTGTGTCTTAGTTTCCACATCTGTAAATGGTGGTAATACCTTTCTTCTAGAGTTCTTGTCAGGGATCAATGAACTAACAAGTGAAAAAGGTAAACAGTCCTTGTTGCAGAGCAGATTCTCAATGGAGGTTACCAATCCTCCTCCACCCTACATCGCGGTCATCATGATGGTCAACAGCCGGGCCCCTCTAATTTTGTTCATGTCCTGCCCACTGCCAGCAATGCCCTCCTTTAAGTTGTGCTGCTTTGGGGGAGTCTTCCCCTGAGCGTGTGAGCCCACAGTGACCTCACTACAAGGAGAAAATGGAAGTCTGAACTGGGGGCTGAGATGTAGTGAATGGATTGATTGAGATGGTGGACAGCTGTGGGGAGTCGTCAATAACAAATGTGTGCTGGGCACCTACTTTATGTCAGAACCAGGCTAGGGGCAGGAGATACAGAGATGGAAAAGGATGGGCCCCCTTTTCAGGGAACTTTTTATCTAACGGAAAAAGAAACATACAAGCAGGGATACTTGGGTGCCTCAGTTGATTGAGTGTCTGCCTTCCGCTCTAGTCGTGATCCCAGGGACCTGGGATCAAGCCCCAGCATGGAGTCCTGGACATCATCAAACTCCCTGCTCAGCCGGGAGTCTGCTTCTCCCTCTGCCCTTTGTTCCACTTGTGTGCGCTCTCTTGCTCTCCCTCAAATAAATAAATCTTAAAAAAAAAATACACAAGCAGACAAAGTTGTAATGGAGATATTTAAAAGGCTCGGTAATATCAGTAAAAGCCAAGATACAATCTAAGTGTCTGGGTCATTCCCATCAGCCTAAAAACATCCTGAATGTCTCCTAGCTCTAATAAATCTCATTCTGACCCACAGCCTTCTCTGGCTGCCATTTCTTTGCAGAACCCCAAAGCTTTCCTTATTGGAAAGCTATAAATAATGGTGCTAAATATTGTTTGTGTCCTCCTAAAATTCAGTCTGTTCCCCCACCCCCATCCCCGCAGTCTATTGTCCTAAAATTCATATGTTGAAATCCCAACCCCTGGCATGATAATATTGAGAAGGGGGGCCTTTGGGAGGTGATTAGGGTGGAGCCCTCACGAATAAGATCAGTGTTCTTGGGGGCGCCTGGGTGGCTCAGCAGGTTAAGCCTCTGCCTTCAGCTCAGGTCATGATCTCAGGTCCCGGGATGGAGCCCCATGTCGGGCTCTCTGCTCAGCAGGGGGCCTGCTTCCTCCTCTCCATCTGCCTACCTCTCTGCCTACTCATGATCTCTCTCTGTCAAATAAATAAAATAAAAAATCTTAAAAAAAAAACAAACTGATTTTAAAAAAAGATCAGTGGTTTTTTTTTGTTTTTTTTTTAAGATTGTATTTATTTGAGAGAGAGAGAGAGAGAAAATGAAAATGAGCTGGGGGCTGGGCCAGGGAGGCAGAGGGAGAGGACACCACCCCACCCCTCATACCCCCCACCCACCCCACCACCCCAGCCCTGGGGATCACGATCTGAGTCAAAGGCAGACACCACCCAGGTACCCAAGGACCAGTGTTCCTATAAAAGAGTCCCCAAGAAAGCTCCCTTGCCCCTTTGGCCAGCAAGGACACAGCAAGAAGAGTATGAGGATAGTCTGGTGAGGTTCTGAATCTGCCCCTGCCTTGACCTTGGATCTTCTGGCCTCTGGAACTGTAGGAAAGAAATTTCTGTCACTTCTGAGCCTCTCAGTCTATGGATTTTTGTAATGCCAGTTCAAACAGATAAAATTATATGCAGATATTTAGATAATCAGATAACTCCCTACGGTTATTATTTCCACTCTCTCATCTCACATTCCTTCAAAAAAAAAAATGCTTAAAATTTCAAAAATTACAAAAACGGTATACATCTTTCTCACCCCGCCTTAGTTCCACCTCACACCATCCAGTTATTTAGTATTATTAGTTTGTTTATCTACTCAGAGGTTGGTTTTTTTTTTTTTTTGGGTTTGTTTTTTTTTTTTTTGGTTGGTACAAATGTATCCCATCTTTCTGTCACAGAAATGACAGCATACCCTATAGGACACGCTGCCCTTTTGTTTTTCCCTGAACAATACAGCATAGGGAACTTACTCTTAACACAGAAAGAGCTTCCTCTTTGCCTTTACTGGTCTCCTAGTTGACATTTAAGTTGTTTCCAGTCAATTACTATTACAAAGGAAAGCTGCAATTACACGGCGACCCTGCGGGGAAGTCATTTCCCGTGTCTGGAACTTAAAGAGGTAAACAACTAGAAGTCGATGTCCCTGGTCTAAGTGTACAAATTTGTAATTGTGATAGATCCGACTACGCTGTTCTCCATTGGGTTGTCACCGTTCACGCTCCGGCTGGCAATCCGGAGAGTACCTGCTCCCGGGAAGGTTTGCTGAGTGTCCTTGCACCTTGCGGGCTGCGGGCTGGGAGGAGCCGAGCCGAGAGGCAGGAGGGCGCCAGGGAAACACGGATCTAGGGGTCCCTCGCTAGGAGCTAGAAGCGCGTGCCCTCTCCCAGCTGAGCTCCTAACGCCCCCCGCCCCCCCCGCCCCTCCCCCCCCCCCGTCCCGGACGCTTGGGAGCCGAGGAGAGAGGGCGCCCCTGCACAATCCCCTCGGACTTCCAATGTTCCACGCTCCCTGGCCAGAACCTCCTTGGCTTCTTTTTCCCAATCCTTCCCCTCTTTTTTCCCCTGCTGCCTCCATTCTCCGAGGGAGAGTTCCCTGCTCCCCAACACACCCCAGTGGCACGAGAGCGGGCAGGTCGGCCGGCAGAAGTTTCTAAGAAATAACTTCACCCAGATGTCCAGGGACGGGCAGAGGTCTGATGAGAGCTCCGGCACCAGCCGCGGGGGTGCTGATGTGGACCAGAGCCTGAAGAACGAGAGGAATGAAAACTTTCTGCCACCCAGCGGAAGAAAAACACCACGCTCTCTAGCAAAACCAGTGCTGAGAGGACTTAGGAAGAACTGGCTGAAGGAAAGCTTGATCCTCCTTCTAACTACAGGGCTCCACCTAAAGGAGAGAACATTTGTGAACAGAGACCAACTGTGCTTGGCCCACCAGGTTCTCTCCATGAAAATGGGTTTTTTTTTTTTTTTTTTTTCTTTTCCTTTTCTGGATATCCCCTTTTCATCCTATTATCCATTTAAGCTGGCAAAGGTTTCTTTTCTTTCTTTTTTTTTAAATTTTATTTATTTATTTGATAGAAAGGAAGAGATTATAAGTAGGCAGAGAGGCAGGCAGAGAGAGAGGGGGAAGCAGGCTGATCCCAGGACCCCGAGATCATGACCTGAGCCGAAGGCAGAGGCTTTAACCCACTGAGCCACCCAGGGGCCCTGGTTACTTTCTGCACCAGAGAATCTATAGGTTAACTGGAGTCCTGCTTGGACTATTTCAAAGGTTGTACGTCCCTACGGATCCTCTGGTTGGAAGCATAGCGGCTCAGTGTTTGACCAACCCAGCAGAAGGCGATGGGATAGCCAAACAGAGGAGCATGAGTGCGGTGCGAGTCATAATTTATATGCAGTGTGAAGGAGCCCAAGGATTCTTCCCTCTGAGCCGCACATTTTGTAGCTTTTCCAAGACAGCTTTCTGTGTTTATGCTGTACTGACTCTACCCACTCTCTGTCTTTATCCTTTGGACCCTAGAAGACTCCCCCAAGAGGTAAAGGCTGTCTTCAAGAGTAGAACTTTGTAGCTATAGACTAAATCAGGTTTACCATGTCTACTTGCAAGTCTTGCTTCTTCCCAGTATCAATAACTGTTATTTTAACATGATTATAATTTATAGCTCTATTATTATGAATTAAGCATCTTTTTTTTTTT
>CM053615.1:35704745-35714893 GCA_028646535.1 Procyon lotor
AGTTGTCTTTTGGTTTTGTTGACTGTTTCCTTTGCTGTGCAAAAGCTTTTGATCTTGATGAAGTCCCAATAGTTCATTTTTGCCCTTGCTTCCCTTGCCTTTGGGGATGTAGAAAGGAAGAAGTTGCTGCGGCTAAGGTCGAAGAGAATTAAGCATCTTTTTATATATTCTTCTATTCCATCTTTTATCATTTTTCCTATGGGATTATTAACTGTTTATGTCAAGGAAATTAGCCCTGCATAAAAGTTCCACATGTTTTCCCAGTGGGTAGCATTTCCTTTTTTTTTTCTCCCTTCTTTCCCTTTTTCTTTTTCTTTTTTTTTTTTTAAAGATTTTATTTATTTGACAGAGAGAAACACAGTGACAGATGGAACACAAGCAGAGGGAATGGTGGTGGGAGAAGCAGGCTTCCCACCGAGCAGGGAGCCTGATGTGGGGCTGGATCTCAGGACCCCGGGATCATGACCTGAGCCAAAGGCAGACGCCCAAGGACTGAACCACCCAAGCACCCCCATTCCCTTTTTCCTAAAACAGCTTTATTGAAATAAAATTCACATACTGTACAATTCATCCATTTAAGGAATGCAATTCAATATTAAAAAAAAACCAAACATATCCCAGGGTTGTGCAACTATCACCACAATCTAATTGGGAAGTATTTTTCTCACCCCAAAAGGAAACCCCTTACCACATAGTAGTCATTTCCCATCTCTGTTTTTCCAAGTTACCCCACCACCCCAGCCCTAGGCAACCACTAATCTATTTCTGTCACTATACCTTGGCCAATTCTGACATTTTGTATAGCTGGAATCACACAATATGTAGCTTTGGCAGCTTTCTTCTTTCACTTTGCTTCTACTCTTTCTCAAACCTGCTCCAGTTTGGATTTTGTGTTCACTTACACTATCATTTAAAAGGTGGTAAACTAGGGGCACCTGGGTGGCTCAGTCCCTTAAGTGTCTGACTTCAGCGCAGGTCCTGATCTCAGGGTCCTGGGATCGAGTCCCATGTCCCCTCAGCAGAAACTCTGCTTCTCCCTCCCCCCGTACTCCTCCTCCTCCTCCCCTTGCTCCTGCTCTCGCTCTCAAGTAAAATCTTAAAAATAAAATAAAATAAATGCTGGTTGACTAGAGCTATCTTACATGTTTCTGCTTGTCCTCCTACCTCCCTAGCTGTGCCTTCTTGCTGCCTGGCTAGTTCCTCCTCCTTTGAGTCTTTCTGGACTCAGTCCCTGCTCCCCCTCTCTCTTCTATCTCCACCCTCTCTCAGCCACTCATTTGGGGAGACCACCAGCTTGCTCTAAAAATCTGCTCCCCTATGGGGCGCCTGGGTGGCTCAGTGGGTTGGGGCCTCTGCCTTTGGCTCGGATCATGGTCTTGGGGTCCTGCGATTGAGCCCCACATCGGGCTGTCTGCTCAGTGGGGAGCCTGCTTCCCCCCTCTCTGCCTGCCCCTCTGCCTGCCTGCCCTCAAATAAATAAAAATCTTAAAAAAAAATAAAAATCTGTTCCCCTAGAATTCTGGTTCCAGGAATATGAAGCAGACCTACGGTCCCTATTCCTCCTGCTAAATACAATTTAAAACTCTGCCCATTGTATACAAAACAAGCCTTTGAAAAGTGGAGAGAAGAAGGCAGGCTAGCTAGAGGCAGCAGGACCCAAGTAATGGTAGGGTGGGGAGTTCTCCGTGCTTTCTTCTTGCCTCACACATCCCAGACTTGGAATTGGAGAAGCCAACCACTCAAAATGCCAATAGGCATAGACCAAAAATTCCACAACAGAAGCTTGTTTTATCTTGTCAAAGGACAAGACAGGAGCAGTCTAGCAGCGCAGAAACATTCAGAGAATAACATTCTACTCCAATGAAACACCACAGGAAAAACAAACAAACAAACAAACAAACAAACAAACAAACAAACTATGGCCCAACCTCAACCACACAAGCAAAGGCTGAGTGGAAACCTAGACTTCCACCCTTATGAGATTATCCTGAGGTTTTCCAACAATCCTGCCAGGGCGGTTGTCAGAGAGAGTTAGTTGAACTTCCAGCCCAAATGGCCAGTCAAGAGCTTTCCCCATTCCCCGTGAAGTCGTTGGAGACTGTATGCAGAAGAACTTGGACGTCTACCCCTGCTGTCGGTAAAGAAGAGTTCTCTCTCTAGTGTCAGCAGGACATTCTGAATATCTGTCTCCACCTGGTAGAACTTCCCCTTCCCCTTCAGAGGAAGCCATCGAAGATGGAAGGTTTAGATAAGATCCATAATTTGTATTATGCATGACCTTACATAATACAAAAATACCGAGGCTTTGATTTAAAAATCCCTCATCATACCAAGAATGAGGAAGATCTTAAAGTGAGAAAAAAAAAAAGCTGTTAAAGCAGAGATGATGGAGAGATTAACATGGCCAATGATTTTTAATATTTTATTTATTAATTTTAAGTAATCTCTACACCCAGTGTGGGGCTCAAGCTTACAACCCTGAGATCAAGAGTGGCATGCTCCAAACGGAGCCCGCTGGAACCCTCTCTATCTGACAATCATTTTAAAACAGCTGTGATACAAATATTTCAGTGAGCAATTCAGGCTATGTTTGAAATAAATGAAAAAACAGAAGGACTTGCCCGGAAAACTGCAAGTCTCAGCAAAGTAATGCAAGCTATAAAGAAGAACGAATTAGGAATCTTAGAACTGAAAGATCCAATAACCAAAATCAAAAACTCAGTGGATGGGCTGGATGGTAGAATGGAGGTGATAAATGAACCAATGAACTAGAAGGTAGAACGATAGAAATTACCTAATGTGAACAACAGATGAAATAGATTTTTAAGAATGGACGGAGCCCAAGGGAACTGGAAACTACCAAAAAACCAAAAAAAACAAAAAACAAAAAAAAACCCCCAAAAAACCAAAAAAACCACACAAACCCAAAATCTAATATTCATATCACTGGAGTCCCGGAAGAAGAAGAGAGAGAAAGCAAGACCGAAGAAGTATTTGAAGAAATAATGGCTGGAAAGTTCCCAACTGTGATAAGAAGCATAAACCTACAGATTCAGGAAGCTGAGCAAACTCCAGATGGACTGGACTCAGAACCCTAAGAAATTCACATCAAGACACAACGTAATTAAGATTGGGAGGCATGGCACTGACCAGTCCCTGACCTTTCCAGCTTCCTGGTTCCAGAGAGTCTGTGGCCACGGCACCGGCACCACCTGGCCCCCACCCAGGCGGCCAAGAGCTTGTTTACCAATGGCTACCAGGTTAAAGGGCCTTCTCACGCACAGGCCTGAGAAGATTCCTTTTGCCATTTGCTTCCTCAGGTGAGGTTACCTCCCTGCCATCCTGTGCCCTCTGGAATGAAGGGGACAGGTAACAACCACAGGTTCAACCAGAAATGCTGCTTTAGGGGTGCCTGGGTGGCTCAGTGGGATAAAGCCTCTGCCTTCAGCTCAGGTCATGATCTCAGGGTCCTGGGATCAAGCCCCTCATCCGGCCCTCTGCTCAGCAGGGAGCCTGCTTCCTTCTCTCTCTCTCCCTGCCTCTCTGCCTACTTGTGATCTCTCTCTCTCTCTGTCAAATAAATAAATAAAATCATTTTTTTTTTAAATAAATAAAATCTTTAAAAAAAAAGAAAGAAAGAAAGAAATGCTGCTTTAATGGTAGCCATTGCTAAAGTTTGAGCCCTTCGCCCTCACTCATCAAGAGCCTTTCTGGGCTCTTGGCTACATGGGTGCTTGTGGGGACCCCCCCCATTTAGTGAAGTCCATTGCTCCTTTAGCTTTTAAACTTATTATGGAAAATTTTAAACACATACAAAGTAGAGAGACTGTCGTGACTATCACGGAGTTTCAAGGGTTATAACCTACAGCCAGTGTTCTCCATCTCTACCCTCAAACCAACTTCCTTCCCCATTCTTTTTTTTTTTTAAGATTTTACTTATTTGACAGAGCGAAAGAGAGCGCACAAGTAGGGGGAGCTGGAGAGGGAGAAGCAGGCTCCCCACTGAGCTGGGAGCCTGATGTGGGGCTTGATTCCAAGATCATGAACTGAACTGAAGGCAGACACTTAACCGACTGAGCCATCCAGGTGCCCCTGTTCTTCCTTTTGAAAAAAATTTATTTAAGTAATCTCTACACCCAACATGAGGCTTGAACCCACAACCCCAAGATCAAGAGTTGCACGGTCTCCCAACTGACCCATCCAGGTTCCCCCTTCTGCAATTATCTTAAAGCAAGTCTGAGATACTGTATCTGTATGTCTGTACTTACTTCAGTATGTATCTCTAAAAAATGCCTTTTTTATTTTTGGTTATGGTCAGGTTTTTTTTTTTTAAGATTTTGTTTATTTATTTGAGAGAGAGAGCACAAAGGGAGGAGAGGAAGAAGCAGGCTCCCCCCCGAGCAAAGAGCTCATCATGGGGTCTCTATGGTCAAGTTTATTAAGGTATCATTTACATGTGGTAAAATTTACGTTTGTATAGTTCTGAGGTTTTATGAGCTCAGTTATATAAATATTATAACCAGAATGTAGAACAGTTCTGCCACTCCCCTCCAAAACTCCCCCATACCCCCTGCAGTGAACTCTCTCTACTACTCCCAGTAACCACAGATCTGTTTTCTTTTCCTTAGTTTAGCCGTTTCCAGGAGGTCATAAAAGATGGAATCATAAAGTAGTAGCCTTTTAGGGTGCTTGTTCCACATCTGCCTGAAAAAGTATTTGTTTGCACTCTGACTTAGGATCTAAACAAAGTCTACACACTGCAATGGATTGTTAGGTTTCTTTCTTTTTTTCTTTTTTTTTTTTAAGATTATTTATTTATTTATTTGACAGAGAGAGAGAGAGAGAGAAAGATCATAAGTATGCAGGGAGGCAGGCAGAGGGAGAGGGGGAAGTAGACTCCCGGGCTGCGCGGCTCCATCCCAGGACCCTGAGGTCATAACCTGAGCCGAAGGCAGAGGCTTTAACCCACTGAGCCACCCAGGCGCCCCGGATTGTTAGGTTTGTACAAGAAATCCCTACGTTCTTCCCCAGCTTTTGCTTAAGACGATGGGTGGTGATGAAGAGTTTCCTTTAAGCTAAATCTTACTGAATGCTCCCGCATGCTGTCCTGTCCTCTGTTCTCCACGGCCTTGCTGCTGAAACGTGGAGGAGCAAGTAACTGCATCATTCAGGAGTTGGTGAGAAATGCAGGATCTTGGACTCCACTCCAGACCTACTAAATCGGAACCCGCATTTTTAACATTTTTACAAGACCCCCACCTGACTCAGCTCCTGTGAATTGGTGGTGAGAGCCAAAGTTTTGGTTTAGGTTCTGTTCCCCCCTCCCCTTAAGGGAGGAAACACGGTTTATTGTTTCTTAACCGGGTACACCTGCTCTTCTCTCGCCCAGCGGTCTGCTAGAGTTTGGGAGTACTGGCACCTCCCTGTCACTCAGGGCTCTGTAAACATGGCCACGCCTGAGGCTCTGCCTCCTGACCACCCCCACGTCCCCACCCCCACCCCGCCCACCCCCACCCCCCCCTCCCGCGTCTCTGGTCTCGTCCGGTGAGCACATTTACCCAAAGGGCTCTCAGGGCGCTCTTTGCTCATCGTGTTCGCTTATCTTTTTGTCTAATCCTGCGCTGTCCTTGGTCTTTCAACTTGCCTTTTCAGTTGCTGAGAGAATAGATCTTCCGCGCTTCCGCGGAGGTTCAGCCTGAGCCTTTAACTCAACAAGTCCAAGCCCTAATCACAATTTTTCCTCCCAGCCTCCCTTTTGGGTTTGTAACTTGGCCATCTTCTGATCGCTCAGGCTAGACTACTTAAAGTGGTCTTCTGTTTCCCTCCTCTTTCATGGTCCTACCTCTAATCAGTTAAACTATTAATTCTCCTGTATTTATTTGTCAGCCTTCATTAGGTTATGCTGGAGTGAAAAACAGTCCCCCAAAATCTCAGTGGCATGACTGTTTTCTTTGTTGGCTGACATTCTAAGTTAGGGTGACCGCAGTTTTGCTGGGCTCCACGTGTCTTCTTCATTCGAGGAGCCAAGGCTGAAGAAGCAACCCCAATCTGGCATATGGCAGAGGCCACTGAGGAATGGCAGAACTAGAGGTGGATTTCAAACCCTCTGGCAGGCAGGGAACACATCCATGCTACCCACATTCTGGTCACAGCCAACGACAAGGTCAAGTCCCATGACAGTGGGTTAGGAAATTGTGTTCAAGTATCTGGAATCAATAGCACGATCTATCACAACTCCTTTTTTATGTCTGGATTGCATCCCTTGTTTCAATTCCCTTTCCCCTGGCCTTAAGCTTCCCTTCTCCCAGCGTAAAATCTACCTGCTCTGGGAAGCCTTTCCCGACATGGTCAGACAAGGTCAGAGCCCCTGCTGTCTGTGGTTGTGATACCTGCACTTTTTTGCGGCACATTTGTAATGAATTATTTATGTGATATTCAATGTCTGACTTTCCAGACTGCAAGCTCCTTGAGGGCAGAGATGGCATCTGTTTTGCTCACCACTTTATCCTTGGCTCCTAGATGTCAAGGCATGTAGCAAGAACTCCATAATTACATGTAAATGAATGCATGCATGCTTTACCCAGGCTCCTCTCATCCCTCACCTGGATTATGGAAAGACCTTGGCTCTCAGTGCAGACTCTGGCCCCCCACCCCTTGCTTCTGCATTTAATGTGTGCATCTCCGTTTTAGCAATTATCTTTACTTATTTATTTATTTGACAGAGAGAGACACAGCGAGAGAGGGAACACAAGCAGGGGGAGTGGGAGAGGGAGAAGCAGGCTTCCCGACAAGCAGAGAGCCCAATGCGGGGCTCGATCCCAGGACCAGACACTTAACGACTGAGCCACTCAGGCACCCCCGTTTTAGCAATTATCTTGCATCACTCTGATGATTTGTGGACCTCTACTAGGCTCAGCTCCAGGAGGCCAAGAAGAATATTTTATTTGTCTTTCTATTACCCAGCTCTTACTATGGGGCCTTGCACAAAGCAGGTGCTCAAAATCCCTGTGTACCCTTGTCCCCTTGCAAGCTAGTTCTCCAACAGAGTAACACCTTCTCTGTCAAGAAGCAGCAGTCAAAACCCACATTAACAAATTCCATGCACTGCAGGCATCGGCAAAAGCCTCAGCCTTCCCATCAGAATTGACTGACTTGTGCTATGTATGCACCCAGTCCTAACAAATTATTTGTGGCTTTCCAGTATAGGTTAGAGAAAGGAGAGGGGCCAAGGGCAGGAAGTAGCCTCTGACAGTTTGTCCATGAACTACAGCAAATACAGCCACGTTCCTGATGTGGCCACAGTAGTGTGTGATGCTGGGGAGTCCCTGCTTTCTGCACAATTCTGAGCCTGGAGACTCTGTCTTGGATTAAAAAAAAAAAAAAAAAAAGAAAGAAAGAAAGAAGGAAGGAAGGATTGATTCTTGCTTTCTTTTCTTTTTTCTTTTTCTTTTTTTAAAGTTTATTTGTTTATTTATTTGACAGAGAGAAATCACAAGCAAGCAGAGAGGCAGACAGAGAGAGAGGAGGAAGCAGGCTCCCTGCCAGGCAGAGAGCCCGATGCAGGGCTCGATCCCAGGACCCTGAGATCATGACCTGAGCCGAAGGCAGAGGCTTTAACCCACTGAGCCACCTAATGCCCCATATTTTCTTGTTTCCCTCTAAGTGAAGAGGCAAGCAGACTCTGAGCCCCTAGTTTCCTGGTGATGAACCAGGGGAAAGAGAGGATGGTCTCTTTTGGGATTCGGTCTTCTCTTTCCTTTTGCTGGTGGTGGCAGTCTTGGCTTGGATTTGATTGATTTTTTTCAGGCAAGCAAAGCGTACTGTCCACACTGGAGTTTTGCCCTGGCCCATATGGGCTAAAATGGTGGTTCTTCACTTTGAGTGTGGGTTGGAATCTCCTGGAGGGTTTATTGAGCCACAGATCACTGGACTCCGCTTCCAGAGTTTGTGAGTCAATAGGTCTGGGGTATGGGGCCTAGAAATTTGCATGTCTAAGAAGTTTCTAGGTGATGCTGCTGCTCTTGGGCTGGGGATGACCCTTTGAGAAACACTGGCCTGAACAATGAGCCTCGAGCTCATGATGAGACACTCTAACCAGATGGAAAATGCAGAAAATTTCACCCTTGATCACATACTTTGTGCTTCATTGGCACAGGTGCCTGCAATGTTTTCCAAGGAAGACTTTGTGACTTGATGATTTCCACTGTAGAACCAGTTGAACTGGATATTTATTATCAGATATTTAGTTAGACCAAATAAACATAGTTAAAAAACTCTGTAAGAAAATGCTGGCATCCTGACTTCCTTCTTTGTGAATCTGTATCACCGACTCATATTTAGATACAAAGTTACACAAGCAAAGTCATTGTAAGAACTCAGCAGTGCCCTGTTTTCTGCAGTCACATCCCACCATCCCAGTCTCCCCAAGCTCTCTGCTGACACCTGATTTCAGAGTCTTGTTTTCAACCATTAAAGGTAGTTGCCAAGGCCTATTGTTAATATAATTCAATTTCAAAATTAACGACCCAATGGCAGGTCCTAATGTTGTCACTAGGTTACCATTCATTGAAAAAATGGCAACAATGAGGAGAGTCAATGACAACATCAAAAAACTTTAACACACTTGCAAGAGCAACACTGGTGTCTTTGGAGAAACATCCCTGTGTTCCTGATGCTGCTCGCCAGTGTCTTTAGGTTTAGCATGGTCTCTCTGTGTAACTGTAATTAGAACCCAGGTGGTTGGTTTTGATATTGAACTAGGATGGTCATTGCCAATAAGAATTCCTGAGTTGGAGGAAAACTCATCAGTCCCTAGCAGGACCTGCCGAAGGAGGATTTATATCCAGCGAATTCTACATTTCAGTGGTGCCAAAAAGTCACAGTGTTTTGCATTGTAACATCCTGAAATCCAGATACATCTGATGGTGAATGGCATTTTATAATCACAGTTGGCCAAGTGGGGGGGTCAAGATGTGTTGTCATTGCCTGAACATGCACAAACTCAGTGGTTAATCCTGGTGGAATGACTTGGCAGCTGTAATCGCCATGTTTCTGTCAACAGATCACCTAAGGACTGTCTGGAAAAGAAACATGATGCCTATTGTCTGAAAACTTTCCTTTGCAACCTTCAGGTAGGATCAAGAATGTGCCAGCATCAAAATATGTACCCTAGGTTTGGAAGCATTCAGGAGTGGAGTGTAGTTAAGAAAGGCTGCATCACTGAGGTGCCTGGGTGGCTCAGTGGGTTAAAGCCTTTGCTTTCAGCTTAGGTCATGATCTCAGGGTCCTGGGATCGAGCCCTGCATAAGGCTCTCTGCTTAGCAGGGAGCCTGTTTCCCCCTCTCTCTCTGCCTACTTGTGATCTCTCTCTCTCTGTCAAATAAATAGATAAAATCTTAAAAAAAAAGAAATGCTGCATCATCAATGCCTGGTAATTAACAACACGAGGACAGCAATGACTCAGTTGAAAAATGACTAAGAAAAAGAATAGATTCTGAGTGTGAAGAAATTAGAGGAATTCCTTAAGTTTATTGTGCTTATATTTCCCTTTTTACGTACACAGAAGAGTATACGTAACACATAACGTTATTATATACGTTACACATAAGTATGTAAGTATATATAAGTATACGTTACACATAAGTATGTGTAAGTCTAAAAGCTCTCTCATTCAATAAATATTTAAAAATTCTAAAAGACAAAAAAGAACCTTACAAAAGGGTTTAACTGGGTATATCTCTTTTTCTTTTCTTTTTTTTTTTTTTAAAGATTTTATTTATTTGACAGAGAGAAACACAGTGAGAGAGGGAACAAAAGCAGAGGGAATGGTAGCGGGAGAAGCAGGCTCCCTGCCGAGCAAAGAGCCCGATATGGGGCTCGATCCCAGGACCCTGGGATCATGACCTGAGCCGAAGGCAGACGCTTAACGACTGAGCCACCTAGGTGCCCCTATATCTCTTTTTCTAACAGCAGTTCTCAACCTTTTTGATCTGAGGACTCCTTTTATACTGAAGATTGAGGATCCTAAAGGTCTTTTGTTTATGTGGTTATATCAATATTTATAATATTCAAAAAAAATTTTTTTTAAAGATTTTATTTATTTGACAGAGAGAAACACAGTGAGAGAGGGAACACAAGCAGAGGGAATG
>CM053615.1:35714993-35731530 GCA_028646535.1 Procyon lotor
CGAAGGCAGACACTTAACGACTGAGTCACCCAGGTGCCCTTATTCAAAAAAATTTTTGAGAGAGAATGTGGACATCTTCTTGTGGGAGGGAGGAGCGGAGGGGGAGAGAGAGAAATCTTAAGCAGGTTCCATGCCCTGCACTGAGCCCCACATAGGGCTTGATCTCACAACCCTGAGATCATGACCTGAGCCCAAACCAAGAGTTGGACGCTTAATGGACTGAGCCACCCAGTGCCCCTCATATTTACCATTTATTATTTTAATTTTTTAAAAAGATTTTATTTGAGACAAAGCAAGAGAGAGAGGGGGGCAGGGCGGGGAGGGGCAGAGGGAGAGGGAGGAGTGGGGCTCCCAATGATCAGGGAGCCTGATGTGGGGCTTGATCCCAGGACTCCAAGATCATGACCTGAGCTGAAGGCAGATGCTTAACTGACTGAGCCACCCAGGCGCCCCTCATATTTAAAGAGACTTTTATTTATTTATTTTTTAAAAGATTTTATTTATTTGACAGAGAAACACAGCGAGAGAGGGAACACAAGCAGAGGGAATGGTAGCGGGAGAAGCAGGCTTCCCACCGAACAGGGAGCCCGATGCGGGGCTCGATCCCGGGACCCTGGGATCATGACCTGAGCCAAAGGTAGACGCTCAACCACTGAGCCACCCAGGCACCCCAAAGAGACTTTTAATACCAAAGAACACACAAGCACAGATTCCATTAGCTGTCAGAGAGATAATGACATCATCTAGCCTCTGAAAAGCTCTGATGTGCACTGGGGAGAGAATGAGATCCAAAGGGGCAGATTTGTGTTGCCGTGTTCCCAGGAAGAGAGTTTCTACCTTGTGGATCCCCGAAAGGGGAACCCACTTTGAGAATCACTGGTATATAAAATAATGGTGTGTTTTACACCAGTAGAGTTAATATAGATATATTTCCACTTAAGTGCTGGAAGGAGTACAATGTGGAACACTGGTATTGGACCACTGGGAGCGCTGTGAGGCATGGAGTAATGAGCTGATGAAATGTTCTCTGTGGCTGTAAGGAATATTACACACACACACACACACACACACACACACACACACACACACCCCACCAGCTCACATCGGGTGTCCCTCAGGCCTGAGTCATTCTGACCTTAGGAGAAGGTACCTCTGGACCTGGGTTCCAGGCTCATGGAACTGGCTGTCTAGGAGGAGGACAGAAATTGGGACAGAGGAACAAAGGAGTGTGGTTTGCTCCCCAGGGGAAGAAAGCTGGATTTTTCTGGAGACCAACAGAGGAGTTGGGGCTTGTAGTTTCCGGAGATCTGGGCAGATAGCTGTATAGGTATCTCCTAATGGACACTGGAGGGCCAGCCAGGACTCCCCTGGACCGTGGGGCCCAGAAAGGGCAGTCCCTGCAGAGCTTGGATGGGGCTTTAGAGACTACTGCAGCAAAGCAGTTACCAGCAGGTCTGAGATCATCCTGCATGAATTTGATTTCTAGCTCCGCCGTACTGGCTGGAATGGCATTGTCACTAGGACCCACTTGGCAGGAACCCCCTGGGAACACTAAGTAAGTGATGCCTGGAAGTTCCTCAAACAGTGCCTAGCGTATCACAAATGCTGTATCACAAATGCCATCATCTCCTGCGCTTTGGATGTCCTGGAGAGGTCATACCTGCTACGCCAGGTCCTCCAAGAGTTGCTATGGCCAAAGTTTCGCCCTGTGTTTAACTGAAGACCAGATCAATGCCCTAAGGCTGGAGTCCAGGGGATCAAGAGCATCCTGGAAATTGCAGAAGTGCTTTACTGAAGGGCGGGTGGCAGAGACTGCGGTGGTGGTGGGGGAGGTCATCCAGCCGGCCACTCCAGCCTGCAAGGTCTTCCTGCTCTAGCCCATGGCACTGGGTCCTGCCCAGCAAACCCTCACAGGCTTCAGAAGGACTGAGGGCTTTTCTTTCTTGAGTGTGAGCACGGGCGTCCCACGCAGGGCACAGCCAGATCAGATCAGTGCAAAACTCCCTAAGAGTCCACCGGGGCCTGGATCCTCCAGGGCGGTGGCGGGGGAGCGGTGGCGCCTGTGAGTCTGAGCCGGGGAGGTGGGCGTGGGCAGACATGGGCAGGCACCGGGCCGGACCGTCAAAGCTTCTGCCACCTGCCGTAGCGTGGGTATTTGGACTTGCCTGGACCTCTGTCCCCGCTTCCGGACTGCCCCTCCTCCCACACGCATCCCGCCCCCAGGGTGGGCGTGGCCTGCTCCTACCCTCGCCTTCCTCTCCAGGGGGCGGAGCTGGGGGAGGGGTCCACCAGCGAGTCACGTCCAACAGGCGGAGCGGAGCACTAGGGGGCCGGCTGGGGAGGCGCCACATCCGGCGGCTGACTCGTTGTGTATAAAGCCGAGGCCGCGGCAGTCGGCTTCTAGCAGTAGCCCTGGGCTCTTCTCGGCTACGGGAGCAGCTGCTCCAATGCCCCACAGCGGCCATGAGCATCCCGCACTGGTGGGACCAGCTGCGGGCCGGCAGCTCGGAGGTGGATTGGTGCGAGGACAACTACACCATCGTGCCTGCCATCGCCGAGTTCTACAACACGGTGCGGGAGCGGGAGCGGGAGCGGGGATGGCAGGCGGGCTGGAGGGAGGGGACCATCCCTAATCGTGGCCGCGCCAGGAACCTGGACAAGGGTCTCTGCGGGTATTTGGGGTATGCTCTCTCCAAGGCCAGGGTCGATCTGCGCTCATTCCAGCTCTCCATCTGTCTCTCCTCTTCTGTCCCTATCCCGACATCTGGGCTTATTCTCCCCTTGTCATTTCCTTCTGATGGCTCTATTGTCTTGTTTGACCGGCACCTGTTCCGAAGCCAGTGGTCCGCGCCAGCCCCTCGCCCAGGTGGGTGACTCAGGGGCTGGTGAACCCGCCGGGACAATTCTCTTCCTCCCCTAGGATCTCTGTGGCGTGACGCACTTGGGTCGCATTGTGCGGTTTCTCCCTGAATACCTGCTCTAGGAGTGGGGGGAGGGGGGTGTCCCCGGGCAGGTCTCAGGAGCAGGGCCCATTGCCACCGTGCTGACTGGCTCCGCCCCACCGATACACCAGTAATAGGTCGAGTTACTTTTGGCCAGAATCACGTTAATTGCTACTAGTTCCCATTTCTCTGCCTTTAGTTCCCAGGCTCCGTACAACCCCTAAGTCAGCTCCCCCAGGCCTGTGCCCTCTCCAGTGATTAAGCCCGGGGAGTGAGAGGAAAGTTTGGGAGTGACTGTGTGCTTTCGTGGACTTGCCTTGGTCCCTACTACGGGAATGCTGATACTCCCGCACTGCAGGAGGCGGTGTGCTGTTAGTATTTATGGGAGGGGAAAGCTTGATGATAGAAGGGAATGCCTCTTCTTTTCGCGGTGCGGTGGCTCAGGATTCTCACACCAAGTAGAAGACTCGGTATGGTCATTTCTGCGTGTCAAACACACACAAAAACAGGAACTCCTGGTTTACAAGTCACTGTGAATTTGAGATTGTTCATTAGGATTTTTCTCCTTGGATTTGCTGTAGAGAATGTACTTGGCCTGAGTCAGTCTGGAGGGATCTCTGATGAGCTAGTCCCAGCCCTTTCATTCATCCACGATGAAACTGAACTCTAGAGAAGGGAGCAGTCATCCCTGTGTTTCTGGCACAGTCCAGAAGCCTTCACTCTTCCTCCATCCTCCCTCACAAACACTCTTGCTGCTTTATTATGACCAGGTTAGTTCTTCAAGAAAACCTGGCCCTCTGCTGTCTATCGATCCCGGGAAAGACTAGCAGAGGTGGCTTCAGCTCACCTCTTGAATCCTTTCCTTCAGAGCGTACTCTCAGGGATAGATGGGGGCACACAGTACTGGGGCTGACTGGGTACTTCGAGTACCCAGTGCGCCTCAGTGTCTGTGGGTGATTAACCTGGCGGGTCCTCCTGACAGAACTTGTTTTAGGAGGGATACTCCTAAACCACACAATTTGCTTTAACCCAGCAAAGAGCTTTAAATCTCAAAGAAGTGGTTGGTCACCCAACTTTGTTGAGTCTGGGTCCAAAGAACTTAGCAAAAACTGTTTCCTTCTCTCTGTTTCCATGCCCTGCTTATCTTCTGAAGCTTATCAAAGGACAAAGGCGTGCTTCTCTCTCTCTCTCTTGTGTTGAGGAAGACAGTGAACTATTAGTTGGTGATAAATGGCTCATTAAATTCTCATAGGAAGGCAGCAGGTCTAATTATCCATTTTAGAATAATCATTACTAATTTTGAGGAAAAGTTTAGGGAACTGAAGATATAAAATCAGGGGACGACTGAGAGAAGGATCTAGAACTTTCTTAATGGGTCTTGGGGATAGCACATCACTACTACAACTTCTGTCACTACGGGCTACCGCTAATTGTTTGCTAGGTGTTGAACCTCTGCTGTGTAGTGTACAATCACCATCGGTGGTGGGCCCTCCTCATTAGGTTCACTTGAAAGGAAGAAACCAGGGTCTATAGATGACACAATTTGCTGAGGTCCAGAAAATGGCAGAATTAGAGTTAGACCTTGGTCCATTTGACTCTACAAAGATACTTCTGAAGATGCCAATGTCACAGAGCTCTTTTTGACTTATTTATTTTTATTTTTTAAAAGATTTAATTTATTTATTTGACACAGAGACACAGAGAGAAAGAGCACAAGCAGGGAGTGGCAGGCAGAGGGAGACCGACGAGGGACTTGATCCCAGGACCGTGGCATCATGACCTGAGCTGAAGGCAATTGTTTAACAACTGAGCCACCCAGGCGCCCTTGACTTCTTTATTTTGCACAGTACAGCTGTTTATAATTCAGTCATTCTTTAACTGAAAACTGCATTGGGACCATTTGATCTACAGGGTAAAATTCATGATGTTGGGTACAAAAAATTTTGTGTAGTTTTTTGTTATAGTTGTTTAAAATGTTCACCTTAAAAATAAAAGTTACTTTAGCAGCAAACATGGGTTTATTTTGGAGTAAGAGAAAATTGTGGTTCAGGACAAGCAAGCTATAGCAAAAGCATAGGCAAGACCAACAAACAAAGGAGAAGAATGTTATCTTATGGAGAAGGAGGAAGTCGGGGAGGGGTTGTTTTGAACTGGAGAAAATGAGAGTTCAGGGTGATTGTTTCTCATTGGCTGAGTGGCAGGGGTAGTGGATTTCTTGTGGGAGATACAATGTACATCTTTCCCTGTTGGGGCTGGAATAGGCCATTGGTTCCCATTGGGGAATCTTCTGTTAGGGTCTATAATTCACATTGAGTGGTGTGGGCTTCCCCTCCCTTACAGCCTCCCCATCTAGCATCCCCCTCCCCCAACTTTAGTGAGGTTTCCACAAATAGTAGCATGATCATGGTAAAAAAAAAATCAGAGTACGCAAGTTATAAAGTGAAAAATCTTTTTTGTGTATCTTTATAGACCTTTTCTCAGGTGTTGTACAAAGCACATGCATTTGTGTGAGTATATAAAATACATATGTATAATGTGTACACACAATATCAAAGTTTTTATTCAACCCAGCTGAGATCATACTATACAAATTCCTCTTGATATGTTCACTTAATAGGTCTTAGAGATGGTCCTGGTTGGCTCAGAGTTATCTTCCTCTTTACAATATCTAATCAGTGTTCCATTGAATGAGTGGGTAAGTAAATTACGGTCAATCCAATCTCTTATTGATGGACATGTAGGGCAGTTTCTGTTTCATGCTTTCTATTTGGTTTCTGAGCAGTGATGCTATGAATATCCTTATATCTGCTTCTGGATATGCTTATACAAGTATGAATCCTGTGGAGGGAATTGTTAGATCAAGGAGAGTGTTTACTCAGAGACTGATAATTATTACTAAATGGTCCACCAGAGAGAGTACCCTCGTTTATACTCCTGCTGACAGTGTTTGAGTGGACAAAGCATTTTCTTTGGGAATCCGCAAATCTATTGCCTCAAGACTTGTCATCATCCTTTGCTTCAGCCAAGCCACATCTCCCTTCCAAGAACATGTCATGTTCTTCTGCTGCCTTTTGCTTTTGCACATTTTGTACTATTTCTTCCATCTACAAGTTTTATGGACTTGGGTTCCTTTTTATGTTTTAAGTTTCTGGGCTCTAGTCACACAGAAGAGGACACAAGAATGTATTGCGTTAGAGAAAAGTAGGGTCTGCTTTTGGGGACTCTGTTGCTGGGCAGGGACTCAGGGGCTCAGGAGGAAATCCACTGGTGCTGAAAAAAGTCTCGAAGCAAAACATCTGCATAAAACCAAACCATCATCTGTCACATGTTTCCCAATGAGCTCTGCCACCCATCAAGATAAAGAAGGTAGTTCTCCTGATATGCTGAAGCCCATGTCCCCGTAGGGCAAAATGACCTATATCCTGTCTCTGTTCATTGCTAGATCTGTCTATTTACTGGGCAGCTACTGTGTGCGTGTCACAGAGACTAGACCTGCAGTCATCTGGGTGGTGACAGCCAAAGCCAGAGAGGTATACAAGCTGGCCGGAGCATTATTAGTATTCTGCATGGGGTTGGTGTACTGTGGGGGGAACCTTGCAAGAAGTCTTCGTGTCCTGGTTTGTCCAGCCTTGCCCAATGTTGAAGCTGAAGTTTGCCCGTGTCCTGGGCAACCCTCATCAGTCCCGGGACAGCTGGGCATCCCAGAGGCACGAGGGGAGCAAAGGAATAGAGGATTAGAAATCTGCATAGAGTTAAGAGGCACAGACCTACCCAGCCAGGGGATTACCCCTTAGCTGTTTCTGAAGCTCCTGTTCAGAAAATCTCACAGCTTCTTGCTTTGTCAGCATTTACCCTCTGCCTGGGAAAGTGCACACTCCCATGCGTTGGGAGGAGATTGCTGCCTATTCCTGAGATTATTTTGGGACGATGTTATGAAGGAATTCGTGGAATGAGGAACTTTCTAAGGAAATAATTAATACATTTTAAAATTGTGGTTTCCTTTTAATGAAAACAATCTGCTCTGCAGACATTAAGCAAATTAGTTCTCCAAAGCAACAACAGGCTTTAAAAAATACCCCTTGGCTGAACTATTCTTCAACTTCAGCGACCCACACAATTGTCAGGGGAAGTTTCATTTCTCAGAAGAGATGGAGCCGTTGAATGTGTATTTTAACTAGGACTTGTTTGCTTTTCTGTATTTCTTTTGGAGTTCCTTCCTCTTTTTGTCTTGGAGAGAGAGTCACCCTCTGATTTGGTTTTTCCCTTTTCATAGATGGGGGGCTTTAAAAGGTATGGTGGAGGCCGGCCGTCATTGGTAGAAGGGCTACGAAGAGGCAATAAGGTGATTTCCGTGTCATCCGGGATATGTTCAAATGGCATTTCTAAGCTGAATTCCTTAATATGTGCATTAAAAAAATATTTGAGGTCCCATGACTTTCCTGCAGGTGTAATGAACGGCTTCATGCCTATGTGAGTAGTGTGTAAATACATTCAAACGTTTTTAGCCCAGAAGCCAGCATTGAACCACATGTTACCTAGAATTTAAGTACAAATTTGAACAGGCCAAAAAAAGAAAAAGTAAAGAACAGAAGTCGACAGAGCCAGGGTGTGGTGGGGGGGGTAGCTTAGCAGGAGATGGTTGTACTTGGCTAGAGCAAGGGAGATTGCAAGGACTTGAGGCAGTGAAAATAGGATAAAAAAAAAAAAAGCAAAATGTGTCCTACCCCTGCCCCCACCGCTGACATTGTAGGAGAGTCTGTTCCCTGGGGCAGGACTAGATAACCTGCTCCCACGTGTGGCATTTACAACAAGTGAGGTCAGTCTGTCTGAACTAAGAGGAAGACTGTCGTTGAGGGAGACTGTTGTTGAGGGAGAGAAGTAGTAGAGCGATGAAGTTATAACATGTGATATATATGCATTCACATAAATGCAAGGAAAGGGACTCCAAGGCTATGAGTCTGAGGCCAACGGTCATGACTTGAAACAAAATTACAGAACGAAACAGGAGACCCCATTTATGTCTCAAAGGAGAAAGATCAGGTTTTGAGTTACCTCTGGTACAATAATTCCATTTTCTCCTTCTCCTCCATTCCTTCCCTCTCTGCTTCCCGAAAGGAGAGCCACATTTAAATCACGTCACAGGTGCACGATGTAAGGGCTAAGTCAGAATTTTTTAGAGAACCAGTGAGGGGTTAAGCCAAGGAGGTCAGAGTGTGGCTGGGGGGCTTGGAGGGGAAAATCAGCTCTGAGCAGTGGAAACAGCTCAGGGCCCATCCCTGCTCTGTGGGTGACCGCCTCTTGGACCTCGGCCAGCCTGGGGAGCCCTTCTGGGCGCTCACGCATTGCCCCTTATAAAACCAGAGGTGGTCTTGAAACGCTGTCATTTTTACTCCTGAAGATGTCTCGCTCTTCAAAGGATTCCTTGGAAAGTTGAAGGCTGGGATAGTAAAAATGAACAGCAGCTTATTGCTGGCAATGTATGCGGACCCTTGGCCCAGCTCCTCATTACCTGCTGCTTAATGGCTGAGAGCGGCCCTATTTCTGATCTTGGAGACTGCAACCCGGCTGGGACATCTGAGACCATTTATCCAAACCCCCAGCCAGGGTCACAAGTAGCTTATGGGCCTCTCAGGTGGGAAGGAGGAAAAGATCCCCATCAGAGCAGGGTACTAGAAAGAAAGTACTCCTTTCTCCACAATGGGGCAGCTCCTCTGGGGGTTTCAGGCTTCAACCTCAACCCCCCGGAAGCAGCCCTTCTCCCATGAACCGCCCCTGACACGGGATCTGGTTCCTCACTGGTTTAATTCCCTCCTCTCTTCCCCGCCTTTCTAAAAGTGATGTCCCTTCTAACCTTTCCTGCTCCCAGATGATGAAGGAGGCCTGCCTAGGCCACTGACCGTGCCATCCCTTACCTGTCCGCCTCAGAGTCTGGAGTTTGCTGATGTGTTTGGTCTGGTTGTGCACGTGCACACTTTCTTGGTTCTGAGAAAGCCTTTCTACCTGGGCTCCTTTAGTTCAACTCAGACACGCACCCTCGCAGTTCCCTTGGGGCTGCCTGTGTTGAAGAATGGGGTACTGGACTGGTCTTTTCTTTAGAAAGACCCCAGGCCCTTGACTTCTTGGACTTCATCTGCCCCAGCCTCCTAGCTGTGAAAGTTTTTTTTTTTTTTAAGATTTTTATTTATTTATTTGACAGAGAGAGTGAGAGCACAAGTAGGCAGAGAGGCAGGCAGAGAGAGAGGAAGAAGCAGGCTCCCCGCTGAGCAGAGAGCCCGATTTGGGGCTCAATCCCAGGACTCTGATATCATGGCCTGAGCCGAAGGCAGAGGCTTAACCCACTGAGCCACCCAGGTGCCCCTGCAAGATTTTTTCTAGTCTTTTTTTTTTTTGGGGGGGGAATCCTCCCACCCCTCTCCCCTTTGGTGTTGCTCATTTCGACTTAGCTGTGGTTTTCCCATTCAGCATGCTTCCTCTGCCTGCTGTCATTTATGAGTCACAGGTAGAAAGGAAACTTCAAAAGCCGAATGTCCCCACCACTTTTTACCTTGGAGGACAGCCTTCATTAAGAAGAAGAACAACCAGAAAATAACACGCTTTGGCGGAGTGGTAGAGGTACAAGAACTGTTGTACGTGGCTGGTGGGAAGGTAACGGGGTCCAGCCACTGTGGGAAACAGCGTGGCGGTTTCCTCAGTAAGTGAAACATGGAGTTACCATGGGGTCCAACAATGCCAGCTTGGGCATATACCCAGAAGAAAAGAAGTACTCAAAAACTACTATGTGAATGTTCATAGCAGCCCTGTTCATAACAATCCATTAAAGAGGAAACAGATAAACAATGTGGTCTTCGGATGATGGAATATTATTTGGCCACGAAAAAGCAGGAAGTATTGAATATGCCACCATGTGGGTGAACCGCAGACATGTTGTGCTAAGTGAAAGAAGCCAGATGCAAAGGTCATAGACTGTGTGACCCCACTTTCGTGAAATACCCAGAATAGGTAGACTCATGGAAAGCAGATCAACACTTGCCAGGGGCTGGGCAGCGGGGGTGAGGAGGGAGCGGAAAGTACCTGCTTAACGGGTGTAGGATTTCTCTTTGGGGTGATGAAAAGGTTTTGGAACTAGAAGGAGATGATGGTTGCATATTCCAAGGGAATTTAATGACATGAAATTGTACACTTTAGAATGGTTCATATTATGTAATGTGAATTTTGCCTGGATTTAAAAAAAAATTGGGGTGGAAAAAAAACCCAGGAGCTGGTTGTGACCTCCTAAAAACAAGAAGAAAATACATTTAAAAAAACCCTAGAGGTGAGGTTCCCGAATTACACGGACCCGTATGGTCGTCACTGGGCATTTATGGTTGTTGAGCACATGGTCCACATTAGGGTCACCCTGGACCTCAAAACTTTCTGTGAACAACAGATTGGAAAACACCTTGTTAATGATATTTAAATAGTGATGAGGTGTTGAAATGATGATTTGAATGTATTAGAGAAGATAGTATTTTTTTTTTGAAAAGCCAAATGCTCTCCCCATAATAGGCTTAAATCCACGCTAAAATCTGAAAGTTTGATCTCTATCTAAAAATAGGTTTGATTAGGGGAAGAAACTGACAAAGGCAGACACGGGGAAACTAGGAAGCACCGTCCCTGCCTTCGTGTGGGCGCAGGAGGGAAAAAGCAGACCTTGCTCGCAGAAAATTTGGGGGAGCTGGAATGTCTAGTACTCAACTCCATATTAAACTTTATTTTTTTGTCATTACTTCATGTAGGCCTTACTTGTAGAAATGTACCTGCAAGTAGATCAAAAGGCTTCACCCTTAGTCTTGTGCAGAAAAAGAAGATTCTTGGATTCCGGAGAGGGGCTGGGCAGCTATCACAGACTGATCACAGGAGCAGCTATAAAAATGCTGCAAAGAGACGGGAAGAAGCCCCCAAATGGCCATGAAAGGCAACTTAAATTTCCCTGTATCTGCAGTTAAAAATAAATAGATAAATAGATAAATAAATAAATAAAAAGATGTAAGAGCTTAAGCGAGGTGTGTGCCACATCCATCCCAGTTGGCAGAGGTCATATTTGGAACATGCTGCTTTATTTCTTTGCCCTTTTACTTAATATTCATTTTTTTCATTTTACATCCCCCTCCTCCCTCCCCCAGATCAGCAACGTCTTATTTTTCGTTTTACCGCCCATCTGCATGTGCTTATTTCGCCAGTACGCAACATGCTTCAACAGTGGCATCTACCTAATATGGACGCTCTTAGTTGTAGTGGGTAAGTGGATCCGTGTTCGAACAGGGGCTGAAAGGGAGGAAATGGAATTCTGCACACTTCCTGTCCTATTTGAACATTATGTTTTGTAAACCAGAGTCACCCTGACGTCTCAGCGAACTTTTATTATGCTTTGACGCCAGAAGGAGGACGCTTTTGAACGCGGGCTGGACACCGGGGGGTGACTCTAATGACCGCTTCATTGCCTATTTCTGTAACAGCTGTTGGTGCTGGGCCAGCGCCATTTTCTGAGGACCTCGGAAGAAAATCGCACAAAAAATGATGGAACTCTGATGAGACTTTAGTCTAATGGATCAAAACGAAAAAAAAAAAATTCTTGACGTTTGATCCTTCATTGTTCTGGGAAATGCTTGTATACTTTCCATTTCCTTCCACAGGCAGATTGGGAATTCTTAACAGTGAGAGAATGTTGCTTTTTATTGACCACCTCTTCCCCTGAAGCCTTGGCAGAGGAGGACAGAGTGTTTAACTATGGCATTAGTTGAGTTGCGATGTGCTGACCTCGGGGCCCTGCTTGAAATCCTCTTTCTAGCTTCAAGTCTGCATGCCTCGGTGGTGTGTGTTTCTTCCTCCAGCTGCTTCTTTCAGTGAGAGTGTGATCTGGTGATTGTGACAGCGATTGGTCGAATGGCTGGCCTTCAGCGATGTGTTGAATTTGTGAGTCTGTTCTTCTGTGGTGACCTTTCTTTATTGGTTCTAATTGATTCTAGGAATTGGATCCGTCTACTTCCATGCAACCCTAAGTTTCTTGGGTCAGATGCTCGATGAACTTGCAATCCTTTGGGTTCTGATGTGTGCTCTGGCCATGTGGTTCCCCAGAAGGTATCTACCAAAGGTTTTTCGGAATGACAGGTAAGCTTGCGCTAAACAGTTTTGTATTTACTGCTGAGTGTAGTACCCAACGTCAGGAAAATAGAAGGCAATGGAGCCTCACCTTGTGATGAGCTTATCAGATATTTGTTTAATATCCACCCATTGTTTATTCTGTCAGACCGTAAACTGACAAAAGAGGGAATTTTAATATGCTTGGTGAAGAATCTATAGGATATTGGGGATAAAAAGTCAAATGTCTCCCTCGAAGGATATGAACAAAAGTGGAAGAATCTATAGGATATTGGGGATAAAAAGTCAAATGTCTCCCTCGAAGGATATGAAGAAAAGTGGAAAGATTTTCACTGGGGGAGAAATTACTGAATGGTAGTTCAAAGACCTTTGATTTTCTGCTAGTACATTTCCTTGAGTCCAATCCAACTCTAAGACTTGGTAAGTTTATAGAAGAATTCCATTAAGGAATCGGTTCTTATAGTTATAGATCCCGTGGCTGTCAAATGATATTGGTTTTACTTCTGCTGAGATCTAAACACACACACACATACACACACACCCCCTCCAAGCTGGAAATCCAGAATTTCAGGAAGGGATGCATTTCAGTATCTGTTGTGAGGCTTAAATGGCTATTTATCCAGTAAATATTTTTTTTGAACACTTACTACACATTTTCTTCTAGGCACTGGGATATAGCAGTAAATAAAACAGTAGAGTCTCTGCCTTCTGTGAACTCATACTGAAGTTGGTATGAACAAAGAAACAATTCAATGAACAAAGAATCAATGAACAAAGAAACAATGCAATGTTAGGAGAAGGGCTAGGATTACAAAAAAATGAACCTGGGAAAGGACAGGGTGACGCGGGGTGCTCATTTGGAGTTTGGTCAGGGAAAGCCTTTCCGAGGAGCTGTGTGAAGTTTGTTAACGTCTGAAGAAACTGAAGAAGAGAGTCAACCTCAAAAAGATGAGAAATGCTTCTAGAACATACGACCCACATATATTTCTCCATAGGACACTGTGTTTTATATGGACCCATATGTGTGTGGATAAATAGTCTAAAAACATGAATTCAATTAAGCAAGCTGTGTGTAGCCAGGGAAGAGCTGTACTAGGAAAATAAAAGAATTCCCTACAGTTTTCCTGGTACTGTGAATAGGAAGAGGAATTTCGGAGCCATTAAAGCCAAAGGCTGTTCTCTATGGATGGAGGTGAGGAAGTGAGCATAAAATGTGCAGTCTGCAGAAAGCTCCTGGTAGAACTGTGTGTGGGATATATATCATAATTTTAGAACGAATTAGCTAATCTCTTTTTGAGTTTGTGACTTTGTGTGTGCACAGAATTGCCTAGCAGAGGGCGCCTGAGTGGCTCAGCTGTTAAGCGTCTGCCTTCGGCTCAGGTCATGATCCCAGGGTCCTGGAATCGAGCCCCGAGTCGGGCTCCCTGCTCAGCGGGAAACCTGCCTCTCCCTCTTCCACTCCCGCTGCTTGTGTTCCCTCTCTCGCTGTCTCTTTTTGTCAAATAAATAATAAATAAAATCTTAAAAAAAAAAAAAAAGAACACCTAGAGGAGGAGGATAAACAACCACTATCACTGGCTATTCCTAGGAGTGGGCGAGGGAATGGGGGGGAGAACTTTCACTTTTACCTTTAATCTATACTGTTGTGCAGTTTTTGTTTAAACAAATCACATGTTACTTTTTAGTACTAAAAGTGTACTTTTCAACGAGGTAGGGAGAAGACACACTTCAGATGAACTCCCATCGTACAGGGCAGGATTTGAATTAAATAGTATTTTCTTTGAATATCATCGAGCAGATAAAGGATCATCAAGGTTACTTATCCAAGAAATGAGAGTGAGCGAGCCAGCTTTTGACAAGAGGGGACAAGAAGGGCGTTCCCCGTTTCAGGAGAAATATGGTCTCTGTTGGCTGCGGCCTTCTCCTCAGTGGAGGAAGGAGGCTCAATGCGTGGCAGGTTGCCTTGGGCAGTCTGCAGTTCCTAGTCTTGTTGTGCTTGCTTGTCTGGCTTCAGGAGAATGAGTGGGGAGGCTTAGAAAGCCTCCTGAGGTGGAGAAGGGGGGCAGGGTGAGGGCGGAGGCAGGCAGCACCAGGCAGCGTCATGAGGGGACTTCGCAGGCAGGGGCCCTCCCTCTGAGTGAAGAACATCATTTACCTTGGCCTTTCCTGTCACGTCAGAAGGTGGCCACCAGTCCCCTCCATCCCTGCCCTGAGCCTGGTGGGTGATAGGTGGAGAGCTGAGGAACCTCTTTGCTCTTAGATCTGCTCTTTCAAGTCCTGGGAGCTGAGTGGGAAGCCGCAGACAGGAGAACGGTTTTGTTCGTGGCACTCTGGGGATGCCACTTGAAATTCCATGCGACAGTTTTTAGTGTGCTCATAATAGAGAAACTTTTTTATTTCTTTCTTCTCCTTCTCCTTCTTATTTTTTTTATTTTTTAAGTGGGCTCCATACCCAGCGGGGAGCCCAGCACAGGGCTTGAACTCACGACCTTGAGATCCAGACCTGAGCTGAGATCAAGAGTCAGATGCTTAACCACCAACTGAGCCACCCAGGCTGCCCCTGTCTTTTTCATTTCTTGAAGGGAGGAGTGAGGGAATGGTATGAGCAGGAGAAAAGAAAACGGGGCAATAGATGTAGTTATAAAGTATACAAACTTTAATAATGAAACCATACCACGGGACAGAGAGGTGACAGCTTGGGACCTTTCTGTTGCCGGCACCATTTCTCTGGGAAGATGTGAACCCACTGTCTTCAGCCTGGGGAGAGTCCTTTGGGGCTCAGAGAACCACAGAGGTTGATGTCTCTGGCTTTGGTGACTCCCTGGGTTTGAATCCTAGCTTCCCTGCTCACAAATGATGTGACTCACGTTTTTTTTGTTTTTTGTTTTTTTAATTTTGACAGAGAGATCACAAGCAGGCAGAGAGGCAGGCAGAAAGGGGGGGGAAGCAGGCTCCCTGCTGAGCAGAGAGCCCAATGCGGGGCTGGATCCCAGGACCCTGGGATCATGACCTGAGCCGAAGGCAGAGGCTTTAACCCACTGAGCCACCCAGGCGCCCCTGATGTGACTCAGCTTGATTCTTTCGCTTTCTGTTTCCTCATTTGTCAAATTAGGTAAATAATCCTCTCATGAGAGGCTCCTGCGGGGTACCCTAGAGTACTAGAAACATGGTGAGTGCTCGGAGTTCACTTCCAGTATTGCCAATAGCACGTGGAGATTTCTACCCAGCACTTCTCTCTCTCTCTCTTTCTCTCTCTCTCTCTCTCTCTCACACACACACACACACACACACACACACTGAAGGAGAAAACGGGAACTGTAGACGAAGATGAAAAAAAGGCATGTGTTATGGAAGAGTAGCACACTATACAGAAGGATTTCAACTTTGTTTGTCCACCTTACACTCGCTGGCAGTGACAGGGAGAGTAAGACGACCAACCCCTTTTGTGGGCCTCACTGCCCAGGACAGGGGGACTGGTGCAGCTCTGAGTCCAAGTGGCAGCCAGACCGAAGACTTCATGTCAAAACCAGGATTTCTGTAGACCAGGGATCCTGTGGCTTAGCCGTCCAAGTTTACCAGTTAATGTCTCTTTTTGTGACCTAGACTTTGCTGGAATAGTTCTAAAAACACATTAAAAGTAGTTCCCATGTGAGATTCCTGGGAAGGGGCAGCAGAGCGTGGTGGCTAAGTGTATCAGACAGACGTGGCTTTGGGTAGGTTTTTTTGTTTTTTTTTTTGTTTTTAAAGCTGGTACCTCATTTTGCTCATCTGTAAACTGCAGATACTAAGAGTACCTTATGGGGTTGGAAATCGAGGGGGAAATCCTAGTAGGTGTACAATGTCTTGTCCAGAGTAAGGACTCAGTAAGGGCTAGCGGTTATTAGGAATGGCTAATATGGATACGCATTCTGAAGAATATCTAGAACAGCAGGAAAATTATTAAAGTTTACCATGTAAATAAGAATAATTGGCCAGTCAAAAAAAAAAAATCTGTCTTGTCTAGAATGTCCTAGGAATCCTCATACACTCAGCTGTTGATGGTTATTAATAATGTTTAGACATTTTTGTTGTGAGGAGAAAAAAAACCCCAAGAGCAACCAACTATGATAGGCTAATTGCTTCCATTTCTTAAAGACTTATCTTGCCGTGATTTTTACAATTTTGCCCTCACTGTATACAATCCAGTTTTGGAATCCTGAATTATGAGGCAGGGGTCTGGCCATGTAGCTCTCGCTGGATGACTGGGTCCTGGGCCTTGGACTCTCTGGGCCTTATCAGTTCTTTCCTCAGAAAAGGATGTGCATGGGGGCGCCTGGGTGGCTCAGTCATTAAGCGTCTGCCTTCGGCTCGGGTCATGATCCCAGGGTTCTGGGATCGAGCCCCACATGGGGCTCCTTGCTCAGCGGGAAGCCTGCTTCTCCCTCTCCCACTCCCCTGCTCGTGTTCCCTGTCTCTCT
>CM053615.1:35731630-35772950 GCA_028646535.1 Procyon lotor
CCAGGGACATTTCCATTCCTTGAGGGACATCCGGGCAGTTTGTGGACAGGTTTTGGTGGTTGCCACGATGGAAGTTTTATCGTCTAGGAAATCCATTTCACTTTGGGAAGAGTAAAGGGGGCATTACCAGGTATTTGCTATACAAAAGGAGCACAGGGTCTGGACAGGGTTGCAAACCTCTGCTCTAAAGGGTGGCTCATGGTAAGAACAGTAGCAGCTTTGTTATGTTATGTTGATGGTGCTGGGCTCTTTTGATCGGGGGAATTGAGGAAGATGGGGTGATTGGGGTTCCCTAACATGGCATTCCAGCTTGAGCCAGAGAGTGGAGAGCGCGTCCAGAGACCGGGGGTTGCCTGGTGTTGCCGATGAGATGGCACTCTGTTAGGACCCTACGCTCCTGGACATGGCCAGCTCTCGTCCCCAGGACCTCTGGTGATTCTGGGGCGGCCAGGCTGGCTCTGTGGCTTGTGCGAACTTCTGCCAGTTGCAGTGTTGTCCGCTCAGCCACCTTCATGAAGCGCATTCCTCCACATCCTCTGGATCGACTTGGGCGGTGTCTGCCTCTGTTCTCCTTAAAACAAGTTTGGTCAAGCTTGCTGCCTTTGAACTCTTTGGTAATACCCCCCAGGGCTTTTGGGGGTTGCTACACTAGCCCTGTCAGGTTTTCCCCAAGAGGAGTGATTATTCACAATAATATTTAAAATAGCATTTATCCTCAGACATTGGGAATGAGAACAGTAATAGTAATTTTATGAGCACATGCTGAGTACTAGGCACCATGTTAAGTGCTTTAATGCTTCTAGAAACACCATGGGGTAGGGGAGGTCTTCATTTTCATACGGGAAATGCGAGGCTTGGAGGGTTTCGGGACTTACCGAAAGGTCCCACAGCTACTAAGTGATGGAAGCAGCACGTGAACCCACATCTGTTAGCTGGAAAACCTGTGCTTACGGGCGCCTGGGTGGCTTATGGGTTAAGCCTCTGCCTTCGGTTCAGGTCAAGATCTCAGGGTCCTGGGATCGAGCCCCACGTTGAGCCTGCAAAGAAAAAAACAAAACCAAACAAAAACAAAAAACCCTGTGCTTACATCACTGTTGCCGTCACTAACTCTTGAACCTTGCTCTAGAGAAGTAATGCAGTTTACAAGTGGTTCGTGTTTTGTTTTGTTTTACTGTTTAGCCAATCTAAAAAGGCTGAAAAGCTCAGTACAGGTCATAAGACCTCAAAACCCATGAAAGAATTATTGTGGGTCCTTAATGGCCATTTGCATGATGGGGTGGGACCTGTGGGCTGTCATCCTCAGGCTGAAGCAGGCAGCCTTTCCTCTAGTAACGAAGGATGCCAGCCAAGGCCAGGAGGAAAACACGATTCTCCTGAGGATTGGCTGCCTGGACCCTTTCCCGCATACGTATTTTTTCTCTGGTTGAAGTTCAGGGCTACAGTTCCTGTTCATTCCAGTCAGAAAGTTGGCAGCTCGATCAATGATTTCCTGCGCCTTGATGATAAATGGTTTTCCTCTTATACAAAGAGATAAATTTGTATTTTGGAGGTTTCAGTGTACTTTGATTTCTTTATAAAGGAATTTCATTCAAATGAGTTTCCCAATTGTGACCTGTTCCAGGGCTTGTGGCCAAAGTAAATTGTGCTAATGAGGAATAAAAGAAA
Source organism: Procyon lotor (assembly GCA_028646535.1). Taxonomy (NCBI): domain Eukaryota; kingdom Metazoa; phylum Chordata; class Mammalia; order Carnivora; family Procyonidae; genus Procyon; species Procyon lotor. Next base: position 35,733,296 of record CM053615.1, read on the forward strand.
CTTCAAGAAAATCACGTGCTCCTAAATTTTAGTCGTGGATGAGGCCTTGGGGATCATCTACTCCAGCTTTTTCATTTTATAGATAAGGAAATGGAGTCCCAGGAGAGGAGAAGGAGCATGTCCAGGATCACGTCTCCACTTCTGGCTCTTTCTGCTCAAAGTACATCCACTGAAGGGTGTGAGGATGGTATTTTTCCTGTTTCCTTTTTCCTTTTTTTTTTTTTTTTTTACAGATTTTTCTTTGAGAGAGAGAAGGAGAGAGCATGCACATGCGTGCATGTGCAAGAGTGGGGGGAGGGGCAGAGGAGGAGGGTGAGGGACAAGTAGACCCCCTCCTGAGCATGGGGCCCCATCTGGGACTCGATCTCACTACCCTGAGATCATGACCTGAACTGAAGTCAAGAGTTGCCTGCTTAGCCGACTCAGCCACCCAGGCACCCTGAGGATGATATTTTTCTAAGATCTGTCATGTCAAAAACTTCTCAACACAAAATTCTAATGCACGCTAGTCTGTGAGTTGCTAGTAAATATAGACACTCTTAGAATTTTGTCTTAAGACTTTTAGCTGTATGTGCTAGATACATATTTTCTTTTCTTTTTTTTTTTTTTTTTAAAGATTTTATTTATTTGACAGAGAGCAGATGCAGGGGGAGAAGCAGGCTCCAAGCTTAGCAGGGAACCTGATGCAGGACTGGACCCCAGGATCCTGGGATCATGATCTGAGTCGAAGGCAGATGCTTAACCAACGGAGCCACCCAGGAGCCCAGATTTTTTCTCTTAAACTAGGGGACTTTGTGGTTTTTAATGGTCCCTGTTTTCCTTATAAAAGTCCTCCATGTTCACCCTGTGGAATGGGAACTGGTAGGCTGGGTCCTGTAAGCCGGAGGGGTCCAGGGCCTGCCTTTGCAAATCAAGTTTTATCGATTTGCATAATGGGCGTATAGCCATGCCCATTCCCTTACTGGTCTTCTGCAGGGGCAGACTTAGGGAGCTGCGGAGGTCCTAGGACCTGCAAAACCCACACCGTTCGCGCTCTCACCCTTTACAGAAAAAGTTTGCTAGACCCTGCTGTACAACTTCTGAAAAAATTAGAGAAGAAAAATAACAGTAAGAAAACAGTTATCCATATCTGATCCTCAGGGACTTAGGTGGATTCTCTTGGCTGAATGTTCATCAGATTTCTGGTTATTTCCTAGAGATAAACTGCTACAAGTGGAATTCCTGAGCCCGTGAGCGGGAGTGGGTTTGAGACTCCCAGTAACTTAACTAACTTTAACTTCTCAGCTCACACTCCTGCCTGCAGTTCCTGTACTTTGCCAGCATTCACCGAACCCATGAGAGTTCTTTGGCTAACAGTTTGCTTTCGTTGATTCAGGGGCAGGTTCAAGGCGGTGGTGTGCGTCCTTTCTGCCGTGACAACATGCCTGGCGTTTGTCAAGCCTGCCATCAACAACATCTCTCTGATGACCCTCGGGGTTCCTTGCACTGTGCTGCTCATTGCTGAGCTAAGGAGGTGGGTGCCTTTGTTCTTCCAGCCTGCCCGAGGCTGTCCCTGGGTTGGGAACACACCAGCTTCTTTGTTTTTTGTTTAGATTTATTTATTTGAGAGAGAGAGCACGAACAGGGGGAAGGGGAGAGGGGGAGGGAGAATCTCAAGCAGACTCCTTGCTGAGTGCAGAGCCCAACACGGGGCTTGATCCCATGACCCAGAGAACGTGAACTGAGCTAAAACCAAGAGTCACATGCTTAACCGACTGCACCACCCAGCCTTCTGGCTTCTGTTTTTGTTTTTGTTTTCTTTTTTATTGCCTTCGAGTGTGGAGGAGGCCTTTGACTCTTCACATAGAGTTAGTTCCTGACTATTGCATTGGAAGCACATTTGATGATTTGGCTCAAAATGTTAATGATCTCACCTCCAGGAAGAGGGGAGCAGCTGGTTCGTAGGTGCAGCGTGCCGCTTAGCAGGACCATCTCAAGGACGTGGCGAGTGCCTAGACCAGCCTGTGAGACTTAATTCTGTACGAAGAATAGATTTGTTCAGAGGAGAAGACTAGGAAGAAAAGTCCTAATGAGGCTGTTGCATTCACACACAGAAGGAAAAATAAATGCCTATATACAAGGCAACATTGACTCCAGGCACAGTACTACTGATGGTGCTAGTCTCTCAGATGCTTAGTTTCTTACGTACAGCCTATCCGGTAAAGCCTTTGCTATTCGTGTAAGGGAATTTGTATGCTCAAGTTCAGGTTGAATGCTCAAGTTCTTGGGAACTTGAGCTTTGGGAAGTTGTGTGCTCAAGTTAAGGGTGATATCCAGAAACAGTTTAGCCTTGCGTGTACAATCGCTTCTTGGCCTTTTGGCTAAGATCAAGTGTAGCCTTGCTACACTTGTACATGATTTCTCCTTTAACCCCAAAATGCATCAAATCACCGCCCTTAGGGTAGTACTCAGAAGATGCTGCTTTTTCTTTGTGCCCATCTTGAGAAGAGCATTTTAATTCATGACTTTCTCCTCGTTATGGACATGGCGTTTAACCCAAGTCTCATATCTATCTTCCTTTGTGTGAGAGTTGCCCTGTGTAGTGTGTTGACAGCTTTCTCTCAGTCTTTGTTTTTTTATTTTTAACTTTAATTTTTTTTAAAGATTTTATTTATTTATTTGACAGAGGGAGAGAGATCACAAGTAGGCAGAGAGGCAGGCAGAGGGGGGATGGGGAAGCAGGCTCCCTGCTGAGCAGAGAGCCCCATGCGGGGCTCGATCCCAGGACTCTGAGATCATGACCTGAGCCGAAGGCAGAGGCTTTAACCCACTGAGCCACCCAGGTGCCCCTCAGTCTTTGTTTTGAGAGGAGATACGTGGTTCTTCCCTCTGCTTTGCCTCTGGGGGCTGCTTTGGATGTCGGCCATACCAGGCAGGGTCAAAAGGGGTTGAAGAAGTGTTTAAAATTCCTGGCTGATAGAGGAAGGATGCTGTCCAGTCATGTCTTGTTGGCTTTCCCCAGTAGCCATGAAGGATTGGGAAAATAAGACTGGTTTCAGAACACTAACAGGATTTTGAAGGTCTTTGGAAGGCACATAAATTGCCAATAAAGAGATCTGAAATGGATTTGTGATAGTCCATGGGTACTGGCTTCTAGTAGGCCTGAGTTGAACAGAATGTTCAGGACTTATCTCTGTTTCTTGGGAATTCATCACAGTCTGATTCATTTTAACTCTTGATACTATGTTTTGGCCTAAAGTTTTGTTAAAAAGCAGCTTAAGGAAGGGGGAAATATTTTTAATTCATAATACTTAAATGAGACCAAATGCGAGAAGACAGTGGTTAGGGGCAGATTACAGTTTGAATAAATTTTGCTTCATGAGTGTCACCTTTAAGCAGGGAAACATTTTCCTTATTAAGATTTTATTTATTTATTTGAGAGCGAGAGAGAGCATGTGCACGAGCAAGGGGAGGGGCAGAGGGAGAAGCAGGTTCTCCATCGAGCAGGGAGCCTGACTCAGGACTCGATCCCAGGACCTTGGGATCATGACTTGAGCCGAAGATACACGCTTAATTGACTGAGCCATCCAGGCACCCACATTTTCCTTTAATACTCTAATCTTTGTACATGATTACAAAGGAAATCATCTGTTTCATACTTAAAAATCTTAGCCCCTGAAAAGTTAGCCATCATTGTAGATCATTGGGAAGTATCCTTCCTTCCTGCCAGGGTCTGTCTGTCTGCCTATGGATCATTCTCTCCATTCTCTTATACATACTTTACTCCTGGAAATGGCCTGCTGGGCCCTTGCCCTTCTTAAACAGTCCTTCCCATTGGCCTGTGAAGATGTTGGAGCCTCTCCTCTCTTCCGTAGCTCTCGCCTGGGCCCAGTCCAGGTCTGTCTTCAACCACCACCCCTTCTCTCTTGTCTGTCACAGCCCAGCGTCTTAGAAGTGCTTATTATATCTATAAGTGATTTCTATGCCCAACATGGGTCTCGAACTGAGGACCCTGAGATCAATGGTCACATGCTCTACCCACTGAGCCAGGCAGGCACCACAGCCCAGTGTCTTTACAAGTTGCCTTCATCCCTCAGCTCTTTTCTCTCTTTTCTTCTTCAGCCCACTCCTGTCTAGCTTCTGCCTCACTTCGATACCCAAGCCCCCTGGGTTGTAGACCCAGTGACAGTTCTTCAGCCCTCCCATATCCTGTGTGCTTTTCTCTCAGCCGTTTGCACAATTCACCCCCTTCATCCTTGACGTGCTCTTCTGCATGCCTCCCAGGACGCCACACCCACCCGGGATCCCACTCATTCTGCGGCAGCTTCTCTTCAGTCTTCAATGTGAGCTCCTTGTTTGCTCCGCACCTTTGCATGTAGGGGTCCCTTAAGGTGACCTCGGCTTCAGCTTTCCTCCCTCTGCACTTGGCCCTGAAAGATCTCATCGACAGCCATGGCGTTCATTACTGAACATGTGCAAATGACTCCCAGGGGTGTGATCAACTCTGTCCTTCCTTAGACCTCCACCATGGCTTGTCCAGACACCTACCCCAGTCTGGCTCCACCCGTCACAGCCATCTTGAATTCAACCAGATTCCTGACCTGACTTTTCCAGTTCTGGTTCCTTAGTATTTCCAGCTGCAGTAAATGGGAGACCTGTTTACCCATTTGCTCAGAGCAGAAAGCTGCTCCCTCTTCCGTCCTGAACATCCCATCTCATCACTTTCATTTTTCTATTAGTTGACATTACGATTGACTCAAGTTCAATATCCTTGACATGGCCCCTGCGTGCGTCTAATAGTCTCTTTTTTTTTTTTTTTTTTAGCTGACCTTGCAATAGGATAAAGTTCAGAATCCTAACATGACCCTCTCCGGCTGATCTGTCTTTCATGAAGTTCCCCTTAGATTCTGTCCTCTGGTGGTTCTGACCTTCCCTGTCCCCCAGGTCCTTGTTCTTGCTGTCCCTTCCTCTGACTCCTGCTTGGCTCACTTCTGGCTTATCATTGACTCACCTTTTTGGTTCCATTGCTCGTAGCACCTCAGACTTCTTTCTGGCATCCCTCCAAATTGTAATTAAAACATTATTTGTGCTGGTTTTTGTTATTGTCGTCGTTTAGTGCCTGTCCCTTTTCTTGATGTTGACTCCACGGGCAGGAATGAGGCCCTGTGTTCACTGCTGTGTCCCGGTTGTGTTCCCCGCCCCCCCCCCCCCAATCCCCTGCCCCCGAGTCCCAGCAAGGAAAGACAACATGGCTGTTGGCCTGCTTTGATAAAATTCCCAGACAGGGGATGCCCTTGCTGCTCTTTACATTTCCTTCTAGGACCTTCCCTGCTGACATTAGCGAGGATCTGTAGTGTGGCAGCTAAATAGTTCTCATCCAGCCTCCCTCTGCTTGAAGGAGCTGGGGAAGATTTCTGTTTCTCATTAGCCTTGTTGCTAGAGCTTATCTTTTCTGTCTTTCAGTCTTTTCTGATTTTTTTTTTTAATATTTTATTTATTTATTTGACAGAGAGAGATCACAAATAGGCAGAAAGGCAGGCAGAGAGAGAGAGGGAAGTAGGCTCCCTGCTGAGCAGAGAGCCCAATGTGGGGCTTGATCCCAGGACCCTGATATCATGACCTGAGCCGAAGGCAGAGGCTTTAACCGACTGAAGCACCCAGGCGCCCCTTGCTCGGCTTTTTTCATTTAATCTCACATTGCTATTTTGATAGGAGCCCTGAGAAGTGGGAATAAAACACAAAGGAGCCCAGGTTTAGGCAAGACTCAAGTGCAGACAGGCCTGGTCAGCAGCAGGTAGCAGGACCTGTCCCTCTAGAAACGGAGGAAGGGATAGTACCAGGCCACCCTGAGACCCTGATTCTGCAGGGCTTTCCTCCCAAGTGAGTCATCACCTGGCAAGTGAGGCAGAATGTCACACACGCACTGCCTCTCCAGCATGCTGACCTGCGTTCTGGAGTGTTCCTTAAGCCAAAGTTTCTAGGTTTGATTGAATTGAGTGCACATGGGTCCTCTCGTACCAAATTGTCTATAGCTGTTGACACTTGTTTTCGTCCGCTTTCATTTTATCTTTTAAAATAGCAAGGCAAGGGGTGCCTGGGTGGCTCAGTCGTTAAGCGTCTGCCTTTGGCTCAGGTCATGATCCAGAGTCCTGGGATCGAGCCCCGCATTGGGCTCCCTGCTCGGCAGGAAGCCTGCTTCTCCCGCTACCATTCCCTCTGCTTGTGTTCCCTCTCTCGCTGTGTTTCTCTCTGTCAAATAAATAAAATCTTAAAAAATAAAATAGCAAGGCAAGGGGCCTTTTCATTTTGCCTTTCACTGTGGCTAGCAGGTATTCCGAGAATTGGGTACCCAGTCAACGTGGTTACTGTTTAAAAAAAAAAAAAAAATCTGGAAAAAAATGTGCTCCTTAGATCCCTGGAATCCAAGTAACATTTTCCTTTACTTCCTTATTTGTTCATTCAGCAAGCATTTATTTCATGCCCATTCTGGGCCAGACACTGCACATACTTGGTGAAAAGCAGGTAGAGTTCCTACTCTTGTTGAGCTTACTGTCTGATCGGATACTAGACCTTCAACAAATAATTACAGCAACAAAAACAACGTGAGCTTGTGATGAGTGTTAGGAAGGAGAAAGGCAGGCGCCCACGGTGCGGACGACGTCTTGGGCGTGGGGGCCGTCAGAGAAAGTCTATCTGAGAAGGCGCCCTGGAAACCGAGACCTGAGGAGGCAGAGAAAGCTGAGCTGAGAGAGAGGAGTCTCTGTGAGGGCGAGCCGTTCAGCAAAGCTAAGTAAGAGTTTAGTATCTCCGGTCCTGGGCCTCTGTCATTTCAGAAGTTTTCAAGGAAGACATTAGCTGTCTTACAAAAGGGTATTTCAGTTTGTGTTCTTGACTAGGCCTTTCTGAACCTGCTGCCCATCCTGGTGTCGCCGTTTGCCCTGATGCTCCCTCAGGTGGCCGGGAAAGGTACCAACCAGTCAGGCTTCTCTGAACACAGAGCTGAGCTGTGACCCCTTCCCAGGGTCCCAGACAGAGAGCTTGACTGACCTGGGAGCGGCCCATGGAGAGAAGGAGAACTGAGGGAGGGCCCGGAAGGACCTTCAGCCACCAGCTGCCTCCGGGCCTTCTCCCCTAGGAATAGAAGTCACTCCCCTTTACGAACAGTTCAGGAACAAGGAGAAGAAATGGCAATGGAAATTTCTTTGGGCTCTGAGGATTGGTTTCTGAAAAACGTTTTGTCTCGGTGTGTGTGAGAGCTATCTTTTTATTCAGCAAATAGCAGGAGGCCTCTGTGTGTTCCATGCTATTCCAGGGGAAGACCAACTATCAAGTAAACATTGAAGATGCTAGAGGGGCTACAGAGAAATCAGAGGAGAGAAGGAGGAAATAGTGGGGGTTGGGGAGCGTCACTTAAGTGGGGGAGGAGACCCATGGGGCAGTTAGTAACAGTGGTCAGGAAAGGGTTTACTCAGGGACATTTGAGCAGAGACTCGGGAGACAGTGGACCGTATGGATATGTGAGGAAGAGCATTCCAGGAGGCAGGAACAGCCAATGCTAAGGTCTGGGGAACATGCTGGGGCTATTTGAGGAGCACAGGGATCCCTTGGGGCCGGGGGGTTGATGAGCAGAGGCAGTGAGGGGCAGAGTATGTAGGAGAACAGGAGTTCATTAAGGACATGTTAGATTTGGGTCTGTGCAACACGTGGGTGGGCATGTCCAGAAGGTAGCTGCCTACGTGAGACTCGAGCCAGGGAGAGGCCTGGGGGAGAACACGGCTTTGGGAGTCATCTGTATATGTATGTATGGAACCTACATACACAAGCTTGGGGGGTGACAGGATGTTATGTGGGGCCTCCAGTGCCGAGGGGCTGGGGTGAGGCCAGAAGGAGGGGCCCAGCAAGGTGCGTGACCACCAGACTGAGGAGGACTTGCTTTCTGGATCCCCATGCAGGTGTGACAACGTGCGTGTCTTTAAGCTGGGCCTCTTCTCGGGCCTCTGGTGGACCCTCGCGCTCTTCTGCTGGATCAGTGACCGAGCCTTCTGTGAGCTGCTGTCGTCCTTCCACTTTCCCTACCTGCACTGCGTGTGGTAAGCTCCAGCTGCCACCCACGGGTCTGCACCTGCTGTCGGGCGGGCTTTTCCCTGCACCGTGCGCGAGTGTGCAAGACGGCAGAGCACAGCCTGGGGGCACCTCTGTCCTCAGAGACAGTCAGGCCTTGCCAAAGCAAAGGGAAGTATTGTACAAATGAGCCATAGAGTCCGGGGAGCAGGCTTAGCCAGAACAAAAAGACCCGATTGTGTGTGCTTCGGGTCTGCGGTCCCTTACCCCATTCCTAAAGCATAAAGGAGTCTGAAAACTGAATCCGTAACCTGAGCTCTAGCTCGATCGCCCAGGGTTGGGTGGGGGTGGGGAAGGCTTGGGACAGAGGTGATGTGGGGACTGGGATGCCAAGGTGACCAGGTGAAGGCATCACAGGTCATCTGGGGACAGTCTCACCCATTCACTTTACAGGTAGAGACAGATGCCCAGAGAAGTGAATTCATGGTTCGGGATCAGTCACCTGGGAATTCAGTCATTGGGAACTGGAACCGCTGTGCATTGCTCAGGATATGCGTTTAAGTTACAGAAAAGGCCTCAAGCAGTTTAAAAGATAAAAATAAACAAAATACAGATTTCATTTATTTGACAGAGAGAGACACAGTGAGAGAGGGAACATAAACAGGGGGAGTGGGAGAGGGAGAAGCAGGCTTCTATCCAAACAGGGAGCCCAAGGCGGGGCTTGATCTTAGGACCCTGGGACCATGACCTGTCTGAAGGCAGACGCCCAAAAACTGAACCATTGAGGTGCCCCTAAGATTTTATTTGTCAAGGGGGCATGCGCCAACCAGGAAGCCTGATGCGGGGCTCGATCCCAGGACCCTGGGATCATGACCTGAGCCGAAGGCAGACGCTTAACGACTGAGCCACCCAGGCGCCCCGCAAGCAGTTTATTAAACAGCATACAGACTCCTACACTCAGAATGCTGAGGAGGAGGTCAAGTGGTTTTTTTTCTATGAATTGCTTCAGCTCCAAACCCAGAGAACTTCTGATTGCAAAAAAGAACAAGGACCAAGGGAAATCTGCTTTAGGATGTCCCTTGTAAATTGAGAGCCCCCAGGAGAATTCCAGTGGTAAGGAGCTGGAAAAACTTTATTAGATTCAGAAGAAGCTTGACTTCTATCAGGCGATGCCCAAAAAACTCTATGGTTTGAAAGAACTTGTGTGAATTCCCTTGAACGTGGGAGCTTGTATAGATCGAGCATGAGACCCAACTCGCTCTCAGTTTAAGGTTTGGAGACTCCCAGGACTGTTTGCAAAAGACAAAACAAATTAAAGCACAAACTGGAGATTCCAGTCTGAGGACCCCTTTCCTTGTATTTTTTAGGTTCAACCTGGACTCACCCTAGTGAATTTATGCACTATAAATTTGAGTTATAATGGAGATAATAAGCTGTAGATTTCAAGTGTACACTTTGATGAATTTTGATAAATGTATACACGTGTGTAACTATGACCTCATTCAAGGTACAGCAAGTACATATTTTTATCAATCCAAGTTTAAGTAACGTTAGCAGTTTAAGCAAAATTCAAAAATTAGATTGTAATAATGTTGGCTCAGACTTGAATTTGTTTCTAAATTTGGTGTACTTCCTGCTTTTTCAGAGTTGAACTGTATTTTTGCCCCAGTTATGATGTTTTAAGAACAAATTTAAACAGAAGTATAGAGAGGCTTTCATAATTCTATCCATGAGAGTGATAACAGTTGTTAACAGCCTAAGATTTTTTTTTTTTAAAGGTTTTATTTATTTATTTGACAGAGAGATCATAAGTAGGCAGAGAGGCAGGCAGAGAGAGAAGGGGAAGCAGGCTCCCTGCTGAGCAGAGAGCCCGATGCGGGGCTCAATCCCAGGACCCTGAGATCATGACCTGAGCCGAAGGCAGAGGCCTTAACCCACTGAGCCACCCAGGTGCCCCAGATTTTTTTAAATTTTAAGTAATTTCTGCACCTAATGTGGGGTTTGAACTCACAACCCTGAGATCACATACTCCACCGACTGGGCCAGCCAGGTGCCCCTCCTTCCGAATTTTTCATGTCTATTTCTCTAATTATACTTTTTATAAACAAATCTAGCATCATTCTAAAGGATTTTGTTTTGTTTTTTCCTTATATAGGGAATACTAGATTGTGGACGACTTTCCTTACCAATGTATACATATTATCTTCCATTTTTTTGTGTCTAACAAATATTTCACAGTATGGCTACTTTAGAATTCATTTAGCCAGGATCTCTATTAATAGGTAATTAGGGGGTGCCTGGGTGGCTCAGTGGGTTAAAGCCTCTTCCTTCGGCTTGGGTCATGATCTCAGGGTCCTAGAATAGAGCCCCGAATGGGGCTCTCTGCTCAGCAGGGAGCCTGCTTCCTCCTCTCCCTGCCTGCCTCTCTGTCTACTTGTGATCTCTCTCTCTCCCTGTCAAATAAATAAAATCTTTAAAAAAAAATAGGTAATTAGGTTATTTGTTCACATACCTGCACATTTCCTTAGGTTAAATTTTATATATCTATAGATTATATCTGTATCGGTAGATATAGATCTATGTAGATGTACCTGTATCTCCAAGTATTAATGCATACTTTTTATTAAAGTCTATAAGATGCCTTTTACTCGTACTTTCATATATACTAGATATTTTTAATCAGATTAACAAGAGTTAATATTTTTATTTTCATGTCTTTGTAAAAAATTAGCATTGTTGTTAAGCCTCTTTTGTAGTGTAAGTTCACTGTATGCATTTCTTCATTTGAAAAGGTACCTGTGCCTTTGTCTTCCCTGTGCAGTGTTTCTATTTTTCAAAAACTTATATCTAGCAATCTGGTGTCTAGCACAGAGTAACCAGTCATTACTGTCCAATAACTATGTATTTTGTAAATCTGCATCATTTTCAAGAGTATGGAGAGTACTACAATGAGCCCTCATGGAGGCAATGGCTAGCTTCAGTGTTTATCAGCCTGAAGCCAATGTCAGTCATGCCGTCTTCACCCATTGCCTGCTCCCACCCTGATTGTTTTAAAGGACATCCTGTGAAAGGATTCATGTTTGAGAGTTCTTTAGAATATAGGGATTTTGTTTTTTGAGAGATCGTGCACATGTGTGAGAGGGCTGGGCAGAGGGAGAAGAGAGAGAGACTCCAAAGCAGGCGCCACGCTCGTTGAGGATCGCAACACAGGGCTAGATCTCAGGATCCTCAGATCGTGACCTGAGCCCAAATCAAGAGTCGGGTGCCTCAGGGACTGAGCCACCCCCCAGAATATGGGGATTTTAACCATTTGGTCATATGGTACAAATATATCACCCCCCTTCCCCATTTGTCTTTCAGTATATGAGGGTATTTTTGTGCCATATAGGTTTTCAACGGTCATATTCTCGCATCGGTCTTTAAGATTTTATTTATTCATTTGACAGAGAGACAGTGATCACAAGTAGGCAGAGAGAGAGGGGGAAGCAGGCTCCCTGCTGAGCAGAGAGCCCAATGCAGGGCTCGATCCCAGGACCCTGAGATCATGACCTGAGCCGAAGACAGAGGCTTAACCCCACTGAGCCACCCAGGTGCCCCCGTCAGTTTCTTCCTGTAGGGTTTCTGGACTTTGTCAATTATCAGAAAGGCCTCCCCCACCAAAGTTCATAAATATATTTTCTTTGACTCTATTTTAAAAATAGGTTTTAAATCTTTAGCTCATCTGGAATTCAAGTTCAGTCTACAGTAGAAGGAAAGGTTACCTGCTTTTAAATGGTCCCTTGCTTGATAAAGGATTCATGTTACAACTTTTTACAGACACAGTAAAGTTTCCCTACTAAACTGTAAAAGCACTTCAGTCAGTATAAAAGGATTCCTAATAAAGGGCATAAACTATGTATAGGCAATGTTGGAGGAAGAAGGGGGATCTAATCAGATGTTCTCAGTTCTGTCTTCTTAGCACCTGTTTTAAATCCTTGGGCCTCAGTCTTCAGAGTTGAGCCCCAAAGGCATTTGCATGTTTGCTCCTGTCACCACGTGGAATATTTTAGAACTTTCCAAAACAGGCCGCGTTTGCCCCAGACTTGCGGTTCTCCTGCTATTCTGAGGATTGTTGGTTACCGTACCTCTTCCTCGTTGGAAGGGGTGCTGCGGGGTTCTTCCCACCCCAGGAGAGGGGGCTTGGGGGCAGGGCGGTGGGGCCGGAAGGGGAGGGGCAGGCTCACCTGAAGGCGGCCATCTTTGTTTGCCCCTGCTGGGTCCTGACTTCCCGTGTCCTTTCGCAGGCACATCCTCATCTGCCTTGCTGCCTACCTGGGCTGCGTCTGCTTTGCCTACTTTGATGCGGCCTCTGAGATCCCCGAGCAGGGCCCCGTCATCAAGTTCTGGCCCAGCGAGAAATGGGCCTTCATCGGCGTCCCCTACGTGTCCCTCCTGTGTGCCAGCAAGAAATCGCCGGTCAAGATCACGTGATGGCGAGGCAGGGGCTGGCTTCTCTGCTCACTTTTCCTCCTGCACCCGGCTTCACTTGTCAGCAACGACAGCCGGTGGTTTGTAGAGTTGGGGGTAGGGTCTGTCTTTTTAATATTCTGTTTCCTTGGGCTCTAACTAGCGGGTCTGAGGCCCACCGGGACTCCACAGTGCATGGGGGAGGAGGGTCTTCCCCTTTCCCGAAGATGGAAAGTGGAGAGCTGAGGGGCCCCAGGTAGATCTTCGCAGCGTCCCTTCCAGATGCTGTGACTGGTTGGGCTGTATCCTTTGTGGTGGCAGAGCAGTCCCTTGGGGGAGCCTCATTTCCCAGAAGGGGTTTGCTCCAGGCCCCACTGTTCCCGTGTGCTCTCTGAGCGGACTCTCCTGCTGACAGACTCTGTGACAGGCAAGACCGTCTGACTGATGGAAGATGCCAGGGATTTTCATTTGGGGAAACGGTCCTAAACTAAAACCAAGCCAATGAAACCCACACGGGGCTTGTGGCTGAGGAGGCTACTGGTCTACTCGGAGACTCTCAGTAACCAGATATTACATGTGCTTGTGAATCCTTTCTCTACTACCTCTGCTGGGAGCCGGGGACTTCAGAGGAGGGCAAAGTGGACGGAAAAACCCTCTGTGCCAAAAGCTACACTCTACTTAAAGCCATTCTTGAAGATGAGCACAATTTCTAAACGTTGACATTGTTGCCCGCTCCCCACTCCCCCAGCCCAGTGGCCTCCAACACCCGGAGAAGAGTAAGTGTGGCTGTGCCCTCTATACACAGAGCCCCTGCCTCCTTGCTGCTGACTCTATAAGGCCAAGGCCATGGGATGGTCACGGTGGGGATCCTGGTTCAACATCTGGAGCAAACATGGAAGTTCTGGAAACTTCTAATGGGAAGCCTTCAATTCTAGAAGTTATCCTCGAAAACCTCGCCTCTTCTTTGTCCAGTGTTTCCTGCGGGAATCGTACTCCCCACCCTCACAGTACAAGGTGCTTCCTGCGGTTTCTCTGTGCATCTGAGGGCTGCCTCTCTCAAGTACTGAGGGGACCCCAGGCTGGCTTTTCGGGTCGCTGGTGCAGCAGGCAAGTCTTTTGCCTTCTGAGTTTTTCCTCAGCTCAAATGACACTGGCTACCAAGAACCTCTTCGCTGGGCTGAATGAAGACTCCAGAAACGGTCATCAAGGTGTGAGGGGAATACATGACCTCAGGGATACTTGCTGTCCCTCCGACATTCCCCGCCTTGCAGCATTCTGTTGTGAAAGTGGGCAGGACAGAGGTGTCCTTATGAGAACAGGAGTTGTGTGGCCAAGGATCGAAGAATTGGGCAGTACGAGTCTGTGGCATGTCTAGGAACTCTTGCTTTACCGAGAACTTTGTACAGGATCTAAGGTGGAAAGTCCAATAAGGAACAATGAACTGGGAGTTTAAAAATGAATGACTTTGTTTTACTTCTGTGGTTTTCAAATTATTTTTTAGCAGAACCCCATTTCCATTAAGAGATCTTGATGGAACCCAAATGTGATTAATGTATTCCATTAAGTTTATTTGAAGGTTAAACTTACATATTTCCCTAATATCATGCAGTGAAAAATGCAAGTTAAATTGTGGTTTCCATGGTAAAAAATTTGGTAGTAGAGGAGAGTACCTGTTCATTATGGTTTAAAAATATACTTTGTAAAAAGGCATTTATGTATTGGTGGGGTTCTAATGCACCTCTGAGACCTCGGTGGTTCTCGGAACCACTGAGAGTTTTAAAACTGTGGTCTAGAATTTTTTTTAAAGGGAAATAGAAGTCCTTGCTTCAGACTAACTTCACCTGGCATGGATTCTGGGCTCATCCATTCTGTAGTATCAACATGTTCCAAAGTAGGGAGAAGCTTCCGTATGCTTCAGGCCCGGCTATCTTGGTGTGAAAGCTTGGATGAGGAGAGGCAGGGGAAATGGGAAAAGTTTGTGTTCTGTGTGAAGTTTAATTTCTGTCTTGAGAGTTCCTCACTGACAGGAGCACTGTTCCGGCAGCTATGGAGGGACTATTGCTCCCTGTCAGGTAAAGAAGTGGGTGGATCCCTGACGATCATGACCTCCAGCTCTCAACTCTTTGACCTTGCTCTTCTGGAAGTTTCTGAGTGTCCTTTGGAAATAGGGATACAGTGTGACTGCTGGAAATAAGAAAATCAGTACCCTGACTCACAGGGCTGTTTCCATCCATCTTGTATAAGACAAATGACTTAGTCTAGATGTCAGAAGGGATATTTTTGCTGTTAAAAAGCCCCAAAAAACAAGGCCCTTCTAGAGATTGTTTTTAATGAGCTGAGCGCTGATAAAGTACGGAATGGGTATATTTGAGGACAAAAACAGAACTCTTGAAGAAAAATCACTCTAGCTTGTTCGTGTGAAGATGGTAAATCGAGAAAGGAGTTGAACAATTTTATTTGAAGTTAGATTTCTGACAGTTATATTTACATTTATATTTAAGATGCTTTTCTTCTAGCACTAAACACTCTTGAAAGAAAATTGGAAAACCACAGGAGAGTTGAAGGGGGAAAAAAGTCTATTTCTATTGTCCAAGGACAATCATTGTTAATATTTTGGTATTTTGGTGTATTTCCTTCTTGTCTCTCCTCCTCCCCCCACCAGTGTTGTAAACAGCCGTCTCTTAGAATGGACAGTTCATCCGGTCGCTTGAATGGAATATAAATGCCAGTTGTGTATTTTTCATGAAGGGCAGCTTTTGGAATACACTCCCGTTAGCTGTACACTCGAGAGCTCATCACTGGATTCTGACTTACTGCTGAGTCTTCTTTTTAAATTGAGCCTGACATGAATAGGTCCTAAGAAATAATGAACTAAATTCTACTTTTCGAGAGGCCTCTGCTCTCAGATTGACGAGTCTCAGGAAATCGCTGGTAAATACAGAGTTCTGCAGGTTTTCAGATTTTAAAAAGTGAATAGCTTATTAATTGATGTGCAATCAAGAATCTTTTGCTTTTTCTCCCCTAATAACGCAGGGACAGGGAGATTTGATGTTTGGGACTTAGGTCATGGCAGGTCGTGGTGCATTTGTGTTCTGCTTAGATAGATTGGCCTAAGATCGAGAACCAGCAGGAATTGGATCTAAGATAAGAAACATTGCTCTCGGAGTTACCGAGCAATAATTTAAGTCAGTGATTCTTATTTTCCAGTGTTGGGTTGAATCTTAATTTTTAGAAAAAAATCTTTTCTCTTTACGATGATGATATTGTTAGCACTTCAGTGAATATCTTGAAGGTGTTTGGGAAAGAGATAACCTGAATTTATTTGGTAACCGGCTACATTTTGGGGAAAACGAGGCCTGTCCCTCGGATGAGTGCCTAAAATATTAATTGGGGATCCAAATGTTCTGTTGGGGGATCTAAGCTTGACGGTCATCAAGCACAGACTTTCTAAAAAGAAAAAAATACTGTAACTTGCTCTTTTTATTGGATTTCTCAGGTGTGTCAAAACATCTCACCAGTTCATCATGCATATATGAGCCAGCGCCATGTTGGAAGTTCCAAGAGTGGGATGGAGTCTCCTTGGCTCTTCATCCCACGGGGCTGACACTCAATCATCTCTGGGGGGATGGGGGAGGGCTGAAGCTTGTCCAACGAGCACCCCTTCTCATAGCTCCTTTTCCCCAAATGATCTTGGAAACTTTCATTGCCAGCTCTCTGCCTGGGTGCTACCATTCCAGCTGGCCAAAGAGAATTGGCAGGCAAGATTGGGGTTCTCAGTGGATTTTATGGACATTCTCCTACAGATTAAAAAAAAAAAAGGCCTCTATTCTAAAGGACTAATTGTTTGAATCGCTTCTTTCTTTCTGTCAAACCAGATTGAAGACTATTTTATAATCACAGTATGTAATTAGAGCATATATAGTATTTTCAGATACATCCCTTGTTTTATACTTTAGGACTTGTGCGGTGTGAGGGCGGTGTGGGCCCACTGGCCATGGTAGCATTTAGTCTCCATTGCTTTGGGAGTGATTTGAAGCCTTTGGAAATGGAGCTTTTGCACTTTATGCTATTTTCGTGAGCTATGATGGTTACATTCGATATTAAAGCCGTAAGTGGCATTTCCTGTGAATATGTATGTTTGTGTTTATTTCCAAAATGATTTCGGAAATATCTGAAAATGAAAGATGCATTTAATGGGTTGTCAAGCAAAGCACATTTTCCCAAATTAATTTGTTAATGATTTTGGGTATCGTTATTTTTAAAAAATTTTTATTTTTTAAAAGATTTTATTTGACAGAGACACAGCAAGAGAGGGAACTCAAGCAGTGGGGAATGGGAGAGGGAGAAGCAGGCTTCCTGCAGAGCAGGGTGCCCGATGTGGGACTCGATCCCAGGACCCTGGGATCATGACCTGAGCTGAAGGCAGAGGCTTAACAACTGAGTCACCCAGACGCCCCTTGGGTATTATTACTATCAGACATCCTTCAGATTAGAGTAGTTGTTTTTTCCCAGAGCTGTGAAATTAACACACCTAGTATTTCCAGTATGAAGTGCCTAAGTGCATAGTGAATTTCTTTAGCAGGAAAATTCTGTATGTATCTGTTTTTAATTCCCTAGGACCATTTTTTAAAAAATTATTAGGATTTCATAGGCCATGATATTTAAAAGAACAGTGTGACCATCGGAAGGGAGACTGGATCAGCATTATCAGTATCATTACAGTGGGTTTTTAGACTTTTCTTTCTGGCCTGGGTGAAGGCATAAGGGCATAAGGAGTGACCTCAGAGCCTTTTGACACTCTGGTGGGAGTAGTGAGCCTTCTCCCTAGGAAAATGTCCATCCATATAATTTTCTGGAAATTAAGGTGTCCCTAGAAGTCACCCAAGTAAAGATCCCCCGTAGGACAGGGCATGAGACTAGAATTCAAATCCTCTCTGGGGCTGAAATTGGTCACCTCCTCAGGTCTGCTTTCCCAACAGCCCTCTAAAACCAGTGCTCCGCCCCTCCTCTACACCTTCTCTAAGTCAGGACTTCCCTTTATGAGGGGCTGGGGTTGGGGTGGAGCCCCATGGTGCTGGGAATGCACATTTTAAGTGACCTCAACAGACTGGGAGCTTACTTTTGCCTCAAGTCTCTTTCCTGGTTTGAAGTATCAGACCCTCTGTATGCTTGTATCCTGGTCTGTCATATTATTCTAGCTTTTGTATTGTGGAATTTTTCCATAATAAAAAATTTAAGAGGGGCGCCTGGGTGGCTCAGTGGGTTAAAGCCTTCGGCTCGGGTCATGAGCTCAGGGTCCTGGGATCAAGCCCCGCATCGGGCTCTCTGCTCGATGGGGAGCCTGCTTCTCTCTCTCACTCTCTTAAAAAAAAAAAAAAAAAAAAAATTTAAGAGACCATTTGGGGTTTTTGTCCTTCATTCTCTGGGGTGGAGCTCAACCTCCCTGTCCCAACTTAAGGGCGCTGGCAGCCTCTCCCCCTGGCTAAGGATTTGTCTTAGCCTCAACTGAGCACTTGTTTCTGACTCTCTCCAGGCCTGGTGGGTGACAACCCACTTATCTGGGAAGTCTGTCTGGGTGGTAGCTCACAGAAAGGGAAAGATGCACCTCACGTGTTTTTTGGTTGGTTTATATTTCTCATTAAAACATTCCATCCAGCTGCTTTTACAGAAGAGACCGTATCACTACCTTAAAAATTAAACAAATAGAAAAAAAAAAAAATAATTAAAAAATAAAATTTAACAGCAATAAAATCAGTAGTCTTTGCATTAAGGCTAGTCACAAGAAAGTGGCTTGAGGGAAGGCCAGGAGCATGAAGAGACACAAAATGGACGGTACTTATCAGTGACATTTGCTAGGGAAGGAAGTCTGAACAAAGAAAGGCATAGCTACTGGTTGAGAAGGATCAGGAGAGACTCCTGGAGTAATATCGCCATCTAGTGGCATTCTCCCGTATTCCTCTCAGTGGTGCACTTGAAGCCCTTCCCATTTTCAAGTCACCCCAGATATCAATGTAATTATCTCAAAACTCCCACAAGTCACACAGCTTCTTTTTGGGTCCAAGCACATGTTCCTGCTTTAACCCCCGCAAAAAATCTGCCGAATACCATAAAGCAAATATTTTCCTGCACATAAAACGGAGTTAACATAATTGTGATCCAGAGGAAGGCTTTTTGTTTGTTTTTTTGTTTTTTTTAATCCACTGGAGTTAAGTTTAACTTTTGGGACTAATAGTTCCATGTACACAAGTCAAGTGCCATTACAACCCAAACAATCTTTAAGATTGAATCCAGTTTCCCCAACACTTGGCAAATAAATGCCTGCTTTGTATTACATGTGGGGCTAGCTGCAGAGGGCTAGATGATGTACACAGCAGTGCGCCCCATGGCGGAGGGGAGAAACCACCAATTGCTGAAATCCGTGCATACAAGACACATCGGCAGTGGAGCGCTGGGAGGGCAGGCAGGAGAGAATGGTAACATCTGACCAGTGAAGAGTTGTCTTGAGACTTCTAAGATAGAACTGATGGACTGACAGCCCTATTTAATGATATATAATCTCAGACCGATGAAAGAATGGGTATATTGCCTAGTAGTGTTTTTCTTAAGGCAAGCCCTATTTGAGAGCTCAGAGTATAAGTTATCTTTCACCCTAAATTGTCTTATTACTCATGACTTTTTTGTGAAGGCTCAGAAAGGTATTTATTTATTTAAAGATTTATTTATTTATTTGACAGAGAGATCACAAGTAGGCAGAGAGGCAGGCAGGCAGAGAGAGAGAGAAGCAGGCTCTTTGCTCAGCAGGGAGCCCCATGCGGGGCTCAATCCCAGGACCCTGGGATCATGACCTGAGCCGAAGGCAGACGCTTTAACCCACTGAGCCACCCAGGTGCCCCTCAGAAAGGTATTTAGATCATAGCCAGTAGGTGGCAGAGTCGAGATTTAGACCCAAGACTTAACTCTTCTATTTAGTTCTCCTTCTACAAAGGATTTATTTAAATTCAATTAACATATAATGTATTATTGGTTTCTGAGAGAGCAGTGATTCATCAGTCTTATATAATACCCAGCGCTCATTACATTACATGTCCTCCTTAATGTCCATCACCCAGTTACCTCAGCCCCCTTCCCCTCCAGCAACTCTTTGTTTCCTATGAGTAAGAGTTACTTGTGGTTTTTCTCCCTCTGATTTTGTCTTATTTTCCCCTTACTTCCCCTATGATCCTCTGTTTTGTTTCTTAAATTCCACATATGAGTGGTCTTTCTCTGACTTTTGTGTAGCATAATACTTTCTAGTTTCATCCACGTCATTGTAAATGGCAAGATATCAATTTTTGATGGCTGCATAATATTCCATTGCGTGTATACACACACACACACACACACACACACATTTTTTAAAAAAATATTTATTTGACAGAGAGAGAGATCACAAGTAGGTGGAGAGGCAGGCAGAGGGAGAGGGGGAAGCAGGCTCCCTGCTGAGCAGAGAGCCCAATGTGGGGCTCGATTTCAGGACCCTGATATCATGACCTGAGCCAAAAGCAGAGGCTTTAACCCACTGAGCTACCCAGGCACCCCATATACCACATCTTCTTTATCCACTCATCTGCCGATGGACATCTGGGCTCTTTGCGTAGTTTGGCTATTGTGAACAGTGCTGCTATAAACATTGGAGTACAGGGACCCCTTCGGATCACCACATTTCTATCTTTGGGGTAAATACCCAGTAGTGTGATTGCTGGGTCATAGGGTAGCTCTATTCAACTTTTTGAGGAACCTCCATACTGTTTTTCAGAGTGGCTATACCAGCTTGCATTCCTACCAACAGCGTAGGAGGGTTCCCCTTTTTCTGCATCCTTGCCAACACCTGTCCTTTCCTGACTTGTTAACCGGAGCCATTCTGACTGGTGTGAGGTGGTATCTCACTGTGGTTTTGATCTGTATTTCCCTGATTCCGAGTGATGTTGAACATTTTTTCATGTGTCTGTTGGCCATTTGGATGTCTGCTTTGGAGAAATGTCTGTTCGTGTCTTCTGCCCATTTCTTGATTGGATTATCTGTTCTTTGGGTGCTGAGTTTGAGAAGTTCTTTATAGATTTTGGATACTAGCCCTTTATCTGGTATGTCATTTGCAAATATCTTCTCCCATTCTGTGGGTTGTCTTTTGGTTTTGTTGACTGTTTCCTTTGCTGTGCAAAAGCTTTTTATCATGATGAAGGGCCAATAGTTCATTTTTGCCTTTGTTTCCCTTGCCTTTGGAGATGTGTCTAGCAAGAAGTTGCTGTGGCCGAGGTCACAAAGGTTGCTGCCTGTGTTCTCTAGAATTTTGATGGATTCCTGTTTTCACATTTAGGTCTTTCAACTACAAAGGATTTCTTATTTTCAAAAAGGCAAAAGATGTAAAAGGTTTTCACATAGGTGGACACCAAGTTGGGAATATCAGAATCAAAACTGTACTGTTAATACACGACTAGAAAAATATAGAGAAGCAGGGGGCGTAGAGATGGTGCTTAGTGAGTGGCAGCTGATAAGATGACTTTCCACCAGACAGTCATGGAGGTCAGTGTTGCCTTGCGGCCATAGTGAGAAGCTGCAACCCATCCCCCACACTTCCCAGGGGTGCCAGTTCCCACATGGGAATCCTCCTCCTCCTGGTTCCACAGTCCATGCTTTCTCTTTCTGTAGTGACAGATCTGCAAATCCAAGTCTTTCCTGGCCCTCTCTGGGCATCCACTAGGCACTTCATGTTTGCCTTCATTCTTGTCTCTCAAACTTGCACCTTGCACACTTTCTCAGTAAACCACGCCACTCTCCATCCATTTGCCCAGGGGAATCCTTGCCTTCCCCTCCCCCCACTGTTGTCCATAGCTAACTGAACAGTGGATTCTACTTCCTCGATTTTTTTTTAAGATTTTATTTATTTATTTTGACAAAGAGAAATCACAAGTAGGCGAGGAGGCAGGCAGAGAGAGAGGGGGAAGCAGGCTCCCCACCGAGCAGAGAGCCCGATGCGGGGCTCGATCCCAGGACCCTGAGATCATGAGCCGAAGGTAGAGGCTTAACCCATTGAGCTACCCAGGTGCCCCGCTACTTCCTCAATGTCTTAAAATCCATCCATTTCTCTCTATCCACCTCTTACTGATCCATCCTCCACCTGGAGGCAGAGCCTTTTTTTTTTTTTTTTTTTTTTGATAGAGAGAGAAAGAGCATGCAGGACTGGGGGAAGGGGGAGAGGGAGAGGAGATAATCTTCAGCAGACTCTGCATCGAGCACGAAGCCAGATGTGGGGCTCGATCCCAAGACCCTGAGATCATGATCTGAGCAGAAGCCAAGAGTTGGACACTTAACCAATTGCGCCACCCAGGCCCCCCTCCCCTACAGTTATCTCTCTGAAGAAAAATCTGACCAGGTCAATTCACTACTCAAAGCACACCAATCCTCCTTCATCATCCTGAGAGCAAAGCAAACTTAATTTTTAAAAATAATTTGAGACCAAGAGATTGAGGGGAGGGGCAGAGGTAGGAGAGAGAATCCTGAGTAGACTCTGTACTGAGTGCAGAGCCTGATGTGGGCCTTGATCCCACAACCCTGAGATCGTGACCTGAGCCAAAATCAAGAGTTGGACACTCAACTGATAGAGCCACCCAGGTACCCCAGCGCTTTGAGAGTGTTGACATGATTTAGAATTCCCTTCACGATCTGGTCCTTGCCTTCTTTCTCAGTCTTGTTCTGAGCTGCTCTCCTCTTGGACCCCTCACCTGAGTGAAGACTCATTGGTGTAGTTCTACGTGGTCTTTCACGTGACCTCAGGGCCTGTATTAGTTATCCAATGCTGTGTAACAAGTCACTGCAAACTCAGTGGGCTTGAAACAACAAATTTACTCCCTTAGGTCATGAATTTGGGAGTAGCTTAGCTAGGTGGTTCTGCCTTGGCTTGACCACCAACTCATGAAGGACCTATCTTCTGGGGCTTCAGTCATCTGAAAGCTTGACTAGAGTAGTTGAATTCCCCTCCCAAGGAGCTCACTCACAGGGCTGTTGGCTGAAGGCCTCAGCTCCTTGCTGGGTAGAGCGCTCCATAGAGCTCCTCCACAATAGGCCACAGGACTTCTAGACTGAGACTCAATCGAGCAGATGGGAAGCTACCAGAACTTTTATGACTCAGCCTCAGGAACCACAGTCATTTCTGTAATATCCCGTTATGTAAGACAGCCCTGTTCAGTGTGAGATCACTGGGGGCCATCCTGGAGGCTGGTAAGCACAAGGTCTTTGCAGAAAGGATTCACTCTGCTAGAATGCTCCATAGCACATCCTCCTCACCTCCTGAGACTTCGCGTCCCTTTAGGAAGCTTTTCCTACTCTTTCCCTCCTTCAGCTCCTTTTCCTTTTACTGCAGTATTTTTCCATACTGTAACATAATAGGGGAGCGGTTAGGTCTTTAAAAATACCCTTTTCTTTCAAAATCTGGCACAAGGTAGAAACTTGTGGAACTTGATTCAGGAGACTGGGGACTAAAGTGGGCGCTGGCTGTGTGGTGAGGAGGGATTGCCGAAGACCTGAGGAAGGCAGAACCAGCCACTTGTCCAAGGAGTCGGAGGGGAGGGCATGGGAGACCTAGGGCAGAGTGACCCTGGGGTCACTTGTTTGGGGTCACTTTGTTTGCTATTGCTGCAACAATCTAGTGGCTCAGAACAATACAAATGTCATCTTGTAGTTCTGGAGGTCAGATGTCCCAAATGGGTTTCACTGGGTTAAAAAATCAAGGTGTCCTCAGGGCTGCATTCTGGAGGCTTTGGACGAGGCTTTGGCCCCTTTCCTCTCTCAGCTTTTAGAGACCGTCTGCCATTCATGGTCCTCTTGCATCCGCACCACCAGCAGTGCGGGCCTATGTCCTTCTCAGACCGCCATCTTTCCGGTTCTTTTCTGCCCTGCCCCCTCCTCTCCTTATGAGGACCTGGTGATGACCCTGGATCTACCCAGGTAATCCAGGAGAACCTCCCAGCCTCAAGGTCTGTTATTGGAAACCACAATTCCATCTGCAACTGGATTCCCTTTTGCCTCCTAACCTCACCTACCCAGCCTGTCCCCATGTGTCGGGTTTGTGTGGTGGGAGAATAAGGTGCCAGGAGTCACACCAGAGAGGTCAGAAGAGAAAGTTATGAGAAGACAGCTCACTTCTAGTGAATGCTCGTTGTAGATCCCATACTTGATGGGTTTGTTTCATCCCACAGGTTTGTCCTTCTACACTAGGAAGGGACGTGAGGGTGTACCTCTGTGGTCTTTCCCATCAGTCGGAGCTTCAGGAGGGCGGGGACTTGGCCTAGTTGTCTACCCTGCACCTAGAACCTGATGGAGGAGCTCAGTCAATATTTGTTGAATGAGTGGATTGTCACTCCACTCACTCAAGTGGATTGAATAAGACGTCCACCAGGGGGCAGTGCAGCGGGGGCTCCATGCGCTGCTTAGATGAGGCTTGCAAGTGAGGCGCCCAGCAGGCAGGTGCCAGGCAGCCGGGGAGCTGGCCTCCCTTGGGGGCAGGGGGGCTGCTCCCCTCCGTTGGGAGGTTTTCAGTCGAGCTGCGGTCGCTAACTCCCGGCCGCAGCCACATGCCTCAGGGGGCAAGGTTTGGGTTCTGTGGGGGAATCCTCACTCCTGGGCTTCTAGAGTGGATTCACCCCATAGCTGATCACATGCTTCCGGGCTCCTCGCTTGCAGGGGTCCATCTAAATGCCCTGTGCCTTTTTAAAAGAGATACCACCCAAATATATGCAGTTTCAGGCCCCACAAACCCCAGCCTCTGGGGTTGAGGATCTCAGCCCCAACTCAGAAGAGGCACTAGTAGCCGCCTGGAAACCAGCGCAGGCGCAAGCGCAGAGCAGAGCCAGAGGCTGAGGTCTCGGGGGTGTAACCTACCCCCAAATCTAGTTCCAGACTGCTCACTCTCAAGGAACCCTTTGTTCGGTGACTTTTTGGGGAGGGAAATTCTTATGTTGGGAGCCTCTGTTCTTTGCGGTCTCCAGTACCCTCATTTAGAGCTTCCCCATCCTTGGCTCTATCGCTAGTCCCATCAGGAGAAGTCTCCTTGTGGGGGATTGTCCTGTAAATTATAGGCTATGCAGCAGTGTCCCTGACCTCCACCCACCTAGATGACACCCCTCCTCCCTAGTTGTGACAACCCAAAGTGTCTCCAGACGTTGTCAAATGTCCCCCACAGCAGAGGGGGGTGGGATTGCTCCTTGTTGAAAACCAATTTGGAGATATTCCGCTGGCCAGGAGCCCAGACAATTTCAGTTTTCCTTTTCCAGTATGTGTCATGGTTAAGCCTCAAGTCTTTTTCAGAGAGGCTGAAGGGTGGCCCCCTCTAGGCCCTCTTCTGAGAAATTTCTACCCACAGAGGTCCGAGGAACTCCCCTTCCTTAAGTTCAATTAAAGCCCTGGTCCAAGGCAGGTGGCAGTGGGTGGGGCTCAGGAGGCTGGACCCAGGAGATGGAGAGCCTGGTACGGGGCCTTAGGCCGCAGCCCCAAGGGCTGTGGAAAAAGCAGCAGCTGGCCTGGCCTGAGGAGCCACTCACGGCTCCCATATCCCCATCCTGCAGCAGGGACGACAGTCAAGCTGGAGGTGGTTGGAGAGGACACCTGCCCAACACCTGCCCCTTCCCTTTAAAGAAGTGCTTACCGGAATTTTGAGGTCCAGGGCCTGGAAGGGCCCCTTCCAGACTCGCATGGTTATTAGGTAGAAGCAGGACCAGAGCTAGGTCTTTGGACTTTGAGCTCAGGGCTTTTATTTTCCTACTACATAGGCAGCCTCCTGAAGAGTCTTTTTTTTTTTTTTTTTAAAGATTTTATTTGTCAGAGGGAGAGAGCATGTATGGGCGCGTACAAGCAGGCGGAGCAGCAGGCAGAGGGAGAAGCAGGCTCCCTGCGGAGCAAGGAGCCTGATGTGGGACTCCATCCCAGGACCCTGGTATTATGATCTGATCCAAAGGCAGATGCTTAACCAACTGAGCCACCCAGGCACCCTGGGATTTTTTTTTAAGTTATCTGTACACCCAACATGGGACTTGAACTTACAACCCCTAGATCAAGAGTCGCATTATCTCTACGAGTGAGGTACCCCCAAGAGTCCCCTGGGAAAATGGAGTCTTCTGGGAAGACACACACCAAAAGCTTTGGAGTGATTGCATAACAAAGTACCCCAAAAGGAAGTGGCTTAAGAGGAAACACTTAACTCTCTCTCAGTGTCTGAGGGTCAGGAATTAAGGAGTGGCTTTGCTGGGCAGTTCTCGCTGGGGGGTGCTTAGGTGTTTCAGTCAGATGATGGCCAGGAATTAATTGTGAGTAAGAGATCTTGTCAAGAATTTGAAGCCTTAGCTTCCTCATCTGCCAAATGATAGAGGTTATTTTTTTTTTTAAAGATTATTTGAGAGAGATTGAGAGAGAGAGAGAGAGAGAGATCACAAGTAGGCAGAGAGGCAGGCAGAGGGAGAGGGGGAAGCAGGCTCCCTGCTGAGCAGAGAGCCTGATGTAGGGCTCAATCCCAGGACCCTGAGATCATGACCTGAGCCAAAGGCAGAGAGGCTTTAACCAGCTGAGCTATCCAGGCGCCCGCACGGTTGCGGTTGCTATCTTTAAGTCTTGTTCGAGCCGGTTTCTCAAGTCCTCATCATACCCGCATTTGTATCCATTGGATAATTAAGCCAGTGGTTTTCTACAATCTCCACCCAGCACGCCTGGGGGATGCTCTGTGGCCCGCCTCACAGAGGTTCCTTTCCTTTAAGGCAGGTGTAGGGGGTCGGGGAGGCTAGGAGCATATGGAGGGGGAGAGGCCTTGGGGCAAGGTGGGGGGGAAGAAATCTCAGTGACTGCTGAGTCAACTGAGAAAAAGCTTTACAGGAAATTCTGGTAAGCCTGGTAGGACGTGCCATAGGTTTGGACACTTACTGACTGACTGTTCTTGAAGGGCAATGGAGGAAAAACGCTCACCGGTTTTTTTTTTGTTTTTGTTTTTTTTTTTTAAAGATTTACTTATTTGACAGACATCACAAGCAGGCAGAGAGGCAGGCAGAGGGGGGGGGAAGCAGGCTCCCCACCGAGCGGAGACCCCAATGTGGGGCTCCATCCCAGGACCCTGAGATCACGACTAGAGCCAAAGGCAGAGGCTTGAATCCACTGAGCCACCGAGGTGCCCTGTCCAGAACAGGTTTTGATTGCAGACTTCCACTCCCCTTAGCTCCTTGCTAAAAATCACCCCCAATACAAAGGCTTTTGCTTTTAGTTTTTCCTCCAGGATTATCAGCCAAGTAGCCACTGGGTTTGGCAAGTTGGCTATGGAATAGAAGTTGGAGCTTTGACTTGAACTTGGGGAGTCCTGGCCCAGTCACTTAACAGCTTTGGGAGTTTGGGCAGGTGGAATTGCTTTGTGAACTACAGAGGTCTGTGTACAAAAGCACAGGGTGAATACTCAGGGCACTCTTTATTGAGTGACATTGCAAGCTGGTGGCCGTGACCTTGTTAATGTGGATGCTGAGAAGTGTTTTTGGCTGTCTTCCTGTCTGCAGCATGGTTTAGCGATTGCCTAATACTCTCGAAGGGAACACTTCTGAGCGGGTTTATGAATTCCATCACTGGGCACCTCTCCAGGCTCCCCGGTCTCCTTCTTCCAAACTACACACCACCTACACAGAGTACCCTCCCTCTAGGCTCTGGCACTTCTGTGCCCTTGGCCAGCAAGCTTTTTTCCTTTTCCACATTTTCAACCCCCTTACT
Source organism: Procyon lotor (assembly GCA_028646535.1). Classification (NCBI taxonomy): domain Eukaryota; kingdom Metazoa; phylum Chordata; class Mammalia; order Carnivora; family Procyonidae; genus Procyon; species Procyon lotor. The sequence goes on from CM053615.1 coordinate 35,760,548, forward strand.
TCTACTTGTCCTTCAGGATTCTATTTACCTAACACCTCCTCCAGGAAGCTTTCTTTGCTGACTCCTCTACCCCAGACTCTCAAGATTGGCTTAGATGCTCTGTGTTTCCACAGCAACTTCTGTTTTCCCACCTGGGGGCACATCACACTGTATCCAACAGTTGTTTTTTGTTTTGTTTTAATTTGACAGAGAGAGGGACAGCAAGAGAGGGAACACAAGCAGGGGGACTGGGAGAGGGAGAAGCAGCTTCCTGCTGAGCAGGGAGCCTGTTCAGGGCTCCATCCCAGGACTCTGAGATCATGACCTGAGCCAAAGGCAGCGCTTAATGACTGCCTTATCCCAAACCAGAGGACCCCAAGCATTTCCACTAACTTTCCTACAAAGACATGACAAAGCAAGTCTATTTCTCTTGAAGAGAAAGGGAGAGAATGCCTTCTCTTAACCTCCAGCGACAAATGGAGCCTGAAACACACGCCTACGTGGCTCATGTTCTCAGGAGAAAGACACAGTAGCATACATCTGGAAAAAACCCAGCTGAAGCCAGATTTGTGTCAGTCACTTCTGTCAGTCTGTGCTTCCCCAGTGGAGTGTAACACAATCACGGTCCCACCCAGTTTTCTGCCCTTGCTTCTTTCCAAAGGAAACTTCGATGGGAAAAAAAAAAAAACTTTTAGAAGACACACGGGGAACAAATTCCTAACCCACAGACTAGCATTTATCCATTCTAACTTTCTGTGATGGAAATGTTCTAGAATCTGCACTGTTGGGCATGTCGGCACCAACCACCCATGACTTGTGAGCACTTGAAGTGTGGCTGGTGCAACGGAAGGAGTTTAATTAATTTATATAGCCACGAATCATTAGCGGCTACTGAGCATGGTGGATAGTGCAGATAGATGAAGAATGGGAAGGGTCTGACTCCAGAAGTCCTCATTTGGCTCTTTTCCAGGGACCAGAATCAAGAAAAACCCACCAGCTTTTCTGTGCTTTTTAACGTAGGTGCCCCTTGACCAGCTGAGATGAAGAAGTCAAGTCCTGTTCCTTTTAATATTCAAACCACAGGTCTGAGCCCTTAGTCCCACCTCTCTTCTCTCCTGCTGGGCCTCTCCCTCCTGGGAAAGCTCCTAAACTAAACTCCTCCAGGGGCCCTCCTCTGTTAGGGTTAGGTAGCTATTATGCTCACCTCCAGGAGAGAAAACCAGGAATCCCTACTCCTCTGTTGCTGCCTCTGCCTTGGCCACTAGATGTCACCAGTGCTCCCTCAGCGGACTTCCAGGCAGCAGGTCTGGGGACAAATATGGGGGCTGAAGGTGGAGGAGGAAGTCCACTTCCCCGGATGGTGGAACGAAGACAACTGTACCAGAGGCACCAAGCCATGTACAGATGTACAGGAAATGTGTGCAGGAAGCTGGACGGGGGCCGGGAGAGGTTTGCCACAGGACTTTCCCAGATTTAGTCTGGTTGCCCTAAGGAAGAGTTATCACCCATCCTGCTGAAAAAGAGGCCTTTAAAATACCTCAGGGTGCCTGGGTGGTTCAGCTGGGGTTCAGTGTCTTCCTTTGGCTCAGGTCATGATCCCAGGATCCTGGGATGGAGCCCCTGCACAGGGCTCCCTGTTCAGCTGGGAGCCTGCTTCTCTCTTTCCCTCTGCCTGCCACTCCCCCAGCTTGTGCCCTAACCTCTCTCAGTGAAATAAATAAAATCTTAAAAAAAAAAAAATACCTGCTCTCTGGCCCCTTCCTAAGAAAATTGATGGGCTCAGTGTCTGCAGCGTGCTCAATGTCTGTGGTCCTCTGAGAAGGGAGAGGTTCTCGAAGCAGGAGGGGTGGACAGACCTGGGTCCTGGTCCCAGCACCACCACTCACTCCTGGTGGGTCTCAGGGGGAGCCACTCAAACCCCCTGAGCATCCACAGCAGAGAGAAAATGAGACCGGCCACACGTTTTTGCAGCTTTTCGATTTTGTCTCCAAGATTAGATTCTTAGTTTCCCTGACAGCTCACGGCACAGTAAGGGCTCACATCGTGCTAGAGGATGGAATACTAGTTTGAGGGTTATTTAATGTAGTGGGGGCAGAGCTGGATTTTTTTCCCCTCCATGTGCGATTCAGTGGTACCTCCTCACCCCCAATTTTCTGGAGTCACGAGGACTAGGGTTTGACTACAGCCTGATCTGTATCCAGCTTCTTGATTGCATGGGCTACTTAATCCTTCCGAGCCTCAGTTCCCTCAGAAGCAAAATAAGGGCAATATTTAGCTTTCAGATGGTGTGATGGCCACTTTTACAGGTCAGTTTTCACTGGGCTGCAGTATGATCAGGGGTTGGGTTAACCATGCCAGGCATTTCGGTGAGGGTTTAGGATGGGTAACCCTGAAGTCTATAAATGTTAAGTAGAGTGCTCTCCATAGCATGTGTGGGCCTCAGCCCATCAGGTGAGAATTCAAATAGAACAAAGAGCAGTCTCTTTGTTTTTTTTTTTTTTTTTTTCCAGTTTTCAACCACTTTTTTTTTATTAATTTTTATTAACATATAATGTATTATTTGCCCCAGGGGAGAGCAGTCTCTTTGGAGTGAGAATTCTCCAGTGGACTGCCTTTGAACAGCAGCACTGCTCTTCCTGGTTCTAGAAGAGACGGCTTTTGGGGTTGAACAGCAACAGTGGCTCTCTTGGGTCTCCAGGCTGCCCGCTGCCCACAGGTCCCTTATATAATTCCTCATAACAGATCTCCATCCTTCCCCATATACGATTGCTTCTGTTTCTCTCCAGAACCCTCATCTGGAAGGCAGCAAGGATTAACAGAAGTCACAATGTAAAAGTATGTAGTATGTATCCAGTGCATGGAATAGACATTTTATTAGCTAGCCTCCCAATTGTCTTGATCAAGCAGTAAATAGAAGAGGAAGAGTACTCAAAGTCTGGGCCTCAATATCCACTGGTCTACTAACGTTGCCCACGGGCACTGGGCCACCCAGCTTCCCGTCACCTTACTCCCGGGATGCAGACATTTCCCAGGCACCTGTCTTCTCTACCAGCTCTCTCCTCCCAAGTCTTTGACCAAGAAGGCATGCAGCGTTCTTTGTTCCCTCTCACTAATTGCTTCTGGGTGGGTAAGAGTGGGAGGAAAAGAATTCTTCTCCTCCTCAATAGTCTCTATTAAGCCACACGTGTATTTGGAACCTGAAAAGGTGAGGGGGGTGGGTTCATTATGCTTCAGATACACGAGACTTCTTCTCAACGGAGTGCTTCTCACCAATCGGTAGCAGAATTATTTTTAGCATATTTGAAGACTTTTCCCCCTTATTGCACTTTGGAAATCTAAACCACGTTGCTCTCGTGAACTTTCTTCCTCCACCCCCCACCTATTTACAATTAACATTATAATAAAAAAGAAAAGCCCACTCACACTATTGCATTTAAGCTCACTGTTTAGAGCTTCGTCTATGTATGTTTTCTACCCGGCCTAACGAAATACCGTCAGCTTGGCAGTTTAGACCGCCCCCTACTCAGGATCGCCCAGCTCTGAGGTCAGAGGCCCAGGCATGGCGTAGCTGGCTTCCTGGCTCAGGGTCTCTCAGGACTGAAATCAAGGTGTCTGTCAAGTGGTTTTCTCACCTAGGGCTCTGCCAAGTTTATCTGGGTTGTTGGTAGAATTTAGTTTCTGGTGGTTGAAGGATGGAAGAGCCTATCCTTGCTGGCTGTTGGCTGAGGCACCTTTGTCCCCTGAGGCCACCTCAGTTGCTTGGCCAGGCCCCTTTGTAGGGGCCCCCATGTCCTCACCCTTTGAAGCCCTTAGAAGAAAGCCCAATGCCTTTTAAGGGCTCACTTGATTGTCCCCCCCCCAGTTCCTGCCCCCCAGGGATAATTTCCCTTTTCATGAATTCCAAGCTAACCAATTAGGGATTTTTTTTTTAAAAAGATTTTATTTATTTATTTGACAGAGAGAGATCACAGGTAGGCAGAGAGACAGGCAGAGGCAGAGGGAGAAGCAGGCTCCTTGCTGAGCAGAGAGCCCAATGTGGGACTCGATCCTAGGACCCTGAGATCATGACCTGAGCTGAAGGCAGAGGCTTTAACCCACCCAGGCACCCAGGTGCCCCACCAATTAGGGATCTTAATCACATTTGCGAAACTCCTTCTGCCATATAACGCAGTGACAGGAGGGATGGTCTTTGCATTATAGGGAGTCTGGGTCCTCGGGGGCGGGGATCTTGGCTGCTGTATTCATTTCCCAGGGCTGCCCTAATAAGTACGACAAACTGGTGTCGACAAACTGGTGGTTTGTCGAATCGAGGATGTCACAGCTCTGAAGGTTGGAAGGTTGAGATCAAGGGGTTGAGATCAAGTTGAGATCAAGTTCAAGGGCGGGGAGGAAGAATCTTTTCCATGGCTCTCCCCTGGCTGTGGGGGGATGGTCAGCAATCTCTGGCCTTCCTCAGCAAGTGGAGGGGTCAACCTCTGCCTTCCTCTCCACATGGTCTTCTCCCTGGGGGTCTGTGTCTGAATCTTTCTCTTTTATAAGGACACCAGTGGTATTGAGGGAGTCATCCACCATGCTCTATCTTGGCCCCATTGCATCCTCAGGTGCTGGGTGTGCACACAGCAAGCTGGGAATGTGGGGGAAGTAGAATTCAAGCCGTGATAGATGCCATGTTAGGACTCTGCCTTCCACAGCCTGCCAAGCCTCCTCGTCATTAGCATTCATACCCAGTGGTTCCTTTCAAAAGTCTCCTGTCCCCATCAGAACGCTCTGCATTTATAGTATCTTATACAGTCCTTTTCCTTGGTCCTTTCCCCACCAGCTGGGGTGAGAGGGAAGCGGGCGGGGATGATAGCCCTGGTCATGGAAATAGTTTTCAGCCTCAAATCTCAACCAGCAGTGTCAGAATAAGGGGACTTGGGGGTCTCCTTCAATTCACCTTAGCTTTGGAAGGATCCAGGGGGACTACCCTTTCTCAGGCCACCACTGGGGTCCACATCGGCCCTCTGCCTGTTGTTGTGGCACCTGAGAGCAAGGAATGGGACTTTACATTTTTAGCTGGGTTAAAAAAAAAAAAAAAAAAAAAAAGCAAAAGTAGAGTATTTCATAACTCCTGGAAATTATACGACATTCAAATTTCACTTCCCATCACTCAAGTGTTACTGGAACATAGCCCCTTGCATTTGTTTGCCCTTTGCATGCCCGCCTCCACATTACAGCATTTCAGCCTAAAAGAACCTGGAATATGACTATGTGGCCGTTACAGGAAACGTTTGCCAACCCCTAAACGGTGGTATTTGTTAAGGCAGGTCCCTGGACCCTCGTTTAAATTTTTCTTCTTCTGTACGCTTGTTCCTGGGGATCCCATCTGGTCCCAGGACGTCAAGGTCATCTGTTGAGGACGATAGGGAGCGCCAGACTCATGGGTCTTGGATAATCCTTCGGAAGTTTGCATCCTTTGCCGTGCAGCGGGCCGCCAGCAGGGGGTCTCATTGGTTCTACCACCATAACCCCTCTTGAACCGGCCTCTTGGTCTCCGTCTGTCCCTTAAGCCAGCGTGCTCTCTTGCCTGGACCATCACCATATGCTTTCATCTCATCAATTCTCCACCTAGCGGCAAACATGTGGTCTTAAAACTTAGTTTTCATTTAAAAAAAAAAAAAAAGAAAGAAGGAAATGGAGCATACACATTAAATAAGCTTCAAATGATGTACAGATATCCTCTGCTTTTTTAAAGTTTGCAATTATACCACTTCACTTTTACAAAAGACCTACATTAGTACCTGTTTTCATTACCTGCAAGAAATCTGAAGATGATAATTGTCTTTTGCATAAAAAGCGGCAAAAAGCAAAAATGGCACTCAGTGTTTGTTTTGCAGCAAACCATTACGGAGGCAGTAGGTACCCTGATCAGCAAGAGTGGCCTCACCAAGCTCCTTCCTCAGGACCTATACTCAGCATCCCAGCACCAAGCCATCATAGCTTTGAACTGTGTCTCTGAGCATCTGTGCTTTATCTTGACTGACTTTGGGCATCTCTGAGCACGATGTATCCTAAGGTATCAGAAAAGCCTAAGAGAGGTTATTTTTTGGGTCTGGAACACTCAAAAAATTTCCCATTATATAAGTTCATGGTATGCCTCTTCATTTTACACCATTCTGGACTATGAAAGCTCTCATAGGATCGCTCTACTTTTGGATAGTAGGGGAAACGTGTATTAGAATTATCACTAGCACTGGGTGTGGTGCATAAACAATGAATCTTATAACACTGAAAGAAATAAAAGTATTTGGGGGGGGGGAAGAATAATCACTAGCTGTCATCACTGCCCATTAGACCTGACCAATAAATGTTATGAAAATGTTAAAAATAAAAAACAAAAAAACTTAGTTTTCATCATGTTACCCCTTCACTTTAAACCTAACATAGCTGCTTATTGCTCCTAAGGAAAAACAAAAAACAATAAAAACCAGACTCTGTACTGTGGCTCCTGGGACCCTACAGAATCCAATCCCTGTTTACGTCTTCATTCTCATCAAGTGCCACTTGCCTCTCAACTAACTCTAGCCAAAATGATTTTCTGTTACGTCCTCAAACCCATCAACTCCTTGTCTAAGGGCTTTTTACCTCCACCTTCTGGAGTGTTCTTCCACCTGCTCTAAAAATAACAGACTCCTACTTATTTTTCAGGTCCCAGATGACACATTGCTTCTTTCATGGTCTTCCCTCACCAACACAGACTTCACATTCCCCACTCTTCTCTGCCTTTACACACCTCTTATTCCCTTGTTGGAGTCCCTCAACCTTTGTAATTCTATTTATCCGGCTACTTTCCATCTCTTTCGACTAGGATAGAAGCTTCCAAGTGGGCAAGGAGTAAGTTTGCGTCCTGCACAGAATCTTCAGTGCCTGGCATAGTGCCTTTCATTTAGTAAGTTTGCAATAGACATTTAGAGAGATAATTAATGAATGGGAGGCAGAGTTGGCAGTGGTGGTGGAGGAAGCATCCCAGAAACCTTCCCAAGTCACTGAAATGGAGATACTGTGTTTACAAAAAATTACTTTAGCAATACTTTAGAAATTAAAAATGTTTTTTGGTTGCTTTCTCATGGAAGCCATACATCTGCGTGACAGTGATTTATTCCAAGGCAAACACCTGTGTAGCCACCATCAAGCCAAGAAACAGACCTTCATTTCCATTCTAGAAGCCTATCTAGGTTCCCATTCTAACCACCATCACTATCCTTTCTCCCCTGAAAAGCCGTCGATACCCGTTTCTAGTTTTTTTTTATCCAAATGTGCATCTATAGACTCTACAGTTTCATTTTGGATATTAAAAGATGGTGATATTCTATTGTTCCTTTTTCGTTTACTAGTTGGACTACTTTCATGAAGCAAAAAATTCTCATCTATTTGGTTAGCCAGTGATAAAGAGCATCTAGAAAACGCAGGACACATCTTTGACTGTCTTATTTTTACCAATTTTCAAGATTAAAAATGAGTTCCCCGTCATCCTCCAGAAAGGACCAGACATATGTCATTATGAACTCATGGATATAAGTGTATGTGCTGGATTTCAAGCCATTGCAATTATTTATACTTCGGTTGTTCCATCTTTATCCAGCGAGGCTAAGTTGGTTCTTGAATTTTTCTGACACAACCCCAGGAATTGGTGGTTTCCTTGTTAACCAGTAAGACAATGTGTTCTAGGGTCATTTTGCACATTTCCTACCAGACCTGGCTCACACACACACAGAACTTCAAGTAATGGCTATTTTGGTGAAACGCTATTTCAAGACCTAGCCTAGGTTCTAGCTAATGGCTTGGTTGTGGTTTCTAGTTCTTTTCAGTGGACAGAGCTACTAGATCAGCTTGGAAGTCATGAGAGAGGTGAAGAATTACTCTTTGTAAATGGTCCATAATACCTGAGTCCTTTAGACATTCTCCGTATTGTTCTCTATGGGAAAGATGGCGGCTGTGCCATTGGAGCAAGCTCTGGTCTTAGTGATGGTGCTCCCCTGACCTAAATACTTCCATTACAGATTTAGTTAAAAACAACACTACTTCTTCACTCTGTTTTCAACTGCCACATGGTTGCCACACAAGGGGCCCATGTGGAGGCTGTGTCCCCTCCCCAGGGGCGAGGTCATCCCTATAGATAGCCTGAATGTCCCCAGATTCTCATTAGCACCTCATTGTTCACTCCTTCCTACCATGCTGTTCCTACAGTCCCTTCCCAGCTGCTCATCTGCTCCCACATATTGGGTCTCAGGAAGCCTTCCAGGGCTGCGTAAGCCCCCATGTACCTCAGCTTTCACATCTGTGAAATGCAGAGAATTGTACCTACCTCATTGAGTTGTGCAATTTAGATGAGCTACCAGCTAGACTAAGACTTAGCACAGCAAGTGTTCAATAAACTTGCGCTTTCATACTCACATTAGCCAGAGAATTCTCCCCAGCTGCAGGTTAGAAACATCAGAGACGGCTTGAGGTTTGGACTCCATTGGTCAGGGCAGTTGGAATCTTTCCAGTTCTTGAGGGGACTCTGGAGTAGGGGTTGGCAACCCACACAGCAAAGCATCCTCTCCCTTGACACTTTGTTGGCCCTGTGAGGGGAGCTGCTTCTGTGCCATCTTAATACATTTTTTTCCCTAACTCTACGTCAAACTGGATTCTTTTACTTAAAACCAAAAGAGACCTAATGAACGTGGGTGCAGTTTGTAAGGCAGATTATTGGATAGAATTAGACCTTAGGGAGCACTGGGACCAAAGGCGCTTCCCCAACCCTCATCCCATTGTCCTTTCAGAGGTCACCATATTGGGCGTACTGTTTAATGCTGTCCCTGTCCGTAGAGGGACCCAGCTACTTGCTTTAGTAATACATTCTTTTCTTATCACATTAGCTCAATAAATTTGAGGGAAAAGAAATCACGAACAATGTCTTTTCTACGCCCCCCCACCCCCCACCCCCGCCTTTGAAACCAGCCACCGCAGCTGCGAACAGAAGCTTCTCTGTGTAGAATGTGTTTTGTCTTTCTGGAGAAGACAAAGAATTATTAAAAGAGCAGCCAGCTGCTTTCACTGGCAGGAGAATGAGAAGAGCTTGTCAGCATTCACGCTTTGACTCTTCCTCAGCCAATCGCCGCCATCTTCCTTTTTATCCCTTTTCTAGTCTCACTTTCCTGTCTGGGAATGTAGGGCGGTCACCCTACTCCTGGGCCTCTAACTCTGGGGAGACATAACAGCCTAGTTCTTTCTCTGTTGGACCTGCCTGTGGCTCAATTCTAAGATTTTCAGCAAGTCGATAAACTCCACCTTGACTCAAAAATAGCCCCTCTATCTCTCACAAGCACAGATCACCCAATGTTCCCACACGGATATTTGCACCACAGGCACAACGACGGTCTACCTCCTGGTGTTGTTGCCACCATTAAATGAGATAGGGCCGTGGGGTCTCAAACCTCGCTAGACATTAGAACTGCTGGAGGAGTTTCAAAGAAGAATCCCAATGCCAGGCAGCACCCAGACACTTTAAGTCTGAATTTCTGCTTGTGGGAACTATCCACATCAGTATTTCAAAAATCTCCCTAGGTATTTCAGCGTTTAGCCGGACTTGAGAGCCAGTGAGATAGTCCTTGTTATAAGCCCTTGAGGAATGGTAGCTGCTTTTATCCTAGTGATAAATTCAATGGGATTTCCCCACATTTAATGGACTGCTAAAATTAAGGTTTAGTGGGACCAGGTTCATTTCTTCTTTAATTCGCCCAACAGTGACTGAGCATTTATTATGGGCTAAGCTCTGGGCAAATTTCCTCCCCCACTATTTGGAAGTAAAAAGATGTATTGCCTGCAAGATGAGATTCAAGCTCCTTAAGGACAATCTGGTGTAGCCCCCTCCCCCTCAGGCCCTAGTACCTGGCAGCGAGATCACCCACATGCTGCTGAGTTCCAACCGCTCCAAACTATTTGTCACACGTCTAGGCTGTGTCTCTGTGCCCTTCTCCCTACTCTCCCCTTTGCTTAGAATGCCCTTCTCACATTTCCCCCTCTGCTTTCCCAGGATGGCATTGCTGGTACAGGACCCGAGGAGCAGGTATGTGCCCAGCACTCCTTGGCCATCCTTAGCCATCCCTGCTGTTAGAGCTGGCCTGGGTTCTGCCAGTTCCAGGATTCCTCGAGGATCCTGCAGTGGGTGAATGATTTGTGTTCAAGGTCTGCTCTCTGCAGAGGGGCTGGACAGCTCTGTGTGCTCTCAGGCCTCCCTCTGGCAGAACCTGCCAGACTCAGGCAGACGTTCTTTCCTTGGTCTTGTTGAACAGTCTCGGTTGTTCCCAGACCTCATAGAAGTGCTCCCCAGGGCCCCTCTTGGGCAGAGTGTTCTTCCTCTTCAATCACCCAAAGGAAGGCAGTTCAGAGCCCACAGCTCAGACCGGGTCCAGGCCTGGAGGCTGGATCATCAGGGGCCACTGCATGAAATCGCAGAAGGCTGGCAGCCTTGGAGGAGTCCCAGGACTTTATGAGCATGGATCCTTCTGGAGGACCATTCTGTTACCTCCGAGGGCAGGAGGTGCCTCTGCATTATAGGGATTGGACATAACAGGTGAGGGGCTGCGTGCTGTCATACAGCTGTGGCTAACTCCACTGAAGCAAGGGCTCCCATGAGGGATCTTCCAGTCCTTTCCTTGCCAGAGTGGACCTCCAGATTGGCTCCACTCGGACAGATCTCAAAGCTATTTCTGTATTTCTGGGTCTACCAAGGAAGTGACCCCCAGGGTATAGATTTGCATGTTGCTAGGCCCACAAAGCTCTTTGTAGATTTGATAGGGGTTGATCAGGAAGACCTTGGTCAGTGTTCCAAGCATGCATGCACACGCACACACACATTTGCCTCTACCCCCACCTCCCCAACCCCCCGCCCCAGTTCTGACTTTTCTAGCTCTAGGCCTGTGTCAGTGGGAAGTTAAACATTCCAGCTAGACACAGGGGGACACCTTCTTTCTGCTCTATTCTTCAAGTTTTTTGTTTTTGTTTTTGTTTTTGTTTTTTTGTTTTTTTACAATGTTAGCTCACCTAAGCTTTTATACAAATCTTATTTACTTGGTATGGTTATTGCCATCTTTCTAAAAGAAAACAAATTCTTCCTAAGGTCACACGGTTCAAATACCAGTTTGCTTTTGTTTTTACAAACCAATGCCCCCAAATGCCTGAGACAATGCCCCCCAATGCCTGAGACAACCGCCATTTATTTGGCTCACAATTCAATGGATTCTCTGCCCGTCAGCCAGACTGTGGGGTGTAGGGAAATCCAGTCAGTCTCTCAGCCTTCTGAGGCTAGCTGGAGCTTTTCACACAATGGCTTGGCAAGACTCCAAGTCCAAGGGTGAATAGATGCGAGGCCTTTCAGAACTGCTATAGCTTCTGCCAGAATCTATCCATCAAAGCGGGGTACCAGGTCAGCCCAGAGTCAAAGGATGGTGAAGTGGACCCCAGTTTTTGGTGGAAAGAGCTGCAAAGCCATAGTGCAAAGGGATGTGCATATGGGGAGGGTAGAGAACAGGGTCCCCTTTTTCGATCTATTGCAGTTGTCAGAGGAAGGATTTTATTATTTTAAGATTTTGTCAGAGAGATAGAGCGAGCGAGTGCACACAAGGAGGCAGAGAGGCAGGCAGAGGCAGAGAGAGAAGCAGGCTCCCCTCCCAGCAAGGAGCCTGATGCGGAACTCCATCCCAGAACCCTGGGAACTTGACCCAAGCTGAAGCCAGACATTTAACCAACTGAGCCACCCAGGTGTCCCAGTTCCTGAACACTTAGTAGCAAATATATCATTAGGTAGCTTTTTTCCATTCTTGAATATTGTTTTTGGGTTTCTTCATGGAATTCCCCCCTCTCCCCCACCAGTTTGGAGAATTGACATACATCATGCATAAGTTTAAGGCACAGGGAATGATGGTTTGATTTACACATGTTGTGAAATTACCATAGTGCTTTCAGCTAATCTCTTACAGATACAATAGAAAAAAATATGGAAGACATTCTCCTTGCAATGAGAATTCTGAGGATTTACTTTTTTTAAATTAACATATAATGTATTATTTGCCCCAGGGTACATGTCTGTGAATCGTCAGGCTTACACATTTCAGAGCACTTAATAGCACATACCCTCCCCAATGTCCATAACCCAGCCACCCTGTCCCTACCCCCCCACCTTCCGGCCACCCTTAGTTCATTTCGTGAGTTTAGGAGTCTCTTATGGTTTGTCTCCCTCCCCATCCCTATTTCATTTCTCTCCCCCACACCCCCACAAACCCCCGCCTTGCCTCTCAAATTCTTCATATCAGAGAGATCATGTGATACTTGTCTTTCTCTGACTGACTTATTTCACTTAGCATAATACCCTCCAGTTCCATCCATGTCATTGCAAATGGTC
>CM053615.1:35773450-35807647 GCA_028646535.1 Procyon lotor
ATTGGCTAGTATTTGTGAGAATTTTTACATCCATGTTCATCAAGGATATTGGTCTATAATTCTCCTTTTTGATGGGGTCTTTGTCTGGTTTTGGGATCAAGGTGATGCTGGCCTCATAAAATGAGTTTGGAAGTTTCCCTTCCATTTCTATTTTTTGGAACAATTTAAGAATAGGTATTAATTCTTCTTTAAATGTTTGGTAGAATTCCCCTGGGAAGCCATCTGGCCCTGGGCTCTTGTTTATTGGGAGATTTTTGACCTTTGGACCACCTTCCTCCAATTTTCCTCTCCTCCATGCTCCACCTCTGGTAGCCACACGTCTGATAGCCTTTTCTAGAACTTTGGTTCTGTGATTCTGCATATGAAAGAGGTCATACAATATTTGTCTGATTTATTTAGCTGAATGCCTTCAAGGTCCATCCATGTTGTTGCAAATGGTTGGATTTCCTCGTTTTCTTTATGGATGAGTAATATCACACTATCTTCATGGATCTTGATGCCCACATGCCCCCTGTCCGGGTGCTAGCTGGTGACCTGAATTTTTATGGGGTATATATGGTCTTTATTATGAGTAGAAGCTTGGTGATGGCCAGAATCTGGAGATGGCAGGCAAACACACTTGTACCTAGTTCTCACAGTCCCTGATTATGTCCCCTGAGTACATGTAGCCAGCAATTCTGCCAAAGGGAACAGAAGGGGACTCGGTTCTGTGATGTGGGGGATTCTCTATTTCAGGGCTGTCCTCCAAGTAGGTTAAAAGAAATGGACTTGAATACAGTTTCGAGAAGTAATTACTTGAGTTCTTTATAGAATTATAGGCATGTGCCTCAGACTTCAGAATAAGAGGTACCCAACGTCCTGTTACTTAATGACAGAGACCCTGGTGCTGTCAAATGTAAAGTTCCGAAACGTGCCTATTTTTAGAGTTGAAGGAAGAACGCCTTCTTACCCCGTGGGACACCAAGTAGTGAAGAACTTGAGGGACGATCACTGTGTAGTCACATTAATTTATTTCTTCATTTACTTATTCAACATTTGTTCATTGAATGCCACATTGCACCAAACACCAGGCTGGGCGTTGGGAGATCAAAAGATAAATAAACCCCAAATATAGCTTCTTCATGTATCAGTCAGCTCTGGCTATACGACAAACACACCAAAACTTAGTGGCTTAAAACAGACGGTAATTTTCAGTGCTCTGGGGGCAGCTGGCCAGTTTTTCTGAGCTGACTTGGCATCTGTGGCCAGTTAGGGGGCTGCTGGTCTCAGGGGTTCTCTGCTGGGTAGGGGTGGGGGAGGCTCAGGTTTCCAGTGTAAGTCTAGGTTAGCCTCGACTTAATCGTACAGTGGGTAGGCAGATTCCAAGATGAGTGGAAGCCTGCCAGGCCTCTTGAGAATTAGACTCTGAGCCTGTTTGACATGATGTCCCTTTAGCCATTCTATTAATTAAATCAAGTCCAATGCCAGGTCAGATTTTGGGCAGGTGGGGAGGGGGGGACACAAGAATACCTGATAGTCATTGCTAAGGGATTTGGAAGGTGACCGATTTTTTGTAAATGGTCTAGCTCAGTGCCCTTTGCTCTGGCTGGAGAAGGGAAAACTGTACTAAGTGCTATTTAAAAGGGCCCCCCCACCCCTAAACTCAGTCTACCTCTAACAGGCTTACATTTTATAGCACAGAAATCTAGTGACTCCAGCTAAAACACGGGGTCAAATGTCTGGGGCAACGCAATTATTGCACATTTCTACTTTTTAATCTATAAGGCAGTTCACGTGATGCGTAAATCAACCACCAAGCTGTTGGGTCTTGGGCACAGTTGGTTATGTATTTGAAAAGCAGACCTGTAACAACATAATCAACATTCAAATTGTGCCTAGGTTTTGTGGAAGCGCACGGTATATCTGCATACAGACATCCATTTCTTTAACTGGAGACAGTCATTTTGTTAAAATGAATGATGTGAAACCAATGAAAATAAGCCAGAGCCAGAGCCATGGCTAGGAAAGTTTTTTTTTTTTTTTTTTTTTTTTTTTAAATCAAGGGGCTCCTTTTTGACTCTGGAAAGTAAACACCTGTGAAAGGATGTTGTGCCGCTTTAAATGTTTCACATGCTCATTTCATGACCCGTGTCCTCTGGGCGCCCCCATGGAAAAGGGAGAAAGCCCTACATGAGTGTTCCTCAAACTTCTGTGTGCCCGAGAATCACTCAGAGGTGGGGAGATGATTCTTACTAGGCCCCTACCCTCCACCCCTCATAGCCTCCCATTTCTTCCAGGTAACTTTCAGGCAGTAAAGATCACACTTGGAGGCTCACTGACTTTATCTTAGAGAAGTTTTAGTTCCAGAAACAAAGCTTTTATTAGAGAGCGTGCAAACCCAAGCCTGGGGGAGAGGGAGAAGCAGGCTCGCCGCAGAGCAGGCAATCTGATGTGGGGCTCCATCCCAGGACACTGGGATCATGACCTGAGCTGCAGGCAGACGCCCAACTGACTGAGCCACCCAGACACCTCCAGAAACAAAGGTTTTTATTTTTTTAAAAAGATTTTATTTAGGGGCGCCTGGGTGGCTCAGTGGGTTGAAGCCTCTGCCTTAGGCTCAGGTCGTGATCTTGGAATCCTGGGATTGAGCCCCACGTCAGGCTCTCTGCTCAGCGGCTAGCCTGCTTCCTCCTCTCTTTGCCTGTTTGTGATCTCTCTCCTCTGTCAAATAAATTTTTTTTTTAAAGATTTTATTTATTTATTTGACAGAGATCAGAAACAGGCAGAGAGGCAGGCAGAGAGACGGGGGGAAGCAGGCTCCCCACTGAGCAGAGAGCCCGATGTGGGGCTCCATCCCGGGACCCTGAGATCATGACCTAAGTGGAAGGCAGAGGCTTTAACCCACTGAGCCACCCAAGTGCCCCAAAACAAAGGTTTTTTAAAAAGGAATCAGGACCGTCAAACTTTCTCAATAGGCAGAAAGGATCAATCCTTTACTAACCTTTCTCCTATAAACTTATGGAGAGCCTGAGACAGAACAGCAGTAACTCACTAACCAAGGACCAAAACTCCTTTGAAAAAAAATCCAATTTATCACAAAGGGGAACGACTTCAACTGTGATTCGTGGCTGGGCAGAGCGCTTGTGTTTGGATGTCCTCTAGGATCACTGATCTGTGCAGCGGAGGGGTACAAAGAGAATTTGAGTCTACCTGGCTACACTCCATTCTGTGGACAAAGACCCTGAAGTAAAGGGGCTTCTCTAAAGTGGCAGAGATGGGACTAAAACCCAGGTCCTTCTGATTCTTTAAAAATGGTTCGTGTTCTCAAAACAGTCTGCTGGGCTCAGTCTACTAAAAGCTCTTTGGTGCTGGTTCCCTGGCGAGAGAGCCAGCCTAGCGGTGGAAGAGAAGACTCCTCCCCACCCCCCAGCACTTTCTTAGGGCCCCTTTCTGACAATGGTGCATTGGACTGGAGTCAGGAGGCCTGGCACCGGGTTCCTTAGCCCCAGCCAGGACACTGGATGGAGCGCCACACCAGGGATGCTGTCAGGGTATATGTGTGCTGGGGTTACCCTGCCATGCCTGCCAGCCTCCCTCTATTCTATGTTCTGAGAGGAGGCAAGACACATCTCCCTGCAAGACCTTCACACCTGCTGAGAGTCTGCAGGTGCTGGCTATGCTTCCCTGTTTCTCCCCTTTCCCTACGTGAGGCATCGCTAATCCATTATGAGTTATTCCAGAAGAGCCAGAGCCTGGTTTCAGAGTGCTTCTCAAGATAGCTCTGTAGGCAGCCACTTTGGATCATTGAGGGAAGGAGGGAGGGAGGGAGAGAGGGGGAGAGAGAGAGAGAGAGAGAGAGAGAGAGAGAGAGAGAGAAGCCCTATTTGCAATCCTGCTGAGTGATTATGCAGAAGAGTAATTCTGAAATTGACATCCCGGGGAGTAGGACTTACAAGACCCCCAGGAGGGAAAGAGCAGAGTCAGGGTCACTGAAGAACATGGCTGTCACTCAGGGCTGGGTCCCTGGGGCAGCCCCAATACAAGATGCTGACCTCGGGGGCGGGGCATTCAGCGTCCTTCCCATCATATCCTCTCTGGTCCTATGTATGTAACAAAGACCCAAGATGACTAACTAGACCCATGGGTGGGTCCAGCCTGCAGCCACAAGCAGAGTGACCTCACTGATGGAGAGCAAACTGATGTCCTTGGCTTTCCTGGTGGGATTCTCAGTCAGTTGTGCTAGCTTGTGAGCAACAGAGAAAATAAAGGCTTGTTAGCCAAAGTAGACTCCAAAGACCAGCACTTTCGCCTCCCTGGGAGCTTGTTGGAAATATAGGACCTCAGGTCTCATTTCAGCCCTACTGAAATACCAATTCAAACTAACAAGTTAACAAGTCATACAGGTGATTTATATGCATGAGAGTGAGACGCATTGGCTTAGAAAAACCATATAGCACACGGAGACTTGAGACTGGTTATTATTTTAAGTCTACTGTGTGCCCAGAAATATGAGCTCCTTGGCAGATGTCAATCAAGTATATGACTGGTCCAGTCTTTTAAAGGTAGCTCATGTGTGCAAAAGCACCAGGAGGACCATGGACTGGCTTTGTGACCCACCATGTTCTGGAAAGAAAACCTTGTTCTTTTGTTGAGCCTTCTATTTTTCTTACCCCTCCACTATTTTTTTTTTTCCCCACTATTAATTCTTTACTCCCTTTATGTTGCTCTTTGCCACTTGGGTCCTAATATTCAGCTTCCAGAATTTCTTCCAACGCTCTTGGTTGCCCGATTACCTGCTTCTCCACCACCTTCCTGTTGGCTCAGGGTTTTGATGGAGATCTCACTTTTGCAGAGTATAGCAATAGGGCTTTTCTCTACCTCCATGGGTGTTGAGATGCTTACCACATTCTAAAGGGTCTCTAATCTTTGGCAATTCAAAAGGCAAAGAAGTTTTGGAGCAGAATTGCACAGTAGATCCTATTTGCTGACAAGGAAAGACAGTAATCTTAATTGGTGCCTGAATTTGGAGTCCTTGTTCTGGAATCTACTGACTAGCCCCCTTGGGTTGGGATGCTCATCTAAGCAGGAACTGAATGGCCAAGGGACAGATGCCAATGATGTTAAACCAGGTGACATGCCCTATAGTCTTTTCTTGGCGTAAGGCTCACTTCCCTAGGACTGCCAACTTAGGAGACCGCTTTGCCCAGCACGGAGTCATGGCTAAGATTGCTTAATTCCCTCCGTTCATTGCTATGGGTCAACATCCATGGTATAACCATCTGACCATGTCTTCTTAATATTTAGAAAAATGAGGATTGGGGCGCCTGGGTGGCTCAGTCATTAAGCGTCTGCCTTTGGCTCAGCTCATGATCCCAGGGTCCTGGGATTGAGTTCCACATCGGGCTCCCAACTCAGCAGGAAGCTTGCTTCTCCCTCTCCCACTCCCCCTGCTTGTGTTCCCTCTCTATGCCTGTCAAATAAATTAATAAGATCTTAAAAAAAAAAAGGATTATAAGAAACAAGCCAGGGAGTCTCCACAATCTGTCAAATGGTGGAGGGATTAAATGCTAAAATGTTCCATATGCCTTCCCTGTCCTCATTCATGTCATCAGTTGGTGGCACAGGGCATCCCCCAGCTGCCATCCCTGGCTACTGTGGGCTGCCAACATTTGAGGAAGGTTGGCCTCTTCAAATCTGAATACTTGAGATTAATGGGATTTTCTTAACTCAGACACTTAAGAATCTGTCACCATTTCCATTAAGAAAGGATTAAGGAGCACTATGATTAAGTGCTAATTACACCAATGTTCTGGTATTTTTCTCCTCTGGGTTATTTGGGTGAAAACCTCCATCCTCCCACTGTGCAACAGTCCCAACCACACGTAGCCACTTAAGTTTGAGTAAAACAGGAGATGTACCCCCTCGTTGTACCACCCACATTTGCCAGAAGTGGCCGGCAGCTACCTATAAAGGATATTTCTATCCTCGCAGGAAGTTTTCTTTCGACAACGCTGACAATAGCACAGTAGAATTTAGAACATGGCTGAGTCTTCCAAAGCTCGTTTCTCCTAAGTAGCTGGAGGACCTTGTCCAAGTCATTTGACATCCTGAAGGGCTGTTTCTACATTTGCTAATATCACCTCCTGCCCTATAGGGTAGCTTGGAGGATTAGCAACAGTGATTCTTCTGAGACTGGCTGGTGTAAGTGCTCCATGCTCCCCTCCTTCTGCCTGAGGGACCTCTCTCCCTTTGTCCCTAGATCACCTGCACCCCTGGGAGCCTGGTCTGAGCATCCAGGTCTGGCCAGGAGCTGAGAGCATTGCCTTTCCCTCAGTAGTACGCCAGGGGGAACTTGAGGGTGGGGGACGGTCCCGAGGCTCTGATTGGCATGCCTGCCCAAGCAGGCTGAGGGAGTATCTGGGAATGGGGGAGACTGGATTTTCCTGCACCCTCTGCCTGAGATCTTACCCCTCCCTGCCTTCAGTTGCTGCCAGCAATCAAGCTGGGGAAGGGGCACGATCAGTAACCATTTCTTCCTTAAGACACCGGAGTTTCAAATGAATGCTTATATAGCAGGGGTTCCCAAATCTAAGGAGCATCACAATCAGCTGGAAGGCATGTAAAAACAGTTTGCTGCCCCCACCTCGGGCCTTTCTGAGCATGCATGCTTGAGTGGGCACAAGCTGCCCACCTGCAGCTGCCTGGAGTCACCGAAGCCAGGGCGCCTTTATTTCCAAAGAGCAATTCACCTGGTATCCTTGTGCTACGTTTAACCTTGGAAGTAGTGTTTCCCTAACTGGGTTCCTGGTGAGGGAGGGGTGTAGGAGTCTAGGAATGCTCATGTTGGAAAACAGAACCACAGCCAACGTAAGGTCTAATCAGGATTTTTCCATAGAGAGAGCTTGTGGCGTTTTGAGTGGAAAGATTTTTTTTCTTTCTGTGCATAACGTTTCTTCACTTTGCAGGACATTTAAGCATTGCTGGGTCTTGCCCCTTAAATGCCAGGTGTGCTCCAGAGTCATGATACAAATCCCAAGCCATGTGCACACATTTTCAAATCCCCTTCGGGGCTGAGGGTGGGAAGTGAGAAGGGGAGGGGAGGCCAGTCCTGATAGCTTTTAGGTGAGAACCTTGGAGAGCCTGAAGACCATCAGGTTTGCCTTAAGACAGCTTAGCTGCTGCCTTTTCCGGAGCGGGGGGGCGGGGGGGGGGCGCTCCTGGGGAAGGGCTTTTCTACTCCTTCTAGGCCGCTTGGTAGGACACGGAGCTAGCCCATCTTCAAGACTCTTTCAGTGGGGCTATCTTCATGGTGGACCGTTTTGCCTGTGGAAGACAGCACTAGGGGATTCCTGGTTGCATTTTAAAGATTTAGAGCGAGCGGGAGCACAAGAAGATGCAGACTCGGCGCTAAGCGGGAAGCCTTATGTGGGGCTAGATCCAGAGACGCTGAGATCAGGACCTGAGCCGAGTGCAGACGCTAATCAGACAGAACTACTCACGCGTCCCTTTCCTAGTTGCATTTTTTTAAAATTTTTTATTTATTTGACACAGAGAGAGGGAAAGAGAGAGGTCATAAGTAGGCAGAGTCCTAGTTGCATTTTAAATGCGAGGTGGTAGTCAGCCTAGTCTCTCTATGCCTTACACCCTTCTTCCCACCTTACCCCCATTTTTGGCGGTCACGGAGAGAGAGAAAGAGATAAAGACACAGAGACAGATACTAAGATTTTCAGAGTGCCACTGCTGCCCTGGAATGGCTCCTGGCGAGCAGCAGTAGCGCTGGCTGGTGCCCCAGCTGCCCTTCTGGGATGGTGTGGAAGGAGCACCCCACCCCCAACCTGGGCATCTGGCAACGCTCAGCGGCTCAGGTAGTCTGTGCCTGCCGCCCTCCTGGAAGGCTTGTTACCGCCCCCCCTCACCCCCTTTCCCCTGGCTTTCTTGCACCCCTGCCCTGTGCAGCCTCTCAGACGTCAAAGAGGCAGATAGGAAGATTGCAGTTGCTCCCACTCCAACAAGGGGAAAAATGTAGAAAAAAGAAAATCGAGCAAAGGTCTGAGGAGGGAAGATGGTGCTCTTTTGGCCCCTCAAGCCCCATTCCCCTGCAGAAATATGAAGGGGACACAGGAAGGAGTCCCCGTTACCTCCCTAGTAGAATAGGTCAGAGTCCTTGATTTCACATTGTCTTAGAATGAGACCATTTTTCCTCTTTTTGAGAAACATAAGCTTGGCTTAACTCCTTTCTAGAGGCCAGTTTTTCCTAGGAGGATTTTTCTCTAGGATTTCCTTGACCCTTAGGCTCTGGCTGGCTCTCTCCCACTCTGCTCCGGCTCTTGCCCTCTGCCTTCCATTTATCTTCTTGCTGTGAAACAGTCCACACCTGTCCTATCATTGGTGACTCCTGGAGCTCACGGAGGCTGAACTGCCCTTGGAACCTCCTGGAAGTCGCTCTGGGGTGCTCCCAGGAGTCCCGGCCATTTGGGGCCCTCATACTGTCACACTGCTCCTGTCCATGACCCTAAGTCCTAGAGGGAACTCTGGGACACAGGATGTGACACACCTAAGATCCAAGATCTCAGAACAGCTTAATTCAGAAAAAATTCGTCATCCTAGATGCTAAAGGGGACTCAGGGCAGTCCTGGAGTCCCCTGGACCTCCCAGGGTGGGGAGAAGTCTATCAGCAGTGGCCCCAGGGAAAATCTTAGTGAAACCAGGGGGTGGCAGCAGAAGTGGCCTGGCAGAGAGCTGATTGCCAAAGTCTGTGTCAGGCACACTTACCCAGGTGGAGGCACAGGGAATGTGCCAGGGGAGGGAGGCTATATGGTCTCAGGCAACCCCCACCACCTGGCTGACCGCCTTCTCCAGCCGCCATTTTACTTTTATGGCCCCTCAGCCTGTTCTTCTTCATTCCTACTGGAAAGTTTCTCCTTTCACACTGAGGTGCAAATAATCAATGACAGCAGAGAGTAATAGTGCCCAAGACCTTTCTCCCAGCCACCCTCTCCAGATAATTATTTATGAGGGAGAATTTCAGTCATATAAAAACAGAATATTGTAACAAACCCCCATATAACCATCACCCAGCCTCGACAATGATCAACTCAGAGCCAATGCAGTTTCTTCTTTGCCCCCCAAACTCTCCAGCCCCAGTTTCATTTTGAAGCAAATCCAGGGCATCATTTCTTTTCAGTATGTGCGGGACTCTCTTGAACATTGATCCGACCATGTCACATGCAGGTTAAGAGCGGGTTAAGTGGCCTGAGAGGGTCCAGGCAGCTTGGTGGGGCTGGAGAAGGTTCTCTGCAATAGGCTACCGCCCACCTTTTCAGCTTCCATCCCTCCATCACTTAGCAGACCCTACTTAACCTTCTAGCCACACCAAATATTGTTTCCCTAAATGCCACACTTCTTTCTCATCTGTCCCTTGGTACAAGATCCTCTAGCTAGACTTATGGCTCCCCCCTGCCCCAGCTTCGTGGCCATCGTCTCTCTGTAGATTTCCCTGAATTCTGAGATAGAGTTGATCAGGTCCCTCTCTGGGCTCCAATGGCATGCAAACACCCATTTGGAGCACTTATTTATGGAAGATCGCTTACTCTAAGGTAGGCACTGTTCTCGGGGTATTCCAAATCATTATGAACTGATTTAACTCACATAAAACAATTCTTATGAGGTTATAGATGGGAAGAGAGAGGCACGGAGAGGTTTAGGTCACCCAACTAGTAAGTGGGCAGAACTGGGGTTTCAAACCCAGGCTATCTGGTTTCTTAATCACCCTCTAAGGCTGCTTATTCTAGTAAAAGCCCTGTATTTGTCACATACTTATCGCCTTCTACAAGCCATGAAGTCTTCTAGAACAGGGACTGGGGCTCACTCTCCTTGGGCCCCCAGTGCTAATGCCTGAATTCGGCCACTGGATGCGGGCTGGTTTTACATGCAGAATTTGAAGAAGCCTGCAGGTGTTTCCGATGTGCCCTTTGAGGGGAGCCTCTTGGTTGAGAAGCACTGAGCCGGAGAGAGAAGGCACCAAGACAAAATTTTCGCCAATAGTCCGGGATGGAGGGGGATCTTGAGAATCTTGGGGACAGGGTCTTTCTCCCATCTCCCTAGGCCAACGGGAGTGACAAGCATTACTTTTCTTGTGGAAAACATTTTTTTCTTTTCCTTTTCCCCTTAAGTCTAGTGGAACTATTACGGGGATTGATTGCACATTTGAGCAAATTCCTGCGAGGAGACAGGAAAGCATGAATGTTTACAACCTTCTCTGACCTGATTCTATTTCAAGGACACGGGTCATTAGCTGTTGGGAGCAGACAGAGTGGTATGCATTCCTTCCAACTGTTGTAACCAAATTTAGACATTACCTTTTTTTTTTGGTCCCTGAGGTGTTGTTATTATTTAGTGGAAATTCTATTATCAAATCCCAGCAGCAGAAACCTTTCTTTTCTTTCTACACAGTTCTCACTAATTAGAAGCTGTCATTATTCACTTGCTGGCTATAACCTAACTAATGACCTGACTTAAGCCTTTTAAATGAGAAGACTTCTTATCATGGTTCCCTAGCAAAGAATGTAGACAAAATAAAAACCAGACCGTAATATCCAGTTGGACGGTTTACTAGTGTGACCTCGGGAAGGTAGCACTACCTATTTCACTCTAATTTTCCTCATTTATTGGTTGGGCTAGAATGTGACAGGTTTGATCTTGCATGCCAGGAGCACTGATGGGTACTGGCCGCCTGGAATGCTCGGCTGGAAAGTGTAGTGGGAAATGGTGCTGTGATTGATTTTTGATGTCTGCTGAGGGCTAGGAAGCGTGAGTGGTGAAATTCACCAAGTGTTTGCCAACTCTGGGTTTGCAAGGTCCCGGGGCTGTCCCCGTAGAGATATACAGAATGTGTTTAATGCGTGAGCTGGCCTGGAAGGCAAGATCAACCAAGCAGGAGGTTCGTGTTTCCAAGTGTTATTTGCAAAAGATGTGGAAATCCCAAAGCCTCCAAAAGATGTGGAAATCCTGTGGGCTTTGGTACATCCCAGAATTTTTTATGTCCTGGGTGAGCCTGACACCGAGAAAGAGATTCCCTCCGGGTATTTGTTAGTAACTGAGGTAGGCTTTTAGATCCCCGGGTCCCAGACACATTGCTGAGGGTAGGTGGGAGGCTAAGCTCCATGGCATCCCAGGTCTTCTGATGTGTGTAGTGAGTGTCCAGATATCCCTATAAAGGACCCACTTAAGATATCGTCTCAGTCTTAGAGACGTTCTAGAACTTGTTCAAAGTCACATGGGATGGGGAGGAGGGAGTGGACATATACTAAAAGGATACTATGACCCATACACTTCATGGATTAGTAAGTCATTCTTTCCAACAAGCTCTGGTGGGGGGGCGGGGAGTAGGAATACAGTAGTATTATTTCATAGACAAGGAACTGGTGATGCAGAGTCATTGAGAAAGTAACCTGCAGGTAAGAAGACGTGGACCAAAGTCAGTCTTTCTGACAGTTCTGGACTCTGATCACTGAAGACTTTGGAAAGACTTCTTAATGTTTGGTAATTGTCAATGCATTCGGACCCCAGTATCCTGGTATTTGTGACTAGGGAGTGTTTTTTTTTTTAACCAAACATTAATTATATGGGTGTTTATAGGCCAATTGCTAACATAAATAGTTGCAAAGGCAACTTCTTCCATAACTTTTTATTTCTACAAATGTAATTTATAAAATTTAATAAAGATTACCCTTGAGACACATTTTCCTTTAGTGCTTTATAAGTTAATCAAATACATACCATAATAGATTTCATTGATGTTGTTTAAATAGTTCTTTTAGCGTTACACTTTAAGCTCAGACTACACTCAGAAACAAGTTTCAAAAATGGTATTATAAAAGCATGGGGGTAGTAAAAAAAAAAAAAGGAAAAAAAAAAAGCAACCCGAAACAGCAACAATTAAAAAAAAAACCCATGCAGGCTTGCTGTGCTGTGGGAAATCATGTTTTCACTGCCATAAATCTTTACTGAGGCCGAACCTAAAAAGTAGTCCTAAAAGGTGCAGGCATTTTGGAAAAACTACAGCAATTCCAAGGTATACTATGGTTTTTTCTTTAGCAACATAACCTCCAAAGAGTACAATTTATTCTAGAGTTGCAAATAAAAAAACTGAAGGAAAACTTGAATATTTTTGGTAAAATTTAGATCTGTAAAAGTTGTACCAATAAAAACTGAGTTCAGTCAAAATCCTGGAGAAGATTCTGTTAAAAAACATTTAATTGAGTAAATTAATGAATAAATTAATTTTAGATTTTATTTATTTATTTGACAGACACACAGCAAGAGAGGGAACACAAGCAGGTTGAGTGGGAGAGGGAGAGGCACGAGGGGCTTGATCCCAGAACCCTGGGATCATGACCTGAGCTGAAGGCAGAAGCCTAATGACTGAGCCACCCAGGAGCCCCTAATCAAGTAAATTTAAAGACCAGATTGGCTTTATTAAACAATTCATAGATCCTGCAACATCCCATCTAGCAAGTAGAGGGGAGCGCCAACTGAGCTAAACAAGAGAAAGGTTTTTAAAGGCAGAGAGAGGGTATTTAAAAAAATAATTTATTGGCAAGGAATGCATTATGTAGACAAGGTTGCCCTCTTAAGGGTGGTGGAAAGGGTCTAGCAGTAAATTTCCTAGCATTGGCTAGGAAATTCCATGTTGACTGGCTAAAGATTACATTCCTGAGGGGTTGAAACTGCAGTTAGGGTAGGTATTAGGTCTTGGTTTAATGATTTAGGACCTAAACCTACATGATGCTATTTTGGGCTTATGGTTTTCTTTTTAACAATTCCCAACAGCTATTCCCAACAGTAACTAAAGTGGGTAAAAATTCTGATATGAATCCAAAACCAAAACTTACTTGATGAGTTGAGTTCTTGTTTTATTTTATTATAGTTTTAAAGATTTATATATTTATTTTAGAAAGAGAAGGAGTGAGTGAGTATGCGGGGTGGGGAGGCAGAGAGAATCCTGAAGCAGACTTCCTGCTGAGCAGGGAACTGATGCGAGGCTCGATTCCAGGACCCTGAGGTCATGACCTGAGCCTAAATCAAGAGTTAGACGCTTAACCGACTAAGCTACCCAAGTGCCCCCTATTTTAAAATTTATACAGAAAGCAATGTTTCTGTGAAAATTTCAATAAAAGTTGTTAGAAATTGTTCCCTATAGACAACTGAGGAAAGATTTTAATCAACCTAATGAAAGTTACCTGAAATCAGCCCTGGTGAAACTAGCATTAATGTCATTGTGACGGAAATACTTACATTCTCGAACATAGATAAAAAATACCATGGAGGGTTGGTGCTTGGGTGGCTCAGTGGGTTAAAGCCTCTACCTTCGGCTCAGGTCATGATCTCAGAGTCCTGGGATCAAGCCCCACATCGGGCTCTCTGCTCAGAGGGGAGCCTGCTTCCCCTTCTCTCTCTGCCTGCCTCTCTGCCTACTTGTGATCTCTCTCTCTGTCAAATAAATAAATCTTAAAAAAAAGACAAAACCATTGGGGCCGTAAAACATCACCGGATTGAATGCATGCTAAAATATCTGTGCCTTTTCCCTAAATATAAAGCAGTTCCTAAATCCTCGTCTCTGAGAAGCGGGATTCATTTTGGAAGGAAGGAAGATGAGAACAAGCATGAATTTTAGGCTTTCCTTAATGTTGACTATTTGCCCTTAGGCCATAAGTTATGGTGGCAGAGAAAAAGACCTTTTAAATCTTCCTCTGGGGAGAAACCCAGCTATGAGGACAATGCCAATGGACATTCATTAAAGAGGTCACCTTGGAGCATGATTTTGGGGATGTGCTATTCTGTGTTTGTGGGTTGCAGAAGTTCCTTCAAGAGAATGGCCAAGCTTTGCCCAGGGAGAGACCCAGAAACCCAAGAGAGGCAGACACCTCAGAGCCAGACTGTATGTGGTAAAATGCCCATCCATGTGGAATGGACCAAAGGAGGAGTCCCAAAGTTTAGCTTCAGTAGTTTCTTTTCACATGGAGACCATTTAAAAATTGCATTTGTACCTCTGCACTGCAGTGGGTGGGGGATAAGAGATACGTGTGTGCTTGCGTGCGCATGTGTGACAGAAAGAGATAGAGCACATGACCAAGCTGAAAAGGTAACATTGGCTGAAGTATTTCCACCTTGATGTTGCAGATTGAATTCTACCCAACAGAACTACAGTGGTTCTCAAGCAGGGGACAGTTTTACCCCCCTCAGGCCCCTCCCCCCCAGTTATGTTTGACAATGTCTGGAGACATTTTTTAGTTTGTTGAAACTTTTACCTAATGGATAAAAGCCAGGGATATGCTAAACACCCTATAATACATAGGACAGCACCCACCAACAAATAATTTTCCAGCCCCAAATGTCCACGGTGCCAAGGTTGAGAAATCCTATGATGGAGATACCAAACTCATTCATTCAGTTGCAGCTAGTGTGCATGTACTTTTTTATGGAAAAGTTTAAGTTTAGGGACACCAGAAGAGGTCCAACGCTTGATTGATTTTGGTGTTTTCACCCTGCCTTATGGCTTGTATGGTCCATAACTGTAAGTCCTGGGACTTGGGGTGATGATGTAGCTCATGGAAGAAGGTGACAAGTGATCCTTATGAGCTCAAATTTGGGTAATGGAAGGACTCAGATTGAGTTTAATATTCTGACATTGTGTGGTCTTGGGCATGTTACTGAACCACTCTGGGCCTCCCATTTCTATTTGTAAAATGAGAATAAAATGGTACCTAACTCAGTGAGTTGTTATAAGGATTAAACAAAATGTATACAAAGTATTTAGCATTAGTGCACACATAGTTGTGTTTAATAAACACATAGTTTATTAACACATAGTTGTTAATAATATGTCTATATTTGCGGTCAGGACAAAGTTATGAACAGAATGAAGACTCCAACCAAGCAATAAAGAGCTTAGTCAAATATAACCCAGAGGTATAGAAAAACTGGCTGAAACTCAGGTGGGGCTGCAAAATTCACCTATTCAAATGAAGAGACAAAGCTTTGAAAGAGATTTCAAGTTTAAAAAAAAAAGTCATGGTAATCATGCTTGTTGGATTGCAAAATTAAACCCCAGAGGATGGGCTGGGGCTTGGCGAGGAAGGGGCTTTCCATGAATATGAAACAGATTTTTTTTTAAAGATTTTATTTATTTGGCACAGAGAGAGAGATCACAAGTAGACAGAGAGAGAGAGGGAAGCACGTTCCCTGCCAAGCAGAGAGATGTGGGGCTTGATCCCAGGACCCTGTGATCATGACCTGAGCCAAAGGCAGAGGCTTTAACCTACTGAGCCACCCAGGTGTCCCATGAAACAGATTTTGACTTGCAGTCTGAGTGCTACGTGACTACTGTTGGCTCCTGTAGGGTCATCTTGTATATAGGGATCATGGGTCATGTTCTGGGATCCACTCTCTCAATGATTGTGACTCAGGCTCAGTCATTGCATCCTTATAAAGATGGCGGATCTGCTCATTAGTAAGGTGATATTGAAATATAGCAATAATAAAGTAAATCGAATGGATGCATTAACATTTTGGTGTGGTTTAGGAATAAGTTTTCTAATCATTGGGATGCTTGGTGTGCATTTGTGTTTTAAGATATTTTAAACAAATCTGGCATATCAGATAATCAGATTAAAGTTTGAAATGTGTAACTGATGTTAGACTCATGATATTCATTTTAAAGATATAGTAGATTTTTATTATTGGTAAATAGTATTTAAGTTTAGGCAAAAACCTGGTTTATGGTATTTTGTTTGACAGATTAATAAGAATTGCCGAAGTGCATAAGGAAGATGTTGTTTTTTTAGGTCTGTCAGGCTTCTGGAGTATTTCAGAAAATTGGGTATGTTAACTATAACATTTAAAAAGTGCCCGAGGGAATTGAATTTATAAGTGAGGTTAACTATCTAGAATTTAATCTTTTAAACTTATCAGCTACTTGAGTATAATCAAAGAAAATAATGACTGAATTCTTATTTTTATGTAAAATATTAGATTTATAACAAGACTTCTAAACTGAACTGAAAGGCTTAGGGAACACTAGGCTTTTAAATTTACAATTTCAATATATTTAATTAATAAAAATCCAATTGTTTGTATAATCCTTTCAACATACGAGGGTCCGTCAGACATTTCAGGGCTCAAATGACATTAGTAAGTATTCAGTAGTTATAATGAATAGTAAGTACTGCTTGCCTCTTTGTCCCTTTGAATCCCTGCAATGCAATATCTACGACTGTGTATCTATTTCTTGAGACCTGAGGGTCCTGATTAGCTGAAGGCAAGGATCATTCCAAAAACAAAACAACATTTTTTTTTGGAGTTGATAATTTTATTACTATTATTTTTCACACCGAGGAGATTTAGTTACATAAAGTGATATTCTATGGTTGATTACCAGTAGTAGAAGCACAAAGGTGTGGAAAGTGTAACAGGAACACAGTGAAGAAACAAACGCCCTTTATCAAGTGAACAAACATATTACTGCAAACAGCCTATGTACAAATAAATATAGCTTTCTATGTACAGACATATTCACAGAGAATAAACTGACGCAAAATCTCCATACATCTGTCATCCAGTGAAAACTGCGCGTAATAAACAAAACACACAGAAAATGACAAAAATAATTTGGAAGTGCATCAGTTGGATTCTTGTTGGGGGTAAAGATAGGGGTTAAAATGCTGCTTTAAAATGGAGGCAAACAGAGGAAGCGGGGGATGACATCGATCCCTAAAAAGATGCCTTACAAAAATGGCATTCTGAGATTTTTAATGTAATCTGTCCAAAAAAGGGTTTATGTGTTCTGGGACAAATGGCTACACTGGGGTCAGCGTTGACCACATTTTGTCTGTTTTCACCCATCTGCAAAGAACAAAAGTCTAATGTATCTTTCCTCTTGGGCTAACAGCAACTGCATTAATCTAGGAAGGAGCTTTTGCTATTCCAATTTGTAATGGCTCTTTGAGACTGTGGATTACTTGGAGATAGAAGCTCTTGCCTCTGGAGCTTTCTCAGGCTCGAGGAAGGAAATGCACTGCAGTACAGGGTGATAAAGAGAGGTCCAGCTCATTTCTCCTGGGCTAGATTGCTGGGCACAAATATGGACTTTGTGTGCAATACTCAACAGGGCTGTATGTCCACAGAACCCCCTTTTCCAGATGGAGAGTCTCTGCCCTTTGGAGAAACTCTTAAGACCACAAAACAGTCCCCAACAAGAGCTTCACTGGCTCTAGGTCTAGACCCTCTATCTTAGGGCAAATGGCCATTTAAGCATCAAATCGATGGGGTCATTCAATTTAATGTACAGGTTTATATTGATTATTTAGGCACCCAGTTGTGGTGAGTATTTCTAGGCTATTAAATGCTTTTTGGTCATTCTTTTAGCTTCCCCTTAAATTAGACAGTTGTGATCAAGTGAAATATTAAAAGTTTTTAGTTGTGGGGCCCTCTGTGTGTATATCTAAGTAGCCTACCATACTGGTCAGAACTTGTGTATTTTAGCAGAAACGGAGTGCATTATGAAGTCTGTCATTTTCTGTGTCTTCCCAAGGAAGATTTATAATGTTGGCATAGGAAATTATCGACAAATTATTTATCTATATTTGCCATTTTTATAAGGGAACTTTTTAGGCCCATCCTACATTTATATAAAAGCTCAAACCTTAAATTTCCCAGGTATGTATTTGCCTAATTATCCATTTCACTCTCTGAATGGGTGAACCTTGCTTTACATAACAAATGGATTCCTGAAAAATAATAAATCTATAATTTAGAAAGAGAAATACTTTCAATATAGTATGAGAACTTGCTATTTAAAGAAACTGTGTCACAAGCTACTTTGAAGATGAAGAATGCCTTTGTGAAATGAACAGTTTCTTTCATTTTCAGAGTTTTATTAAAGTACACATCCAAAATTTATCAGTAGGTTAGGATTGTCTAGAACAATAATTGTATGCAATAAAAAACAGAACAGATAAACTCCAATTTACAACAAACAATACAAAACAGGAATGACTCATGACTGCTTATTGACTGGCTATATTCAGAAGCCCTGAATATATGTATTATTGGTATTTTATGGCTTTAATTAAGACAATTGTCTCTTATGAAGTACTATAAAGTGCAATATTAAAAAATTAAAAACCCAAAAGGCATCCATTGTCCTTCAGTTTTATCCTGATGAGAAGAATTGGGAGATCCATTTAATTAAAATGTCAAGGAATTATCTATCCTTATTGCATGCATGTAAATTGATCCTAAAAATTATTTAAGTCAGGGATTCAGACTTAACTCATTCCTTTGTGTGTGTGTGTGTGTGTGTGACATGATTTAAAACATTGATATTCTCTTTCAGTGAGCTGTTTTAAGAACTGTCAGTCCAAAGGCCTTTGGTACTTACGGACCCATTATAAAGGAACGTGCAGCCCAGTATGTGAGAATGCAGGAGCAAATTCTCATCCTTTTGGGGATGGTAGCCCATTTTCCTGGGCCAGGACCCAATCTACAACCATGCAATTCCTATCCAACCTAGCACACGAGGAAGGAAATGCACTGCAATACTGGGTGATAAAGAGAGGTCCAACCTATTCTGCTATTTTCTATGGACGTGAAAATATAAATTCCTTTTGGTAAATCAAAGCAGGTAGAACATCTGAGTGATTTCCAGTGGAATCGCCCCCACTCTGAGTTCTTTGCGAGTACGGACCTTAAAAATGAAGGTCATGAACTTGACCTTCCTCCTTGGGCCTCATGATCATGCCACATCCCATGTTCATATTTTTCTCCACTGGCTAAATGCCTGTTAGTGCTGTTGTATCAAGGTCTATGGGTGCTTGGAAGGTATTTCTGTGACTCTACTCTTTTATGGTCGTGAATTCTGTTCGCATTGTAGTAGCAATCAGGAGGGATTTTTTTCCCCTCCCTAAGGAATCATCAATTACATGGAACAGAAATTGTTGGGGGCAGGTGCCCAGCATTTTTGAATATTCACATTAATGAGGAGGTGCAGAAAATGCTCACTGGACTTGCCAAGTGCAAGCAAACCAAGGACTGGTGGTAAGAACCTCAAAGGGGAGTGAGCGCTGGGTCCACTCTGTACTTGAAAACTGGAAGTGACGTTAGAAATAAACAGATTGGGACTCAAAGAGGCCGAGTGGAGAGTGGCTCATAGTAGGAACAATGGCTAACCAAATGCATCCGGGCAGGCTGAGAAACACACCGGCTTCATTTCAGTGTCTTGGAGAGGAGAAACAGAAGTGATAAGGAAGAGAAGATGAATGCGAGTTAGCAATGAAGTGTGACTTCCTAAAAGTAAGAGCAACAGAGGGATGCCAAAAAAGGGAGCAAAGCATTAGGTTTGCGACAGGACAGTCAGCTCTGTTCAGAACCGACTTGTGTCATGGCTCGTCATAAGGTTCTACGATTTAGGTGTACCCTAAAGCATTAAAAAAGGTGGAGTAGAGAAGAACTATACAAATTAAGAAGGTTAGGAAAAGACTCTGAAATAAAACTCTAAAGATACTTTCGATGAAAACAGAAAGGGTCACAGAGTGGCAGCTCCCAACTGTTTCAGGGGTACAAGGTAAAGGGGTACAGTTCTTTTCTGGCCCCCCAAAAAGACATAGAGTCATCAATTTGTTGGGCTAGGGTTAACTTGCTGGCTGTTAATGTTAATAGCTGATGAACCCTGGCTCTGCAGGGAGCACCTAAGCCAGGACCCCTCTCCTAGGAAACAACTGTCCTGATGAAGGTGATAGGTTGGACGAACTATCTTAACAGAATTAAGCCTTTGGCAAACTCAGCGCAGATTTCATGGCAGTCTTCCAGACTTAGGTAGTTATCTGTTTTTTGTTTTTGTTTAAATTCTTTAAGGTTTTCCATTCTGTCAATCAATCATTTAGTGAAAGTGCCCTGGTTTAATTTAGTGTTCTATGCAGTTTCCCTTGTACTCTAATTTGAACAGAGATGTCTCTCCAGCCATAAATACAGGGTCATTTTTGTTTCTATAAAAACTGGCTGACTTGTGGATTCACTTTATCATTTTTAGCTCTCTCTTTCTGTTTTTAAAGGACACGTTCACCAGTCACATGAAAGTCTACCGTGGAATTCAGGTGGTTCTGAGCAAGGCTGGTCCCCCAGGGGGTACGGAAGGCATGGAAAACGGCAGCAGCAGACTTTGTTTGGAGGGGGGGTATGTAGGTGGGAAGACGTGTTATTTCCATACCAAACAGGAGGGTACGTACCTCTGCTTTCTACAGATGCCTGAATTCTGGCAATCACATGCCATAACCCAGGGAGTTTCAAAGCTCCCAGTGAAGCCCATGGGGGTGGTGGTGGGGGGAACCAACAAAAAAACCGAAAACCAAAACCAAAACATTGCAATGTTGTAATGATAAGTAATAGACTGGTGAGCAGAGTTCTTTATCGCTTTTCTTGTTTGTTACATAGTTCAAAGAATGCAAGCTGTGAAATTAACAAAGATACACAAAGAGACAGAGGCAAGAAGCTAAGCGGAAATAGCTGGGCAGGGGCACATGATCTTTCTGTCCCAAGGCTTTCTAGAGAAGGGAAGATATTTTCATCTGGGACTCTATGCCGGTTCTTATAATTGGTTGAAAAAGCCTGGAATCTGTAACTGTTTTAAACTACGTGGGAGATATATATCAGTGTGACACTTGTTTTCTCGGGAATTGTAGTAAAAGTAAATACATTTTTCCTTTCTTTTCTTATGCTTCATCTCCCCCTCCCCCCACTAATTCTCTTTTAATGGCAAAGCCCTTACTTACTAATTAAAGACAATATCACTGGGGGAGGTTGAGGAGTTGAGGATGTGTCTTTTTAAAAATATTAAGCCAGGTGCTTATGTGAGATCTGGCTTAGCCAGAATGAGCATTAGCTTCTAAATCAAGCCTTCAGGAGATAGCTGATTTCCCCAGAAATCACCCTGAGGACTGTTTCCCTTTATTTCTTCTGGAATGGAGCTGCCACTTCTAATATGGCCACTTAATTGCTGGAGTAACAATCTGTCCGGGTGCAAGGAAGCATGGCATCTTCGTAATCTTGTTTGTGTGTGTGTGTTGGCAGGTGCAGGGAAGAAAGCATACGGAAGTTTCCAGAAATGCTTGTATTCCGATAGGTCATCAGACTCCCGTCACGTATTCTGACCCAGCAATCTCAGCCGAGCATGGAGCGGAAGTCCCCTCTTCTCCAACTGTGTCTCTGGCCAGCAGCTCTAGCTGTTGTCATTTGCTTGGTCAGCTTTCTGTTAAGGTGGATTGGGGGGTGGGGTGGGGGGTTGGAGGGGCACTTCCCTTTATGGCTCATCGCCCATCTCCCTGTTAGGGAGGAGTTTAAGAGCTGTGAGTGTCGGTGGGGGTTTGCCAACTTTTCCCTGCCTAGGAAGGGATGTACATTAATATTATCAAATGTCTCATCAGTGAGGCAGCTGTGTTTTGCTGAAAGGCCTCCAAAGCACCTGATTCATGTCTTCCCTAGAAAATAAATTATAATGGCCCCCGTCAGGTGGCACCTGTTAGAAGCCTTACAATGCATTTTCCCTGACTATGAATCCGTGCCTGCCTCTTTTTATAATCTTCTGGGCCAGGCTTTAGGATATTCTGCCACATTTGCCAAATTGACAAAAAGCCCTACGCTTTGGTCTGTGCACGTGTTCTGTGGCTTCCTGATCTGGGCTCAGGGCAGGTCCCAGAAGACTGCATAGACGCCATCTCACTGCCAGCTTCAGTGCTTCAGGAACTAGTCAGGTTCAGAAGGCAGCTGGACCCAGCACGGGCATTTCCAGATAGAATTTAGAACGTTCTACCTGGGCATTCTCAGTTTGAGCCAGCTTGCTCTCCTGTGCAGGGGCTGCCTAGGGCCACAGGCGAGGTGACAGCAAGCAAGACCTGCCTGGTTCCTGGGGCTGACTGGAACCCTCCAGGCACGGCTTGTTTGTTTTAGATTGAGAAGAAGAAGGTGGTTCTAGAATTTTCGGTACTTATACACCCTGCTACAAGAAAGCAAAGAATATCTGTAGCCTAAGCTTTTCTGTTGTGTATTCTCTGCCTGTATGGTCAGCACTGGGGCTACTGCTGCCCACCTCCATAGGCTGTAACTCTACTCTTGGAGTGGGAACGTATATGGGGTAGGGCTGTACTGTGCAGGTCTGTACATACACGTGCCCAGAACAAACCTTAAGAGATCAGAAAGAGATGTTCCCTTTGGTTGGTGGTGTGCGGGACTTTTGTTTTCCTTCATTAGGACAGGCTTGATGTGCCCTGCTTTTGAATCCTGAAGGTGACAGGTCAGAGGGTGATGATGTAGCTTGTGTACATACAGATCTGGTATAAAGATATATTTATATATGTATACATACAGGCATGCAGGGGAAAGTGCTAGAGATGACCTGCTCAGGAAAGTTCTTTCTTAGAATTCTGTTAGTGATTTGAAGGCTTTTAAAGCAGTCTTGAAATTGCTTTCTTGAAAATGCAATTCTTGTATTCTATACACCGCTCTCTGGACTTAGCCTAGCCCAACACATGACCTCATAGACACATCCCGAGGACAGCAGTGGAGGGGAAGGGGCCTGCCTACCAGGCAGCCAGGGAGCACGGCTGTTGTATGTCGTGCTCAGTGCTCCTCATGGGGGCCGGAATGGGCTCATAAATCCTGTCTCCTCAAGTGCAACTTTTAACAGCCACAACATTTCCTGTGACGCGGAGCTCCTGAGGCAAGTGAAATGCTCTGTGGCCGCTTGGATGGGTCTTCACTGTGAGCTGGAAATGACTGGGAAGGAGTGCAGGGGCGGGGAAACGTCCACAGAAGCTGGAACAAGGCTGGGGCTACCGTGGGCCTCCCTCATCCTTTTTGGTTTCATGCAGTTGATCCGCCTCTTAGTTAAAATCACCTAAACCTTCCTTCAAATAACAGCCCAGCCAATACCTATTCACGCAGTAACCTAGTTTGCTCCCCTTTAAGTAAAGTGCGGGGTGGGGGTGGGGAACCACCACAGGTTTTGACAAAAAGTTCATTTACCTACTCTCTTTCCCTCTAAGGAAGTAGCACAGATTCTTGCCTCAATACAACACTCTGCCCTTGATGAAGATGCGGGCTTTTCCCACGCAACTGACCACTGACTTCGCAAAGCCTGAGAGACTGGAAGGCTGGCTCCCCTGTGGCAGCCATCTTGCTTCTTTGTTTTCCCAGAAAGCCTCGGTCCCGGAAGCGACTTCCGCTTGCGGGTGAGGAGCGGTGATGGGCGCTGTCTGTTACCACCTTGTGCTGTGGAGGGAGCTGGGGTTTTGTGGAAGGAGTACTGAGCTTGATCTGGGGCTGTCAGGTCTCCCTCCCTCTGTATTTAACTGTGAGTTGTGCCTCCTCTCTCCTTGTGTTAGGAGGTACGACGTGCCCACGGCAGAATCACAGCGGGCATCAGGGATACAATACACTAGAGACAAGCACACATTTCCTATAGTTGCCCGGATATGCCATGGGCCGCCTTGGGTGGAAGATGAGTGCAGAATAATGGGCCATCCTCTATTTACTTTTTCAACTGATTGGAAGGAAAGCATGACTTGGGGGAATAAGAAACTCTATTTTTTCATTAGTTGAGTTTGCCTCCCACTCCCCTCCCGCGATGTTTTTCATTTTCTATGGACATAGACCTGAGAAATGATACAAGGTGTTAAACAGAATTGGGGGGAATGAATGCAATTAAACAGAATTGGGGGAATGAAATGAAAATGTCACACAAATGCTGAGATCCAACCTCTGGAGTGACTGGCTTGAGGGCAGTGTGAAGAAGTCTTCAATGGACTCTATACTCAAAACAGTCCCATATGGGGTCCCGGATGGAAGGAGAGACAGAGATTTTGCACGGGCTTTAACCAAATCCTGGTCCTGGCACCACTAGACGGAGGACTCAGAAACCTTACTGAGTACGCTGAGTGTGCAAATGCCTTTCCAAACATCTCTAAGCTATCTCAAGCCAAGCAGTATTGATTAGAATCAGTTTAGTTCTGTTGGTGGAATAATGATTTCTTTAGATACCGGAGCCCTTTATGAACCAGATGCTTTAAAGAACTACGCCCTTACATTCCCATTAGGTGGCAAGTTCCACTGAGCCCCTCTACTCGATGATATTTCTTAGTACATATGGCAGGCTCTCTTGGCAGGCATTTTGATTATATGTGAGCCCTTAGCATCAAAATACGCCTAAAGGACAATCACAGCTAGACTTGCCCCCTCTTTTTGGGATGGTAATGGGACATGCATTATAACAATATAGGTTCAGTTTATATAATCTTGTTGTCTTAGAAGAGCACTAATTTGGTTTGCAGTTATATTTTCTACTTGCATGCTGGGGCAATATATTAAAAAAATTTCAAAAAACGCAACCCTGGTCACTTCTCCCCTGCTCCCTCCCCACCAAAGCAATATCCACCCAGTCTGGGTTTTACCTCTGTCTGTCCCAAGTAACCCCATGGGTTTTGGTCAGTGTGTCCCAGTGGGGCTGGGCAGATAGTCTTCACTGTTTGGCTGGTGGGAATATTTTGGAGATCTCATCTCAGGATCCCTATAGGCCCTCTCCACCAAGCCCTCCCTCCTACAACAGATTTCTCTAAAATATCCACCTTACCAGGTGGGATCCCACTAAGTCCAAGGTAGGCTGAAGGTCACAGCAATGATTCTATTAGTTTACCTCTTGCAATTAAGAGGTAAAGCTCAGACTGAAGGTTGATGTCCCTCTTCAAATAGGTGCTATAAATATACTAGAGCTATCCCTGAAAAGATGCATTTGTATTTATATATATATGTGTGTGTGTGTGTGTGTGTTTATATATATATATAAAATTTTTCTTTGTATACAGGTACATATTACTCTATAGGTAGGAAAGGAGAGGTATAATACAGGAACAGGCAGGGGTGTGTTCATGTGCATCTATTTATAATTTGTATATTTTTTACGTATATAGAGAGAGAACCTCTGTCATTGTTTGCATCATTACAATGAATGTACCTCCGACCAGCGAGGAGTACCTGTCAGTAGTGAATGGAGAGAAGCCCCAAATGGACGGTTCTTGCGTGATCTCTTGCATGAAGCTGTTTTGGTAGGCAAGGTTGGCAGCAGCTTGTGAAATGAGTGGGCCCAGTGTGAATCCATCCATCCTCAAGTCCGCCAAGGAGGGACACTTTGAAATGCCCATGGCCGTGTGTGCCAGCTGCCTCCTCTGGAGAGGTCAAGGAGCCTAGAACCCAGGGCGGGGAGGGACCATCCATGCTGTTAGTTCAAGATATGGCTTTTCCTACTAAATGGAGACAGGGCACACAAGAATTCTGTCTTCTAGGAGGACACTGACCACCAGGAACACAAAGTAGAGGCCAAACATGATGAAGCCCAGCACTTTGTTCATCCGCCATTTGCAGAGAGCAATGGAGAGGATGACGAAGAGCAGCATGATGAAGAGGAGGACGATGGCACAGAAGAGGCCGTTGCTGCTGACCGCCACTGGTTGGAACTTGTGAATGATGGTGTACAGGAGCCAGGGCAGTGGGAGCCTGTGAGGGATAGACGGGGGAGTGGTCAGACATGTTGAAGAAGCCATACTGGCATAGTGTCGGCTTCTTGGAATCTATAATCCGAGGAGGGTGTCTGGTTAGGTTCACTATGACTTGTGTGAGGTCGGCCTAGGAAATCACATAAGGAAGTTGAGTGACCTTCAAAAACTTTTATCTATTTCCTGACTGAATTAGGGAGAAGAGAGAAGTTATTCTATGGTTGAGTAAGATCAAAGCTGTGACCACTGCAGGTGATTTTTAAATAAAATTTTTTTTTATTTATTTAAAGTTTGATTTATTTGAAAGAGAGAGAGAGAGAGAGACAATCGGGGGGTTAGGGCAGAGGGAGAGGGAGAGAGAGTCTTAAGCAGACTACACACTGAGCCTGGATCCCGCCTCGGGGCTTGATCTCAGGACTCTGAGATCATGACTTGAGCCAAAATCAAGAGTCCCATGTTTAACCCACTGTATACTCAGGTGCCTTTATTTACTCATCTTTAGAGAAACAGAGAGAGCAAGCATACGTGGAGGAAAGGGCAGTGGGGGAGAGAGAGGGAAAGGGAATCTCAAGCTCAGAGCTCAGCATGGACTTGATCCCAAGACCCTGAGATCATGACCTGAGTCCAAACCAAGAGTGAGATGCTTCTCCGACTGAGCCAACCTCACACTCCAGAAGACTAGTAAGATCACTGCAGGTGATTTCTGAATGTGATTTGAAATAATTGTGTGTTTCTTTCTTACCCTAAAAAGGAAAGCTGGAAGATTTGTTCAGGGCAGGAGAAGGAGCAAACAAATGGAGAAAAGGCATAGAAATCAGTGGTGAAAATGGCAACATTATATTTAGGGATGGAGACAAGGAATAGCAATGACTTAATTAATAATCTACCAGCCAGTAAAAATAAATGGTACATGATTTAGCTGTGTGAGATTTATTTTGGAAAAGACGGGATAACCTTTTGACTAAAAATTGGTCTTCCTGAAAAATCTGAGGAAGACAGTATCTTAAATTTGTGATGTGATTTTTAAAAACTTTCTTATATATTTTTATTATTTTTTTAAAGATTTTATTTATTTGACAGAGAAGGAGAGATTACAAGTAGGCAGAGAGGCTGGCAGAGAGAGGGGGAAGCAGGCTCCCTGCTGAGCAGAGAGCCCGATGCGGGGCTTGATCCCAGGACCCTGAGATCATGACCTGAGCTGAAGGCAGAGGCTTTAACCCACTGAGCCACCCAGGCACCCCTCTTATATATTTTTATACCTGCTCTTTACCTTTGCATTTGACTTCTAAAAATCTGGTAATATCTTTTGTTTTCTATCCAGAGTGGCGATTCTGGAAGACATCAGAAAAGCCAACTGTCAGGTGCCCCTTGGGAGTGAGTTAGGACTCTGAGTGAGAGGAAAATGGCTGACAACATGTGACCCATGTGGCCTGTGCATCTCCAAGCGGCTGGGTGAGATGCAGTGCTATCCATTGAACCTAATGACGGAACATTGGCTGGGGAAACATGGACCCAGCCGCCTAGCTGGTTGAGGCTTCTGCAAGGTCTTAGCCTTTGGCTAATGAGATTCGGTTTTGGCCTGACCTCAGAGAAACGGAAGATGAGGTGCTCTTTTGGAGCACGAAGTTCTCCAGAGGAAAAGCAAATAGCTTGAGAGAAATAATGAGAGGAAAGGGGTCGTGAGTTCACACATCTGGTCTCCTCCACTGAAGGAGAGCTCTTGAGTCATGCATCTTGGAATCCCCAGGGCCTGGCACATGCAGGCCCCATCTGGGTACACATTTAACCTGGGCCAAGCTGAAATGACTGATGCAACTGCCTCATGGCAATCAATACAGGCATTTTGCTCACTAGAGCCTGGTTGGGAGGCACCGACTTCCTGCACAGTGTCAGGAGGGGAGGGGTTCCACAGGCCCTCTCTGGGCACGAGTTGCAGTTCCTGCTCTCAGCAGCAGGGGGCAGCCCTGCCATCCTGCCGTCAGTAATGGAAAGTCAGGAAAAGAGGGAGTGGGAATGTGTGTGTGTGTTGGGGAGGTGGGCTTGAGAGGAGAGTTTGTACCCCATGGTACAAACATGAAAACCTCCACTAGGGACTTGTCCCGGGAAGCTCTTCTTCCATACTTCCCGTCTCTTAGGAAGAAAAAGACCAAAACCATTGTACTCTTATTAAGCGACACGTACATGTGTGCACATACACATCCAGTATTGGTGAAGTTGTGCTTGATGGCACCACAAATAGGTAAAAACCCTCTGTAGGAAAAATCACATTTTTTTCATGCCTTTTGATCTATCAGTTTCTATTGTTAGGGATCAAGAATGTTGGGGTGCCTAGGTGGCTCAGTCGAATAAGCATCTGACTCTTGATTTCGGCTGGGGTCATGATCTCAGGGTTGTGAGATCGAGCCCCAGTTCCAGCTCTCTCTGTATATGGAGTCTGCTTGCGATTCCCTCTCTCTCTTCCCCTCCTTCTCTGTTCCTCAGCTGCCCCTGCTTACTCACTCTCACTCTCACTCTCTCAAACAAAGTATATTTGATATATATAAAATATTTGCAAATATAACTTTATTCAGAAAAATGATCATTTCAGCGGCGCCTGGGTGGTTCAGTCGGTTAAGTCACTGCCTTTGGCTCGGGTCATGATCTCAGGGTCCTGGGATCGAGTCCCATATCAGGCTCCTTGCTCAGCAGGGAACCTGCTTCTCCCTCTGCCTGCTCTGCCTGCCACTCCCCCTGCTTGTCCTCTCTCTCTTTCTCTCTGACAAATAAATAAATAAATAAATAAATAAAATCTTAAAAAAGAAAAAAGAAAAGTGATCATTTCAATATTACTTTGAGCAGTGAAAAATTAGAGATACCTTACTTTCTAATAAGAAAAAACTAGTTAAGTAGCAAACTGTTAAGTCGAGGTAATGTTATATAGCCATTAAAAATCATAAGCTTAGGGGCACCTGGGAAGCTCAGTGGGTTAAAGCCTCTGCCTTCAGCTCAGGTTATGATCTCAGGGTCCTGGGATCAAGCCCCGCATCAGGCTCTCTGCTCAGTGGGAAGCCTGCTTCCTCTCTCTCTGCCTACTTGTGATTTTTCTCCTCTCTGTCAAATAAATAAAATCCTTAAAAAAAATCATAAGCTTATAAAGATATAGACAGGGGTGCCTGGGTGGCTCAGTCGTTAAGCATCTGCCTTTGGCTCAGGTCATGATCTCAGGGTCCTGGGATTGAGTCCTGCATCGGGCTCCCTGCTCAGCGGGAAGCCTACTTCTCTCTCTCCCACTCTCCCTGCTGTGTTTCTTCTTTCACTGTGTCTCTCTCTGTCAAATAAATAAATAAAATCTTAAAAAAAGAAAAAAAACTACTCTAAATATAGGCAAATACTCATGATGTAATTCTATAGTTGAAATGAAGGATGCATATAAAAATAGCAATGTAATTTCAATAATATAAACTATATATGAACTAAAACAGGGTGGTAGAATATCATTGATTTTTATTTATGCTTTATATGTATTTTCTAAATCTTTTACCATGAGTATGTATTAATATTATAAGCAAAAGAAAAAAGCCAGCAAGACTATGAAATATCTTTTATATTCAATATATTGCTAAAAAGTTCATTAATCAGTATCAACTCTTTTTGAAAAGTATACATCAATAGCCATTAAAATGCTCACTTAATTCATTAATATTTCTTAAAGGAATTTGTCCTAATAAAAATAATTAAAAGAGGAGGTTTTCTGCATAAAGGTTTTCATCAAAGTACCCACAATTGCCAAAAATTTGGAAAAAATAAAAAAGATTGTGGCTAAACTGAAAAGCAACAGGGTGAAATATTTTGAAGTGATAAGCTGTTAATTATGAGAGTTATAAAGAAACTTAGAAAAACAGTTGATTTACTAATTAACTAATAGATGCCTACATTGTGCCAGGCATAAACGGCTTTCAAATGGAAAAACAAAAGCCCTCCAAAAGGACAAAACTGAATATTTACGAAGAAAACGTTGTGGAATATTTGGAAGAGAACATGCAAAAATGAAATGTTGCTCTTGGGTAGTAGGTTTAGGGGTTATTTTCCCTTACACTTTCCTTTAACCTGTGACTATATATACAATTTAAGAACAGTGAACATTAGCATCCTGCAATTCCCTAGAATATTTATTTTTCAAAAATATGACGAATGGGCCTTATGATCAATTCCCCAATCTGTAGAATTTTCTCTCTTTACACTAAGCACATTTTATTTTTCTTTTTACAGGAGATTGACCACAAAAACTACTCTAAATGTGTAAGCAGTGCAACTGAGAAATACTGTTTCTACTAGAGACCCCCTTCCTTTCAAACAGCTACCTTTTAAGGCATTCATTCATACGTTCATTCAGTCAGTCTGCAAACATTTGCCAAGGCATCACCATGCATTAGGTGTTGGATGAGGCTTCGGAGAGCTGTTGTTCTTGAG
The DNA here is from genome assembly GCA_028646535.1 of Procyon lotor. NCBI lineage: Eukaryota > Metazoa > Chordata > Mammalia > Carnivora > Procyonidae > Procyon > Procyon lotor. The sequence continues at coordinate 35,803,474 of CM053615.1, forward strand.
CAGATCACAGTCTAGTGGGCAGACTGATAAACATGACCCTGACTGTGACAAGAGTATGATCTGCAGAGAGTTCCCAGGACCAAGAGCCCCCAGTCAGGGCCAAGGGCATCAGGGAAGCTGGCGTTTGACATTGGTAGGGTAAGTTGGAATTTTCCAGACAGACAAGAGGGAAGGAATCTTGAGTGAGAGGGGCTTGTGAAGGAAGGCAATATGGCAGGAGAGGGAACCTTTGGAATCCAAAGGTGGTTAAGATGGTGGGTGCTCAGGGCAGTGTTTTAGGCAGAGTGTCGTGGTGGAGAGCACAGACTTTGCCCAAATCCCAGCTATCTCACTTACTGGTTTTGTGAACTCTTTGTCCTTCAGTTTCCTTATCTGAAAAATGGGGATCATAACACATATGTCATAAGATCACTGTGTGGCTTAAATGGATAAAAATGTACATAGAGGGGCGCCTGGGTGGCTCAGTGGGTTAAAGCCTCTGCCTTCGGCTCAGGTCATGATCTCAGGGTCCTGGGATCGAGCCCCACTTCGGGCTCTCTGCTCAGCAGGGAACCTGCTTCCTCTTCTCTTTCTGCCTGCCTCCCTGCCTACTTGTGATCTCTCTCTCTGTCAAATAAATAAATAAAATCTTTAAAAAAATGTACATAGAATACACAAAGCAGACATGGAATGAGAAAACGTAGGTAACACAAAGGTATAAGAGAGAATAACATTCAAGATATTCGATGCGAAAGTAGATCCATAGTTTCTAAATTCAAGTGTCAAGAGCTCAGTTCTGGGAACATAAGGATCACATCCCATGTCTTATTTTCTCAGAGGTTCTCATTCAGCGTTATTTCTCTGACTCCCTTTTACTTCTGACAAGTTAAATGAAATGACAGAAATAAGAGCGTCCCAGTCTGATTCACTTTACAGATCATTCGTTATCGAGAACTCCAGTTTGCTTAACTGTAAGAATAGATCTCATCTTCTGACTTTCAAAAAAACCTAGAATATCTTATTTTATTTTTTTAAGATTTTTTTTTTATTTTTCAGAGAGCGAGAGAGAGAGAGAAAGAGAGAGAGTGCACAAGCAGCACTTGGCAGAGGGAGAAGCTGGCTCCCTGGTGAGCAGGCAGCCCAATGTGGGGATTGATCCCAGGACTTTGGGATCATGACCTGAGCTGAAGGCAGGCACTCAGCTGACTGAACCACCCAGGCGTCCCTGAAAAACCTAGAATATCTTAACCAGCATACATAAATGATAATGCCAAACCTGCCAGCCTTTTCCAAAGAAGGAGATGGGATTTTTTTTTTAAAGATTTATTTATTTATTTTACAAAGAGAGAGCGCGATCACAAGCAGGCAGAGAGGCAGGCAGAGAGAGAGGGGGAAGCAGGCTCCCTGCTGAGCAGAGAGCCCGATGTGGGGCTTGATTCCAGGACCCTGAGATCATGACCTGAGTCGAAGGCAGAGGCTTTAACCCACTGAGCCACCCAGGTTCCCCAAGATGGGATATTTTTGCTGGGCCTATGTTTGTTCCAATTTGTTTTATGATCCAAAATCTCACCTGAGGCTGGCAGGGATTTTAATTAGAATTAGAATATGGAAAAAATGCAGGAAAACTGTACAGCAACTCCATCATACCTGAATACCGAATATTTCTAACTTGTAGCCCATGCCATTGTATAAGCAAAATTCTTAAAGTATTTCCTACAGTATCCAGTCCGTATGCAGGCATGTGTTTCTGCCTACCTAATGAAGGATGACTTATCCTTCATTAAGTTCTCTGAAGATGAAAAATGGAGTCAGTGAAATCAAATAGTACTCCCAGTGTTTACTTTCTATTGGTATTGGTTAATTTTGGGCTCAGAGATCCTGGTCGGGTCTTCACAGCCCTTAGGAGACAAAGACAGTAATAGAGCCGGTGTGTGCACCTTCACGGAACTGTCTCTACTCACCCCACAGTGATGTCAAAAATGTTGCTTCCAACAGAGCTGGACACAGCCATGTCCCCAAGCCCTTTCCGGGCCACTATGACACTGGTGATAAGATCAGGGATGGAGGTCCCAGCAGCCAAGATGGTCAGACCCATAATCTCTTCACTAATGCCAATGGTCTCTCCAACCTAAAAGTAATGACAGGGACATATATGAGTGTTTGAAGTCACAAAACCAACAAACCCACAAACATTTCCATGCAACTCTCTTTCTTAAAAAAAATTTATTAATTTATTTGAGAGAGAGAGAGAAAAGGTAAGAGCAGCATGCATAAGTGGGAAGGGCAGGGAGAGAGAGAGAATCTCAAGCAGATTCCCTGCTGAGCATGGAGCCAGCCGCTCTCAGTCTCACGATCTCACGACCCTGAGACCATGACCTGAGCCCAAACCAAGAGTCAGGTGCTTACCTGACTGCGCCACCCAGGGATCCCACAACTCCCTTTAAAATAATCCCTCCACTCTGCAGGGGGTCTGAGATGATCAAGAAGAGTAAGCCACATCAGTACCATAGAGGAAGTCATATGTTAATCATATTCAGACCCAAGAGATCAGGAATGTTCACAGGAGGATTAAACAGATAATCTCAGGAAAGAGCTACAGGGGGCTTGAATGAAGTCTCTATACGATGTCTGTGAGTGCTGAGCAAGGGAGGCAGAAGAAGAGAGTTCTAAAACCCAGCTGGCCATTGGGTCCAGGGGCCAGTGTCTGACAAGGGTACCAAATCCTGTCACAGATTTGCCTTTGGATTAATAACTGAAGGTTAAGGATGGAGGTTAAGGTTAAGTGTTCCCATTTTTTCTTTGCCATCTCCTCGTTGTCTGTAACTCACTTTCTTAAACACGTTCAGACTACCGTTTCTGTAGTCTTGATTTGGAGTGTTTTGGGGTTTGGTAAAACAGGACTGTAAATCAGCCGGGCAGTTGTGGAGAAACCAGCAGTTAGGGAATCACAAGTCCGAGGTCTGGCTCTGGCAATTATTAAGAGCTTGACCTATTGTTAAGTTAACCAATTGTGTAATGTCTTTGGTCCTTGCTTTCTTATCCTTAATGTGGGGATGATAATATCTACCTTACAAGGTGGTTGGGAGGACTGAAAAGATCAATTGTGGAAAAACCCTTTGAAAATTTTACAACATTACTGAAAAGCAACAGGGGATGTTTATTATGTTTTATTTCAGTCTTTGCCTTTTAACACTGATGAGGTCTATTTTGGACAGCTGGTCTACCCTCAGATAGAGGTGCCTTCTATTCTATTCTATTCTATTCTATTCTATTCTATTCTATTCTATTCTATTCTATTCTATTCTATTCTATTCATTTTGCTTCTCCATTCTCTTGAGCAACATTTTTAAGTCTTCTTGGGACTTAAAAGCTTTATGCACTTTCTGGAGAACTACAGTTCTGAAAACTTTAAAGCTAATGTTTTCAATTTGGTTTTCAACAGCCTGCTCGATGACATTCATCATTTTTGGAAAAAAATTCAGAGGGCCAGAGTACATGTTACTTACAGAGTAACATGTAAGAGTAAGGGTTTTTAGGGAATCGAATATAACTCGTATTTATTTATTTATTTAGATTTTATTTATTTATTTGACAGAGAGAGAGACAGAGAGAGATCACAAGTAGGCAGAGAGGCAGGCAGAGAGAGAGGGGGAAGCAGGCTCCCCACTGAGCAGAGAGTCTGATGTGGGGCTCAATCCCAGGACCCTGAATCATGACCTGAGCCGAAGGCAGAGGCTTAACCCACTGAGCCACCCAGGTGCCCTATAACTCATTTTTAAATACCTTTTGTGATTTATGAGTAATAGCTTGGTTTCTACTAACTTAAAAGCAGAGTTGGGAGCTATTTTTGTTTTGATGGTCAGGTTGGCTTTAGAGACTGGCTAGCTAAACTAGTTTATCCTGGCCTCATGGAGCAAAGATTCACTGTTCCCCATCAGAAAGGAGGTCCATGGGGGCACCTGGGTGGCTCAGTTGGTTAAGCATCTGCCTTCGGCTCAGGTCATGATCCTGGGGTCCTGGGATCAAGCCTTGCATCAGGGTCCCTGCTCAGCGGGGAGTCTGCTTCTCCCTCTCTATTGCTCCTTCCCCAGCCCCACTCTCTCCTTCTTTCTCTCTCAAATAAGTAAAATGTTAAAGTTTTTTTTTTTTATTTGAGAGAGAGAGAGAGAGATCACAAGTTGGCAAAAAAGCAGGC
>CM053615.1:35808147-35944178 GCA_028646535.1 Procyon lotor
AGCTGTGAGGTTTTAAGGCAATATGTGCAAAGTGCCCAGTACCAAATCCATGGCACAGAGCATGCGGAAGGTTGAGTATTCTGTTAGACCAAATAGCTGTCTATTGGCTGCACCACTGGAGGGCAGAATGGGCCAGAGTATTGATTAATTTCAATTGCAGAGACAGGGAAGGTGAAGGTGGGGCTTCACCAAGGTGTGACGGCTGTAGTTTCTTGGTTACTTACCCTTGATCTTAAAGACACAGAGAAAGAACTAGCCTGCAATAGCCGTCGAACTTTATCATTTACTAAGAATCCCCAGGAAGCGAGTTTAAAAGGCTGATACCTGGATGCCGTTTACCCCAAGATTCGGCTTCATCAGGTCTGGAATACGGCCCAGGGATCTGCATTTTGATCTATGGGAGATGAAATGCACGAGGCCTCCGATCTCCCTCTGAGAAACAGGGGCTTAGAGAACGCGTGAATTCATTCAGTACACAAAGAGCTTGACGCATGAGGGGCCCTTTGCTGGTACTGAGCCACAGACATGTAGATAACCAGCTCTGCCTGCTGCCTGCTCTACCCGGGAGCGTGGGCCTCTGAGGAGAATGGAAGGTCTGTGCTGCTGGTATTAGGACATCAAGAGCAAGGGGAAAGAGCCATACCTGGGCTTCTGCGGCTTCAATGGTGTGGGAGAGATTTCCGTTTTGTACCGGTTCCGAAGCATCGCTGGGTGGTGTCATTTCAACCTCCGTGCTGGTGCTGTTGGGGAGCTCGATTTTTTCTGTGGTACAGTGTAGACACACACAGAGAAAGCAAATGGGGGTAAGAGCCATATTACCATACCCCCATTAAGGAGCGTCCTAAATTGTTGGGCCAGAGAAGCGGTGGTCTCTGAGGGGCGGTAAGACCCAGCGTTGGGGTGGCGCCAAATGGCAAAGGACTTTTTTACCATTCTCCCCAATAACTTACAGTGTTTTCAGTCCTCCTTCTGTCTTTAATAGCTCTCTGGCTCTCTCACTTTGGCCTGATAAATCTTGAGTCCCCTTTCAGCTCCCCTGGCTTGCATTGTCTACACTAGGGAATGTCACCGAGTAGCCATTTGAGAACATGAATGCGGACATTTTTTTCACCAAAACCATACTCAGACTACACACTAATATTTATACCCAGGACCATACACCTTGGATATATATATTTATAGCAGGATCTTTTCTTTTATACAACATTCTGGAAAGGATATTTATTGGCTAGGGCCCCAGGCGCTCTGGGTCCCAGGCTTTGCTCTGCCATTATCAGGCTGGGACTTTAGGCAAATCTCCTTTCTTTGGGTTCCAGGAACCTCATCTGTGAAATGAGGGGGTTCCAATGCTTCCAGTTCTATCTCTCAAGGCTCATTGAGTGCACCTCCCTGCCAATGTCCGGGTGGTGGGGGCAGGCTCAAGAGCCTGGCCTTCTCAAAATGCCTGGGGAATGCTCTTCAGTCCATTCTACACGTGGGCATCCTACCACAAGCAAGGCGAGGGGACGGTGAACAAGTAACAGAGGGAAATGTCTGTCATTCCTAAGTGAGAGGTCACGTCTGCCTGGCATGAAGACACAGGTCAGCAAGTACAGATTCCAGTTTTTCTCTGGGAGTTGAGAAGTCCTTCCAGGGTCATGGTGAGGTACGGGGACTCTCTGACACTGGGCATCACAGAGCGGCCAGGGCTCATACTCTGGTTCTTCCGTTTATGCTGCAGGACGCCTAGCAAGTAATTTAACCTCTTTGAGATTTAGCTTCCTCCCCTGTGAACCTGGGGCGACGAACAGATACTGCTAAGAACAATACAACCATCAAAGGGTACGCCTGTGATAATTAATAAGAACGTGCAGATAAAGCACTTGGCACAGAGCCGGAGCAGAGCAAGCGAGCGACAAACTGTTCTGATCATTATTACAGCAACTGGCCGGCACTAGATGATCTCTAGATTTTGGGGGCTCAGAGGAGCACCTCATGGGATCAGCGATCAGCACCACCAAGGTCTGCCATGACTTCAATGGGAGGGAAATAGAAAGATGCTTAGGGCTTCTGGCTGTGCTGGGAAATCCTTGGATTTCATGAAACAATGAAGCCATGAGGGTCGATGTCAGGCTTGCCAGGAGCATCATCATGCTCGTCAGTATCAGATACGAGCGGTATCGTGCCGCTCAGAGTGTCAGAATGTTTATTTCTAGTAACTTCCAAAGGATGACACATTTTTATCACTGGAAAGTGTTTTGAGAGTTACATAAAAGTGACTGGGCTTGAAGTAGCCACCTTTTGGAAGTCCTAGGGAAAGGTTTCTGTTTACTCATGTATTTAGCGGTGGAATGGAGAGGCATGAATATATTTAAATATGAAAAGCCACAGAAGCTCAAACTTATTTTATCTTTCTGAGTTTTTAATAGTGACAGTGTTATGTGTGGGATGCTCTGAAGGGCTGAGCCGCAGGGCTGCAGGTCGGCACTGAGCAAGGGAGCCCACGCTGGGTCCTGTGTGTGACTCTGCCAGCTAACCCTAATATGCTTGGTCCGGTTATGAAAAATACCAAAGCCCAAGTACCTGGGGGAAATACTAATACTGGGTTTTGGGGTATCTGTTGGCTGAAGTGAGACAACATTGAAATCAGTCCACAATGGCCAAACCTGACCCCACCAACAGGGGGTGATCAGGTCTCAAAGTGGAACTAAGATGCTGGAGAACAGATGGGAACAGAGGAGAAGAAACAACCCCTGCATACAATATTCAATATTTCAGCTTATTCCCCTCAAGTGTTTCTTTTCATGCCCAATAGAATCTTGACTGTTTTGTGGCCAAAGATTTTCTGGGAGCCAGAAGTCAGGCCAACAGGAGAAGCAGAAACTTTTTTTTAAAGATTTTATTTATTTATTTGCTAGAGAAGGAACACAACAAGGGGAGAGAGAGAGGGAGAAGCAAGCTTCCTGCTGAAGGGGGAGCCCCACGTGGGGCTTGACCCCCAGACCCTGGGATCATGACCTGAGCCAAAGGTAGAGGCTTAACAACTCAGTCACTCGGCGCCCCGAGTCAGGAAACTCTTCTTCAGGAATGTACTGTATTTTGAGGGCAACCCTGTTGCATTTTGCCTGCAGATCACTGCAGTTTCTTGGGCAATAGCATCGTTTATAGCCGAGATCCAGATTAGGTTAAATTTAGTCTGAATTTAGAATTAGTGAGTTAAATTATAGTTGCATACAGGAGAGGAGGAACATCATGTTCCAAGTTAAAATAAGATGTCTGAATGTCACGATCTGGTTCACACGGGAACTCAGAAAAAAGTCAGCCCAAAGAGACCTGGGCTGCTATTGCTGAATTCTCAAGAAAGGTGAGGTGATGTCCCCTCGAAGGGACCCCCTCACTCAGTTCTGGAGTGACCAAGTGAACTGGCTGGTAACTTAGTGGACGTGGCACAGATCACATCCCAACTATAACGTGTAAGTATCTGGTTACCAGACAAGAATCTCAGAAAGGATACCCGTACCTTTTGTGAAACATTAAATGAGAGATTGTCTGTGCGTGTCTTCTTTCTGCGGGATTCCTGAAAAGTGATTTTTTTACTCTTCAAGGAAAATGCCTGGGTGGAAGCTGGTTTTACTTGGGTTCCTTAGAGAATCATTTTACTCTGCTTGGAATTCCCCTAGAGTAGGTGACAGAGTGGGTCCATTTAGGCCCTGTACCCCCCAGGGGAAATGGGCTCTTGCAGACACCCAGGAATGGGCTGAGCCGCAGGGCTGCAGGTCAGCACTGAGCAAGGGAGCCCACGCTGGGTCCTGCTTCCCCACTCCCCTCCGGGTGCTCCGGGAAAGTCACGGGATACAAGTTTCTATATACTCACCCATGTGATTGGCGGCCCCATTCTGCCTCTCGTTCTCATCCACCTGGCATTTCTTCTTGGCAATCTTGTGCAGAATAGAAGCCTTTTCTCTGAACCTCCCTGAAGCAACAGAAAGCAGTGGAAAGGAGACACAATGAGGAGGAAAGATAAAGAGAGGGGCTCGTGGAAAATGGTGAAGCACTTGCCTAACAGACCTGTTCCGCAACTTTCAGCTCAACCCAAACGCCCTGTGTCCCGCTCTTACCTTTGTGGATTCTTTAGCCCAAATCTCTGTGGAGAATGTCAAGCCGCCAGACCACAGATGGAAGGTTTGACTTGGACCTTTACCCACCCTCCTGCTTGCTTACAAAATAAACGAAAGCACCACTCATCACTATAACTCCCCCTCCTGCTGAGACCAAAATTGGTCTAAAGACACAGAGCTGCTCTGAAGACACAGCCGTTTCTCTGGAACTGAATGTCCACCCCAGAACTGGCTTTCGACCATAGAAACATAGAAACATTGAAGTTTCTAAATGAGCTGGGAGGATGCATTCCAGCCTTTGGAATTAGCTGAGTCAGCTGCGATTACAGCATCAAGGAGGCAACTGTTTCCACTTGGGGATTTAGGGCACATAACCATCAACTGGGCACAGCTAATAAAGTCTCGGTGATGAGCGGCTTAGGGAAAGGTGCTGGAAAAATACTCCAAGTTCTCAAAATCATCATTTCAAACAGCTAGGCCACAAGTAAAACACTTAATTTCTTCTCCATTATTGAAATAATTAATGGTTAAATGCATGCAACAGGCACAGGAAAAAAAAAGCATGCAAAAACGCAGAAATTAGTGAAACATAGCCCGTTTTGCTTTCTTTTAGTCCTTGATCTGCCGCTCCCCCCCCCCCCCCCCGCCAGAACATTCAAGGTACAAAGGAGCCTCATTTTAAATGGACTGGTTCTTGCCTAGATTCAAGGTACTGCAACCTCTACAATTTTCTCAGGAGGCATCTGTGATGGTTGGATTCTCTAGCAGCACACTAATGGGGGGGGGGGGCTCACTTTACTTTTCTAGTTAGACCCCAACTGAACCAAACCACACCAAAACCCAAATGTTTCTCTTGAGAGGGTCTCTTTTCCTAGGATGGGACACGCCAGGTTGGCATCCGCTTAGCCTCCCCTCCTCACAGGTGGAAGTCACGGGGTGTCACCCCAGCAGTGACTTGTACCACTTGGCGGGGGCGACAGAGGTTGGAAGCTAGCATGGGATCAGCTGGTTCCAATGGCGAAGGTGACACCAGATGGAGCCCTTTCTGTTTCCACACTCCATGGGTTTCTAAGCCCAGCCCCCTAGGCTGCCACAAGGGACCAGAGCGCCTCAGTGTGGGCAACAAACGTGCCTCAGAGCGCACCCTCTCGAAGGAAATGGGAAAGGAAACGGAACACGGAAAAAGAAGGAGGAGGTGACAGGCACGGTGTCCATCCCTGAGGGAGGCAGAAGGTCAGCGTTAGTCTCCATGCTGAAAGGTTTTCTGAATTCAGCTGTTTTTATTTAATTTCTGAGGGAAACTCTGGGAAGAAAAGGGGAAAGAAAAGAAAACCTGGGGATTAGGAGGAGGAGGTGAAAGGAATAAGAAAGGACAGAAAATGAAGAGAAAAAGGGGTTCAAGGAAGGAGGAGGCAGGCAGGCCTGCCTGGAGGTTGGCAGTGTGGATGTCAGGCTCTCTCCTCACTGCCAGACCTAGCCTTATCTGCTTCTCCGTACTCTGCAGCCATAAGCCCGAAGAGGGGGACTGCTCGTGGAAGACACCTCAAGAGGTCCTCCCATCATTTGCTAAAAAGCCCAGAAGATGGAGAAAGAAGTTCTGAAACACAGGACATGGCGCTTCTACCAGTAAAACTGTTCAGCGGTGTCAGGGTCACTGTTTGAACCTAGAACCTTCTAAAGCTCTGTGAAACGAAGGTGATCAATAATAGCCATTTAACAATTATACAAAAATAATAATAAAGCAGGAAAGCGTTCAGAAGGTGAGACAAATAAACCTGTGGAAACAACCTGAAATGACCCAATCTAAGGAAGGCCCCCAAGTCAGGAATCACGGCAGAGGAAATACTTGACAGGAAACGGCTGATCCCCTACTGTGTGTGGTTAACAGGAGTATTGTTCAGCTGTAAACCAGAGGGAAAAGATAATAAAAGGCCCCCCCCAGAGCACGGCAGGGTTCTGCCACTCAGTGAGCTGGCTTCCCCAAATCCTCTAAAGGAAGCCTGGGAGCATAGGGTAGGAAATGATTCCAAACTTGGGATTTCATAGGTTCTCAAGACATTTTCACAGGTCAGTGAGGGCTTTCTAGGTAGCTTGTCACTACTTTGCCCCCTGCAGCCACACTTGAGATTTTCTAAGCTGCTGAAAGGTGGGAGGGGTTGGCTCTCTTTGTTTTCTCTCAGGGTTTAGCCCTAAGGGGCAGCCAGCCGGTTAATTCGGGGAGGCTGGCCGGGATCTCTCTTTCCACTCACTTCTTCCACCTCTTCGATTCAACCTTAGTCCCAGTTAGCGTGACCTGATGACCGTTCTGCATTCCTCTGTAGCCTAAAAGGATTTTTCTCTTCAAGATGAGTTTCTAGAAAAGCAGCAATTGAAAAGCCACCTTCAGAATTCAGCACTCAGGTAGGCTCCTTGACGGTGGTGGAGACATGTTCCTTTCAGCCCAAAGGACACCCCAGGGATCGTGGCAGGACACCTCTTAAGAAAAGTCAGGAGGATGGGTGAGCAGACAAGAGTAGGCATGAGGTCCCCAGGATAGAAGCCAGCACGGAACCTGTGATTCTCAAAGTGACCCTCTGTGCCTTGTGGTAGGAAGACGAAGTACCTTCAGGACCTGGGCCAGCCGGATGCCACAAACTGGGGAGACCACCAAGGAGGCTGTATGTGAGTTGGGGAGAGCACTCGACTGTGGTGAAATTTTGGACGGGGCTTAAATTTTGGACAGGTGGATCTGGGTTTAAGCCCTGTCTCTCTCACTGACCGCTGGGTGAATTTTGGAAAGTTCCTCAATATTCCTGAGCTTCGGTTTTGCCATCTGTTGAATAGGGATTCCAATGGCAGGCACATGAGTTAAACACAAGGCTTAAGTGAGAAAATGTGTGCAAGGGGCTTATCACAATGGCTGGCATTGGAAGATAAGAGGAAAAAGAAAAAGAAACTAATGAAAACCACAGGGGCAGCGGTGACGTGGCCCCGAGTTGCCTTAGGAGAATCGTTGGCATCTACTCTGCTCTCAATCCAAGCATGCAAGCCTGGAAAATTAGCTACACACGGACTCCACGGTTTAAGCCTAGTGGGACCGGTGTTTGGGTCCCAGTGAATCCTCCAAAGTCAGTTCCCAAACCAATTAGGAAAAGGATCATTTTGCCTCTTCCTGAAATTGAGAGGTCACGGTCATAGAGCTGCCATTCTGTGTTTTAAACATTGATCCCTCTGTGATGTGCAAATGGAGAGATGGTGATCAGCTCTCTCCCATCACCTGGAAGGACAGAGATCAGGAAGGAATTACTTCTGTGCCATCCGTGCGCTCCAAAGAGCTTGCTGATGTATGAGGGGTTTTAACTCCTCTCTGTCTCAGGCTCAGAATTTTAAAACAGGGATCATACACCCTTCTCATACAGCTGTTGGAAGGTGCAATGGGTTAATTGACATCAGGCTAATAGGCACATGGCCTCTGACATACGCTAAGTGCTCGGGACATCCTTCCCATGAAGTGTTGAAAATCAAAAGCTTGATATTCACAACAGGAGGATGTCCAGCAGCCTCAGGTGTGGGAGACCTTGGCCAGAAAGGGGCTGTGTCCATAAACTATTTTAGGCATGGATTCCACGTTGGCATTCAGCAGTAAGGGTTGACACACAGGGACAGATTTTAGAAACGACTGTAGCTCTGTGCCTGGGGATAAAGGATGAAGACATTTTTGGGTAGTTTTCAAAGCGAGGGAAGGAGCGATTTTTAACATGTTTTCAGGCAACCTTAAAAAAAAATACTCTGTTGTGGTGCGAAGCCTTAAAGTGTTGTATTTTTACATAGCGACAGATATTTGTATACTTAAAATCTCGGAAATAGCAAACTCTGCTCAAATCGTGAGGCACCTACGTCAAAACCTAGTACAGGGTTTTAATATAGTTGAGCTTGTTCTGAAATTTGCAAAAGAATAGCAGCTGAGTGTCCTCAGGGGAGCGTGTGTTGAGGGGGTGGGAGGGAGGAGTGGAATAAAAGATCAAAGCATAAGGACCTCATGGGACTAAGAACAAATTTCAAAAAACAACCAGGAATCAAAATCCTTGACCCTATAACCCAGACATAAAAGAGAAACCCCAAGTTGCACAGGAAAATAACCTTCAGAGGTTATTTCCTGTGTTATTTTCCTGTTCACGCAAAAGGGAATGAATTTTGTTTCTGTTCGGTTGTTAATTAATTAAAACAGGCCCTGGAAATTCCTTCACCTCTTTCCCACCAAGTCAGAACACACAGTGTTACAAAGGAACCCTTTGGGTTGGTGATCAGATTAACTTCTGGCTGCTGCAGAACTTTCTAAGCCTCAGCAATGCCGAAAAGGGACAAAAGAGACATACAGATGCAAAGGGCAGCACACCTCAGTGAACAGGCCTTGGCCTGGGAGAAGAAAAGAAAAAAATGAAATGGAAGGGAAAACTTGGACATTGTGTTTTCACATCTATTTTTGTGTCTTCAGTTTTGCCTTTCCTGTCTCCGCATCTTTGAAGTCTAGGACTTGGCTGGTAGCTTAGAAAGCAAAAGTGCAGCTGAACGTTCCTCCTGTTTATTCATTGCTTTTTTTTTTTTTTCTGGAAGCAGAGACTCAAGTCAGAAAGGCCATCATCACAGAGAAGGCTTGCGATGAAACTGATGTGGCCATAAACAGATGGCGCCCTTGTGGTCAGCTTCGGCTCCTCTCTTTCCCTCACAGCCCACGTGTGATCCGTCAACAAATTTGGTACCTCTGCTTCCAAAATATTTCAGAAGCTGACCCTTTCTCTTTTCTTCCCTCCCATGCCCAGCAACCATCCTGCTGGTCTACTCACCAGTCTCCCCTTCCACCTTTACCTCCCTGTCTCCCAGGCTGGTCGCATCCCAGTATCCTTAGGGATTCATCAGATCATGTCACTCCTCTGGGCAAAAACCTGGAGTGGCTCCCCATCCCCAGGTCAAAGGGAAAGCCAAGGTCATTACAAGGACATGTAAGGGGGGGGTGGTTTAGCCACCTAGGCTGCCCTGCGTCATCCTTTCCCTCTCTCCAGGCTCACTCTAGCTCCAGCCATGCTGGTCCCCTTGGCTGTCCCACCTCTGAGGCATGGCATTTACTGGTCCCTCTACCTGGAATGTTCTTCCCCCTAGAGACCCATTGTGTTTACTCTTTGAGCTCCTTCGAGGATTTGTTCAAATGTTACCTTTTCCCTGAGGCTTTCTGTGGAGCCTGTTTAAAATCGCAGTCCCTCTTTCTCCAGGATTTCCTATCCCCAGCTTGTTTTTTCTAACATTTGTCACCATCTGAACTACTGTAACATCATTACTCTTGAGTATCTTTGCTTTCCATTAGCAGCCAAGCTCTATGAAGGTAGGGATTTCCATGGGTCTTATTCTCTGTGGTATCCCCAGAGCCCCGTAGGGCTTGATAAATCCTTGTGTTTGGGTTTCCACACATGTAGATGAGGCAATCACTCCTTAGTAGGCTTCTTGCTGGCTAATAACCTAAAGTAAATCCTTTCACGTCTACCCAAACCCAAGGCCCCAATGGGGCTGAGTCCACCTGTGGAATCCCAGGAACTTCCTGAGGTGAATAGGAGAAAACGGGGTGGCTAGGAGTCCACAGCCCGGAGATGGAAGACAGGGACATGTCAGTCATCCCTTTTCCGCATATCTCGGGGGTCAACAAGGTGGGTGCTCAGAGGGGCCTCTGTGACACAGAGGAGGTGCCAAGAGCACAGTAGAGGGCAGAGAAGGGAAAGCAGAGCTTTGGCTCCTCCATCTTTAGTAAGCTACTGCTCATCAAGGCCTAACTGAAGGCCCAAACTGAAGGTTTCTCGGATTATACCCACACCCCTCCTTCCCCGGTGGAAATCCATTACTCCAATGGCACTTTGAATATACCTCATCACAGTCCCGATTCCAGCTTGCTGCCCACATTATCTGCTTTCCTGCCAGGTAGCAGGCTTCTCTGGGGCAGGGACCTTCTCTTGCCATCTCGTGTCCCTCAACAAGCATCTTAGAATAGCACTTGGCACATCATGGGCACTCACTGAATTTCAGGGAAGTTCTCCCTACGTCGGTTCTCTTCGGAAGTGTGAGCTTTGCTTTCAAGTGGGTGCAAGTCACAAAGAATCTTCCATGCTGCAAATATTAACCAAACCTGCGCTGCATACCAGGCAATGTTTAGTGAATAAGATCGATCTAGCTGGTGCCCTGTCTCGGCCCTAGAGTCACAGACGAGAGCCAGAGAGACAAAACACCAGGACTTAAGATTCATGACGGTGGGGGCCTTCTCTGAAGGGTATGGAAACTCACAGAAGAGTGAAAGTTCCAAGATACAAGATACCACTTAGCAGCTTGAAGGAATAAACTCCTCTTCATTCTATAAACTGTCCTCATGAGGCAACTTACTCATCTAATAAGATCTGGCCTGACTTTCATTGTTTTGTTGTTGTTGTTTTAAGTAAGCTCTATGCCCCAAATGGGACTTGAACTCATGACCCTGAGGTCAAGAGTCATATGCTCTACTGACTGAGCCAGCCAGGTGCCCCTGATTTTTATTCTTAAATAAAACATTTGCTTAAGAGCAAAACATTGCAAAAATTTTCACCTTAAGCAAGAATGCCAAGAACATAGAGTTTATTTATTCTTATACTTATTTTTGAAGTACAACCTCTAAATTATTTTTTTCTAATTTTTGTGAAGCATCATGTAAAACCAATTATGACTACACTGATATTATGGGGAATTAAACCAGTATTGTGATATTTGGTAAAATGTCTTCAGTCAATATTCTATAAATGAACCATATAATAAAGGTAATCAACCTAATTTGATTGTATTTGTATAAACATACTCAAAGGACTAGTTTCTGTAATTAACGAGAATATATACATAATTGTATCATGGAATGAAATGAAGCAGCCAGATTTCCTTATTAAGGTTTTAAAAAATAATTTTCCATTAAGAATGACCTTTAGAATCACCCATAAAGAGTGGATCTGCATGGGAATTGATTCTATATCAAAAGGTCAGGGTCACCTTTTCATTGGAAATGTGGAGTGCTTTCATAAATATTTTGGGAAGGCTTCCAATGCTTTTCAAAAGTTGATATCTTAAAGATGGATACTTTGTCCTTTATTCCAATTTCTTGCTCCTGCAGGGACTTGGCCTACTCACTCATCGTGAATCTTCAATCCTTCCTTCTCCCTCAGCATATAGTCCTTGGTTAAGTCTCTCCCCTGGGAACCTTTCTCTTGACTTTTAGAATCAAGAGAGTCAAGAGTCTGGCACTGTCCTCTCTTGCCTTCCTTTCACAGCCACGCCTCTAGAAAGGTCAGTCTATGCTGGTGCTTGGGAATTGTTAGGGCTCCTTTGTTCACTTCTTCACTCTGCATCTGGCTTTTGGCATCATCACTCCACTAAACTCTCCCTTGGCCACTTTTTGCCTCCACATGACTGGGTCTCTCAGTGCATCTGATATTCTTCACCCTTGTCCTTGAAGTTCACTCTGATTTTCCAGGACTCCTGAGAGTGACCCTCAAGCCACTATTCCCCAGACTCCCCCCTTGCTCCCTGTCCCCCAGCCCCCACATTCTCCCAAAGAATCCAAAGGACCTCTACCTGAATATCGGTGATTCCCAAATCAGATCTCTGGCTCTGATCCTCTTATCCAATGGCCTTCTGAACACTTCACTTGGAAGCCTCTCCAACAGTAAACTCAACATGCCCCCCACTCTTACACATCACCTCCTTCCTGGGAATGTGCCCGTCTCCTTGCATTTCCTATTGGCGATTTCCTCACTCCCAGTGTTTTCCAGCCATCTTAGAGATCCCCTCACACCCCACACTCAAAGAGTTGTCAACTCCTTCGAGTCTACCTTTGAATACCTCAGGTCCAACATTTCCAGCCTGGATGTTGGTTACAATCTCTTAGCTGGTCTTCCAGATTTTAAGTCATACTTCTCGTGGCTTGGAATGCCTCACACTTGTTATTTGCTTGTAAATAACAAGAATGATTTAAAGCACCTCATCTTTTAAGAATGATTTAAAGAATGATTTAAAGCACCTTATCTTTCAAGAAGCTTTCCCTGAGTCCCTTTCCTGGGCTGGCAAGGCATCCTCTCACAGCACTGATACACTTCCTATCATACCTTATCATACATTATCACAGACCCTCAGAGATATCTTACTGACCTCTCCAGTGAGCTGTGGGC
Organism: Procyon lotor; assembly: GCA_028646535.1. Taxonomy (NCBI): domain Eukaryota; kingdom Metazoa; phylum Chordata; class Mammalia; order Carnivora; family Procyonidae; genus Procyon; species Procyon lotor. The sequence continues at coordinate 35,820,449 of CM053615.1, forward strand.
CCCTCAAGGATAGGGATGCCATCTCTCATCCACTCCTCAGTGCCTACTTCTTAGGTTGGTCCTTAGGAAGTGTTTACGAATATAACAACATTAATACAAATGACAAAGGGAGTGTGTGTGTGTGTGTGTGTGTGTGTGTGTGTGTGAGGTGCTTACAGTGCTTGCTGTATGAAAATCTATTCATAGTTTATGTTCCTTCTGAGGGCAGAGGAACAAGGAAGGACCAGAAGCACATTGTAGAAAACTCATCTGGCGTTCTTGGTGAATGCGATGATTAAGCCTCTAAAGTCTAATAGTGTTTACAACTAATATTTGTCTATTTGTCTATTTTGAAGCTCTTTAAAAATATATATTATATATACATAATATATATACAATCTAATGAAGTTCAGGCAAAATCGGAATTTTACAAACCAAAAAGCTTGCAGTGGGGATCACTGGCAGAATACGGTGTTTCGGGAAAAGAGCCAATTTACTGACCTTAGCTGAGGTTGACACCGCTGGAGAGCTAATGTTCTCTATCATTTTAGGTCACCTGCTTTATTATTTTAGGAACTTAATCTTCTGTAAATTTCTATCTCAGAGACAGAGATACAAATGGCTCACACACACAAAATTCTCAGAGGGGTTTCTCTGATCTCAGCTTTGGAGTTCTGAGCCAGGTAGGGGCTGCAGGATGGAAGGTTTGAATGTCTTCCTCTTGTTCCCATCCTTTGCACCCTGCAGATATCTAAGAGATAAATGACTAAAGAATCACTTTCCTAGGGCAGGCCTCAGATCTCAAGACTCGCCAACATCCAGCCTGGCTACCACCTGAAGCGTGCAAAAAATCTCTTCCGAGAGTCACTTTTCAAAGCCTCTATCTCGGTATGTCTCTGCAAGTGGGTTGTGACATGAATGGACACATTTGGGCTAGGTTTTGATTTGCTCACAGCACCTGACAAAGAGTGGGTGCTCAATAAATGTGTATTGAATGGTTTCTCTGACTTGTATAAAAAAAATGAACTTAAAACAGTTCTTTCTCACAATGAGCCTAGATATTATCCAATTATTTATCTTGACTTTAGGTTTGGCTGACATTCATTCAGGAGCAGCCCCTAGATCATGTACGTTCATCATCTCCTGTCACCTGGATTTCATGTGTCTGGGAATTGCCAATTACTTTGACTTCCTACTTCCTAGTTTCTTGAATCCTTGATGTTACATTGTAAACTGGTGCCTGTAAATTTCATTTGGAAACACTGGTTTGCAACAGAAATATGAACACATGCTGAGCATTCTTAACTAACTGCTCCCGAGGGCTTAGTGGTCCATGACTAAAATGAGATGATTCAGTTCATTTCAGATTTAATCAAAAGAGAAACTTACCATGCTTAATTGAACATGCCAGCCTCCTGGTATTACTGATTCCCACTTTTTTTTTTTTTTTTAAGAGAAAGCTTCATGGGGGTGGGAAATTATATCATTAACTTATAATAACAGTATGCAAGTTTGACTAACGAAGGCAACTTAACATTTTCAGCTCTAGGGATGTCAGAAATAGACAAAAAGCGGCATCCACAATTTGCCTTCTGCTGCAACTTAACACCTTCTACATATGCAATGTGGCAAAATCTGCCTTTACTTGCCAGGTCCAATCTTTCTGCTTTTACTGCTGAAGAGTTTAGATCATGAAAATAAGATGCAATGAAGTTTGAAAAACTTGGATGTATTCTAATTAGACTTCCTTGGTCCTGGTTTTCAGGAAGACCGTGGATTTACCCACACAGCTGGTTTGGTCTTTCTGACAGATCGGATACCAGTTACTAGCTGGTGAGTCTGATTATACACACTTAACTAGGCTGCTGTCTTCCTAAGATCCAGCCCCAGGGAGATACTGGTAAGAATACATCTCTAAAAAATGTAATGTGGTTAATAACCGGTGAGTCAGTACATTTTTGGGGGCGGGGGAGAGGTAAGGCTCAGTCTTACAGAGAGCATCTGGTCAAGTGCCTTGAAAAATCCTCTGGTTATGAAAAGTTGGACTGAATGAGTTAAACCATAAACCTGGAATGAATGGAACATAACATGGTGTTGGAAATGGTGTCTGTGCACAATGGGGGCTCCCCACTTTGGTAACTGGAAGGCAAAAAGTTAACTTGCAGTGTACTTCTCAGACATTCTCGGGGATGCTTACAGCTTTGTGGTAAGAAGAGCACATGCTGCAGGGGAAATTGGATATTCCATGTGGGAGGAACAGCCTTGTCATGTAATTTATAGAGGAAAGACTTCCATCGTAACTGTACCCTGACTTTAACTCACCTGGGGTAAAAAAAATGCAGGTTTCTACAACAAGTGAGGTAGATGGTAGTTATAATACAAACGCTGATCTGGCTTGTACGAAGTCAGTTATGAATCAGTGTTCAAAGGACTTAGTTAAACTCGTCGGAGGATTTCTCGTTCACTGTTGGTGGGAGCGCAGACTGGTACAATCACTCTGGAGGGCAGTTGGGCAATATCTTTCAAGATTTGAAATGTGTTTATGCTTTCATCTGGTATTTCTATTTCTAGGGACTTATTTTATATGTATACATTCTCTACTCAGTAGAGTTCACTCTATGGGCAAAGAAGATGCTCATGTCATGCTCTAATACCTGGATAAATCCACAAAAAATGGAAACATTGTAAATGCCCATCAACAGGGGACTGATGGAATGAACGTACCATGGAAGAGCCAAGCAGTGGAATACTATGCAGCTACTAAAAGGAATGAGGGCAATGCTGATATGCAAAGGTCTCCTCTATATGCTAATAAACAAAAGCCAGGTATAGAGAGCAGAGTATAGGAGAAAAGAGCCTATGTTAGGAAACCAGTAAGAGTGGTTAACTCTAAGGAATGAGTGGAATCTGGGGTAAAAGGAAAACGAAAACTCCCTTTTATTGCCTTTCCTTATGTAGTGTTTGCTTTTTACCTCTGCATGCATGCAATGTTTTTATCATAAAGAGGAATAATTAACATTACTTTGCAGTTACACTCTCTACTGTGCTCAAAGTTCGTATCTGCAACTAAAAAGGCAGATAGTTGTTGTTCTTTTAAAGGTCTCTTTCACAGGAACGATGTAACATCCTATTTGCTATATATGTAGCCACATTAATCAACAGTTTATCTCTGAACTGTATCCAAGAATACACAAGCCTTCTATTTCGGAAGCTGTGTCCCAGGAGCCTACCTACCCACCATCCTGGTGATGGCTTAACCAAAATGGAGGATCAAGTCTTCAAAAGATTTAATCTTAAAAGTAGACTCGAAACCAACGTCTGCCATCACATTTAGTAAAAGGCACCAGGATGGAATCTCGGACATGGGACTGGAAGAGGCATCAGGCTGTCTGTCCATTATCTGAACACTCTTCAGATGGAGGTTTCCTTGGTTTCTCCAGAGGAGGGCGCCTCACTGCCTTTTGAGGCTGCTCATTGCATCTTCGGCCATGTCCCTAGGAAAGGTCTTCTCTTACTGGACTGAACTCTCTCTGAATTAAGGAGGGCTCCTTCCTCATCCCCAGGTGGACTTAAGGCATCCCCCCAGAGCTCCCTTCTCCTGGAAAGATAGACCCTACTTTATCACTGCAAACTCTCAATAGGGCCAATCCCAAGTTAGAACTTCTATCACATTGGTAAATTGTTCCCATTCCATCCCATGTCCTCGTTTAATTCAGCAGAGACTCTGGGGCATCTAAAAATGTCCAGAACCCCCTCACCTCCGTGTGGCTCTGAAAATGCCTGACCTGACTCAGTCTCCCACCTCTGCATCAGTAAACCTGTCTCCATGTCCTTAACCTCTGCTTTGAATATTTTCTTTGCCTTTCTCTTTCAGTTGAAACTTGGCTGTTTCCTGAAGGTCTCTCGTGGCCCTTGAAAGGGTCAACTGCTTGTCTCTTCAAGTGCCCCACATTGCACCCTCCTTCCTCACTACTTCTAGACCCTTTCTCCTTCCTCCACTGAAGCACAAGTCACTGCTACCACCTCCACTGCAACTGACTTCCTTATCCCCCTTCCCTCCTTCCTGAAAGAGATCAGAATGCAATTCACTACTGACTTACACCATGGCTCCTGTCATCAGCCTTGGTGACTTTATCAGTAAGCCCTGCAATGCTTGGCTCCTCACCACCCTAACCTGCTTACCTCCGGCTTCTCTTCCCTCCAGCTCACCTTATCCACCCAATCCTGCAGCTCAACCCAAACTTCATCATTAGCAATAACCAACCCACTTCCAAACTCCTGATATGAAGCATCTCACTTTACATTCACCACCCATATCTTTGTAATACAACAGTTCTCTGATTTCATTGATCAATTCATTGAGGCTATCACCTTTGCATTGCCTTCTTTGAATTCCTTGGCTTCTAGGATGCAATTCTCTCCTGGTTCTCTGCCCAGCCCAGTCTTCTTTGCTGGTCTTCCCCTTCTTTCCTGACTGTAAACTTTGGAGTCCCCAGGGTCAACCTTGACCTCCTCTTCCCTATTGATTAATTAGGTATTCTTACCAGTCCTATGGCATTAAAGAACACCTATAGTATGATTCCCAAATCTGCATCCATAGCTTTGACCTTTCTACCAAGATCCAGACTCTATCTGATATTGATTTCCTTTTCATTTCCTAATGATATAATACCTAAATTATTTTGGGACAACAAATCATCTGGTTTAATAAACTACATCTCCAGGCTTCCTTGAAACCAGGTGTAGGCATGTAACTGAGTTGTGGGCAGTTTTACTGGGAGGGTCTAAGGAAGCCTCCTTAAAAAGAAGACAAAACAGCTAGGGAAAATCATGTTGGCTCTTCCTCCTTCCTGGAATATAGGTGTGATGGCTGGAGCTCTAGCAGCAGCCATCTTAGACCGTGAGGTACCCTCGAGGTTGAAAGTCGTATGTTAGGATTGTGGAGCAGAAGATGGAAGGAGTCTGAGGCTTGGATTATTGTAGAGCTTTCATATCTGTCATGTACAGCCTGCCTCTGGACCTCTTGTACTTGAGAGAGGAATTAACTTCCATCTGACCAAAGCCACTGTTAATTTGGATTTTCTACTATATATAGCTGAACCTACCCTGCCTGATATATGAGTGTATATAACAAAGTCTTATCCGTTTAGGCAAGGATTAAAATATAATGTGAAGGCCAGAGATAACACCAAAGACCTGTGGTGGGACTACATTTTCAGAGGATACATCTTGGGCAGTGGAAAACACTGTTAAATGGTATTACAAAATTCAATTTCTCCTTGAAAACGAACTGAACTACTTCATTGCAATTAAGAACATCAAATCACTGGCTAGACTATGTGACCTTAAGGTGCTTTTGTTTCTTTGAGATAATGAGGGCTTTCAAAACTCAGCCACATGCCTAATTTAGGACCCCATGATTCAGGTGAGAGGTTAGTTTCTCAGATTGGTAAAGGGGCTCTTGGTTGCCATGAAGCAGTATCCTTCATTTCACTAAGGAAAAGGTCATTGTAATTTTTGCCCCTGACACTGCAACAACTTTTTATGTTTTTTTCTTATGCAAATGAACAGAGATTTTTTTTAAATGATAAAGAAATTATTTTTCCTGGAAATGGCTATTTTTTTTTTTAAGATTTTATTTATTTGACAGAGAAGCACAGCGAGAGAGGGAACACAAGCAGAAGGAATGGTAGTGGGAGAAGCAGGCTTCCTGCCGAGCAGGGAGCCCGATGTGGGGCTTGATGTGGGGCTCGATCCTAGGACACTGGGATCATGACCTGAGCCGAAGGCAGACGCTTAACGACTGAGCCACCCAGGTGCCCTGGAAATGGCTATTCTTAAGTGGCAATGAGTTTAGGACAGTATACTGCAGGTAGATTTCCCCATACATTGCTTCTTTGCAAAATATTAGTCAGGAGTTGTATCTACCTACCAATCTATATATCTTTATGCATGTTTATTTCTAAAGAGTAAAAATTCATAGTTCTATATAACATGATTGGTGGAAAGATATCTTCTCTTTTTAATTCATCTGTTCTATCACATAAGTTTGGTTTTCTTTTGAACTAGCTTTCTACATTTCCATTTAGAGTAATTTTAGTAAGGAAGTCAAGTTCAATTTATTGAGAATTTTCCAGAATGAGAATGGCATGTAATTTGGGTATCTGCAGATGAGAAAGAAACTATAGGTTATTAGCTTTAAGTAAAAATCGCCCTTCCAAGAATATGCAGTCTTATTGCACAAGGAGATAGGAGGATGGCCACCCATGTAGGGGGATCTAGGGTCATCAAAAGACCACTTCTAGAGTAATTTGTTCATATCCCTGGAAACACCTTGTTATAGAAAGAAATACAGTCCTTGGGAGCTGTAAGGCTTACTAATCTAGCAAGTCTAGCTACATGTGTCATACAGAGAGGATGCTCCATTATTATTACTATTTTATTATTTTTAAAAAATTTTATTTATTTATTTGACAGAGAGAAAGAGATCACAAGTAGGCAGAGAGGCAGGCAGAGAGAGAGGGGGAAGCAGGCTCCCCGCCGAGCAGAGAGTCCGATGCGGGGCTCGATCCCAGGACCCTGAGATCATGACCTGAGCCAAAGGCAGAGGCTTAACCTACTGGGCCACCTAGATGCCCCTCCATTATTATTAAGTGAATACATTAGTATCAGGTGGCTGGTGAGACTGTTTTCATCTTGGGATGCAGGAATGAGGCAACGGAGATGTTGCCTCGGAGCATGATGCCTTCTGCTGGTCTCCCCCTGCACCTTGAGTCTATCACACCACTCATCTCTTGGCCTGTCTCCCCCACTACAGTGTGAATTCTTTAGGAGAACGGTTGTCTTTAATTAGGCCGGCACCCAGTCTAGTGCCTCGGACATACTGAGTATCATTGAGTAAATGGATTAGGGAATGAATGAAGAAGTGAAGAAGATTCTGATTAGCTTGGGGTGGGGAAGGAGGTTGGGTGTAGCCCAGTTTAGGGCCTAAGGCACTTGAAGATGAGGAAGGGAGGGAAGGAGAGAGGGAAAGGGTTCTGAGATCAAGGACCCATTTGGTAGAATGCTCATGATTTTATCCAATGTCGGAGAATGAGTATATTGTTTTATTAAAATAACCTTTTTATGGTGGAGTGTTCAAGTAGGGGCATGTTTTAATCAGTTACTCCTTGTCGCTCACTCTGTGATGCCCTCATTCTAAGTCTGTGGCTTAAACCTTTCCCACGACTGGTCTCTATCAAGTATTTCTTCCCACTCCCCATACTGACACCAACTTGAACCGTCTAGCTCCTCATAGCCACCTGGTACAGCCAACCACACTGGTGCCAAGAGGGTAGAGCTTGGGCCCGCCATGGTCCTGAGTTCTGGTCCCAAGTCATCACTTACAACCCGTGAGTCCCAGAGCCAAATACTTGGCTCTTCTGAGTCTTAGTTTCCTCATCTAATAAAATACATCTTTGGGCTTTGGCTTCCTCATCTTCAATAAAATCCACCTTGTGTGGCCATTGTAAGGATTAAATGATGGAAATATACAAAGCCCACAACACTGCCCCTGGCAGGTGGAGGCACCCAGTAAAGGCTGGTGTATGCCCATTCTTTTATCCCTTTTTCAGCCTGGTAGGTCAGAACTTACCACTCCTCCTTCCCCAGTGTACCTGATATTGACTGGTCCTTGGGGCCCAGTTCACTTTCTCCACTCATCTTCCCCTCCGGTTGAAAGCAATCCCTCCTCTTTCTATGTGGCCTGTCATCTTCTTCCAAATACCTATGGTACTTATCACTTCCTTCCTGGTGATTCAGTGGTTTCTATGTTTTATTTCTCTCCCTGTCTATAAGCCCCATAGGGGCAAATTGCTCAGCTTTTAATCTCGTATTTCCCCCAACACCTGACAAAATAATTTGGAGATAGCAGGTGCTTAAAATCGTGAGCTGAATACGTGCAGGACAATTCTGTCCACTTAGGAGATCATCACTCATTTCCTCTTAAGGGAGAGGATAGCATAGAGAATCCACTTTTCATTTGCTCCACTTGAGGGGAAAAGAAAAACAAAAGACAAACCATGCCCTCATTTAAAGTAGCTGACCTCACATCCCCTCCAGAGAATTTTCTGGAAAGGGCTACAAAGGAGGACTAGTTGTATGGGCAATACAATAAAGCCCTGCTCCAGAGCTAGTCGCATCTCAAAAACTGTGGAAGGAGATGCTTAACAGGGTATTTCCTGAAGGCCAGTGAGCCCAAAGTTACTGCCCTGAATCTCTTCGTCTATAGGACACTTCCTTCAGTCATACAACACGGAAGAGGCCCCAGTCATGATTTTTGATGGAAGGGGAGGGGCCCTCAAGGGTTTGAAGAAGTCATCTGTGGCTATGGCCTGGTTTTGAGCCTTTTAGGCAGAATCCTGGAGTTAGGAATAAGCCAGGCCTGGGCTATCGTGGAGGGGGCTGCTGGAGGGTGAGATCTGATGTGGCTAGAGGAAGACCTCCAGTTCCAAAGCATCCTTTCTGTGGGTACCCGCGATTTAAAATTTAAAAATGCCGCCTTTGCTACTACTCGCTATTACTGTACGAAGGATGAATGTCCAGCTAGGAACGGCACACAAAGGGTAGGCAGGAAAGGATGGGAAAAACAAGTATAAGAAATGTGAAAAGGGGTCCACGGGGGACCCCTAAACAATTTTCCAGTCTTGCTAAGGGCCAGCCGTGATCTTCCTTCCAGACATGATTTTGACTTTGTTTTCCTGCTTAGAACGCCCAGCTGTTTATCAAGTGGACTCATTGGATTGCAGCTGACGCAGGTGCATCTTTGTGTGACTTTGAACTGTCTGGCTTAGGAAGGGGCTGAGAAAGGGAGTGCTCGGGCGGCAACCTTTGCTCAGACGGATGTGGAAAGAGGCAGGAAAGGAGCAGAGTGGGGGAGGGGAATGGGGCACCCAAAGCAACAGGGAGGCAGACAATGGGAAGGTTAGGGTGGAAGGCGGAGGACAGGAGGGAGTCAAGAGAGAAAGTGGAGAGTCATGACAGGTCGGGAGGAAGCTAACAGACCCACCTGCTGCCCGAGCCACAAAACGGAGGCTGGGGGCTAGCCAGATGCCCAGAGATGGCATCAAACCCTAGAATCGGCAAGCCCCAAAGCTTTAGCTTCTCAAGCCGACCACCCATAAAACTCAGAGGGGTCTGGAGACACGGAATAAAAATGAGAGCTGGGACAAGAGCCTGCCTTTAAGTTCTGGATTGCTCTTTCTAGCCTCTCGGTGGTAGGACACTCATTCTCACCGTAGCTTTCTGTCCCCTGGGCTCTCGATTCCCCAGGATCTTGGGAGGGTCCTGGGCCATAAGAGGGCCCAGTCTCAGATCCCCATCGTGGCCTGCTGCTTTAGAAACCATCACGGTGATTAACAGAGAGCATATCAAGATCAACAGGGAAGGGCCTGGATGTTGTAGTGAAGCCAGAGTCGTGGGGGGAGGCAGAGAAGGGGCTTTCTCTTACCAAGGCCTGTCAGATGTTCACTTCTTGGAAGCAAAGCAACTAGGAGATCTTTGGCAAGCTAAGGCAACTTAGAAATACTAGAAGCTGAAAACAGGATATGCAACACATTTGGGAGTTTCTCTTATGCTGAAAGACAAAATTAGCTGATTCTCCTTCTAGACTACCTTTGGATTACTTGTCAGAATCAGTGTAAAAATCACACGAAAACCCCAAATGTTTTCATAACTTCCAAATACTGTTTCTTGTTCACAAGGTGGAGGTTCGTGTGGGATGAAATGGGGGGCCAGGGCGATAGAATAACTGCCTTCAGAAAAAGTAGACTTTTCAAATCGCTCTTCCATGGTGAACTTGTTTCAAGAGAGGTGATTTTCAGTGGGTCAAGATGGTGCTCTGGGATAGTGCCTGGAGTTCATTGGTAAATTTATTTTAAAAGAAATCTCTGCCAGGCTTCGTTTACTACTCAGGGGGAAATGGTTGAAATGGTATGGCCGATCTCACAGAGTGTGAACCCCCAATAAATTCAGGTCCATGGGCTAGAACTGGGGCCCTGGCTTCTCAGAGTAACAAACTTGGATGAGGGCACAGGGACTGTGGGAGCTGAAGATCGGAGCCCACAGCCCTCTGCATTGGAAACAGGTCTCCAGCTGATTTTGGGTGGAGGAGTTTCTTTGGTTCACTCATTCCTTTGCATAGATGGGAACACCCACCCCCTCAGAAATTCAGGGCCTATTAAATGAAGAGTGTTAATTGGGTGTGTTTCTATGTGGTGTTGTGAGCACATGTAAGAAATAATGCTGACCCAGTGGGGTGTGCTTGTGCTTACGTTGCTGACACCATTTCTCTGAGCGTGTTACACATCTGAATGGAATAACATGATTACCCATGGTATTGCACGTCTCCAATCCCAAATAAACACGATGGCAAAAAAACTAAACGAAAATGTGGAAAAAATAAGAAATCACACAATGTCACTGAAGTCATGCAAAGAGGAAAAGAAGATGGAAAAAAAAATGGGCAAGCACCAGACACCATAAATGAAAAATTAAAAAAAAAAAGCCAATGCATACAATTCTAAAATCATTCTTACCTTCTTCAGTCATTGTGTCATAATATTTTAGTTTTCCATATGATCCAAGTTCTACAACATCACAGTAAAAGACACAAAGATAAGGAACGAGCTGTAATGCAAGAACTTTGTTTTTACACATTCTTAATTAATCAGATTCAGAGTTATACTGTCAAATTCCGCAATCGTAACTATATAGAGATGTGCAAACATGGGCCCATGTGGCAGACGGCTTTCACGGCCCATTTTCAGAAATCACTTAAAATATATTATTCTCCCGGGGGTAGGATGTGCCCTGCATGACAGAAGAGGACACGGTTATTTTAACATCTGATGAAACAGAGCACTTGGCAGGAGAGCTTCACACCGGGTCGAGGCTGGCCCTGTCATTTGTAGAGAGGTGACGCTCTAAGAGGAAGGGTCGAACAAGGACAATGTCCAGCCCCGTGGGGCTGGCAGCCTGGCATCCCTGGCCAGGGAGCCGGCAGGCCTCGAGCTTCATTCCTCGGCTCCTCTCCAACAGAACCTTCACTTCCTAGAGATTAAGGAGGCTGCCTGGGAAAACCCAAAATGCAAAACCAGGTTCTAAATTCCCCTTTCACTTCTAGCTCCTATTTTAGACAGAAAACAGTGAATACCACGAGTACAGCCTGCTGAGAAGAGCCACAAAAGGTGCAGAGTGCTTCTGCAAGGAAGAGGGAAGCCACCTGGTTCAGGGCAGGTGACAGAGTCGGGCTCCCAGACTGAGGCGTCACCTGCTGCTCCTTGGACGGCGGGGGCGGGGCAGGAGGCTACCAGCAGCCCACGGCGGGGGCAAGGATCACCAAAGGGCTCCGAGGTCATGGACCCCACCCGGCAGAAGGCGCAGCTGGGCTGAGTCAGCTGGGGTTGGGGAAGAGAGGGGGCCGGGATGCACCGTGTCTGTTTTCTTACTTCAGCTCTAAAACAGAAACTTTTATTCTTGCTCATCTGAAAATTCCAGATTGTTTTAAGTGACACTGTGAGCAGGCTAAAAATATTTTTCCTGGTCATAACAACACTCTCCCAATAAACCTCAAGAAATTAATTAGACTCAAGAGAGACCCCTATGATTGCGTAGAATACCTTCCTGGCTCATTAACTCGGGAAGCCAGTGAAAATCCACATAGGAACCAACTAATAATTGATGGGTTTTGTGTGTGAGATGAGGGATCTAGCTTAAAGGACAATAATAAATATTCTTCTCTTTTATATTTAAAGTATACATTCTAAATATGTTATGTATATAATGTATGCGCACACACATGTGCATACACACATTATATATATTCTTTTTCCCTTTCACCTAAAATTTTGCTCAAGCTATTCTAACACACCAATGCAAAATTACACCTCGAGGAGAAAAATCACCTCATCCTATCTTTCCGCAAGAACCTGCCTACTCTGGTTTTGTTAGATATATGACAAAAGGTGCAAGTACTTCAATAAGAAATTGAGTTTTGTGTAAATAACAAGAAAGTCTTTTTAATGACTTCTGGGGATTGCCGTCAGTGGAATATAATTTTTTTCTGGGTATTTTAAGAACAGTAGTCTATTATACATACCACATCGTGCAAGCTTGGAATTCTTAAATGATCTAAATACCTTAATAAATATTAAACACATGTTCATGGTGGCTTTATGCGTAATGTATGCACGTGCACGTGTGCATGTGTGCGTGCATGTGAAATCTTATAGTAAGTTCACGAATTATATCAGGCAACTAATTTTTTTTGGAGCCTCTACTCTTTCCCTGAGGTAAAGCAGTAGCCTAAGCAGCTGGTATTCTCAACTATTTGCTTGGGAAACAGAACGTGGGCGGCTCTGGGTTTGCAAAGCGGGGTGTGAACCATATTCTGTACGGGAAAGATACACCACAGCAAATCCTTCTAGATCTTTTTAGATGCAGCTTCTCCATAGACATACACTTGTTTTCATGGATCAATTACAAACTGTCAAACATCTGCTTACTTTTTACCCCCCATCTCTTGTGGAATCAGGTATAAACAAATACAAATATATTCTTCAATTGTTTTATTATTACACAGTCGAAATTGGAGCATCCACGTCTGACAAGGCTCACACGCAGTGGCTGCTGGGGCAACGTCCAGACTGTTTCTTAGCTGCTTCCTTGGGTGAATGGGACAGAGGGATAAGAGCTGAATGGAACATACCAAAAATGAGGCTAAAGCTGGCGCAAGAGAGGGAATAAGAGTAGTAAAAAGCCAAGTAACAGGTGACGTAGCAACTCGAAGCACAGGGAGGAAGGAGGGGCAAGGGAAGAGTATCTGCCCAGGTGAAGGGAATCATATTCGTTGCTCACTAAAGTAAAGGCAGAAAAGAGTGGGAAGGAAACCAGCCTGCTGGAATTGTCCAGCACACCGCGACAGGATGGTGTGATCCCATGCTCTCAGGTGGTCAGGGCAGCATCCTGGGGTCGGTGGGGTGCATCTCCAAGAGCTGGTGGCTCCCATTCCTGAACCAGGGCCTCAGGGGGTGCAGGAAGAGGGGTGTGACAGGTGACAAGGATGAACACACCAGGCACAAGTCCGCCAGAGCACATCACACACCTGGCTCGTGTCCCACAGACCACGGATGCCTCTTGGAGAGTGGTCTCAGCCACTGGGGCCTGAGCGGGCCTGAGAGGCATGAATGAAAACTCACCTGCAAGGGGAAATGGCCTCCAGTCAGCATACTCCCCACAGAGACTAACCAAGGTACGGTGATACCATTGAATTGGGATTCCAACGGGGCCTCATCTAAGCAGAGTTTCCTTGGGATGGGAGGAAGTGAAGGAGTTCAAGAGATGGCTGCTTAATCCCAACTAGAACACCCATTCTATCAACTGAGCAAGAGAAAGCTAGGACCGGAAGAGGGATGGATCACCAGTGAATATCATCCTGGGTACCACCTGGTGTCTCTTCACTGTACCATTTCTCTAAGAAGGCCACCCAGCCTCAGAAAAAATTTTGGAACCCAGTGGTTGGTGTTGGAGTTGAGCCTGCAGGGCGATCATGGTGATCACACCTGCTTTCACGCTGTTTGAACAGTTGAGGCCATGGGCATCCACGCTCCCTAGGATGGATAGAGCCTTCTGTCAATTCCTCTGTCCACTTCTTTCCAGGTCTTGCAACACAACAACCTGCTTTAAGGTGCCTCCCAATTCCTGTCCATACTTCATGATTGACAAGTCAAGGGAAGGGTCTTATCTTCAGTCTCAACGAATCCATGAAAAAGAGCTAGTGTTTTGGGCTCCCAATCTCCTTTCTTCAGAAAAGCATGCATACAGATTTCTCCTTCCAACACTGACTTTCTCACTCCACTTTTGAGGCCTCTGGGCATTCTCAACCCCCTTTCCAGCAAATCTCCCCAGGCAGGAGCAGGAGAAAAGGGACTTCTCCCCTTTTGGGCCTCAAAATTCTGATACATCAAACAGGAAGTCAATGGCAGCGTCTATGGTGGGTTCATTGTATGAGAACAAAAACTAGAGAGCAAGAAATCGGTGAGAACGAGTATTTATTACTTAAGTGTTAGCTGATAGGGAAACAAATGATTACTTGTTTATTTTTTAAGTCAAAGAGCTTCTTCATTATTGGTATTGGTTTGAACTCAAGGGGGAAGACATAAAGATGAAGGCCTATCTAAAGAAGGTGTGTGCGGATAGTGGATTATATCAATCCATGGAAGTATGATTTTCAGTAGCAAATGGAAGTTAAGGACATGGGCTTTGAAACCAGGGTGTAGGTTTGAATCCATGGGCTGCCACTTATTAGCTGCGTGACTTTGAGCAAATTGCTTGACCTCTCCAAGCCTCAGTGCCCTTGGCTACAAGGGACATAACCGTACCAATCCCATAAAGCTGTGATAAAGGGTAGATGAATAATGACACCCACTAAGCCATCGGTAAGGGGAAACTTTACTACTGCAAGCACCATGGAGAAGCATGAAGGAGAACCCATGGGACATGGAGCAGAGCAGTTAGAGAATGTGGTATTTTGCACGGGTTTGTTCAAGCAAATTCAGCACTACTTCATGAGGTTTTAAATAGATATTTGTTGGTCAACAATAAAGGCTACTGTGCCACGTCGGGGCCAGCATGGAAAAGAAAAGTCTTCATCAGTCCTCTCCTACTCTCATATCTATGGGGAATGTCACAGCATGGATCACAACCATAGGGATATCACGTGACCCTTCATGCATCTAAAAAACACCAGTGTTCCACTAGGGACTTAGGCACATGCCTTTCTAATTTTGCACAGAAGCCAGTCTCTCCAACTAGGTTGTCCATTTGTTGGAGGCAGAGACCCTCTTCTCCTTGGATCTCTTCTAACAGAACCAAAACAGTGCTTTCTTCTTATCACATGCTCTCCTCTCGTTTCCTAAAGCACATCAGTTCACAGCCCCCAAATGACAGTGAAGTGGAGGATGCCGTGGTTTGTTAAACTTCCTTAGAAGCTGAAGTCAGGAAAGCAGGTACTGATGCCTGAAACTTCTTGACTGTTGGTACCATAACATCATCATCAAGGTTAAGAATTCTTCTGAGTGAGATGGACAAGATGGCTGATTCAAAGTAGTGGCTCTACTACTTATGAGCTGGGTAGTCCTCTCTGTGGACAAGAACAGGGGTGCCTGGGTGGCTCAGTCAGTTGAGTATCCGACTCTTGATTTTGGCTCAGGTCATGATCCCAGGGTCCTGGGATGGAGCCCCACGTCAGGCTCCACACTTAGTGGACAGTCTGCTTGAAGATTTTCTCTCCCTTTCCTTCTGCCCCTCCCCCCCCCACCTGCTCATGCTCTCTCTGTCTTCTCTCTAAAGTAAGTAAATAAATAAATCTTTAAAAAGAAATGAAATGGGGACAAGAACAATAAATACCTATTCTCAGGAGGGTTATTGGAGGATCAGATGAGGACAAGCATATAAGGCACTGCATTGGGATGGTGCAGACGTCCTTAGTAACTGGTACCCCTCTTCCTTGTCTGCCAGAGGCCCAACATGAACATCAACCCAGGCTAGCAGGAGGTTGCTGCATCCTATTCAAAGTGATTATCTCTGCGGGGCGGAGGGGGGGGCACCAATGTCAATGTCCATACTTGCCATGTGCAGGTCAATAACATCCACCCCCCACCCCCCCAACAAGACTTCTTCCCTTAAACACAAGGAAAACGGTCTAAAGAAACTCTTTCAGTTTAGTGAAAGGCTGCCCTGGCTAACTAACTTCCAGAACCATGTGTTGCAGTTTTAGCCAGAGGTGGGTCTTTTTTTTTTTTTAAATTCATGAATTTATTTTTATTATTGAAATGTTGTGAACAGGGCGGAGAAGGAGGAGCTTGCCGGTTAGTATTTGTAATGTCCCATCCCCCACAATATAAATGTAGCGTTTATATTTGCAGATCAATATAATTTTTAAGTTTCTCGCAGCATATCCAGCCTCACCTTTTCTCTCGTCTCTGCCTCCTGTGCAAAACTTGCATCACAATAAGCACGGATTCTAAGTTAAAAGGTATCTTCTGATACCGCCCAGTGTGAAGCTTTTAGTTTCATGTCACCTCAAAAAAGGCGCACGAGCCACCACCATGAATTGCTTCCCATTAAAGGGCTTTCTTTGGTCATTACTCTTTCATATCAAATTCATGCCAACGCAAGTTAACTTTTTTTAGCTGAAAAATCATCTGGGAGAGACTGAGGTTAAACGAGGCAACATCCATGAGTCCTCACTTCCTATTCAAGTCAGAAGGAAAGGAATATTTTAACCTTCAAATTCTCACTCAGAAGAAGCTTTCAAAGTACTGATTCGCTGCCAGAGCTTCTGTTACCATTCTGGGTGGGGGGGATGTTCATGTGGTAAGACTCTCTAAGAGGCTCCTAATGTAGACACGCTTGCCCAGGGACAGCTGTACCCTACATGTGGCCCTATGTAGATGGGACATGCAAAGGGTTACATGGAGAGGCTTTGGCTCTGTGGAGTTCTTTGACACCTGACTCTTTCCAGGCTAATCTGTGCTTCTTTCTCTTCTGCAGATGAAAACCTCTCACCTAACTCAGGCTTTCGGACGCCAGACAAGAACCACGCAAATGAAAATAAAGGGCTGAGCTGGTGCATCACCTGCCATCAGCTATGGAGTTTCGAGGAGGAATTCTGGACACACTGCTCAGAAACTCATCACTTGATTTGCGTGCCCTCTGAATCTCGCCCCTTCGTGAAATGCTCTTCCTTTTCAGGCTCCAGGCAAACCTGGACCCGCTGGTTCGTCACTGCTATCTCCCTTGTTTGTGGCCACCTGCTGACGTCATTCTGAGGCCCCAGCTCCCAGCAAAGGACTGATGTTACCTCCCCGGCCACTTCCGGAGTCAGAGCGGTCCCCAGCATCTGGCCCACTATCTGAGGGCACGGAAAGCTTTCTGACAAAGCACGAATGAAGCACCGGTGCCAGGTAGGGATGTGAGCAGAGTGGGCTGGAGCTGAGGACAGGGAGAGGTGTGGTTGTGGACACCCGGACAATGTGCCTGCCTAAAAATGGGCAGTGGCCATGCGCCTCCAGCTCCACAAAGAAATGTGGGTACAGTGTTGACAGACCTGCTGATTATTTAAGGGAAGACAGATATCTGGATTTTTATGTGAAAACTCTTGCTTTTTAAGTGTTGGCAATGAATTCCAAATTAAAAACCACCACCCAGAGGGGCTCCTGGGTGGCTCGGTGGGTTAAGAGCCTGACTCTTGATATCGGCTCAGGTCATGATCTCAGGGTCGTGAGATGGAGCCCCGCATCAGATTCTATGCTCAGTGGGGAGTCTGCTTGAGATTCTCCCCCCACACCTCCACCCCTGCTCCTGCTCTCTCTTTCTAAGAAAAAAAAATAATGACCAAGCAAAACACCACCTGGGTCATATTGGGCTCATTGAACTGTACTCTGGTTTAAAATCAGGTTGCTTGGTGTAACTTTCTTATAAATATTAGTTGGATGAATGAATGAACACATGAGGCCAACCTGGCTATTGGGAGAGGGAGGGGTCCTTGCTAGGCAATCCTCCAGAAGGTCAAGGGCTCAGGCTCACTTCCTTGTCTCTCTTGAAGCTCAGAGATTTCCTGTGGTGTAGGTACTACGGTCTGCTCATCTCTGGCTTAGGAACCAATTGAACCTCTCTCTTCAGGCTCCTCTGGGACCGTGGAGCCCTTGTTAGGCCCACAGAGCTGCCAGGACCCTGTGACTAATTCTCTCCTTAGGTGTGTTCTTGCTCAGCTGGCTCGGCTTTCACACAAGCCAACGAAATGGTTTTGTTTCGTTTTGTTTCAAATTTTATTTTGGGAAGGAATGAAGGCTGCCCATTAGGTGTGACCATTCCCAGTGATCTTGCAAGGAACCATCTAGATTGTGAAAAATCCTGTGGAAGGTTCTGAGAGGGAAGTTAGGGCCGCTGAGGGAGGGGCCATATAATTACTTGGGAATTATATCAGCCGCGCACAGCGAACAATAATGTGTGGTCATCATTGTGGATCATCCAGATGGTTCATAATGAAATGCTCAAGTGAGTCCCCAGACACTCCGACTTCTTATAAATTTGTCACCTAATTTGCAGCCTTGCTCCTCTGTGGTGTTGCTTAGCAATATCAATGGTTACTGATTTCTGTCCTGTGAGGACCTGACTCAGGCCATATTTCACTGTAATTTACATGCTCTCAGTGATCAAGCAAGAAAAACGGGACTCAGATGGGCTGTTTTGTTGCTTTCCTTCTGAGGTGGGTTGGGGGTGGGCGAGGGTACAGGACAGAGCAAAGCAGGTTTCTGGGAAGGGAGGGATTTTTAAGGAAAAACAGTGAGCAACCTCGTCAGGAGAATCAACCTAAAACAGTGTGGCTAAAAAAAGATTTCCTGGACTTTCAGGAGTATCCATTTAATTGTGTAGTTAAAAATCTCAATAACAACCTTAACATAACTTTAAATACTGATACTCTGTCAGAATGTTTTTCTCCCCAAAGGGACCGAGAAAAGCAAGCGAGGATAGAGCATAATAACTGTATCATTTATAGTTTGGAGCCCTACAGACAGCGACCTGACAACTGGGTCTGCCACCTACTAGCCCTGAGAACTCGTGACCTAATCTCTCTGATACTCTGTTCCTACCCTTCTGTAAAATGGGAACAATAATAACTGTCTTGTAGGGGTGCGGTGAGGACTGCAGTTACTTAACACGTAACTGACACATAGTATTCGTTAAACATATGGTAGGTATTATTTTGGCTTTAAGGCATCCATTTCCTACAAATGGATAGCATTCTTCTGATCTTTACAAAATCAGTGAATCTGATATCTAGACAGCTCATCAGGAATATGGAACATGGAAATCTTGTAACACGGTATAAGTTTTAGAGTCAAAGGATATGGGTTCTAATCCAGACTTTAATTCTTCTTAGATATGTGACTTTGTAGTTAGATACTCCTTAGTTTACTCATCTGTAATGGGGCTAATTCTAGTACTCCCTACTGCGTTGTTATAAAGGGCTTCACTCGATGCCTAGAACATTGGAAGCGCTCCACCAATGGGAGCCATCATTCTATGACTGTGCCAAAGCCCAGTGAGTGATGAGTATCCAGGCTAACATAGTGAGTCACAGTTAAGTGACCTAGCATTAGAATATCCTTTCTGAAAGCTTATATTGGAGGAGAAAGAGGTAAAACGAGAAGAATGACAAAAATAATGACCAATTACATCATGCCCAAGGAAGTCTATGAATGTCATTTTCTTTTGTATAATCTGACATCAAGTACATGGAGACTGTTGGCACTATTTAAAGAATGTCCAATTCAGGGAAAGAGATAATACAGTGATCTTTTAAGTTTTGATTTTCAAAAGGAAAGCTCAAAAGGGACTTCAACTGCTTAGGAGAGTGAGTATTGTCCAATAGTTAAGAAGTGAGTTCTGGGATCCAACGAATCTGGATTTGAACATGACTTCATCAGTTGTTTCTCTTGTGTCCTTAGGCAAATTATTTAACTGCCTTAATTTTCAGGATCTTTATCTGTAAAATGGTTATAATAGAAGTTCCTATGTCATAGTGTTCATGTGAAAATTAAATGAGTTAATTTATAAAAAATGCTTAACGCACTGTCTGACACAGAGTAAGTACTCAATACACATTAGTTATTCAGTGATTGTCATTATAATTGTCTCTGTGGGCATCTATTCAGAGTTTTGGCTGAATATTTAATACTTTTTCTGGTGTCTTCTTTTTCAGCTGCAGTCTCCAGGGAGAAAATGATATTGTCAAAGAGAGTGAAAGACTATAGTTTGAATAGCAAACAGCATAGGATATCAGGTACCATCCGTATAACGTTAGGAATTTATTTCTTATTTTCAGAAAATCTTTCTGACCTCTTTTTTTTTTTTAAAGATTTTATTTATTTGACAGAGAGAAACACAGCGAGAGAGGGAACACAAGCAGAGGGAATGGTAGCGGGAGAAGCAGGCTTCCTGCTGAGCAAGGAGCCCGATGCGGGGCTCGATCCCAGGACTCTGAGATCATGATCTGGACCGAAGGCAGAGGCTTTAACCCACTGAGCCACCCAGGTGCCCCTTTCTGACCTCTTCTAATAGCAAGGTTCTAAAACATGTTTTTAAATTTTTTGTCTGTGTGGGTAAGGGTTAGGAAGCTAACGTTTTCACTAATGACATCTTCTAACATCTTGGGCACATTTTTGCATTTCTGGAAATTGAAAGATTATGTTTATGAAATCAACCAAATGTACTTTCTGATGAAGTCTTTTCAAATTTAGGGTGCAGGATAGTGACACATATATTACTCAGTCTTTAAAGTGGCAAAACGTTCCATTCCCTTTTCCTGTCCCCCTCCCCCAGACTCCTTTTTTAAAAAAAGGACTTAGGAGGTGGTATGTACAGATAGGTCTGCCATTTCTTTCATAGACCTAGAAGCTTGACTATATTACATGTGACCAAGATCCACAGGGTGGAACCCTGGATGGTGCTGATGCTTCTACATCTTAAGCCATACCCACATCCCAACCAGTCAGGAAGTCCTATCAGTTCCACCCCTAAACATCCTCAATTCTGTCTTTTCTGCTCCATTACCACTGCCCCTGCCTTAGTCCAAGGCTCTTGCCATAGTCTTATTTGAACTCTCAATTCCTGATCTTTCTCACCTCCTGCTTTCTACTCCCAGCACCTCTCACCTATCTTTCACACTTTCCAGGGTAATGCTTTCAAAACACAAAATCACAATACGATAGCTCTGAATCCTGCACTTTTTGTGTTGGACTTTTATTAGGTCTCCTAGTTTATTCGATCCCTCAGAACCCAGTTCTGAGGTTCCCTCCTGCAGGCAGCGTCCCTGAACGGTCTCTATCCCTAGTGGGAGTCAGGTCCTCTTGTGTGTCTGTTCCAAGTACATACTTTTGTTGTGTGCTCATCAAATGTACACTAACCTATTTGCTTTCTGCCCTAGAGGGCAAAGAAACATCTTATTCATTTTGTTAATTTCAGCACCCAGCAGAGTTCCTGGCACTCTGTAGGTGTTCAAATGCTGCTGCTATTAAATCTCTATTTAATAGTGCACTGTTGAGCTTCTTCAGCCTAGTTACCTTTGGTACTGATGCCTATGGTTCCTTCCATTTTAGCATTCTAACCCTGCAGTTTCAACTATTCTGTTTTCAGTGTCTCTGCAGGGAGGAAGATGTCTGTGGCCTCAACTCTTGGAACCCTTTCCATTGCCTCTGTAAAGTAGGAGGATTTATGTCATGCGCAAGCCCCATCAGTGGGGTACTCGGCACACAGCAGACAAAATGGCGGTGATATCTTGGAAATGGAGGTGGAAAAAAACACTGGTGCAGAGAATGGATACTGCATGCTGGCTACGGAACAACTTGGATGTTCTCCTGGATCCCATCCTGCAGCCTGGCTGGATGCAGTGGTATTCACCAGGCAGAGAGGATCAGTGCTAAATTATATCCAGCCACTGGGTCAGCACAGCTGAGTTTCTACCCTATGATGTACTGAGCATCAAACAGTATCAGAAAAACACACAAGAAAAGCATCCTAGGGGAAGAGAGGAAAAGCAATAAAATGAAAAAATAAAACAAAACAAAACACTCTAGCCATCTGTGGGGGGATAAAAGGCAAGGGTTGAGAGATCCAAGAAGTTAAAAGAATTTGAGAACGGAATGAAAAAGAAGGGGAAAAAAAAGACAGTGAGAAAGACAAGAAATGAATGCTGCTAATGTGGAAGGAAATTAAAAGTAAAGCTATCCTTGTACTTATATATCCTGTGCTTTAGTCTTGACCAGGAAGTCATTTTACTGATTACTTGGATCCCTACCACAACAGAAACAATCACCCCAGATTATGAAGAACTTAAAGGCTCATATTTAGAGTAGAAAGAATTGTCATGCAATCCTTTAAATTTCATGTAAGTGTAAATCCATTTACCATTACTCCTACTTAAATGCCATGTTGTTTAATGTGGGACTCTACAAGTGAGTCCTGATATGAAGATAGGGTAGAAGATTAAGACACATTTCATAAACACATTATACACCTTCGATCAAATAGCAAATGCCTGCCAGTGAACCAGAGATCTGATGATGTCAGAGAAGGCCAGCCACGGCAGGACCTTCTAATCCCCATCTGTACAAATGGTGGCCTAATGATGTCTCTGTAGGACGAAAAAATTAGTATAGTAATTGCTTTTCTAGATTTTTATCAATATGTTAGAAAGAGGAATTTTTTTTTTTTTTTTAGTCTGCTGAACATCTGAAAGCTATGAACCCTAGATGGAATCAGGACTTTTTGGAAGGAAATGAATTAAGTACCATGTCACACAATTTCCTTCTTATTGTACAACGGAGGGGGGGGCACTTTGTAAACACATAAACTATGTCCATACAGCCTCAGGATAACTTTTGCTCCACTGAAGTCCAGATTGCCAAAAAGAACAGTTCCCATGTTATGTTCTAGATGAGTACAAGGAGATCTAAAAAAATTGACACATAGCAAATAGGCTTCAGAGAAAAGATAATTCAACAACTTACTACCGGGTTACTGAAAAGTACCTGAAAATATGATGTTTGCAAGAAAGAAAAAAAAACTGAAAACAATTTATTTGACAAGTATCTACACAGAACTAATGATGTGACAGGCAATGTTCTCTGTGCTCTACGAATAGCACTGTCAGTTTACTTAATAGGCCCAAGAGACAGATGTTATTATCTTCCCTGATTTACAAAAGAGGAAGCCAAGCTAGAGAGAAGTTAAATAATGTGCCCAGGGTCATGCAGCAAGTAAGTGGCCGAGCTGGGTTTGGGACCAAGGTGGCCAGCTTCACTTCGAGTCTAACAGCCACACTACATTCTTTCTCCCATGAGTCTGCTGGGAAGAGGCCCCCTGAATGCACCCAGAAAGGGAGAGAGAGCCCATCTCAGTAGGCATATTGTATGGTGCTACCTTTATCCTCCAAGGATCGGCTCCTCATTTTCTAATCCTCACTAGCATTAAGAAGATGGGGTATGCTCCTGAGGTCTAGAAAAGAGTTTGCAACTTTTTCTTGCAAGGAAACGCCTCATGACCTATGGCGTCATGAATGGAAATGTGCTACATAAAAAGGAAGGTGAATCACTGGATAAGGTTTTTTTTTTTTTTTTTCCCCCAGAAATGACAGAGGAGCATTTCATCACAGAGAGTTTTCTGGAATGAAACTGACTCACTATGATTTTTAACTTCTGGTGATGATGGTTGATTTGGTCTAAAGGCCATGGCGTTGAAGCCAAGCTGCCCTTGCTATCGGTTATTTGGGATCAAGTGCTGCTGCCCTGGGAAGTCAAAGAAAGAAATCACCCCAGAAGGAGCCACGTGGGTGTCCTCAGCTGCTTTTGGAAGGTCAGAGGCAGCAATGTTGTTTAAACTGGTTTTCAGGAAGTTAACTAGTCTGGGATGCACGCAGGCTACCGTTGCCCCAGAGAATTATCTGTGGTGGGAGCTTGTAAAGAAAAATCTTTCCCAACGGAGCAACTCCCATCAGCTTGCAATAGGAACATGTTTCGTGCATGAGTGAGTCAATGAATATCCGAATCCCCTTGCAAATAAGAAATCAATCTGATGTAGACCCATAAGCTTTCTATGAACAACGGTCTTGCCTGACTCTTGATATGTGTGTGAATGTGTATCTGTGAGTGTGTGTGCACACATGTGTGCACGTGTGTTACAGAGTCTCAGTTGAGCCTCTAGACAACCTGGAAAGGACAGTTTGGTGTGGGGGGAGGGAATTCTTTAGAGGACAGGTTTGGGGGATCTGGTACGGTGGGGTCAGAGAGAAGCAGACCCGGACAGCTGCTCGAGGATGTGTGTTGCCAACGTGATCAGAGGTGAGCGAGCCACACAGCTCACATCCCAGAAGCCAGAGTCAAACTGGGCAGAGTTTTGGCTCCTATCATAGCAGACCGTCTCCTAATGGAACTCGAGTCATCCAACCAGCTCTCCATTAAGCAAAGCCCTGCTGTTCCTGAAACCAGCAGAGGTGTCTTTAGTGTTTCATTTGGAAGAAAACACCTTTAAAAGCTCTCCTATCACAGATGGTATTTATGTTATCAACACACATTTTGAACGGGCAGTCGTCGGTAAAATCAAAGCGCGTTTTAAGCGGTTGCCCCGTCCTTTGGTCCTCCCCATCATCACGCCTGGGACAGCTGCTTGCTATCTCTGGAACTCTGAGTCCATCACTCTGAGGGAATTCTCACTGCATCTTTTGAGCATGTGCTAAGTTCAAGAGCACAGAGATAAAAGCTGTAAGATGATGGAGGCTTGTGTGTCTTTCTCCTTCTTCAGGCTATGTGGAAGTGCCATCAAAATCGGGGTTTTGGCCATGTTCCTTTGTGGCCTTTATTTCAAGGCAAACCTTCTTGAGAGAGAGTAAGAGAGAGAGAAAACACCTTTCCATACTCAAAATCATTGATTTCAATAAGGCCATTTGATTCCTTTCATGCCCCAAATGAAACTTATTATAACGAGTACAATCCAAAGAGAGAGTCAATTTCAACCATGTTGGCTGTTCAAATCCAAGAGTAATGCTGAGGCATGAATAGTTTTTCTTCCTCTATCCAGGCATTTAAACTACGGTCATCTTATTAAAAACACAGCCAGTGGATTGGTTTTTATTCTCCAATGAAGATTTTCACTCCTGTTGCTTATTCACTTACCAGCCGAGGCTGCACGCAAACATTTTTCTTGCTAATTTAAACTGATCTATGACTTGGGATAAAGAGAAAGGTTACAATACTGCCTTTCCAGGCCAACTTCCCCACAATTTGGAACGAAATAGGCCTGCAAATGACTTGCTTCTGGATCAAATGACAACTTATGAAAACTCATATTGAAACTGTTTTTAAAAATAGAAGCTAGGGAAATAACAAGTTCTACTGTTTGGTGAGAAAAAAAAAAAGAAAACCCAGCAAGCAAGTGAACGTTTTTTAATCTTAGTGTCAGCTTCAAGTTAACACTAAATGTATATGTTAAGGAATTGGAATGATTTTACAAAAATAGATGTTTGGCTCTGTGTAGAAGATATGGACATCCGTGGTGAGAGATGGGAGTCTCAGGAGCGTGGAAAGCATTCAGGCTCTGAGGACAAACTTGGGAGCTAAATGACTATGATCAAGCAACGTCACTCTGCACCTCAGTTTAGTCAGACCTAAAACACACAAAAATTCCCACAGTCACTGGTGAAGGCATCACCTGAGAGGACTATCAGCGGTGTGACCCACTTATAAATTCCACTCTCATGTGTTCCCTCTTCACCATCTATAAGACCCTTTGCTTCCTACACTTGAATCACACATGCATAAGTACGGTAGACACACACATGTGCACACACACATGCACACGCGTGCACACACACACATACACGCCTCCCTAGTGCCCCTTGACAGGAGAGACTGATGGAATGTTGGCTCAGGGGACACAGAGCTGCATACGTGCCTGCTCTTCTCAAAGGAGCCCCAGTGTGGTTGGGTCAACAGTAGTTTGGGATCTCCCTGAGTCTGCCAGTTCCAATGGCTTGAATTGCTGCCTTCTTCTCTGCCTGTCCAGGCTCCTCACCTCCTCTGAGAGTCACATTCAAAAGCTCACTTTCTCTAGGAACACTTTCCCGCTGGCCCATCCCTACCCTGAGATGACCTTCCTCAAGATCTGGAGAGCCGAGTTCACCCACGCAGGGTGTCTGCTCTGCCCACTGCTGTGCTTGGCGCTCTGTGTGCCTCAAGATGGCTTCCCCACTTGGTTCATGAATCTGCACTTATCATCACACGAGGTGTGCTTTTACAGCTTTAGGTTCAAGGGCCTTGTTCCTTCAAATAAATGGTTCGAGTGCCCTAGGAAGCCCATCTCCTATCCCTCAGAGTGCTTCACCTAGAGCAATGAATAGATTCCACTATTATTGCTATTATTAGCCATTGCTATTCCTTGTTGCTATTCCTTTTTTTTTTTTTACTATTTTATTTATTTATTTGACAGAGAGAGAGATCACAAGTAGGCAGAGAGGCAGGCAGAGAGAGGGAGAAGCAGGCTCCCTGCTGAGCAGAGAGCCCCATGAGGGGCCTGAACCCAGGTCCCTGAGATCATGACCTGAGCTGAAGGCAGTAGGCTTTAACCCACTGAGCCACCCAGGCTCAGTTGCTATTACTTATTGCTATTCTTTAGGGGCTCCCCTGGGGAGAACTCAGCTGCCTCGGGTCCAGCCTCTCCTCCTTCCTGCTAAGTACTTCAATCAGAGCATCTACAAACTGCATTTTGATCTCTGATGGGCGCATTTTCCCTTTTTGTTCTTCGTGAAAAATGTCTTGGCTCTTCCTGCTTATTCTATATAAATTTACAAGCCAAGTGATGAAGTCCCGTGAAATATCTTTTTCAGGATTTCAATTAGGGTTGGGTCACATATAGAGTCTCATTTGGGGAAAACTGATATCTTTGTAATAGATAAACATTTATTTGGATTTTCTATGTTCCTTAGAAATGATTACTTATTGTTTTTGGTATAAAGTTCTTAAAAATTTCCTTTGGATTAGTGTTGGGTACTTGATGGCTTTGTTGCATTTTATAGGTGATGTCTTTATTGCTTTAAGCTGATTTTCACTCATCTAGAGGAAGGCTCTGGAATTAGGCACATTGCTAAAGGATTTGACCTGAGTGAACCCTTAACAGTTCTAACAGTTTAAAACATTTTTTTTTTTTTTTTTACTCTTCCCTGTGGGAATTCTTTTGAGCAAAGTGTCTACTGTTAGATTTTTTTTTTTTTAATAAGTTTGAAAACCCATGCGGGAAGATGGTGAAAAAAAAAATAGATATTTGCTACTCATTTGTGAGGCTTTTACAATTGAGATGTCCTGGAATTCAGGTCACCAAAGCTGCCTGCTCACCTCCCACTGCCTGAGCCAGACCGATAAAGCACGGGACAGATGGCACAGGGATGTCACAATAGCTACTGGGGGGGGGGGGGGGAAGGAAGGAGCAAAACTGTCCTTCAGGAAGGCAGCAGCAAGGCTCCCAGGACGCTCCCTCAACCGGTCTGAATGAAAGTAAGGTGAATGTGTTGGCTGGCTCTGGTAACGTGAAGTGAATTTATAATGGGAAAAATTTGTTTGTCTTTCTAATAGCAAGTAAGGTAGGTCGGAGCATAGTGTCATGGTCAGACATCTCATTATGGGATTCTGAAGATTTTGTCATGAAAAACAGCCTGAAGGGAATGTTTTTCCCTTCAGGCATGGGGACCCACTGTTCTAAACGGCCTCAGGCCCCACAGTGAAATCATCCTTCTGCTCCATGATAGCCATGGGGCAAGTATTATTTCTGCTTTGGTATTGCCAAGGTGTGAGGTGCACTCATTTGTTAGATTTTGCCATTAACAATAAAACTGTTTTTGTGACGAAAAAATGTAAATCAAATTTTAAAGTTCCACAAGGATGGAGAAATCACTAGACTTGTAGAAGATAATCCCAGAACCCATGGAGATTGAACAAGGACCTTCTTCTTTTGGGATTTCCTTCTCACACACAATTTCACACTCAATGATGGGGTAGATACTATTTTATAGGTGTTAGATGCGGTAAAATGAATCGAAGACTTAGACAATAAACTTTTTAGGATTTTGGAGTGATGGTAATTCTTTGACCATATAAAATTAGGTCCCTGGAATGCAGTAAGTAAAAGAACCAAAGGTAGAGCAAGGGGAAGAAAGAGGAAACAAAACAGGAGAACCAAGAGTTGGGAAAGAAAAGCAGAAGGAGGGGACAAGAGATCTCACCAAGAAGGCGAGAGACAGAAAGCAAACATTTCCCACTGCGGCAATTCTGGCAGAATCAGGGGGAGGTTTATTCAATCATGCGGCAAATACCGACTAAGAAGCTACCTCATGTCAGTGTCATTCAAGAGGCAGGGGACACAAGGGTGGCCAGGGCAGAAATGACTGCTCTTCACTACTTCAGAGACAGCCCTCAACTGATGACAACTTTGCTGGTCACAACCAAAGAGAGCCCTTTGACAGGACATGGACTAAGATAGTCTACATGGCTACAGACGTAGAGCTCTCTAGCAGGAAAATCATAAAGGCAAGCCCTTGTCTAATGCATTCAACAAATACGTAGTGGGGTCCATATGTGTGCTGGGCCCCGTGTCCTGCCCCGTCTGCGATATCAGGGACACAGGCAGCAAAGAACAGATAAGTACATTCACAGTGGTGAGTGGTACAGAGAGATAATAAACCGAGTCAAGGAAGATACAAAACTCTGATTTATCATCATTGTTTTGGTGTTGCTACTTTTCAAAGGCTGACTGAATAAGGTCTCTCTGGTCAGGTGACCGGGGAAGGCTGACCTGAAGGGAGGTAGGCCAGGGCCCGGGGGCTTAGGGTCATGGTATGTGCTAGAGCTTTTGCCATTGGTGACATGGGTCAGCAGAGGTGGGGTGTGATCTCATTTAGGCTTCAGGGACCCTGGGCTTCTTAGATGGCGGGTTTGGGGGCATGCCTTTTCTGGAGAAGGATCCAGGGCCACTGGATAAAAGTTGGACTCATGGGCCAACAGAGAGCCCTTTAAAAGGGAGAAAGAAGGGAAACTCTGTCAATCAGGGACCTGAGAAGACAGGATTAAGGTTACCAGGCATAGGAAGAAGAAGGGGAACACATATGACCTTCCCTGGGATCTATATGGACTTCCATGTTGGGGGAGGCAGAGTGCCCCATTCTGGCTCCTTTGTAAGCTGGGGAGGTCACACAGTTCTGTTGTGGCCCATGTCATGGAAGTGGAAGTCTGCTTCTGGGAATATTCAGGTTTTTCTGATTAAAAAAAGACAGCTGCATGGTCTTCTTCCCAGAACACAGATGGGGGGTAGTAGGCATTGGAGGGGAGCAGCTGCCTTCCTCTGACGATGAGGAGGAGGGAACAAGCTCTGGCTGAAAGAATGAATACAAGGACACCGTGTTCCTCAGGGCAGAGGGGAGCTGTGGGGCCAGCCTTGGACTGCTTCTGATTAGATCAGAGAAATGAAACCCTAAAAAGCTATTAAGGCCAATCTGGAAAGGCTGTAATAGACTGTACGATTCCAACTCATGACATTCTAGAAAAGGCAAAAACCATGGAGACAGTGAAAAGACCAGCAGTTGCCAGGGGAGTGTGTGTGTGTGTGTGTGTGTGTGTGTATGAGAAGCATGAACAGGCAAAGCACAGACGGTTTTTAGGGCCAGAAAATATTCTGTTTGATATTATAATAATGGATATATATCACTGTACATTTGCCTAAGTCCATAGAATATACAGCACCAAGAGGGAACCCCAAGGTGAACTAAGGACTTCGGCGGGGATTGTGATGTCAGGGTAGGTTCACCCTCAGTAACAAATGTACCATTCTGGTGAGTGGCATTGAAAATGAGGGAGGATATTCATGTGTGTGTGGGGTAAGCGATCTACAGGAAATCTCTAGGAATCCCCTTCAATGATGTTGTAAACCAAAAACTTCACCAAAAATAAATAAATAAATAAATAAAGCCTTAGAGAAACCTCTTACATTAAGCCCCTGCAGATGGATTTTATTATGACACTGAACATACTTTTAACTGGAAAATCACCGCTAACACTCAACGAGCACTAATTTAATGATTTGGGGGTATTACTGTATTGTTAGTGGAACTATTCATTCCCTTTTACAGGTGAAGAAACCAAGGTCCTCCAAGGTGGAGGAATACTAATCAGAAACTTGTGCTGGAGGTGCTATCCTTATCCCATTTTAGACATGGGAAAACTGAGTCCCAAGGAGGGTGAGAAGCTGGTCTAGAGGAGCTCTGGTCAAGGTATCAGAGCAAGCGACTGAGCTAGGTTTTGAACCCAGGCAGTCTGACTCCTGGACCACAGGCTGACCTCATTGCTACATAGCCAGACTCTAATGGCATTCCACGTGCCTTGTCCCCACATCAGTCTCCTCATTCCATCACCCACCCATCGGGCTCTCCTGCAGTTGCAGAGTTAGCTACAGGGTACCTTTTCCTGGGTAGGGTAGTACTCATATCATCCTGGACGGGGAGATCAACAGTAACTCATGAACTTGAGCAGCAGCTGAGGGAGGAGAGCAAGGTATGCTGAGGGTCCCAGGAGTGGCTGGCACTCAAGGCGCGGGGCTGCGATGGGAGGAGCCAAGGCCAAGACCGGCCTTGTTGCACAGACGTGCGTGTGGGAAATTCACATCTTATGAACCGGGTATGTGACAGGTCCAGGGATGGGTCAGAGCTCCCGCTGTTTAGGCTGGGGTCTACATCACGACAACAGGGAATACTGAGTCGGACATGAGATTACACGGGGCAGCCGAGTAACCTAAGAAGCACAAACACAGACTGAGTAAGGCAGATGTACGTTCAAACTGTGGCCCTGCCATTGGCTGCCTGTATCCCTTGGGGAGGCGAGATGCGGCTTCTTTATGCTTTGGCATCTTTCTCCGAGTGATGGAGCAGGGCTAACGTCAGGGTTGCGGGAGATGGCTTATGTAGACCACTGCACAGAGTGCCCGGCTCGCGGTAAGCACTCGGCAAATATTAGTTAGTGGCATTATCATTTAGACAAACGGACCGGAGGAGCTATCCAATCCCAAAGCACTATAACCAGCATCCTTATTTCAGGTTCATAAAGATGTATATCTGGGTAAATATAATGGCTTGTTTCAAGAAAATGTGAAAATCAATATGAGACACTAGAGGTATTAGAAAGATCAATTCAGTCAGCTGTACTGTGAACCCCTCGCCCCAAATTGATAATGTCAGCTTTCTAATGAAAGAAATTCCTTATTCCAACTGTTTATGTGAGCTATTAGCAGATTCTTTTCTTTCATGAACAATATCCTATTCATTTTTCGGCCCTTGTTTTGGACTGCTCCATCTTGTTTTGGACTAAACCTTCATCCAAGGCAGGCTGATGGTGGCTTTGTCCCTTCCCCACAGTGTGGTTTGTCCAGAGGCTACCAACGAACACACAAACCCAACAGTGGTCAGTGATCTGTGTCCCAGAAACAGACTGGGTTTGATTAAAGGCGGTTTCAAATTCTTTGGTTTTTTTTTTTTTCCCTTGAGAGGTAGAGTCTCCTCCTGTTCTAGAGCCTGGGATGGCCTTTGTGATTGCTTGATTGGTAGCATGCAGAAGTGACATTCAGGGCCTTCCCAGGCCAGGTCCCCGGAATCCTTGCTGCTTATCCCTGGGCCTCTTGGAAGACATGCTCGCAGAACCCTGAGCCACTGCATCCAACCATGTGGAAAGGCCCTGAGACAACATGGAGACTCAGGGGGGGTCCAGCTGAGCCCAGCCTTCTAGCTGTGCCTTCAAAGGTGCCAGATGTGGGGTGCCTGGTTGCTCAGTCAGTTAAGCTTCTGCCTTCGGCTCAGGTCATGATCCCCGGGAACCCCACGTCGGGCTCCATGATCAGTAAGGAGTCTGCTCATCCCTCTCCCTCTGCTCCTCCCCCTGCCTATGTGCTCTCTTTCTTGTGCTTTCTGTCTCTCTCAAATAAATACATAAAATCTTTGGGAAAAAAGTGCCAGATGTGAGCATGAGGCCCTTTTGGACCTTCTAACCAGCTCATCTACTAGCTAAATAACACCGAATGACCTCCATCAATATGGTTCCACAGGGGACAGAAGAATCACCCTGCTGATCCCTGCCCAGTTTCCAGACTGAGGAAATCACGAGCAATAATAATACAGTGGCGCTTTTAAGCCACCTGCATCTCGGGTGCTTTGTTAGATACGTAACAAAAGATAAGTGACTGCTAGACCTGTGACTCAGGCTCAGACACGCCAACCACCAGCTAAGGCAATGGCTCAGTCACTGGATCGCAGAAGACACAAACCCTTGAGTGGCACAGATGAGACCAAGGGACAAAAGCCTTTTTGTAAGCCATTGGTCCTAGATAACGTTTCCTGATGAAGCTGAAAACGTGCCTTTGTGAACACTGACTCTCTGCCCCGTGGCGCCAGTGCCCACCGAGATGGATGCCAGAAGCCTCGGGGAGCCTCCTTTCAGTGTAATAGGGAGGCCGCCATGGCGTTCAAGCCCTCCACTGGTGATGTAACCAGCACGCTCTGTATTGTTGAAAGGTGACAGTTTGGCACGAGGACGTGTGAATTCAAGCGATTAGATGCAAACGAAAAGAGAGACGACTATTTCTGAGAGCCGTGGGTTAATTTTTTTGGGCTGTTCTTGGAATGGAAAATGATTGTGAATTTTGGGGGAAAAATACCAAAGCAATCTGTTTTCTTGGCCGCGGGCTATGGAGCAATTTTAAAGCATTGAAGTGCTTTCCATATTTTCTAATCACCCAAGTCCAGAACTGATTATGGCTCTCTGCATTCTCTCGGATTCACACCACCAGAGCGCTCCCCGTCTTTCAGGGAAAGATTTCACCTTGAAAACAGGCACCGGATTCGGAAGGCGCATCTTACTACAGCAGGAACAAACACTTTAATTGCACACGGCCCCACATGGGCCAGGTGTTTCGGAAAATCACTGATGGCCCGAATCCGAGACAAACCCAGATTCACTTTTTCTTATCTCACAGAAACAAAGCATAAACTCCCCCAACCAAACAGGAAGAACGAAAACAAGCCCTACCAGTAACTGAACTCTCCCAGACAAACACCAGAGAAATTTAGATTTAGGGGACCTGGGGGCGAGGACACGCACGCTTGCACGCACATGCACGGTAGTACATACATAGGATATCTCCGGAATGAGCCCGAGGATGGGTTGCTGTGTAGTTTTCTCTGGGGAGAACTTGGGGGCGGGGTGCTGGAAAAAATTGGGAGGTTGATGGAGAAGGGAGACTTATTTTTTTTATCATAGACTTTTGAATATTTTAAATTAAAAAGAATCAGGGGTGCCTGGGTGGCTCAGTTGATGAAGCGGGCCGACTCTGCATTTCAGCTTAGGTCATGATCTCAAGGTGGTGAGATAGAGCCTTGTGTTGGGCTCCGTGCTCAGCTGGGAGTCTGCTTGTCCCTCTCCCTCTGCTCTTCCCCTGACTTGTGCTCTTTGTGTCTCTTTCTTAAGTGAATAAGTAAAAAAAAAAAAAAGAAAAAAGAAAAAATCATATAATGCATTATTTTTCAAAATAATGAAGCAGAATAATTCCAAACCTCTAGATGGTACTTATGATCTGCTCGGCAATGTGTTAAATGCTTTACGTATATTCACTCTTATGAAGTAGGCATCCCAATTTTACAGAGGAGGAAACTGAGGTACAGAGAGCTTAGGTAACTTGTCCAAGGTCACACAGCTAGGAAATGCAGAGCTGAGATCTAGACCCAGAGAGTTTGACTCTGGAGTCTGTCCTCTTAATTACTTCCAAATACTGCCTTGCGAAAAATAAACATACTCAGTTACCTGCTTGTAATCACATTGGGGCAGATAAAATGGTTCTTTTCTTCTCTCATATGGCCCTTCAGGGTGATGGAGTGGAAAAGATGGCGGCTCAAAACAACCAAGATACAATTCGTGGGGCTTTAGAGGGCTTTGAAATTCTGTGACTATCAGGTCAAAAGCCTGACGTCGGCCACGCTGCTTAATCTTTCTTTTAAGCGGCTATTCTGTGCAGGGTACTCCACTAGAGTTTAGGGGCAACTAATGAATAAAAAAGAGTTCCTGCTCCCTAGAAATTTACTGCACCCTCAAGGAGAAAGGCAGTAAACAAATAATCACACAAAATATAATGCAAGCAAGAAGGACAAATGAAAAGGGGCCCTGAGAGATGAGGATTGGGGCCCTGATTTATACGGGGTGGTCGGGAAGTGTCCTGTAGACAGCCTGCTGAATTACAGGCAGGGGAAGAGGAAGATGGTGGGAGAACGAAAAGGATTCTGGGTAGGGGTAGCCGCTCATGCAAAGACCCTGAGGCAGGAAAGAAGTGCCTGTCCGAAGACAGAAAGGCCTTTGTGGCTAAAGCAAAGTGAGTCAAACTGAATCTGGAGAAAGAGGCAGATCATACACCATGAGAAGAATTTCACAAATTTTCTAAGAGCCATTGGAAGCCACTGCAAGTTATAAGTAGGAGTGACAAAATCGGATTGACTTTTTATGAGGCCTACTTGGGGAGCCATGTGGAAAGTACGCAGAGGAGGAGGCGAGGAGGCAGTGGGAAACCAGTTAGGAAGGCCCCACAGGAGTCCAGGCAAGCGATGAAGCTGGCTCAGAACCGACAGCTGGCACAGAGAGGAGATCGGTTTGAGATCTACTTGGGTGGTATGATATTTTATGCAATTAGAATAACACCATTGGCTACGAAAAGTAATTATGGAGTGTAAGTTCACAGGTGTGTAAATGCTTTGTCAACCGTAAAGCATTAGGACCAAGGTAACTCTTACTACAGATGAAGAAACCAAGTACTAGAGAGATTCTAAGTTGCCCAAAGTCACACAGCTGCTTAGTGGCTGGGAGGAAGTTGGCCTGCCATCCCTTCACTCCATTCTCTGGGGTGGTGGTGTTGGCGGGGGGCACCCAGGGGAATAAAAAGAAGGCTAGTGACTGGGTGTGATTCCCTCATCTGTGGACCTCTGAGTAAAGAGAGAAATGATATTCAGAATGAGCCCTGGCTAAAGATCACCTCTAGAAAATAGGACTCAGGATCTACGAGGCAGGCCTCCTTGGAGAATATCACGTCAGCTCCACAACTCTCTGGGGTATAAAATGGAGACGGTTCATAATCAAAATGCTCTGTGGTGAGAAGTGACTCCATGATCCTAACCTACTATTCTGGGTGAGAGTTGAGTACTTAGTGAGGCAAGATAGGACCTGGGGAGCCGCTCTTGAGGTCCCTAAATGTTCTTTCTTTCATCTGAGTCTCCTGATGACCTGTACCCTTGAAATTATTCAGCAAAGCTTTATACTGGGTAAGAGCTCTGATTTATGTGACACGATTTGACAATCTCATCCCCCATGTCCCAGGCCATGCTCTTCCAATGATCCCTGCTGGTCCCCATTCACAATTCAGGCCCAATTACAAGGTCCACAGATGAAGGGAGAGCAAACTAGCTTACATTTGCTCCCCTGGCTAGCAGCTTCACTCTGATATTTTTTTGACACATAAGATATCTACCTATTGGAAAATTAAAATTTTAGGCTAGCTATCCAAGTAAAGAAACAGGATGAATCTGCCTTTATTGTGAATCAGTAAAACTTAAAGAACATAATACCGGATTCTTTGTGATGGTTCATAGGATTCCCCTAGGAGGTGAACCAGGCCTTTTGAGACTGATCCTAAGCAGTTACCTTCAAGAAGTATCTTGGATGTTTAGCTCTCCCATTGCCCTCCAACTGCCACAGAATGAGGACAATATCAGCGTTCTACAGTGAACATTATTCCCCAAATTATTCACGGCTTAAGTCACGGAGTTCTCTTCTCTCTTTTTGAAAGATGCACAATTTAATTTCCAAATACAACTTCATTTGGGAACTTGGGGGAGGGATGATGAAAGAGAGCTGTCACTTCAGCTGGGAGGGAGAGAAACCTTTTTGTCTTCTCTGTCCTCATCACAAACTCTTTATGCTGGGAGCATCAAAAGACAGAATCAGTTCCCAGACTTCAGGTCCCACTCCTGGTACAACACTCTCCAATTGCGAACTGAGCTGCTGCAGATAAAGCAGGCCAAGGGCTCAGTGCTTCCTCTGGCAGATGCCCCCCGCAAGGACAGTGGCAGGCTTGTGCAACGGGAGCGTAAACATGTTTTCTGAAAAGAAGCCTTTTTATATCCTCTTTCCCCTCCCCCCACACAAGAGCTCCCCAATTCATGCCTGACATTTACCTTCAGCCAGTGGGTCAAGGGTGTGAATCATGAGCTGGAAGATGCTATTCCTCATGAGACTGTTGTGGAGGGAGGCAGAACTGCCACCTCGCTGGAGACGGGGCTTAGCCTGAGCAGAGAAACCAGACAAAAATGCTGTTAGTTCTCCGAGACTATAGGCGAGTGTATTATAGACAAGACCTCACTTAGTCTGGCAGTCACTCATTTCTGTCACTTGGCGACACACTATTGTACAAAAGATGCTCCAAGTGCATTTCAAATCCTGCCAAGGAATGGCTTTTTCACATCCTAAATGAATTCATTGTTACCATTTTTTTTTTTTAGTTTACTAAATGCTCGTCGATGTACTATATGCTTCACCTCCACTAGCTAATCTCAGTCTCAAAATGAGCCCTCTGAACTAGATAAGGTCATTATCCCCTTTAGACAGAGGAGGACAGTGTCTCAGAGAAGTGAAACGAGACAAAAAATGGAGGCTAGAGAATGGATCTCGGGTTTGCTTCTCTCAAAATCTGTTACCTCAACTGATGGATGGTATCTAAAATGTATAGAGTGGGCACCCTATCTATAAAGGTTTTGAGTACAAATATATGTATCTCTGTCTGTCTCTATATCCACCCATATCCAAATATAAACATATCTATGAGAAAACATTTGCAAAAGGAGAAATTATGAAGAATAATATAAAAACTGAATGATAGAGGTAGAAATGATAGAGAAATGATATAATATAAAAAGTAAATGATAGAGGTACGATATATAAATGATCTATAAATGATAGAGAAACAATATAATATAAAAATTAAACTACAGAGGTAGAAACGATAGAGAAATGTTTTCTCCCTGCTCCCTGAAAGAAGAGCTTGCATATCTCCTGGGGTATTCCATCTCTACCCTGGGGACCACAGTTCTAATTCATGAAGCCCTGTGGTCTATAGTAAGAGACATCTAAAGGGAAAGAACACCCTATTAAGAAACCACTGAAAAACCTTTGGACTTCCAAGCTGGAGGGAGGGGGGCTCCTTTTGCATAAACTACTGGTATGACCCTTTGGCCAATGAAGTGAAACTGACAGGTAAGAGAGGAAGAAAGAACTTCTAGAGATAAGGTTACCCACAGACTCTTTTTATGGCATCTTCAAAAAGCAAATACGCTAAAAAAAGACACGCTAAACCCTCAGGATTTGATGGATTTTTATCCTGACTGGGAACTGCTTTCTCCCCCTCCTGTTGATTTTGTGCTAGTTCTCACAAGGGAAGAGACTTTAGAAGCAGCCAAGGTTTAGACAGCCAGATTTAAGAGGGAGCGAGGTAAGGTAATGTGAAGGAATTAATTGCTTATTGAGCCTTTAATCCAAAATCTCAACATAAAATTTTTCTGGGGCCAGGTAAAAATAAAATACGATTTCCCATGAAATTTCCCAGCTACCTACACATAGGGCTTTCCAATATATCCCATCACAGTCAAGACCCACAAGGGGGCTTCCCAAGCAGAGTCTCCCAAAAGACTTCCCAATCGAATATATTTGGCAAGTGCTACATCCTAGACCAACCGACGATCTACACATTAGACCACTGAGTGTACACTAAAGAAATCTGGTTAACTTGGTTGACTTGGACGATGCCCTGAGGTCTCTTATTTTTTGAATATTTATTAATAATTGTGGTCCACATATTTGGGGACAAAGGTGAAAACCATGGTAACTTGAAGTATGGGTAAAATGCCAGTGTGAGATACATGGAAAAAAATCTGAATTTCTTACTGTAATTTTATTATCATTGATATGCTATTGGAAATACTCCTAACTCTGATGGAAGAAGAATGGAGGAGATTGGGAACCTGATCATGAGTTCCTCAAAGCAAGAGATTCGGTTTGTATCCCTAGCCCCGTACCATAACTGGCCTATCTGATGGGCTCTCAATGAATGTCCTGAGTCTTTGCTCTGAGCACTATGGGAGGATGGATGGGGTCATATGTATCTTTATTATTAGTCTTTTCAGTCTTAAAAATATGTTAGCATTTTTTAATGTGTTG
Source organism: Procyon lotor (assembly GCA_028646535.1). NCBI lineage: Eukaryota > Metazoa > Chordata > Mammalia > Carnivora > Procyonidae > Procyon > Procyon lotor. The sequence goes on from CM053615.1 coordinate 35,858,356, forward strand.
TAATATTTGATTCACCTGATTAAGGTTCAAAATATTTTAGGGGCAACGCTAAGAGACTCGACTTCAGTTGAAATGTAATCACTCTCTGTTGGCTGAACACAAAAACTCTGAAGGTCATTTCTTTGCCATCTTGCACATTACAGAATGTTAATTGGCTAGGAACTGGAAAATGTGTTTGTTGTTAATAATCTGTCATAATCACTGTTATTATGCTCATTCTAGGAAACTGGAAGAACTTTGTTGTGGAGACCTTCGTTGGCAAAGGATTACATCTATTTGGGTATTCTGTATTTATTAAATACATAGGTCTCATGCAGCATTTCTTTTGATGGGACCAAAAGAAATTTCCAACCAAAAATTAAGGGCATGCAGATACATAAAAGATAGATATCAAGCATTAGATCCCACGCTGTTCCCCAAATATCAGCTCAACATCCCATGGGATGCAATTTGGAAATATTTCATTCTTTCAACTCACATAAAAGTTTATGCCAAATGAAACAGAGAACTCAAACTTTTTGAAATCTAGTCCCAGAAATAATTTGAATATCAGTGAATATCAGAATACAGTTGACACTAATAGGTCTGAGTATGCATATATACTGGTAGATTAAGCTGTTTAAGTATCCCAAGGGGAAGATGGTTTGTTGAGCACATGAGCCCTCCTCCTCCACCTCTTTCCCACACTCTCCACAGGCACAAGAACAGGCGTAGACAAAGCCACTGCTTCCTACCGGTAGAGCCTGCTCATCCTTGTCCCTGGCCGTAGATGACTGCAGAAGAGATAAAAGCAAAAACAGAAGACAAAGAGATAAATAAACAACAAGTCCCATGTTGGTTTTACATTTACTAACAAGCATCAGTATATAAGGAAAGATTGGGTACTTCCTGCTTCTGGTCAGGAAGGATCCAACACAGGAGGGCCAGCAGTACAGATTACTAGCCAATATATAATGGTTTATTTAGGCCCATGTTACATACTCCTGAATCCTCAGAGTTAAACGGCCATCCCCAAGGCCCAGCAATGGAGGGCAGTTCAATCCATTATGGCCCACCCATGCAATGGAATCCCAGGTAGTCATTAAAGTAACTGAGGTAAGTACGCACGTATTGACATGCAAAAATATCTAAGATATACTGCTCAAGTGGAAAAAAAGTAAAATCTTATTTGTCATGTCATTTGATAGAGGAAACTAAATGAACAATGCCTTACTATATGTAAAGAAAAATGCTGCAAGAATCAAACTAAACCATTATTAGCGGTTGTTGCTGGGGATTGGGATTATGAGGAAGTATCGCTTTCCAAGTATTTTGGAGGGAGTCCACATTCACCACCCCACATATGGTGAATACAATAAAGCCTGAAGAAGTTGAGCTGCTGAATTAAAGACTAAGACCATCATACGCCAAATTCTGATAACACACCTTTTCCGCCCTACCATCTCCAGTTTTCCATTCTGAATATGGAAATATCTGTCAAGTAGAGAAAGGTTGACTATAACACCAGGGTGCCTGAGGGCCTGGTCATCTGTAAGGTTATCTGTTAGGAGAGAACACAACTCCAACAAAGGGTCCTAGGGGTTCTACCAATGTGACCCAACTGGCTGGCTTTGCTTTGTTAACTTAATATGCAACCTCCTTCAGCAGAACCAGGGCACCATCCTGCCATCTTTCTAATGGTGTGCAAGTGCTTTGTGACCGTCCTCATGCTCAGACCACACTATCTTTGTCGCCACACCTTAACATGGGTGCATACAGCAAGAACAAACTGTAATCCTGCTCCCGGGCTTGCCTCTGGTCCTTCCCATTAGTGTCTTTGGTGATCTAAGTCTTCAGGAATAATCAGTCCCATAGGGAGATGAGTATACGGAGTGGAGCTGTTTTAGAACCTTCACGAACTCTAGGCTCCCTTTCTCAGTCTTACTGCATGTCTTTATATAAGAACATTAAGATGCTCCCCTATCCTGCCTAAAATATACATTTCCGTGTACAAAAATGGAAAGGATTCTTACAATCCTTTTATGATTTTGTATTTCAAATTATTGGCTACATGCAATTCGTTTAATTATGACTGGCATGCTTGAGATCTTGGAACGTGAGAAACTGAATGCATAATTTGTTTTCACATATAATGTAACTTTTAAGAAGACTAAATTTCGTATTTAATGAAGTTGATATTAAAAATTTGTAGACATTCAATTAAACATTTAATAATCTTGTGGGTATCTTTTTTAGATTTTGGAGTCAATATTAACACATATTTTTTCTTCTGGTTCCAAACATTTTTATGGGTCCTTGAAGAGCTTATAGGTCTCAGACCCAGACAGAAGCATTTTGCACTGGTGGTAATTTTTTTTTTTTTATTAGAGAGAGAGGGAGGTGGGGGAAGGGGCACAGGGAGAGGGAGAGAGAGAATCCCAAGCAGGTTCCACACCCAATGCAGAGCCCGTGAGGGGGCTAGATCTCATGACCCTGAGATCGTGACCTGAGCAGAGATCAAGAGTCAGATGCTTAACGGACTGCACCACCCAGGCGCCCCTGCACTGGTGGTAGTTTCTGAGCACAGCCCTTGGGTATTCTAAACTCGCCATTCTTCTGATTTGGGGTTCTCTCTCAGCGACTTCCTTAAAAACACGAATAAGAAAATATTGCTGATTCCCTAATTCCCAGGAATGTGCTTGGAGACCGAAGTGGACCTGAAATTGTTCTTTGATTTCCCTTCCTTGCTCTGAAGGCACTGTATGATCCCATTTCTCTCTGGCAGGTCCTTTCATTTTCCCTTCCTCTACTTCAGACAGCTCAACAAATGGCCCCACATTTTATAGAACAATCCCCCAGGGAAGTTATCTGGTGCGGCAAGCTCAGCTTTTGGACATACAATGAGATTAACTGTCAGAGCACACCTTTTCAGTTAGCAAAATTACACCTTGTGGCTAAATGGGAGACAAATAATTATGAGCAGGGATTGATGCCATAGGAAAAGGATGAAAAGGTGGAAAGAGCCTGGGTGGTCTTTATGAGAGTAAAACCGTAATGAGCCACAAGTTTGGATTAAAAAAAAATATATATATATATATGTATACATATATATATACATAAAGAAAATATTTAAGAAAGAAAAAAAATCAAACCTGTCCTTTGGTCTGCAACGGAGAAAAAAAGATCTGCCCCATTGACTTCCTTTTTCTCTCACAAGAAAGATGGATCTTAAGACACAATACGTGGAAAGAAAAAGCCTTATACATAGATTCTACAAAGAAAAAAGTGAGTCCTGAGCAAGGTCTGAAATCCTTTACAAAATCTCCCACTGTTTAATGTCAGCACAAGTTGACATCATTAGTTTTCTTTCAAGTGTAACGTGCAGACGCGAATACATATCAGGTTACAACATGTATGTTTCATTATATACATAAATGGTAACTGAGGCCATTAAGACACCCCTCCACTTTCCTTTTATCTAGCCCTGTTGCAAAAGAAATGAGAAGCATGCTGCATGATGGTAATTGCTTATTTTGGGGGGCTCACACGCTTCTAGTGCTAATTCCTCATGCTCACTGGACTCAGCCTCACCTTAACTGCCCAGAGTGAAGCCACTTCGAAGTCCTAGGGATACGATGCTGATTACGTCAGGAATTCAACTTCAAAGGGGTTTTAATTACACTGAAAGCAACTAGTGAAGATAAAGAAAAGATCCAGATGTGTATAGCCGATGCCCATAAGCCCGTAGTATTTCTTTTTTTTTTAAAGATTCATTTATTCATTCATTCATTTATTTATTTATTTATTTATTTATTTATTTATTTGAGAGAGAGAGCCTGAGAGGGGAGAAGGTCAGAGGGAGAAGCAGACTCCCCGTGGAGTTGGGAGCCTGATGTGGGACTCGTTCTCAGGACTCCAGGATCATAACCTGAGCCGAAGGTAGTCGCTTAACCAACTGAGCCACCCAGGCACCCAAGCACATAGAATTTCTAACCACTGAATTATTTAGCTAATATCTGGGTTTGGGGTTGGCCTCAGTGTTGTGAATTTATTTTCAGGGCCACTGAACAGGTGGCAAGGTCATTTTCAGCCACAGTATGCTGCAGAAGACAGCTTCTTCAAAAGAAGTCTAATGGGACTTTGAGGATTAATCTTGGCATTCTTCTTACACATTTTGCGTTTAAATGCTCTTGATTTTAAACTCACCAGGGGTGCCTGAGTGGCTCAGTGGGTTAAAGCCTCTGCCTTCAGCTCAGGTCATGATCTCAGGGTCTTGGGATCGAGCCCCACATCGGGCTCTCTGCTCAGCAGGGAGCCTGCTTCCCCTTCTCTCTCTGCCTGCCTCTGCCTACTTGTGATCTCTCTCTCTCTGTCAGATAAATAAATAAAATCTTAAAAAAAAATAAACCCACCAAAATATCACACATTTGGGCTGTACTAATTTGAAAGCCCAATTCCTGGTGGTCAGTTGGAAGGCTGTGCTGGCTACAGGAAACATTTGTTAAGCCAATTGGGAACATACATGGAAATGCTTGAGGAGTATTTAAAAGATTTCATAAAATGCATCCCCAAGGGTCCTGGGTTGGGGCTCTGGTGTATCTGCACAGACCCTCCTCTTCATTCATGAAAGCAGGACATTGACGAGGCCAGGCTATAAGGAATACATCTTTTACTTAAAAGAAAATATTCTGTAATTCAACCCTTTATTTAATTTAAATTGGCCTCCTCCCTAATCACTGCAAGTAATTGAGAAATTGAGCAACTGAAACGATGTCATTAATATCTATGGTTCTCCCTGGTAGAAGCCCCAATTCTATATGGGAATTTTGCTACCTATTTGTTAGGTGGTTTGAAAGTGCCCCACCCCCATTAAAAAACAGAGCCTATTTAGAAAGCATTTGTAACACTATCAACCATCCATAAACCCTTAAATTGTCTCTCTGCCTTTGACCTCCAAAACTGCAGGCAGAGCAATGATTTCCGGGACCACGAAGTGTGTGATCTGACCATATACAGAGCTTTACCTCACATACAGGCCCCCACTTCCAGCTCAGACACGTCAATATCAGGCAAACACAACACAGTGTAGCTTTATGGAGACCACACAGTCCTGTTTCACCACACAGTGACCAGTAACTGGCCACTGGCAAATCACATAATCAAATGGGTCCCTGGGAAGACGTCATAAGCCAGAAGACAACTGGACAGTGGCACGGCATTAGAGATAAGGAATTACTCACAACAATCAAGGAACATCCATCAACTTCTGCCACTTATATAATCTCTCACTAGATCTGTGAAATCATCAGAATTTACGGTGCCAAGGACCTAGAAGCACAGTACAAAGTCTATAAAAACAAATTTAAAAGTATCATTACTTTGTCATGAATGTGACCTAAAACATAAATGCCAGTGATTAGAAATGTTAATCCAATACTTAACTGACACTATTATGCTGTCTTGGAATTTAGAAAGGCTGGGTGGAGGAGAATGATGGATTTTTGTTTAAGAAATTAACAAGGAAGTATGAAATGATGTCTCCTTTTTCATTCAATACACTTAGCTGTAACAAACAACAACTCTCAAATCTTCTCCTGGAAAGAGATGAATAAAACCTCAAAGTCTATGGGAAGACTAGAAGGTGCAAAAGCCTCAAACCTGAAAATCTAAACGGAAAGAAATCTTACCACTTAATCAGATGCAAAATCATCACTGTCTCCCTCCTTTTGGTCTTAGCAGACTCCCTTAAATGTTGAGGGGGGAGGGACTAAATAAATTCCTAAAGAAAGAAATACTAAGAGATGTAAGTTCAAATAACTTTTGCCATTGGTTGCTGGGTAATTGTCTCAGGGTCTCTGCCCATTAAGAGAGTGAGAATCTCAAAGATTTTCTTTTTTTAAAGATTTTGTTTATTTATTCGACAGAGAGAGAGAGATCAGAAGTAGGCAGAGAGGCAGGCAGAGAGAGAGGGGGAAGCAGGCTCCTCGCTGAGCAGAGAGCCCAATACGGGGCTCGATCCCAGGACCCCGAGACCATGACCTGAGCGGAAGGCAGAGGCTTTAACCCACTGGGCCATGAAGGCACCCCCAGAATCTCAAAAATTAATGAAGGACTAGAAGTGGCAACCCAGGATGCAGGAATACCCACTTCGCAACTTTGTTTTAAAGAAATACATTGGGGGGCACCCGGGTGGCTCAGTCAGTGGCTGCCTTCAGCTCAGGTCATGATCCCAGGGCTCTAGGATCGAGTCCTGCATCAGGCTCTCTGCTCAGCGGGGAGACCGCTTTTTCCTCTTCCTTTGCCTGCCACTCTGCCTACTTGTGATCTCTCTCTCTGTCAAATAAATAAATAAAATCTTTTTTAAGAAAATAAAGAAACACACTGAAAAAATAAAAAATAAAAAAGAAACACATTGAAATAGAAAGAAAGGGTAGAAATTAAGTAAAAAGGGAAGCTCTGGAGGTTGGAAAATTCAGAGAAGGCAGAACCCACATCTGAACCAAAACTCCGCCAAGAACTTTGCAAGTTTCTGCTCAATACTATGACTTATCAGGATGTTGCTTGTGAGAAGAAAAAGGGAAATATCTGGATCAGAAAGACTACAGACTTAGCAGGAATTCAACTTCTGCTGGAGCCATTTCTCACTGGATAACCTGATGAACTAGAAGTTCTCTGAATCCAGGGAGCCAGGCTGTGCAGAGATGATCTGTGAACATGTGCAGTATGAGCGTCTCTCGCATCTGCTGAATCATGGTTTGGATAGAGTGTAATAAGGTCCCAGTTAAAACTTGAAAAAAGTTTACCCCATGAGAGGGCAGCTGCTCATAACAAATGGGATGGGGCATCTGCTGTGACCTACTCTAAAATTGTTAAGAAATATGATTTGGAGGGGGTGCCTGGGTGGCTCAGTGGGTTAAGGCCTCTGCCTTCGGCTCAGGTCATGATCTCAGGGTCCTGGGATCGAGCCCCACATTGGGCTCTCTGCTGGGCAGGGAGCCTGCTTCCCCCCCTCTCTCTGTCTGCCTCTCTGCCTACTTGTGATCTCTCTCTCTCTCTGTCAAATAAATAAATAAAATCTTAAAAAAAAAAAAAAAGAAATACAATTTGGGAATTCCCAGTAAGACCAAGGGGACCGGGTAACTTCAAGATGCAGAACTGCGCTGTAACTGACCAGCTGAAATCAGTGTCTCCAAGCTTTACTAATCATATACCATTATCAAAAAATTTTGAGCAAGTATCACATACACAATGTGAATGTCTATATCTATTCTAAATGTACATTTTTTTTTAAAAAAAGAGAGCACTCTCTTTTTTTTTTAAAAAGTATTTTTAAAAAAAAGTACTTTAAAAGTATTTGAGAGAGTACTCCCGTGTGTCCGCATGAGTGGGGGTTGGGCAGAGGGTGAGCATCTTTAAGTGGACTCCCTGCTGAGCTCAAAGGCTGGATCTCAAGACCCATGAGATCATGACCTGGGTTCAAACCAAGAGTTGGACACAACTGACTGAGCCACCCAGGTCCCCTTATTATCTATTTATCTGTCTATCTATCCATCCATCTATCTTGCTTACTGGTATCAATCATTAAGTAAACCTAGATTAATTTCCTCTCTCTCTCTCAAAAGATTTATTTATTTACTTTTGAGAGAGAGAGAGAGAGAGAGAGAGAGAGAGAGAGAGAGAGTTGGAGGGGGTGAAAAGGAGAGAGAATCCAAGCAGAATCTGCACCAAGTGCGGAGCCCTGCATGGGGCTCGATCCCACGACCCTGAGATCATGACCTAAGCTGAAACCACGAGTTGGTTGCTTAATCAACTGCGCCACCTAAGCGCCCCTCTTCTCTCTGTTCTTAAGAAAATAATACTTATTAAGTTGATACACAGAAAACAGCAGTCCTCATTTTATAAATGGAGAGAGAGAAGCAGGGGATTCCTCAGCCTGTTTCTGTACTCCGGAACTAAGCGCCTGTTAATTCATGTAATTTAGGAATTAACAACCCAATTATCACGGTCATCTCTCATCCCCCCTCAATCCAGATGTTGTTAATATACTTTGTTGTATTGCTTGAGCAATCCTCACAATTGCTAATTCCACTTTGATATGTCAACCAAACACAATCTGCTAGTGGTATTCTGGCTATAGTCACACAAATTTCCTTTGACTAGCGAAGAATCCCAAATGCACTCACATGTGAAGTCTGGATTGCCTGGCTTATTTGAAGGAAAAGTGTCTAAGAGGATGTGCATTTTAAAGAAAACGCCAACAAATGCTGGTGCTGGACAAACCACAGAGTGATTTGCTGCAAATCAAACAGAATCCAGCCATAATGGATAATAACATCTATTGAAAGTTCAATATGTGCCAGGTGCTTTATATATAAATATCTCATCGAACCCTCAAAATAGGTATTATAACCACTCCTGTCACCTTTAATGCATAAAGACCTTGAGTGATGGAAGCTGGATAATTTGTTCAAGGCCACATAGGCTAGTCAGTGGCAGAGTTGGGATATGAATTCAGACAGCTGGGCTCCAGAGCCCAAGCAGTGGAGAAACAAGAAACTGGAATTTTCCTAGCAGTGGCCCGTGGGAAGGACGCTGGAGGCACTAGACTCCTATTACAATAAAAAGTTTACGTACATTAAAAGCTATTTATGAGCTCTGACTTCCAATAGAGGCCAGAAAATGGCATTGCTAAGTGAGTGATGTGAATGAAAAATGGCAGATTTTATTTGTGGTGTTTGGTACAAAAATCTGATGCCTGGGAATGCAGCAAGAATAGAGGTTATTTTTTCTGCCTCTCCCAGCATTATTATTTAGACTCATCTACAATTGTCATGAGTTTTCATTATTGGCTCTATCTCTTAAAGGTCATGGAGGCACTTTTTATGACCTTCACAATGGCATAGGTTCAAGTAACTCTGCAAATTAGGTGATCCATACATCAGGTTGACTTGCATGAAAGAGTTTATAGCTCAGCAGTAGGTGGGAAAAGTGAGGCCCTCTTGTGGTCCCATTTATCGCCATGAATGTACGATACTAGTGTATATTTAGTTGACTTCGAAGCACGGTGTGTCCAGTCTTCAATTTATTTATTGCATTGGAATGACTACTGCTGTTTCTTTGTTTCAAGGAAAGAACAGCTCAAAGAAAATTAAATAATCACATTCTCAGGGTCTGAAGGATCAGTGAGAGACTCCGAATAGGAAGTTTTGAATTGAAAAATTCAGTCATTTAATAATCCTTATTTGGTGATATTTATTGGACACTTACTTACACCAGGCATTTTTCTAGGTTCTAGGGATACACATGTGACCAAAACTGTAAAAAATCTCTGTCCTCTTGGAGCTCATATCCCAGAATATATTATTATTGTAAAATTAACTAGAGAGAAAGGATAGTAGTTAGATCACTTAACATTAAGTGTTATATTTCAGGATATACTCAGGTGATTTAACTGTGACCTAACCATAATTTTGGTAAACAACTTTATGATTAATTTATTAATCACACATTAAACATCCACTCTGGTTTGAAGAGAAGCTGGCAAAGGCTATGAAGAATATAAAGAACATGATTCTGTCTATAGAATTATAAGCCCACCATGTAGAAAAGGGCACTAACTTTAAAGTGCATCTTGAAAGTAATAAAATTGGAAGTGTGATTAAGTTTTGGCATCTTATTGGCAACAAGCTTTGTAAAAGAGCTTTCACATTTTTAAGACTAAAAAAAGGAACTCTGAACTCTAAGAACAAAAGACTATAATTTGAATGTAACTTTATGATTTTGGTATATATAACTTTTCTTTTCTTTTAAAGATTTTATTTATTTAGTTGACAGAGAGGAGAGAGACCACAAGAAAGCAGAGAGGCAGGCAGAGAGAGAGAGGGGGAAGCAGGCTCCCCACCGAGCAGAGAGCCCGATGCGGGGCTCTATCCCAGGACCCTAGGATCATGACCTGAGCTGAAGGAAGAGGCTCTAACCCACCGAGTTACCCAGGTATATATAACTTTTCACTTTTATGATCTAGACACCGTGTAACCTCATTAATATAACATATTGATTCTCCACCACATTTTAACTTGTTATCCTAGAAACTTCACTTTCACCAGACCAGCACCTGGTTCCTACAGGACGTGATACAATTTCCACATGTGCAGAAAATGAGAGATACCAGATTTGCTGACCCTGGTTTTGGAATTCCCAGGAAGAAAATGTAGTATCGCATAAACCCAACTAAGTATTTAAAAATACAAATGAAAATGTATTTAAACTTTGGGTAAAATAATAAAGGACACAAATATTAAGTATACAACATTTCCTGTTGAAAATGTACTGATATTGAGAATTGGTCCCATTTCTTGACCTGCTCTCCTGTTCCAAGAGAGCCCAGGAGGGAAGTAAGATCATTCATGCCACAGAGATAGGAGAATCAATCTCCTAATGTCCCAAGGGTATTCATTTGGGACACTGCTTGGCTCTATCTATGACCCATTCACACTCGCTATATCTCCCTATTTGGTCCCTAGTTCATCCTTTTTTTTTTTTTAACCGTTTTTTAAATCAATATATAATGTATTATTTGCCCCAGGGTACATACTCATTCTGTGAATCGTCAGGCTTACACATTACATAGCACTCACCATAGCACATACCCTCCCCAATGTCTATAACCCAGCCATCCTATCCCTACCCCCAGCCACCCTCAGTTTGTTTCGCCCTAGTTCATTCTTTTATATTATTTGTCTCATTTCTCTCTTTCTCGTTACTGAGCACCCTTCTGAGGGCAGAGGCCATTTCCCCCCATTTTATATTATTTCATAGTACCTAACACAGTGGTGCTAGATGCATGTTTAAAAAGAAATAAGTGAAATTAGATATATTGTTTAATGAGCTTATATGCTCAAATATAACAAAGTTGGAGGCAAGTGGCTTTTTCTCAGCCCAACATGGAACTATGTCACTAGTCTCTCATCATTTGCTACTGCTAATGACCCCACGTTTCTTGACTCAGTCTTCTTCCATGTATCTGAGAAGTATGCACTGACCAGGCCTCTATTTCCTCATTCTTGTGGAAAGTTAACAATATAGAACTTCTCTTCTTTAAACTCCTGTTTTAAAATTGGCATTTCCCACTTATTCCTGATTGCCGGTGTTTGCCATTTTGTTTGCTTGGCTGGGATTGTCACCCTCTTGAACATGGGTATCTTTGCAACGTTGAACACTGATGTCTTGATTGACAGTTACAAAGAGGTGGGTCTAGAGCTCCGCAAGGAAGGAGGGTGCTTAACTAGGCAGGAAACTCATTCTGCCAGGGAAAAAAGTTGAGGACCATGGATCCAGTGTTGGGGCTATGACCAGGGTCAGCAGAAACTGTTTTGACTAATAGAGAGTGGCATCAGCTAACAATTCTTTGGCTTAGTCCCTGGGACCATGTGCCTAGTCACTGCTGCATGGGTCCTTTAACCTGAGGGAGCCAGTCTTCCTTTTGGTGGTCCAACATTGGTGGACCTGTCCTACTAATGGCAGAGGAGAGTGTGGTAGTGGTGATCTCTTTTAGATCTTAGTTATTTATTTGTCAGAGAGAGAGGGAGAGAAAGCACAAGCAGAGAGAGTGGAACACAGTGGGAGAAGCAGGCTCCCTGCTGAGCAAGGAGCCCAATGTGGGACTGAAGCCCGATGTGGGATTTGATCCCGGGACCCTGGAATCATGACCTGAGCTGAAGGCAGCCACTGAACTGACTGAGCCACCCAGGCATCCCAGCAGTGATCTCTTTTAGCTGGTGGAGGCACTGAATGGACCAAGGCCACTATGTAGTAAGAGGAGAACATGGCATTAAGGAACAGGTTCATTGGGCATGGACCATGACATACCTGAGCACCCGGAAAAGTAGAGTATATGGTGAGGACTAGGAGTCCCATCAATGGGCTCGACATGAAGATGGTTAAATTCTCTAATTGTCCCTCTAAGACTGATGCAATCGAGGCATGTGAAAGTCACATTGAGGTTCAAATTTATCCTCAACATCTTCTCGGCTCACTTATCTTTTCTATCCAGAAGTCAGTCCTGGCAAGTTGCCATTTTAGCTCTTTTATTTGTGTCCTACTCTGGATATGACCAAGTTATTCCCTCTTGCCCCATTCACCACATACCTTCCTTCACAGTATCTTCAAAATCACTCATTCAGTCTCCAACACATACTTAATGAGCACTTATTGATATGTGCTAAACTGTTCTAAGTATGGGGATACAACAGGGACCCAAACCACGCAAATCCTTGCTCTCGAGGATCTTATATTCTAGCTTAAATCTCTCTCCTCAGACATAGTCTTCCAATTAAGTAGCAATAGCAGAGTTCATAAATAAAACCCCTGCTGACTTTTGCTGAGCACTAACCACGCCTGAGATACTGTGCTAAATGTTCACCCTCATCACAATCCTCAGTGGTAGGAACTAATAGGAAACACTTAAAAAAAAAAACAACTTTCCACTCTGAAATAATTACAGATTAACAGGTAATTACAGATTAATACAACCGATCATAGATGCCAAAAAGAAAAAAAAATGTACAGGGAGGTCCCATGCACCCTTAACCACTCTCCCCACCGAGATAACATCTCACATTAACTATAGTTCAATATCACATCCGAGAAGCTGACACTGGAACAATCTATAGCGTTCATTCAGATTTCACCAGCTGTATGTGCATTTCCTTGTGATGGTGTACAGTATGCCTGTCACCTGACACAATTTAATCTCATGTGTAGCTTCATGTAACCACCACTGCGATTAAGATAACTTAACTGCATCATTACTACAAGTTGGCCTTGTGCTACTCCTTTACATCTCTATCCACCCCCTTGCCTCATCCCTAACCACTGATCTGATATTCATCTAAGTTATTTCATGATTGTCACAAAAGTGGGATCATGTAGTATGTATCTTTTTGAGACTGGCTTTTCCCACTCCATACAACCTCTTTGAAGTTCATCCACACTGTTGCCTGGATCAATAGTTTATTGAGTATTCTATGGCATGGATGTACCAAACTCTCCTACTGAAGGACCTTTGGATAGTTTCCAGTTCAGAGCCATTGTGAATAAAACTATGAACACTGATGTACACATTTCTGCATAACAAGAAGTTTCATTTCTCTGGGATACATGTTCAAGGATACAATTTCCGGGTCATAAGACCATTTTTAGTTTTAGAAAAAAAAGCCAAACTGTTTTCTGGAGTGGCTATTTTTATATTCCCACCATTCTATATTCCCACCAACAATGTATGCATGATCCAGCTCTTTTGCTTTCTTGTCAGCATTTGGTATTGTCATTATTTATTTTAGCCATTTTAATAGGCATGATGATATCTCACTGGGATTTTAATGTGCATTTCTCTAACAGCTTAAGATGTTGAACATTTTTCATGTACTTACTTGCCTGGGCCCAAGCCATCACACTCTTTGCATTCTCTAAGTGAAGACAAAACACCCTCTGAATTCACCTTCCCGGCAGAATAGAAGGAAATTTATTCAGTAAGTTGAAGCCATCTAATCTTCATAAAACTATTTAGGGAAATTGAAGGCTTTAATCATTAACTTTTCTTTGAACAAAAAGTACATGATTCTTAAAGTACTTTCAAACATCATGCATCCTTCTCATCACATGAAAACAAAGTATAAACAGAAAAAGAGAGATGAAGCTGAGGTCTGCCATTAAGGGAAGACAGTGCTCTATTTTTGCTGGTGAAATAGTAATGGACTAACGAGGTTGGAAGGTTCAGGCCTTTAAATAAAATTTCTGGTTCCAGATAGTGGCTGTGGTCTCCTAGGGCATATCTTATCTGTTATCTGTCAATAGCATAGCGGAAATTGTGTCCTATTGAAAACAGATGTAGCCTTGCAGGAACTGAAATGAAAAAAGATTCTCTGGGAATCTTAATGGCATTAGAGTCAAATGGAGCCAGGAGGTATGGGTGTTATGGTTAGTACCATCTTCTTAGCCAAATAGCACTATTTTCAGTGGTGGAACTAAAAATCTGTTGCAGAATTAGGGGATGACGACACGGGGAATATCTTGTAGAAGCAGCTTTCTTTTTAACCACTGTAAGGCTCTGAAGCTTTGGCTTTAACCATTAGGAACTTCTCAAAATTGTCCTACACCCGTCATTTTGTAGCAGGTCCTACTACATGAGCTTATGGCCTGGAGAGCTTCTTAAATGACCGTAATATCATAAAATGCTGTAGAAGGTATGATATATCATCACTGGAAGTTTCTTATTTACTAAATTAGAGTAGAAACATTGGACATCTTAGGGAGGGATTCTAAACCACAATGAAAAATACACTGGACCTAAGGGAAAATAATGCTCATCAACTTATGGAAGAAAATCCACTCTGAAAGTAAAAGACTGTGCTTATATTAACATTTTTCTCAAAGTAATGTATGTATTCGCTCTGTTTTTATAACAAAAAATTCCAAACAAAACAAAAGCTTTAAGAAAAAAATACAATGAATAGCCATATTCCCATTGCTTGGATTCAATAATTATTAATATTTTCTATATGCTTTATCAGTATATGTCTATACTTTTTTTCTGAATCATTTTATTTTTAATTTTTTTATTAAAAGATTTTATTTATTTATTTGACAGAGAGAGAGAGATCACAAGTAGGCAGAGAGGCAGTCAGAGAGAGGGGGGAGCAGGCTCCCTACTGAGCAGAGAGCCCAATTCAGGGCCTCGATCCCAGGACTCTGAGATCATGACCTGAGCCAAAGGCAGAGGCTTTAACCCACTGAGTCATCCAGGTGCCCCTGGGTATTAGCTTCTTGATGAACAATAATAAGCATACAGATCTCTATAAATGCCAACACTCTTTAATGCTAGAATTGGGGATCTGCAGTCTGGATTTAGAGGAGGAATGTGGGAAATTTCCGAAAATGTAAAATTTTGTGTATGTATAAATTTTCACGGGTAGGAGGAAGAGCACCCGTAACTTCCATGAGATTCTTGAAAGTGCAACCCTAAGAAGGTTAAGAACCATTGATTTAGTGCCTTCAGAATGCTTACACTTTGGAAGCTGGGAGATATAATTACAAAGGGTATAAATTATCAACTGCTAACTGACAGAAAGGAGGGATTCCAAAAAGACTCATCTATTCTATCCAGTTGACAGCCTGGTGCCCCTGAGCCGGGTTCTGGCAGAGAGCTGGAGCAGAAGGCAGCACGAAGCGTATTACACACTCTGTCAAGTTCCCAATTAGTTCAAAGTCTGGGAAAACGATCTGAATGTTACTGCAGATAGCCTAACTCTCTCCAGTGGGCAGAGGCCAGGCAGAGGGCCAGAGGTCCGCTCTGGGGATGAGGTACCCACCTCGTCCAGACTGGCATTTGTTCTAAACGTTGCCCCTCTATAGGCTCGGGCAGCCTGTAGGGCGGTCTACAACTGTGACTGAGCTCACCTTGAAGAAACCCAGGAGGGGGAGCAGAAAAACCCGAATAAACAAGTGAGGAAAAGGGAGAGAGTCTCTAGATACCTGGATATTTTAAAAATGGGTACATTTTCTTGCAAATGCCAAAGGGAATAAAACCAGGGTATGACTGGGAAGTACCAGGCACTGCGCTAGGTGTTTTTACATGGCTGTCTCATAGTATTAGCAGAATTTAGCATCTTTGTTTCATAGCTGGAAGGAAATGATGCTCAAAGAAATGAAGCAATTGGGTGGGGGTAAGGACGGGTAGTTACTCAGTGAGCTGGAGTTAGAACCTGCATTTGTCGAATGTGTCCCATCACATTTTGTTGTTTTATAAATATTCACTCACCGGGGGAGGACAGGTGTGGAATACACAATGCAAAAGAACAATAAACAAGTGAAGTCGGCTCATACTGCGGGGTTATTTGCTTACTGTGCTTTATTTTGAGCTAGCTTCTGTTGAAAAATGCATGGTGAGAGGCAGATCAATAGCACTTAGCATTTAAACCATTTGATTTAAATGCATTATCTCATTTAATATTACAGTTCCAAAGGCATTACCAGTCCCATTTTACTGCTGAGAAAGTAGCCTGGAGAGGCTGGGTAAAGAGCCTGAGGCCATGGATATAGGACTTTGATAAAGTTGGGTTCATGTCCAAGACTGGCCCGGAGACTGGTTCTTTGTAGGCTTGAGGCTATGGACCAGGTGGGATCAGGGCAATGTTAACACCTGGGAGGACACAGACTTTCAGGCCACCAGAGAGCATAGGTTACTTCTTTTTTTCCTCTCAAATGAACCCGTCTTATCCAATAAACACATTCTTGAAAACTTTTGTAGAAAACCGAGTTTTAGTAAATTGAATTTCTCTTTATGGCCAATGGATATTCATTAGGCAGATGATTCTAATACTTCCTGTTTACCCACATTGGAGATCCACAAAGAAGCATTTACATATCTTAGGATAGCTAAAGGCATCTCTATTCTGTTTATTTTTTGATAATGGAATAATTATTTCCCAATGAGTTAGATTTTGACATTTGTAGTCTAACATTAATTATTAAGAACAACAATGATTAGGAAAATAAGTAATGGGAAACCTCACTAAAATGGAGTCAGGAAATAGGCAGGGGGACCACTTGTAGTCAATTGCAAACCCAACAGGAAGAGATGAACTTGACCTTACATGGCCTTGATTGCACATGGCTACTACTCTGCTATTCCAGCTGGAGGAAGAGACACTTTCTTGACCTCCCCCTCTCACCCCCAACCCCCGAAGAGCTCAGTCAGTGAAAGCCACCACACTTTGAATTCCTAGTTTACTCCAATGGACTTTCAGTTTATAGTACCCCTTTTTCTCTTCAAAAAAGTGTACCTCTCCTTTGTTCCTTGGACTTGCCTACTGTTTTGCTGCAGGTTGTTTGTCCCATTTATTTGTGAATAAATTCCAGACTGCAATTTCCATTTATTTGTGAATAAACCCATCTTTTGCTGGCAAAATAACTAGCAATTTTTATTTTTATGGTTAACACAGGCTATGAGTCAAGAGGCTAAAGCCATGGAAGGACACTACAGAATAACGAAAGTGTTTTAAATGACCCTGGCTCTGCCAATTACTAGTTCTGTGGCCTCCAGCTAGTTTCTAGAGGGCAGAGAACCTCAGTTTCTACACTGTAAACATGTAGATGACAGCAATCTCAGAGGACTGTTTAATTACCAAATTAAATAAGATGATACATGTAAAATTCCTGGATTGCTACTGGTACTTAATAAACATAGGTGAAGAGAAAAATCACAAGAATCTATCATCAGAACAATTAGATATATCTAAACTCAGAAGATGGCAATCAGGTTGGAATTCCTGTCTCTGAACAAGTACTGAATCTCTCAGGAGCTTTGACCAAGAATTGCAACTTCATATAACCATGGAGAACTGGGTAAGGCATTACCCAGTTGACAAAGTTGACAATGACAACTGTCATTGTCATCGCAGCCAGATAAGAATGGAATCTCCTGCGATTTTCCCATTTTCTCATCAAACAATTACCATTTTGCATTTGCAAGTGGTTCTACCAATACAAAGATTCTCTTCCACAGCTCTTCATCCACCCATCTCCCATAATAACCTTGTTAAAAAATCATAAGGTGAAACCACTATACTACAGGGATATGAGTGGGTTTTTCCTATTTTATTAATTGTGGTAGTTTGTTTGCAAAATGGTTACAATTATTCTCTTCCCAGATACCTTTGCAACAGAGACTTTGTGGTGCCCCTCTGCCCCTATCAGGAGGTAGAGTTCATTTTCCTTCCCCTTGATCTGGGCTAGTCTTGTGACTTGCTTTGGCCAACTGAATGTGGTAGAAGGGACAGTGTACTGGTTTCTAGCCCAGATCTCTAGGGACAGTGTGTTTGTGTCTAGATGTTCATTTGGAATTCTGCCCAGCTACCATGTGAACAAGCCCAGGCTAGCCTGCTAGCCGTCCCCTGCTAGCCAGCCATCACCCAGATGACAGAATTTACAGCTGAGCAGTGAGGCAAGTACTTTAGGGATGTGTATGTACATAGGATACACTCAGGTGTTTTTCTCGTCAATGATCTTGTTTGGACATGTGGGTCACACTGGCAATTTCTGGATAACCAATTTCCAGTGGTAATGACCACAGCATTTTGCATTAGTGGATTCTCAGATCTCAAATAGGGAAACTGAGACAGACACATCTCCTGTAATGTTAGCACTGCACCAAGAGTCAATAGCTTTTAGGTCCTGCTAAATCTACTTATCCACAGTTACAGAGGAAGCAAATCAACCTTCACAACATAAGGCATCAAGATGAGGGAAGAAGGGGGAGAGGCTAAAGAGAGAAATATTTCTTGTTAACTTGGAAAACCTACCAATATTTATTAAGCAAATAAATACACACTCTCACAAATTTGTTAATGGATTTCAAAGATTTTTCATGCTTCAGTGTAATAACTGGAGTTCATGAGATGAATGAAGAACTTAAAGCTGCCTGAAGAAATTGAAGTTACTGGTTGAGAACCTGGTAAATAAGGAAAACCTCTTCTCTGGGCTGGAGAAGTCACAAAAAATTATGATCACAACATATTTAGGCAGTCAAAAAGCATTATGTCTTATGCAACTTTAATCTGCCTGGAATGTTTCCATGAAAGCATCATCAGTTTTATCTAAAAATGGCTCTCCTGCTGTTATTAATCCGTGTGCCTTGCTTGAGTGCTCACTGCATAAGATCAGATCCATTTGGAAAATAAGAAGTTGAATCTTCACCTTTTTTTAGATGGTAAAGTTGGGGGCCTTTCTGTATTACTGGGCAAAACAGCTTCAGATATCTTGGGCTTATTTTAGGTTGCTTACACATTTTGAAAAACTTAAACTAATATTTCCATTTTTGACCATAAAAGCAATACGTGTTCACTGGAAAGCACAGGTCTTGACATGGGGTTTGCAGAACCAGGACAAGAGTGAGGAAAATGCCTCACTTGCCTCATGCACAAAAATTTCAGGGGGCACCAAAAAACTCAGTAATACAATTGATACAAATGCAATATTTCAAAAATCAAAACGAATGCAAAAATTCCACGACTAACAAAAGATCAAGATTTTAAAGACTAGCCAGCTTTGACCCTGCATCTGCCTGACCCTTTCTTACTTACCTTACTTGAGTCTTGGCCTTGGTTCCAATTGTAAATTGGAACTCCAATAAAACTTCAGTTATAAAAACAAGCAGCTGAAATCCTATGGTATTTGTCTTTCTCTGACTTATTTCACTTAGCATAACACAGTTCAACTCCATCCATGTTGTTGTAAATGGCAAGATTTCATTCTTTTTTTATGGCTGAGCAATACTCGTACATGGAATTTAAAAAACAAAACAGAAGAACAAAAGGGAAAGAAAAAAAAAGAGAGGCAAACCATAAAACAGACTCTTAACTATAAGGAACACACTGAGGGTTGCTGGAGGAGAGAGCGGTGGGAGAGGCGATGGGTTAATTGGGTGAAGAGGGTTTAGGAGGGCACTTGTGATGAGCACTGGGTATTGTATATAAGTGATGAATCACTAAATCCCTACTCCTGAAACTAATATTACACCGCATGTTAACTAACAGGAATTTAAATAAAACTTGAAACAAACAAAGAACAACAACAAAACCAACCAGCAACTGTGGGCTGTAGTTTGCCAATCTGATTTTAAACAACACTGCACTAAAGTATTATTTATCTCGATTACTGAGATTTTGGGTACCCCCCTTCAATTTTGGGCCTTGCTCACCTTGTTCTAGTTCTGGTCGTGGGAGTTTGGATTTTGTTCTAAGTGCAAATGGCAAGCCAATGAAGGTTTTCAAGCAAGTGACGGATGGAACGTAAGGTTTAGAAAGGTGGCTTTGGTTGCTATAGAGATTGGAGGGAGGTCAAGTGTGGAGAGCGGGAGACTGGTTAGGAGGCTGATGTCCCAGTACAGTGACTCTACTCTGGTCCAAGTCACCAAACCACTCTGATGTGAAGATGGTTGTCCCCTCTTGTCCTCACAGCTCATGGGCCATGTCACCCCATGTATAACTTCTGTCCTCTCATTGAGGCTTTCCCCTTCTGCCTTACTGACCCTGCTCTTCTGTTCTCAATCCCTTGGCTTTCCACAGCATCAACAGACCCCTCTAGTCCTGACTTTGTCCCCGCTAAACATGCATATCCACCTGCCGCTTAGCCACTTCCATTCATCGGCCATGTGAAGTCTGTTATGCCCACTAGACCAAGTTCACTTTCACAGATATTAATGCTTTTCTTGCTGTACTGTTGAAATCAGTCCAATCATACACTTAGATGTTATAAAACATTTCTATATTTCTTTGGTTTATTTTAGGTTGTTTAAGCATTTTTTTTAACACTTAAAATAATGTGTATGTGTTTGGACTATAAAAGCAACACATGCTTACTAGAAATTTTTATTTCGACTCCCCAACTTGTTACTCTTCCATCTACCTTTTTGTAGAGGATGGCCCCACCATCTCCCCAACTATTCCAGATCCCCCAACTTAAGAATCTTTCTTTTCCCCTTTTGTCCTACATTCAGTCTGCTAGCAAATACCATGAATTCTACTGCCAAAATGTATCCCCATTTTTCTTTTAATAAAATCATCACCAACCTTGTAGGTCTAGTAAGGACATATCTCCCACATAGTTAGGGTAGGTTCTGCCCCAGATGGAACAAGCTGGAGTGACAAGGGGTAAGAGGGTGCGAAGAGGATTGTTGAATTCCCGGGACAGGTTGTGGAGAGGTGGACGGACTGGCTTCTGGAAGGTGGAAGACACAGGCTGGAGAGAACTAGTTCTTGTGCCTGGGTCTCAAGAAGGCTAGAAGTTCTCCCAACTTTAGGTCTACCACCCACACCCTCTCATATCCTGTGCCAAGGCCACATATCTGGATGTGGAACCAGAGGGAGGAATATTCCAGCAGCTGGTTGGTCTTGGAGCGAGTAGGGTGATTTTAATGAAAATATGTCTACTCATCATCTGGGAGGTTGCTCAAGCCGACAACATTGGCAACAATGTTCAGCCAAAGCCAGCTTGAATGGCTCAGAAATCCATGACCTGGCACAGGGGTGATACCAGGTGACAGCTCACCAAAACCATAGGGTCACTTTCCAGGCTCGGAGTATCCTCCTTTGGGAGTCAAGTTCGCTAAGGTAGAGGCCACTTAATGAGCAGCTATGCCTACGTGTCCTGCTTGCATAGACCGAACAATATTTGTTTGCTTGCTTTGTGGCTGGTTGATTTGGCTCTGATGATTGCTTATACAGGGCTGAGACTTCTCACATTTTGTGATTGCATGATCCTGCTTCTAGAGATGGTATTAATTTTTTTTTTCACAGATCTGAATGAGTTCATCAATCAACTACCCACTTAGAAAAATAAGTGGATCTGATCTAGAAACTACTGATTTTAAATGCTCTTTGCATATCCAGTGTAAGCTGTCTGACCGTATTAAGGTGAAGAATTTTTTTTTTTTTAAGGTGAAGAATTTTTATCTTAATGTTAAATATTGAAAAAATCATGAGTACCTGCTTTACTTATACCTGCATTTTCCTAAACTCAGTCGCCTCTATAGTCTGAAAGTCTTAGGTTTATTGTCTCTTTCCTGCTGAAATGTCTATTTGCAGAGATCAAAGGAACCATTATTCAGGCCAGATGTTACATTTTTCACTAATTTTATTTCTATAAACTATTTCTAGCTTTGATTTTGACATGTCTCTGGTACTCCACACTTTGCTATTGCCATTAAATTTGAATAATGGGGGAAAATAATCCCAAAATGGTAGCAAACTGAACATAGATCCTTTGGGTCTCTTTCTCTGTATGTGGAGTGTTCACTACTGAAGGGCCAGCAAGGAGTCTAGTGAGGATATGCTCCAGAGAATGGATGAGAGGGGCTTGTTGACACAGAAACCACATCCCAGGACAAGAGCCCCACAAACTCTTAGCAACTTTGGCTGAAACAGCCTGGTCCTGTCTGAGCCTCCTCTCTGTAACATATATTTACTAAAAATTACTATGAGTACCCATGTATGCCTTTCCTGTTGGCAAAGCCCTCGTGATACGTCACGATCAGTATGCTGCTTAGGACCACCATTCCCAGCATTACGTTTTCTGTGACATGTGAAGATGACACTGACATGCTGACACCCACCCAGCCATGGACCAGTGATGTGCTTAATCCACAGAGCATAGGACTGCCCGGATTTTCTATTTTTGCGTCCATCTTGCTCGTGGAAACTTATGGGAACTCAACGGAGTGAGGCTGAGGTTATTGTGATAACCTTGAAACCACACTAATCAGTGAAAGTAAATTTACAAACCGGGGTACGTTAGTCATTATAGTCATATTAACTGCCTATGACACACCTCACACCTGACGACACACTCGTCCCACTCAACGCTGCGGTTGTCAACTTAAGGCTTTGCGAGGAATGGCACCTCTCATCTAAAGATTCAAGATTTATGCCAAGTGAGAATAAGGTGCAATGTTAGACACAGCAATGGTAGAAATGATTCAGTGATTCGAACGAAGGTAGGAGGAAGACGGGCTTCTGACAGATAAGGACAACCAGCCTAAACGGACATGGTTGTAATTTTTTTAAGGTAACACTTATTGTATGCTTCCTACGCTAGGAAAGTTCTATGATTCACTCAGTGAATCCTTTTAACAGCCTGTGAGATAAGTTCTGTTTTCCTTTCTAGCGTATGGAACAGGAACACTGAGAAAAGAGAAGAAGGGGAAGAATAAATCATTCGCCCAAAGTACCCTGCCAGTCTAAACCCAGCATCTGTGCCCTCGACCACCAAGTTACTCTCTATCTCAATTTAAGCTCACGTAATTTTAAATGATAGTCCTGTTTTCTTCACCTGACCTTGGCTTATGCATATTTTCTCTAGATTTTCATGTTACTAATCTGCTTGAAACAAAGAGTTCATGTTTATGTTTTTAAAAAAACAAATTATGACATTTTTCATGTTCTGCTTAGTGGATACTTACAAATAACTGAAAATAGGATTCTTTTTAAAGAGTACTTGTCATCATCCATGTTACTTGTTTGCACTGAAAATTTCATAAATGAATGACTATGTTAGTATCCTCACTCTGTAGTCTCTAGGTAGAAAAGTACTAAATAGGGTCTTTTTCATGAACTAACCATGAACTGCAACTTCTAGAACAAATTTAGAATAGGCATAAAACTAAATAAGTAGAAAAAGAAATCTATAGTACTTGAAGATGAGAAAAAAGCATCTTATTCTATTCTATTTTGTATAGGTTAAAATCTCCTCATCCCCACTTATGAAAATAATAATTTTAGTATTCAAGCTATGTACTATAAAGATATAGACAGAGGGGACACATTAGTAAGAACATAACTGAATATCTGAATGTTATAATATACCCAACTCCTAGAGATTAAATTAGCTACTGTATTAATACAATGTCTATTCCCGTTCATTTGTGAAGACAAAGATAACTAGAATTTTCATCATCTTAAGAATATCTCATACTGTAAAATTGACATTATTATTATTTTACTTAAAATTTCTTTGCTCCTTATAGAGTATGCTTGCTGCATTGTTACAAGGAATTATTCAGGACTAGTTAGCCTAATCTAGTTTGTGAGCTTAAGGCTATAGGAGTGGGACATATTTTGTACTTGGGAGTAAATTCTCCAGATGTAACAAAATAAACATTATGCATGTTTTAAACATGGTGGCAAAAAAAAAATGTGTGTTTTAAAAACACGATGGCTAAGAAGGATGTGGAAGATACGGGACTCAGGAAGATACGGTACTTGGAAATTATGAACATTTTTTAGGTAGATCCCAATGACAGTGGGTCTGCAGTCATGTTCATCATGCGGTTGGGTGATGTGGTGGGGGGGAGGGGCTATCTCCGGTAGCCCAAAGCTCCCAGAGGCCCTGGCCTGCTCCGCACCTCTCTTGGATTTCCTACATGAGTTCTGCAAGAAAGAAGGCTTGGCACAATGTTTTTCATGATGAATCAAAAATATAAAGTTTTCAGGTCTGCAAGGAATCTCGAGGGAATTGTCCTTCTTCTCTTTTTAGAGAAGAAGAAACTGATCCCTAGAGAAATGGTTGTGTTTGAAATGCAAAGAGCACTGGACCGGGGGCAGACGGCCCACATGAAGCGATGTTTCTGCACCTTCCCACTGTGTGATTTTGGGAACGTTGTCAGCCTCTGTGGCTCCAGCTTCCCCAGCAATAACATGATGATAGGCCTTCCTTGGAGTGCCGGGATTATATGTGGAATGATGTATATGAAATTTCCTCAGAAACGATGTAAAGCTATACAGCCTTCAGGGGTGCCTGAGTGGCTCAGTGGGTTAAAGCCTCTGCCTTTGGCTCAGGTCATGATCTCGGGGTCCTGGGATCGAGCCCCGCATTGGGCTCTCTGCTCAGACGGGGAGGCTGCTTCCCCCTCTCTCTCTGCCTGACTCTCTGCCTGCTTGTGATCTCTGTCTCTGTCAACTAAATAAATAAAATCTTTAAAATACAATACAATAAAATAAAGCCATACAGCCTCAGCTATCAAGAAATCCACTTTAGGCACAGTTCTGTAAGCTCTGAGTTTGAACCAAAATGCAGATTTCTAGCCATTTTATGTAAATAAGGGTCAAACAAACAGGTATATTTTGGTATATCATTTCTTTTTTTCACAAAGTAAAATATAAACCATTTGAGTTTCTCACTTGTTCTCGGCTCCCCCTGAAGATTTGAAAAGAGATTGTATTTTCACCAATAGATCATTTCTCTTCTCTGAAATTGCCCTTGCCACTTATTATCTGAAACAAAAACAAAACCCAAAAAACCCCACAACCAAAAAAAATCTGTATCTTCCTTGGCAGCAAGCAGGGGGCTGTCACTTCAGGGCTGACACACTTTCTTTTTTTCAGAAATAAATGCTTCTAAAGCTTTGAATGCTGAATTCAAAACATCAGTGATAAAACAAACAAACAATAAAACATCAGTGAGGTCAGGCCAGGTTTGCCTTTCAAAGAAAGGTCACGGCTGTGAGAAAGGACCTGTGTGTGGGGCCTCAAATTGGGTGGGATAAGACTGACAGGCAGAACAATTTTGATAGATAACAACAAGCTTTCCTGTTTCAAGGGTGTGCTAATCAGACAGGAATGAGACATAAACACACCTTTTGCCAATCTTCTCTCTCTCTGCTATTATCTTGTTGGGCATGTTTAGAGTAAAAATAGGTTTTTGTGGCTTCTATGGCCCTAAAAATATGGCTGCAACCAATCGTCCCTGGCATGTATTTCCTACTAGAATTCCTTCCCTTATCCTCAAACACATATGTGCACACAGACACACACACTGAGGTAAAGGACTTGCAAGTTCTTTAGTTATACCTCTTGTCCAGAATACCATCCTTGGCCATTCTCCTGTAGAAGTTTGCTGGATTTCTCTCTATCCTTTAACTCTCACCTCTTCCATGAAGCCTTCCAATTAAATTAATTTCCTTTTCCTTTTAACCTGGAGGAATTCTCACTTACAGTAGTATTGACAGCCTGCCTTTAGTGTTTATTTTATTTGTGCCTTTTCTATGTTGTGAACGCTTCATCGACAAGGAGTAAGTTAGTTGTCTATGTCTCTCTGGTAGAAACTAAGATGTTACCAAAGGTATTTATAGGAATATTTTCCTGTTGAAACTCTTTAAGGTTGTTCTTTTTTTTTTTTTTAAGGATTTTTATTTATTTGACAGAGAGAGACACAGCAAGAGAGGGAACACAAGCAGGGGAAGAGGGAGAGGGAGAAGCAGGCTTCCCACTGAGCAGGGAGCCTGATGTGGGGCTTGATCCCAGGACGTGGGATCATGACCTGAGCCAAAGGCAGACGCTTAATGACTGAACCACCCAGGTGCCCCCTGGTTGTCCTTTTATATCAGGGAATTTATAGATGGTCTGTGTTGGGGTTTCCTAAATTTTCTTTATTGGAAATTTTGGCTCAAGAGGACAAGACCATGAGCAGGTCTCTACAATTAGAAAATGAGCAGTGGGAAGGATGAGAAAGAGGTGGTGTTCTTGGCTCCATTTTCATGTGACAGAGGTCCCTGGGATGAGGGGGGACAGCATGCACAGCTCAGAACGACACTAGTAGTTTAGGAATCATTGAGGGGTCAGAGAAATGGGGGATTAAAAATAATTTAAGGGTAAGACAAGATGAACATATTCCAAAAGAACATTTCTGGATTAAGATGGAAGGGGGAAATAGACACGATTTATTATCAGCAGGAAAGAATGCTTATGAAATTCATCAGTAGGGGACCATTTATGTTTCTGTTGTTATCCCCAGTCCTTTAAGTGAATGTAAGTTCTCACCTTCACAAGAAACATAAACTCCTATCAGTAGATGGGAAAATACTTGTTTTCACAAGCAGCACAAAGAGAGGGCTTGTGATAAATGAGGTTATAGGAGTCTTACTTGAGTTAGGCAACCTCTCTTTTACAGCGGATATCCACACAAGGATTATGAACCCTGAGTTTGAACCGCCTTCCTTCTCCTATTGGAGGTAGTGGTAGGGGGGATTTGTAGAAGGCAAGAAAAGAGGATAAAAAATACAAAGCTAACCAACCAAGACAGCCCTATTAACTAGTTCTCATAAATAAAATGGTGCAAACATTAGCTGAAGTGCCATAAACTGTATTCAGCAGTGGGTGGACATTAATTCAAATAATATATACAACATCCCTGTAAGATGGTTATTATTGCCTTTATTCTCCAGATGGGCAGCAAAGTTAAGCGAGTCATTGCTTAAAGTCCTCCAATTAATAAGTGTTATTGTCAAGTCTGTCTGATTCTAAAATAAAGAAAGAGAATCTGCCAAACAAGGATAATATCTTTCCAAAAGGTTAGGTTTAATGGATTCAGAGAAAGTAGCAAGAGAAGAGATGGGGCCATTGAAAACCAAAAACCAAGAAACAAAGAAACCAAGCACCCGAAGGAGTTGGATGTCACTGGTGGAAAGAATGTCAGTACATAAGAGAAAAAGTGAAAGTAAGATAAAGAATCAAATTGCCTAAAACTAGAACCCGCACCAACATAACAGAATGCTACAAACCACGGAACTTATACCAGATCATTTCAGGAGAAGTAGGAAATAAAATTCACCTGTAGGTAAAAAGGCCCAAATGGGAGACAGTTTGTAAGCATTGTTTGGAATAGGGAAAGCATTTAATTCTATTGGGCAGAAGGGAACCAGGTAGATACTGAATCACTAACAAGGGGAGATATCTTACCAAACAGGACACCTTTAAGATTAAGGGGTTCAGGTTGTTACTGAGTTTTGTGTTTATAAAACAATCCATAAAAAGGGTGAATTTGTATTCAGTTTCACAGACTCTGTACCACCCACGTGTGTTGGCAGACTGGGAAGGCTAGAACAGGAAGGAAATGACTCAAAGTTATTTAATAAAACTGGTTTTGCCCAAATTGTCTGGGCCTAAAAGGAAAAAAAAATTGTCTGGGCCTAAAGTTATTCGTTTCAAAATAAGGCGGCTTAGTGAGTTTCACCATTGTCGATTACCAACAAGTTACCCTTTCCCCTAAAATTCTTCAGAAGATGCAGATGATGGGAAATGTAGAAACCATCTAGAAAAGTTCAAGATCAGGGATCAGTCAGACTCATTTAAATACTAGAAAGGAATCAGTGCCAAAGATTCTCAACTTGTAAACACCATAAGTGTTTAGAGGTTTGGAGATATAAATAGCTTTGAGAATTAAGGTATACAAAATTTTTACTTCTTGAGATGAGGCAGTAGGCATTTTGTGTTTATGTTTATGATAAGCATTGAAAAGTCTGAAGCTTTCATTTTTAAAAAGATAATACTTGCTGACTTGCAGCTTGCAGTCTTGCACAAAAATCTGTTGGATAATTTAAAAATCGACAGGAAGACCTGAAATACTAGTGCATTTAAGAAGAAAGCCCTGATGTTATACCATTCAATGTCTTAGAAAGGACTTAATCTTAGAAAAACCCCAATCTTATAACAGGGCTAAGAGCAAACTCGTCCGGCCTTTGTCCAGAGGGAAGACCATTCAATGTCTTAAGCCCTATCTTCATGATAAGAGTCAGGGTTGGGGAGGACAGTAAGAATACCACATTTGGACTTTCACATGGGGTTTCTTTTCAGCATTTGAAAAATCACTTCCAAAAATACGGTCTAGTACACACTGGCAATTGGAGAGAGCATGTCTGGATCAAAGGATCCCCTAAATGCAGTTTTCATTTGGTGCCAAGTACTAGCATGTTCAAGCATCTCAGTTCAATAAAATATTTCTGAGGTCCAGGAGATACTCCCTCAGTGGCATGTGATTCAACTAGGAAATATAGACGGTGCACAGGAATAAATTTTAATAGCTGACACATAATAGTTTGTCCAGTTGGCTCAGTTTGCCAGATGGTCATCTTGGATCTAGCTCCAAAAATGGTGACACAATATAAGAGTGTCCCCCAAATCAGAAAGCAATTCATCGCAGCATGAATTTGCAGTAATCACCCAGTTGGAAGTTCTGTCCAGAGTGCATTTGCAGGGAAGTATCCTAGCACAGTGACTAAAGAGTGCAGGATCTGGAAGCAGCTCCAAGAGTTTGAATCTTCACTTTGTGTACAACTGGCAACTGGAACTGTTCTACACCTCTGCCCTCACTGGAAAAAAGGAATATATTATGTTCTACCTCATAGGCTATTTTGAGAATTAAAGGAGGTAATTCATGGAGAAGATATCAGCATCTGGTAACTAAGTGCTTAATAAATATTAGTTCTTATTAGCAGATTCTTTGAAAATAGACTCAAGAGCTGAAAATTTAAGAAACTAAAGATGTAATACCTCCAGAAGACAGAAAAATAGTGGTACTAATTGGGTCCCAGGAGTATACTCTGGCAATAAAGAGGATGGATGCTGAAATAATCTAGTCTACTGGTTAAGAGAAACAAGCTGAAACAGATTTCATCAGGGGCCCAACTCAGGGAAAATTAAGAAGTGGTCATCACATGAAGACAAAGAACAACCTGATGAGTGATCATAGCTAACATTTCTGTAGGTCCCTGGCTTACCATAAGCTTAACCTGCAGTTGAGGATTGGCCTTGAAAATCTGCTCCCTGCCCTCATTCTCACATCCCACAAGACAGTTTAGATGTGATGATTAAGCAGAAGCCTGTGGCTATAAAAGAAAGCAGAGAGCAAAGCTAACTGGCCAAATGGGAACTGAAACCACGACCTTGGCCTCATTAGAAAGAGTCAGCAATGTCCTTGAATAAACCAGTTTTTCTCAGACAGCTAAGCCATCTACAGAGAAAACAAAACATGACAACATACACATACACACAAACACATATGCACACACAAAAACACAAAAGCAAACAAACAAGATTTACAATGAGAATACAAATTAATTCACAGGTGTTTTTACAAATCAGCTTCTGTTTTTCTTCTGATGCCAACATCAATAGCCTTCTATGAAGTCAATTCTCTTGGCACATTTGAAATGCTTCTAAAGTGGAGAACTATGCTATACCTTACATTTGAAGAGAACTCATAATTAAGTGGTCAACTTGCATTGACAGGAGATCCACCTGCCTCAAAGATTTGCTTTTTCAATATGATGTGAAATAAACATTCTTAGCAAATCTACAATACCCCAACTAGGAGCTGTGTCAGCAATAATTGCACCTAATAATAACTTAATAATAGTACTTACTATTTTAAGCACCTTAGCATGTGTTGGCTAGTTTAATTCTTGGAACAAGCCAATGACAAAGGTGGTATTGTTATTTCTATCTTGTAGACAAAGAATATGAAGCAGAGAGAAATTAGGGAACCTGTTCAAGGTCATATGGTGAGTAGAGTCAGGATTTAGACCCAGGCAGTCTAACTTAGAAGCCACAAACTTAACACCACTCTCTTTGGTAGCCAAGGGGCACTCCTGGGATGGATGAAAGATGACATCAGGCACTATGGAACATACAGCTTGCCAATGGGACGCCCTACCCCCTCATCTTCATGCTTCTCTCTCCTTTTTCCCTCTCCCCTCTAACTAGAGTGTAACTCTTTCACTAGAGAGTAACACACTAGAGTGTTACTTTATGAGGGTTAGCAAGCAACTACCACTATTTTGTAAAATTAGGTTAAAAGTAAGTCACAGAATTGTCTTTTCTAATCAATGTCTTTATTTTGCAAATGAGGAGACTGAGAGATCAAGCTAATGGGTCCTAAAACATTACTGGGATCATCAAACTGATGCCAGTCTGCACTGTAATAGGACCCACTCCTTCCTTATCTTCTAGGTTTCCCTATGAAGTTCTCCAGGGACTTCAGCCACTTTCTTACAACTCAGTTTTCAAACCTGACCATAGTTCTTTCCTTCCCTCAGAGAGAAGTCAGTTTTCTTCCCTCTGCAGATGTAGTTCTCCCTTTCCATTTGGGCAGTCCTCTGTGGCTGGTACCAGCAAATCCTTACTCAAGTAGAGTATCTGACTGCTGGATGCACTCACACTAATTTGTTCCCCAAGATGGCACGCGCTAAATAGCCTTGTGTTTGGAGAGAAATTTCAAATCTCTCTGAATCTCTACTGCTAAAGCTAATTAGTAGTCCCTTCTATTTAATCTTCATGTGATTAAAGGTTATTGATTATTGTCTTCTCACCTTTCTTTTGTTTGTTGTAGAGGTAAAGTATTTCCTCTAGTTCCTGGTTTTTTGTTCAGTGAAAGAAGATTTGCAACTTGATATTACCCTGGTAGGCTAAATAATGGCCCTCAAGATGTCCACACCTCATTGTCCTAACCGCAGGAATCTGTGAATGTGTTATTTTTTATGGCAAAAGGGACTTTGTGGATGTCCTTGTAAAAGAGAGGCAATAGAGTTAGATTTAGAGGAAAAAGAAAAAAAAAAGACTACAGAGCCAGAGGTAGGTGTGGGGCACTAGAGATGGAGGAAGGTGCCACACACCAAGGAAGGCAGTTTGGCTTCTAGAAGATTGAAAAGGCTAAGACACGTATTCTCCTCTGATGTCTCCAGAATGAACGCAGCCCCACCAATACCTCAGTCTTAGAATTCCGACCTCCAGAACTCTAACATAATGAATGTGTGTTGTTTTAAGTCACAACATTTCTAGTACTTTGTTTCAGCAGCCTTATGAATCTAAAACAAACATACTTGTTCATACCTTGTTCAGATCATCAGGCCTACTTAAAACTAGTTTCCTTGTTTTCAACCTTTCTTCTTTGTAGTTTGATTCACTCTCACTGTTCTAATCTGGGACCTTGACACTGACTTATGATAAACTCAGCTCACTTCACGCTGCCCACTGCCTACCCCTTAGTCCTTGGATACATTCAGCCAAGCAAACCTGCCTCCCTTGAGGACAGAGGCCTTTCACTGTTAGGGCCCAAGCCCAGGCCCAGATTATAAAGAGTCAAGAGCAAACAAGATTTATCATTGAAGTATCCTCCAACATCCTGGCAAGAAGAGAAGGTAAGAAGTGAGTCTTAAGGCACTTGATCACACGCCATCTTTGATTATGATCAGAGAGTATTAAGATTGCCTTCTCTCTTTTTCTAGTTTATGATTCTCTTGAGAATGGGTACCCAGTCATATGGGCGTCTTCTTCAGTGTCTGACACATAGTAGGTGCTCAAGGAATGTGCTGAATGAACAGAACTATAAGCTAGCACTCATCGTGGATAAATATTCCTGCCAGTGTGGACTGGTAGCCTCATACTTATTAATCCTGATTAATATTCTTCATTCTGAAAGCATTGCTTCGAGCTAAAAAGTTAACCTCCCAATGTTACCCAAATAGCCATGCTGACAAGCTTGATATAAAATAGTCTAAATGTCAGAAGAATGTTGAACTGGGAGTCAACTTTGGAGTTAACTTTGTGATTCCTCTGTCATCATTACATACTTGGAGGCTAGAACAGTGTAGTAGGTGTGTGATACATGTTCGTGGAATAAATATCCCAATCTAATGGGGGTCTGGCCAGGTTACATTTGTGCTAGCATCTCTCTAAGGCCTCATGCCCAGTCTCATCTGCTGGTCCTTGGATTTGCTGCCTCAGTGTCAAGGTGTTCTGTGATTCCACCTCTCTGCCAGATGATACACCTGATTTTTGAAGAACAGCTTC
Source organism: Procyon lotor (assembly GCA_028646535.1). Classification (NCBI taxonomy): domain Eukaryota; kingdom Metazoa; phylum Chordata; class Mammalia; order Carnivora; family Procyonidae; genus Procyon; species Procyon lotor. Next base: position 35,890,509 of record CM053615.1, read on the forward strand.
ATGGAGGCATAATGTACATAAAGTACATATAATAATAAGCACTTTACTTGTACAATTTGATGAGTGTTGGCAAATCTCATGTCATGAATCACCACCACACTCATGATATAGAAGGTTTCCATCTTCTCAAAAAGTTCTTCATGCCCCTTAGCAGTTAATCCCCTTCCCAATCCCTGGTCACTAGCAATCACTGTGTGTTTTCAGTTTATAGAGTTTTTGCCTCTTCTAGACTCTCCTATCAGTGAAATCATACAGAATATAGTCTTTCATATCTGGATCTTTCCTATGTTTCTGAGATTCATCCATTCTGTTGCATGCATCCATCTGGATGAGCTTATCTTCTGTCTTGTCTGGGTGCACTCCTGCACTTGGTGTGTTCCTGACATTTGGCCTGCGTGCCCTGTCCTCCAGCACTGTGTGCTTCCAGGAAGCTGAGGAGTCTGAAATTGTGGCCTCTTCTCTGCGTGCCAGACCCCAATTTCCAACCACACAGAGAGCCTGCCCTCTCCCTTAGTTAGTGATCCCCCTTTTCTGTCTACTCCTTTTTCCCAGTGAGGAACCAGGAGATTACCTTCCATCTTCCCCCTCCCTTATACATATTACCTGCGAGTTTCATTCCAGGTAAAGAAAGGGGGCATTGCAAAATATGGCATAAGAGATTGTTTTAAAAATGTTTGTCTGGCAGCTCTGAGAACCATCTGCAATTCTTTGTGAGTAACTTGAAGGCAGAGATCCTTTCTCATTAACCTACAGATAACCTTTGTACCTGCCCCCTCATCCTCAACTCAGTTTAACATCCCAGTTCTGTGGTTCTACTGATGTCTGGTACTCTCTCATATTCATCACTGCCCTACAAGGATGAGTATTCACTGCGGAGACAATGGAAGGGATCTTGGGCCAGGTCTTCAACACACAAATGAGTGATCATTCCCTCATTTTCTCAGGCCCAAGTTCAGAAAAGCCATTTGCCTGATGAATACTCATGGCCGATGGTCTGTAACTTAGTTATAACCTGTGATTCATATTAGTTTGTTCTAGACAAAACAAGTAATGTAGACCAAACGAAAGACAATCATCCTCAGGTGATGGCCAAATAGTCCATTAATCTTGAAATTTAAATTCCAGGGCCTCACATAACTTCAAATTCAGAAATATATAAAAGAAGTATTGGTCATCGTAGAGGGAAAACATTCCTCCTCAAGTCCATCTACCTTGCTTGGGTAGTATGTGGAAAACGGGTTAATGATTGAACCTTCGTAGTTCCCCCAGGTCTTTGATTGCCTAATATACTGCCCAACTAGCCTCAGACCGAAAACTGGAAGGTGATGAGACTACCAGAAGCAGACCCAAATGGCATTCTAAAGACATAGGAGCTAATCAAAAGAGAGGAAGATATCTTCTGAGCCATCTCTAGAAGTGCACAAAATATTTTAAATTACATTCAAAAAATGAAAGGCTAATAAGAAAAAATCAAATGGCACCTAGTTGGCTCTATTTCCCAAGCAAGGAAGAGCATAGTGAGCCCTCCTTCGGAAGGTTTCCATCAGAAGTGGCGCTTGACGTGAGCAGGCTTCATGTCTCTGGACAACACATTTGTTCGTAGTCCTTGTTCGCTGATGAGATGGGATAACTAGGTGTTTTTGCATTAATTGGTGAAGGATTTTCTTCACTACAGATTTCGAGAGTTTCCTCTGGTACAAATTCCAGCCACACAAAGTTCTTCTAAGAAAGACTTTATAAGGGCCAATGGCACATGGGTCTCAGCTTCCCTGCCAGTTACCATTGGTGGGTGGAGGTTGCCTGGAGAGCCGTGGCGAGGACAGTTCATAGTTCATACCTGGCTGGCCTGACTGAGTGGGGCCACTGGCATGGACTCGTGGTGTCTTCCATGGATGGGGGCTTGAAACCCCACTTGAGGTTTAACATTCCGAACTGAGGATGCCACAGTTGATTGTGAATAGGATCACGGGATAGCCCCAAGTTCTAACTGCCCATGTAGAGCCCCAATCACTTTCTCCCACCTGGACTTCTGAAGCTCCATCTGTGATTACGAGTCCTTCCAGAACTGTTTGTGCAAGCCCTCAGATCATTAGCTTCAGTGCTGTGGGCTAGCTTGTGTGTGTCTCTCTGAGACCAGGGAATGGATCGTTTCCATAGACAGCGCTTCCATTTAAATTGAATCACTATGTAAGATGCCACAATGAGCAGAATGCAAAGTCTTTGTGGTTGCCAAGACTACAACCAATATGAAAAATGAAAATAGAAATACTAAAAACTTATCTGTGGGAAGTCAGGATTGCTCTGTGTGGTGAATTCTGTCACCCTTCCACCAGTCTGATGTCATCCTCTGCTTGTGGCTAACAGAACCTGCTCTTTTGGCCTGCAGAACTCTAGGATGACCTTCTCTTTGTTGTGACCAGTCTAAAATCTGTTGGGTCTCACTTCCCATTTCAAGTCTCTTTTTTCATTCAACTCTTCTTATTACCACTTGATCCCAGATACCCTCTCTGAAATCCCTCTTCTAAAATCCACCCCATGTACTGATTTGCCTTCTCTTTCCCAGAGTCTCACTTTTCCCATTTGGAAGATTCCCATTTTTTTATTCCCACCTTCGGAGCCCACAGAACAGCCTCACACTCCTCCCATGTTCCTCATTCTCAGCTCTTGGCATCTTCTTTCCTGCTCCTTTGCCTCTTTTGAAATCTGATATGCAACTGGGGTCTCTTTGCACCTCCCACCCTCTTCTCCTCCCACTTGTGGTCGAAATGCCTTGATTTCTCTTTTTCCACCCGCTTCCTCTGCTGACTTCTTTGGGTTTAGTCCCTGGGACCTCTCACTCTCCTGGTGACACTGAATCCCTTCCCTGGTGTATGGCATCCATCCCTTCCACCTCCTCAAGGATCTCACCCCCACACCCACCCACACCTGCAGTGGAGTCCCATGCCCCAGGCTGCCCTCCACCAGAGCATCCATCTCTCCCTCCAGCCTTCCTAAAACTCCTGGGTGCTGCCTTCTTTGCGGGGACAGTCTATTGACTGGTGGCTTTGGGTATCCTACCTTTGCAGCGGTCAAGTTACTGCCCAACTCTGGCCTCTGGAAGATGTCTACTTCAACTACAGGTGATAGTCTTAACTCAATCTCAGAAGAACCTTGAAAGAGCCACCGAAATTTAAACAAGGCCAGCCCAGGGAAGGAAGCAGAATCAGTTTACTTCCACAGCAGCCGGGACAGACCTACTCTATAACCTTGGCAGTCACGGTATCACCCAGTGCTAAGTTTTCAGTGGAAAACTAGGTTCTTCACTGTTATTAGTGTTTTTAGTCCCATTCCTTTACAATCCTATTTGTTGTCTCGTACCGTATCTTCCACCCTCTCATTTACGCTGCTGGGTCGGTTCATGTCGTCTGTGATCTATGTGTAGTTCTGCTTCCCCTGCCCCTCCAATCTTCATGTGCCAAAACTCTACCTTAAGCTCTAGCCTAAATGCTAGCCTTTCCACAAATCCTCTCAGATTTCCCACTGCAGAACTCTCAGTATTCCTATCAGCCTTAAACCCTCACTGCTTGCGACTTGTAGTAAGACTTATGTGTGTCCTGCTAGACTCTGAACTCTTGAGGGCACCAGCCATAGCATCGCCTCCAAACAATGTACTTGGGGAACTGGATTGGTCCTGCCGCCATTATGGAAATGACCTCAGGCTTCGCCCAAGCTGCTCTCTGGCCCATATGGGTCTCATGTGTTGAAGAACATTCACTTGGGATTATGACTTAAAAGATCAGAGAACATGGCTGAGAAAAATGATGCTAATTAGTTTCTGTTTGCTCCTCCATATCTAGTCTTCACCCACCTCATCCTGCTCCATGGTCCAGGATGCCAACTTTTAGGAACCTCATCCATGGGCTACTGTCCTTGGGCTTCCTGTTGGACTCAAGCAGTGGGAGGTGCTTGCAGGAGACCCCAAAGAGCAGAAGTTGGGAGGAGAAAGAGGTCACAACGATTATTTCCTCAATTCCCTCCCTGCCTGGCTGTCCACTGTCAGGTGCTGCAATTCCTTCCCTGAGGCCACAGCTCTGGTCAGGCATCCTTTCCTACAGGCAGGGGTAGCAGAGGCTTCTAGAAATCCTCTGTTCCTTGCATTTTCAGGCAAGAGATGAACCCAGGTGCTTCAGAGACATGTGGGGGCTTCCCTAAATCCTACTGTGTTGGGTTGAATTGTATCCCCCCCTAAAAAAGATGTTGAAATTCTAACACCCTGTACTTCATAATGTGACCTTATTTGGAAATAGGGTCATTGCAGATGTAATTGGTTAGCATAAAAGTAGGGGGATCTTAATCTATATGGCTGAGATCCTTATAAGGCAATAGCTATGTGAAGACGAGGGGGGCAGAGATGGGACTTGGGTGGCTGCAAGCCACAGAGCTCCAGAGCCTGCTGGCCACCACTAGCAGCTCAGGAGAGACAAGGGAAGATTCCCCAGGAATCAGAAGGAGCCTAATTCCGCCCATACCTTGATTTCCAACTTCTAGCCTCCCGAACCGCGGGATTCTAGCTTTCTGTTGCTTTATGCCGTTCAGTCTATGATGCTTTGTCACAGAAGCCCTCAGAAAAGAATGCAGCTGCCTGTACCTTTGGAAACAGTCCTTCATTAAATTCTCTTCTCCTATTTATTTTGAGTGTGTTATGTTTCTCCTGGGTCCCTGGCTTTCCTAAGCTGAAAGGCTTAGGACCCAGGGACCCAGGGCTCTGATGGCAATACTCAGGTGCTTATCCTCCATAATAATTCTAATAACCTTGTGGGTGAAACTTACACAGTGCTTATACTGACGGCCTTAATGCCACTCGTCCTGAGCACAGTGTTGCAGGGTGTATGTTCATTATTGATGACATGCCTGATTTTTTGCTATCAGACCAGCTGTGTCTGCGTTAACTGGCAGAGCTGTGATAAGAATAAGCTCTTGAGAAAGCCTATTTCCTGAAGAAGAGCAAATGCACTCAGAATGGGGCAAGTGAAAGACAGGGTCCCTGGGCAGGGGGGCGGGGGAGGTCAGGATTTTCAAATCTGCTCATGAGTTTTTCATGAATACCGGCAGGAGCAGAGCCAGGCACGTAAGCTCAGGTCCTGACCTCGATCATCATCAAAGCCTAAAACCAAATGGCAGGATCTTCATTTTTAGAGTGAAGAGGCAGGGCACTGGACTTGTGAAGGGGCCAGGCCCCTTTGAAAAGCAAAGAGGGTGGCTACTTGGCATGTGGCAATTCTTCCAGACAAAAAAGAAATAAAAAGCAAGCAGATGAAAGGTATAGATATGAAAGTTTGTCTTCATTCCTGAGGATCCCTCTGATGGGTCTATCCTCTGGACCATCTAAAAGCATTGGTCTTTAGATACCCCAGTTCCTGCCCCAAGGAAGCAGGTGGAGGAAGTTGCTGTCTGAGTAATTACTGCTCTACCATCTCTCTTTAAGGATGTCGCTATTTTTAGAAGTGACTCATTCATATAAGTAGGTGCCCTTGTGGGAGGAAGCTCTTCATGATCTTAACCCTTATGTCTTGGTGTTTTTGTATTTATCCTCCTACTTTATCCCTCCTCTTGACTTCATTCCTTTGATTCAGAGCACCAGTGAAAACACACAAATCTCCCCTTGAAATAATTTAAGGTGTTCTCAACCCAGATATTTGAGAAACAAGAAAGTTCTCAAAAACCTCTGTAACTAGGAGCAAGGGCAAGAAAGGGAAGTGGCTCCAAGCTTCCTGAGAAGGAGCAAGGAGGATGGAGCAGCCGAGTAGAAAAAAAAGACTGAAGAAATTCTACTTCAGAGTGCCTTGCATTTTGCTAGGGAGTAGGAGGGAAATCTCTGTGTCAGGAACTCGAAGATTCAGAGTTCCTGGGGCAAATGCACTTCACATTCAAAACAGCAGCTTCTTGGCTCCTCATATAAAGGCAAGCTTACAGTAGAAACCCCCCAACACAACCAATGCCACCACAAAGCTTACCGACCCCTTTACATACTTTACGTCACATAATCCCTCTGACACGGAGAGAGTTATGAGACAGATAGGGCTACTATCCTATACGACAGATAAGGAAACTAAGGCTTATGAAGGTTTTGTGATTTCCTAAAGGTAACACACCAATGAATGCCAAAGCCAAGCTTGGAACTCAGGTCTGCCTGAGATGAGACATACAGTAACTGTAGCCCACTGGGGTATGGTTGGCACATAAGAGTCTACCAGCTAATGAGCTTACTCAAGAGCTAGCTCTTGAACATGTTGGCAGAACTTCCCACATGGGATTAATTGCGTTCCCCAGTCAGGTGAAGATCCATCTAGGTGATTCTGTGGGTTTTGCTGGAGAAGAGAAATGGTGAAATTCTTGCTGTTATGAATACTTTGGTTAAATAAACTTTTTTTTTTTAAAGATTTTATTTATTTGACAGAGAGAAACACAGCGAGAGAGGGAACACAAGCAGAGGGAATGGTAGTGGGAGAAGCAGGCTTCCTGCAGAGCAGAGAGCCCGATGCGGGGCTCGATCCCAGGCACCTGGGATCTGACCTGGGCTGAAGGCAGACACTTAACGACTGAGCCACCCAGGCGCCCCTAAATAAACTTTCTTGTAGTTCCCTCTCACCCAATACAACAAAGTAATTTACCCATACTTGTATATTTCATATCCATGTATTTTTGTGTATCTAACTGACATTAGCCCCAATTGTTACCTTGCCTGTTGCAGAGTATGAATCCCTATATATCCTGAACATTACTGTATAAGCCACTAGATAAAGTATCCAAAACTGTATGAAGGCAGGATCTTGCTTTAGCATCTTTTATATTAAGAAAATTCAGCATGGGGCACCTGGGTGGCTCAGTCGTTAGGCATCTGCCTTCAGTTCAGGTCATGATCCCAGGCTCCTGAGATTGAGCCCCACTCAATCTTCCTGCTCCGCAGGAAGCCTGCTTCTTCCTCTCCCACTCCCCCTGCTTGTGTTCCCTCTCTCGCTGTGTCTCTCTCTGTCAAATAAATAAATAAAATCTTTAAAAAAAAAAGAAAAGAAAAAAGAAAAGTCAGCAATTATTGTAAAATCATCATATCCTTCTTTCAAGTTCTTTAAATATGAGAATAAAATACCGTGTTGGATCAGTTCAGCTCACAATTTCTTTTCTTTTTTTAAGATTTTATTTATTTGTTTGACAGAGAGCCAGAGAGAGCCAGAGAGCATAAGCAGGGGGAGGGGCAGAGGGAAAGGGAGAAGCAGGTTCCCCAATGAGCAGGTAGCATTCTAGCAGGGAGCCCTAGAATGTCAGGGCTCCATTCTAGGACCCTAAGATCGTGACCTGAGCCAAAGGTGGATACTTAACCAGCTAAGCAACCCAGGCACCCCTACCTCACAATTTCTTGTGGCGGAGCCCATGTGCGGCACATCTAGTAGCTGTCTCATAGGACATGATCATGAAAGATTAGAGACATTTCTTAATTCTTTTGTGAAGATCTTCATGCAGGGAGGGGTCTGTCACCTGTGCCTTCATCCATATCTTCTCCGAACATATTTATAGTTTTAAGAGGTCACAGTGTTGAGGCAGTTCAAAGAAAGGGCATGACAAGATTCACCCAACACTTTCATTTTTTCCAAAACTAATCATGAGATAATATTTTAATGTTCTTTAGGGTAACCCTTGACTACCATCCAAAGTGAAACATTAGGAAGCCTCTCTGTAATTTTCCATTCTTACTGCCAGCAATGGACATTTCTTCCTATTTCTTATTCGCATGAAGCCTATCAACATATCTGAGGGTGAATGCTAAATATGCAACATTTTATCAAAATGCCACTGAGAGTTTTTCACCTATTCTATCCAGATGGTCTACTCATGATTCCCTAAATGAGTCTTCCACATCCTACCTTGGTGCATGTAAGCACCATGAATCACTCTCCTTTTGGAAAATCCTTCCTCTTCCTTTATATGTACCTGAGCCCTACTGATTCTCCATAGCAGTGTTCAAGTTCTATGTCCTTACCCATCATCCTAGGCCAAGACTATTCAATCTCAAGACCAGCAATATCCAATAGAAATATAACGAGCTACATATAAAACTGTGAAGTTTCTAGTAGCCACATTTAAAAAGTAACCACCACAAAAGATCTCAAAAGCCAAAGCAATCTTGAAAAAGAACAAAGCTGGGGGTATCACAATTCTAGATTTCAAGATTTACTATAAAGCTGTAATAAGCATGGTACTGGCAAAAAACAGACACACAGATCAATGGAACAGAATAGAGAGTCTGTTCTGTTAGAACAGAATAGAGAGTCAGAATATACGGTCAATTACTCTTCGACAAAGGAGGCAAGAATATGCAATGGGAAAAAGACAGTCTCTTCAATAAATAGTGCTGGGAAAACTGGACAGCTTCATGAAAAAGAACAAAACTGGACCACTTTCTTACACCGTACACAAAAATTAGGCTTAAAACTGAATTGGGGAAATCGGAGGGAAAGACAAATCATGACAGACTGTGGACTCAGAACCAAACTGGGGTTTTGGAAGGGAGGGGGTGGGGGATGGGTGAGCCTGGTGGTGGGTACTGAGGAAGGCATGCATTGCATGGAGCACTGGGTGTGGTGAATAAATAATGAATCTTGGAATACTGAAAAAATAAGATAAAATTTTTAAAAAATGGACCAAAGATCTAAATATGAGACCTGAAGCCATACAAATTCTAGAAAAGAACACAGGTAATTTCTCTAACATCAGCCACAGCAACATCTTTCTAGATATGTCTCTTGATACATGGGAAACAAAAACAAAAATAAACTATTGGACTATATAAAAATAAAAAGCATCTTCACAGCAAAGGAAACAATCAATAAAACTAAAAGATGACCTACTGAATGAGAGAAGATATTTGTAAATAACGTATCTGATAAGGGGTTAGTATCTAAAATATATAACGGACAGATACAACTCAACGCACACACAAAATAATACAACTAAAAAATGAGCAAAAGACATGAACAGACAGTTCTCCAAAGAAGACATAAAGACAGCCAACAGATACATGAAAGATGCTCAACATCACTGACCATCGGGGAAATGCAAATCAAAATCACAATAAGATATCAGCTCACACTTGGCTAAAATCAGAAACACAAGAGACAAGTGTTGGTGAGGATATAGGGAAAAAGGAACCCTCACACGCTGTTGGTGGGAATGCAAACTAGTACAGCCACTGTGGAAAACAGTATGGAGGTTCCTAAAAAAATAAAAAATCAAATTACCATATGACCTAGTAATTCCACTACTGGGTATTTACCCAAAGAATACAAAACACTAATTTGAAAAGATACATGTACATGAACATTCAAGATATGTTTATTGTAGTATTATTTATAATAGTTAAATTATAGAAGCAGCCCAAGTGTTTAGTGACAGAGGAATGGATAAAGAAGATCTGACACATACATACACACACAAACACATACATAATGGAATATTACTCAGCCATAAAAAAGAATAAAATCTTGCCATTTGCAACAACATGGATAGACCTAGAGGCTATAATGCTATAGAGGCTATAATGCTGATGAAATAAGTCAACCAGAGAAAAACAAGTACCATATAATTCCACTAACATGTGGAATTTAGGAAACAAAACAAATGAATAAAGAAAAAAGAGACAAAAAACAAAGTCTTAGATATAGAGAATAAACTGATGGTTACAGATGGGAGATGGGTAGGGGAGGGGTGTCCTAGCTGAAGGTCATTAAGAGGAGCAAACTTCCATTTATAAAATAAATAAGTCATGGAGATGAAAAATACAGCACAGGGAATATAGTCGAGACTATTATAATCATGTATGGTGACAGGTGGTGACTATACTTACCAGTGGTGAGAATTCTGAGCAATGTACAGAATTGTCAGATGACTGTTTTACACTGAAACTAATGTTTCACTTCAATAACAAATGAAAAAAGAAACAGGTAAAGCTAGTTGTCATCATAGATTTTACTTAACCTTAACAATGTATCTGTATTAGTATAATCTCAACATGCAATCAGTATAAAAATTAACAATGGGACATCATATATACCAGGGTATATTTTATACCTATGGTACATCTCAGTTGGACCAGCCACATTTCAAAGGCTCAACAGCGGCACGTACTGGGCCATGTAGCTCTGGACTGTATCATCCTTGAGGACAAGGGCAATGAACTTCTCACTTTTTGGGTCATACTCATGGCTTTGTGCTCAGTGTGCCATCATCACCATGCCCTGTGTTAGTAACCCTCCAAGACATGCACATAGCCCCTCAATTAATTTTCAAGGTCTTGGACAGGGACCCAGGGTTTTACTTTGATGCTTCCGCAGAGCATATTGAACTACTTATGGTCCCTAAGCCTGGAGTTCCCATCCCCACCTCCTTGTCTTGGTACATGTTTTCACTTCCGCCCAGAATGTTCCTTCCACTTCGCCTTTAAAAAAGTAACATCTGCTCTCAAAAAAGCATCCTGTCCCTTCCTCTTTTGAATTTGACTTAATGCCTATTTTCTGAACATCTTTTATCAGGATTTATGTTGTAACTTCACAATTAATTTGCTTATTGGTCTCATTCATTGCCTTATGAGGGGTGTGTGTGTGTGTGTGTGTGTGTGTGTGTGTATACAGAAATGTGTATTCCCTGTCTTACTGGTTTTAGATCATTAATATCAAACACTACCCCTATAAAATCAATGCAGCAATATATAGGGTACATATAGCATTTAGGGTGCGCTAATAAAGTATTGATTTATCTATATAATTTTGAAAGAAAATAGGCTTCTGACCGAAGATGCACTCTGCATTTACACCTGCAAAACAGATCAATGACTAAGTGTTCAGTAATAGTGAGTTCACTCCCTGGAAATAAAGGGCAAGATGGGATCCAACATTCACCAAGCACTCGTCCATCACCTATGCCATCTCATTGACCTCTCACGATAAGCCCACAAGGGAAACATCATTACCCCTATTTGACAGATGAGGAAACCCAGTTCAGAGAGGTCAAGAAACTTGACCAAGGCCACACAGCTAGTGAGTGCCTAAAGAGGAAATGTGAGTCCGGGTCTGCCTCTGAAGCTCATCTTTGTACTATTGCCCCAGTTACAACAAAGTTCTAGAACAGTTGCCTTCTGATCGTTTCAAACAAACCCTAGCTCAGGGGTACCTTTTTTTTTTTTTTTTAATTTAACAGATAATGGAGAAAAGTACAATGCAGAGCCAGGCATCTTTTCTATCTCTATTCCCCCACTGGTAACCTGCTCTCTTCTCCACTCAGGCAAACATAAAGCATAGTGACAGAAGATACTTCCAGACTTGGCAGCAGAAGAGATTCCTGGACACACAGGGGCGCATCTGATCAGCAGGAAAGGCCCTGGGTCTACAGCCCACTGGCAGTCAGGCTGTCAGGGGGCTATAGCTTTTGAGCATGAGAAACAGCTTCACTGCGCCCATCCTGCTTTCCAAAGAGCCTCTTGTTTTCTCTCTCATTAGGCATTTCTGCCACCCTCTGCACCAGAGTCTGCCTAAACATCCCCCAGTTGCACTGATTCAACTAAGCCTGCATATGCCTGGCAGTGCGGTTGGGGCTGTCACAGGCAATCCTCAAGGCTGCTGGGACATAAAGCAGGACGCTAAAACTGTTAGCGACAAACCAAAGTGACAGGCAGAGCAAGCACCAGAGTGGGAACCTGAATTTGCAAGCAGGGATCGGCTTCCCTCCCAATCTCCCATCTCTCCTTTTTTTTTTTTTTTAAAGATTTTATTTATTTATTTGACAGGGAGAGAGATCACAAGCAGGGAGAGAGGCAGGCGGGGATGGGGGGAGCAGGCTCCCTGCTGAGCAGAGAGCCCAATCCGGGGCTTGATCCCAGGACCCTGGGATCATGACCTGAGCCAAAGGCAAAGGCTTTAACCCACTGAGCCACCCAGGTGCCCCATCCATCTCTCCGTCTAATAAGCAGCAGGACAGCTGGATGCAGAAGGAATTGGCAGGGCTGCCTTTGGAAGCATCTGCCGTCCTGTGCATTGTGGGTACTCCCCCTGGAGGGTTGTGACCCACAGTGGGGACGATGGGTTTTCTCAATAGGTTTCTCCACAGGCTTAGTCTGAAGTCACATCCCATGTACATCAGCACCCTTAAGTGCACCTAACTTTGGAATTTGGATTTTGTTCTGTGTTATCACGGTCCATGTATTCTACCGTAAGGAGACGCAATGTAGAGATCAGAATAAAAATAAATCGGTAACCATTATCGGCTGTGTTTCTCAAGGGAGAGGAGGCAGGCTTTCTTGAAATGCCACGTTTCCTTGGTGCACTCAGAATGAAGGTTAGCTCCCAGATAATTCTTTAAAGGGAAAAGTCTGGTAATGAGTCATGGCTGCCACTTAAACTGCGTGGTCTCTATGAGACAGGCACTCTGATAAACACTTTATAAGCAGATCTCCCTTACTCGTCACACCTGGCAACTAGATATTGTCATTCCTGCTGAATAAGTGAGAAATTCAGAGTTTGAAGAAGTGCAGAGTCAGGGGGCAAGCATGTTGTGGGTTGAACTGTGTCCCCTGAAAAGATAGGCTGAAGTTCGAATCCCCAGGACCTATGAATGTGACCTTATTTGGAATAGGGTCTCTGCACATGTATGCAGCTTAAGATGAGGTCATATTGGACTGGTGTGGGCCCTTACTCTGATGACCGATATATTTTATTTAGAGATTTTATTTATTTGAGAGAGATAGTGTGAGCATGTGTGGCAGGGAAGGGCAGAGGGGGAAGGAAAAGCAGACTCCCCGATGAACAGGCAGCCTGATGCAGGACGCAATCCCAGGACCCTGGGATCATGATCTGAGCCAAAGGCAGATGCTTAACCAACTGAGCCACCCAGGTGCTCCGACTGATATTCTTATAAGGAGAGAGAGAGTTGGGCACAGAGGACACACACACACACACACACACACACAGAGAGAGAGAGAGAGAAAGAAGAAAAACCACATGACGACAGAGGCAGGGACTGGAAAGAAGCAGCTACAAGCCAAGGAATACCAAGAAGGGCCAATGACCACCAGAAGCTAGGAAGAGGCAAGGAAGACTCTTCCCGAGAGCCTCTGGAGGGAATATCATTCTGCTGACACTTAGATTTCAGACTTCCAGCCTCTAGAACCGTGAGATAATGAATTTCTGTTGTTTGAAGGCACCCAGTTTGCGGTGCTTTGTTAGGGCAGCCCTAGGAAATGACCACACCTGGGATTCAAACACCAGGTTCTCTGATTATAAAGCCCCGCTATCCTTCCGACACAAAGTCAAGGTTGCCTGGTGTGTGTGCTCATTGATATCTCAAGCTCTCAGTCTTGCCATATCTGACCTGCCTGCTCCCGAGGTAAGCCAGGGAGAGGCAGCAGGCAGGGCAATGGCACAGTGTATCAGAGGTGAGTTTTCCCAACATGGCGCTGGGGGAAGGGGACTGATGGGGCAACCAGGACGGGTGCAGGGGGCTGCACATGTCCACAGAGAAAGGAACGTAGCCTGGACCCATGTGGGGATGCTGCTGAAGGGATGGCTTCGAGAAGGGTTGGCAAAGTGGCATTGTAGGACCGCCGACATATGGGATCTGGGGTGGGCATGAGAGCTATTGGCTGAGAAGCCACAGCTTCTGGTCTGGGTAACTGTGAGGGTGGTGGTGCCCCAGAGAGGAGAGGGGAACAGTTTACCGTGATTGATCTTGACTGGATTGGCTAAAGATGAAACAGATTGGTTGCAGAATTCCCTAAAGGCATCGGGCAGAAATAAGTATGAACCCTGGGGTGACAACACACTGGCTACAGATGAGACTTAACTTCATGGGGTTTCAGATTCCTGATCTGCAAAAGGTAAGGGTGAGGGGGAGCCTGGGTGGTGTAGTCTGTTAAACATCCAATTGGTTTCTGCTCAGGTCCTGATCGCAGGGTCCTGGGATCAAGTCCCACGTCAGGTTCTACACTCAGCATAGAGTCTGCTTGGAGATGCTCTCTCCCTCTCCCTCTGCACCCCCCCCACTCGTGTGCATGCTCCCGTGCTCTCTCTCTCACTCCCCCTCTCTCTCTCTTAAATAAATAAATAAATCCTAAAAAAAAAGTGAGGATGAGGGTACAATGTACTATATGTAAAAGATAATGTAGTTAAATCATAAATCTTAAATCACAAATGGTTAGCTTTTATAAAATGAGTAACAGAATGCTTTCTTCCTGAACCCTTTCACAACACATCTTTTTAATTCTCGTTATTTCCAAATGGGGCTGAGGGGACCTTATTTTTATTTCTTCGATTAAATGTGAGAAAAATGGGAGGAAACCACATGGTGGGGAAGGACCAGGGCAAGCTCCCTCTAATGTCTTAAGGGAAAAAAATATTTTCTGGCTCTGTCTTTCCCTGCAACTATACGGTATCCATCATTCTTTGTGCAGAGATGTGAAAGCTTTGATTTTAAAAAGACTATAAATGAATTAAAACCCAGCAGTGTAGAGAGTATATATTTATTTCCAACCATTCATGGGAACAGCTTGTACTGGTAATAAAGTAGCACTTTCTGCTCCTAGCAGATTTTTTTTCCCCTCTAAAGGTCTACTAAAACTGTTAAGTTTTGTTCAGTGCAGGACATCTTGTACTTTTCCCTGAGGTTATATTACTTGGTGCCTTTCATGATTTCAGAGAGTAAAGGACTAGCTAAGTGGGCTCTGTTCTTTTTCTAGGGCATTTCAGCTACTAGAAAGCACAATGTATCCACAGGTCCTCTCTATGCAAACATTTTCAGAGTTCTCTAAACAATAATTTTCACTCTTTTCTTAAAATATCTAAAATAAAATAGTACATATTAACAAAGAGCAGGCCCTTTTATATTTGTGTAATTGGGGTCTGTGTTTCAGCTGAGATACTGGTAAATCTAGATGCCTCTCCTACTGAGAATCACTTGATTTCCCTATTTAAGAACATTACCTGAATGAATTATCAGATAAAAAAAGAAAATAAAAACTTAAGGATCACGATTAAAGGAAGAAGGGGCTAAGATGATATGGACAGAGATCTTGCCCGAAGCCATTTCTTCTCTAACCTCTGTATTTTCCTCAGGTGTCTGGCAAATATTCAAAAGTGAACACACTGTGATTTATCCTTTCTACTCCCCCACACAGACTTGGTTCCACCCAAGTGTCCCATCTTGGTTCATGGCCTGGAGCCTTTCGGAAACTTCAAGGTCACTGCTCGAGTCTGATTGGTCACCACATCCTCGTGACTCCATCTCCCAATCACGGCTTTGCCTCCTTCCTTCTCTCCATCCCCAAGTCTGTCCCCTGGGCCACACATTCTTGATAGCCTCTTAGGCGATCTTCTTGCCCCTAGGTTTGGAGCTCCACTGAGGCCCAGGGGAGCTTCCTAAACTGCCCCCTCCCTCTTCCTGGGGGTAGCTTTTCACTGAGACCTACAGACACTGGAGTGTCAGCTCGTTGGAATGGTGTGGAAAGCTTGACGGTAATGAACTCTTCCTCCTGGGGAGCCTTCCTGCTGGAACAGCTGGAACATTCCAGCTGTCCCATGTTGCTATGGCCCCGCTGCTCGATCTGCCTGGAAGTGTTCTCCTCCACCTTGTAATCCTAGAGAACTAGCCTTAAACCCACCACTAGGACTGAGAGCACCTCCTCCAGGGAGCCTTCTGTGATCTTTCTCTCTTATCCACTGCCACCTCAGCACCCCTTGAACCTTTGACTCTAATTCTATTCCTGTACATTTCACACTGTGTTTGTCAAGTTTGAATTGACATGCCCTATCTCCCTGGCCATGCTGGTGGCTCCTTGGATGTGGAGACGGTTTCTAATTCATCTCTGCCTCCCCAGCAAAGCAGTGTGATGCCCGGGCACTTGAGATACCCATTGACTATCCAAGCGAATTATGCTCCCAGTTGTTAATTGCCAACATTCTACCTCAATTCAGTGTCACCTCCTACTACTCTACATCCTCCCAGCCTATTTTATTTCTTTGAGGGAGAGTGTGAGAGAGCACGAGTGGGGGCAGGGACACGAGAGGGGAGAAGGGCAAATGGAAAGGGAGAGGCAGACCCCCTGAGTGGAGAGCCCCAGGCGAGGCTGGCTCTATCCCAGGACCCCGAGATCTTGACCTAGGTAGAAATCAGACACCTAACCGACTGAGCCACCCAGGCACCCCATTCCCAGCCTAGTTTATTTTCCAGTCTCGGTTGACTCTTCTCTCCATTTGATACATGAGGAAGATGAATCTCAGCGCACGCAGGCCATTCTTAATATTGCACTGCTAGTGAGTAACAGTCAAAACTTGATCCCAGAGCCCAGATGCTCTGGCGCTGCACTCTGCTGCCTTCCCAGGATGTAAGCAGTAGGTTGGGAGCAACTTTTTAAAGGCATAAAACATTTCCACACTGCATGTCCATTCTCCTTTTTCCATCCTCCCTCAAAGCCCCTTCCTGCCTCTTCTCCACCTGTGGAATGTCCTACTCCTACTCCCCCTTCAAGGTATAGTTCAAATGTCACTGACTTTGAAACATTTTCTGTTCTTGCCGGTTTGAAATAATAAGTTTCCCCTTCTGTGCAAGCACAGTATCTACACACACACACACACACACACACCCCTACATCTTCTCTTTGATGGCTGTAGTTGTTTTCTAGCTCCTACAATGGTTATTTCTGCAAGACTTTCTCCTTCATTCAACCAAAGTGCCACAGTGCGGGGATCGGGTCTTTTCCATCTTTGTGTGGCCACAGAGACCCCCACCCCCGCCCCACAATGCCATGCATGTGAAAGATATTTCATAAATTTTGGCTGAATGAGTGTTGTATTTCTTTGGTCTACCTCTGGCTGAGAATGGGGGCTTTCGAAATATCCTTGCCCTGGTAATCTGAAAATAAGGATCCTACCATGTATTTGGCTCAATGGCACAATTACATCTTGTACGGTACAACCGTTCTTCACAGTTTGAGAGAAAGAGAAGAGAATAGGAAGGGGGAAGGCATATGTCATCTGGTGTTGAGTCCTTGAGTACCAAAACTAGAAGAGAGAGGGAGGGGGCAGGAGAAGAGAGGGAGAGAGAGGACGACTTCTGGCTCTGGAGAGCGTTCCCAGGCAGGAGTGGCACACGGCTCCCCTACCGTGAGTGTGGAAATGTGTGTGTGCAGCAGGAAGGGGGGCGGTGGCACGAGGGACTGACGGGGGCCATGGTGGCATTGGTGGTCAGAGCCCACTCGCCTGCTCCAGGCCCCAGAATGCCCTGGGCGGTCCCCCAGGGTGCACTGTGCTGCCCAGATTGCTTATGGGGCCTCTGTTAGTTTTTTTATTGCTGTCATGACCAATTAATACAAACTCAGAAACTCACGCATTTACTGTTACACTCCTGTAGGTCAGGATCTCACCTGGGCCTCAGTAGGCTCCAATCAAAGTGTCAGCAGGGCTGAGACCTGTCTGGAGGCTCCAGGGGAGAAGCCACTGCCTTGCCTTCCTGAGCTTCTAGAGGCCACCCACATTCTTAGGCTTGTGGCCTCCTGCCTCTACGTTCAAAACCGTCCTTAATAGACAGAGTCTGTCTCCCCCCATCTCGCCTTCTGCCGACCTCTTGCACTCTCAGTGACGCTTGTGATTGTCTCAGTCCCACCTGGACAATCCAGGGTCATGTCCCCATCTCAAGATCAGCTGGTTAACAACCTTCACGCCATCTTTAATCTTAATTCCCCTTTCAGGTGCCAGGGGTTGGGGGTGGCCACTCTCTGCCAGTGACAGAGCCCCCACTGAGAAATCCTGGAGGAAACCCCATGCATGTTGGTCGGCGGTGATGACCTTCCGTGTTAGATGGGTTTCCCCCAGCAGAGGCCCTCAGGAAACGGTCTGAACCCAGAGAGCTCCATAATTTAAATACCCCATGAAATTCTTGGCACCTGGTAACAGTATCACCCCATTGTCAGAGGCCTCAACATTCCTTCCTGTACTTAACGGTTATCATTGGAAGCATCAGGAGTATCAGACCTCAGTCTTGAGATCCCTCCTCTTTTTTAACTGTAGATGTGAGGCTCAGGTGAGAATTAAGGTCGCAAGGAAGTATGTCAGCTCAACATGCTGGGTGAGCCCTGTGCTTTATTAGGTATTTTGACATCCTAGGTTAGGTCCCAATGCTGATACTGCTAGAAGCTTCCAAATATGACCACACAATAACACGTTTACAACTATTTATTACTTACGTAATCTTATGAAATTCAACATTCTACAGCAGTTGCACATATTCTATGAACCTCTAAAGTAAAAAGAATTCATGGTCTCCCATGCATGACTTGTTCCTTAAAATAACAAGTTATTATGGCTACCACTGCAAATTGCCAGATGCGTTATGCACCATATTTTATTTTTTCCTTATGACAATCCCATCAATTTACTCCATCTTTAGAGATGAGGAAATTGAAGCATAGAGAGGTTACATTATTTGTCCAAGGGCACAAGGCTAATAAGCACAGCCAGACTGTGATCCCAGCTCTGTGAGCCTCCAGAGCATGCCCAGACCCATAAAAATGTGTTGGGAGTTGGGGGACAGGCGCCTGGGTGGCTCAGTCATTAAGCATTTGTGTTCCACTGAGGTCATGATCCCAGGGTCCTGGGATCGAGCCCCGCATAGGGTTCCGCTGAGCATAGCATATGAACAGCTTATGTTCCCTCTCTCGCTATCTCTGTCAAATAAATAAAATCTTAAAAAAAAAATGGATTGTGGGGAAGAAGAGGCAGACATTGCCCAGAGTTTTGCATGTCTCAGGGTGAGGCTAATTGTTCTATGGGCTCTGTAAGTCGCTCTGCACTTGTCTAGGTCACCAGGTGGTAGAGCAAAGCCAGCTTTATCTGCACCGGGTGAACTTTATAGCTTTCTGAGGAACATTTCTGATATTCCTGATAAAAGCTTAATCCAGCCATCAGTGCTGAGACCTCAAGCTAATTAACCTAAAGTAGTCAGATTAGAGTGGGGTTAATTCTACAATCATTAAAAGTTACTTAGTGTTTCTAGAGAGTTTAATTTTCTTTCTTTTCTTCTTTCTTCCTTCCTTCCTTTCTTCCTTCCTTCCTTCCTTCCTTCCTTCCTTCCTTCCTTCCTTCCTTCCTTCCTTCCTTCCTTTCTTTCTTTCTTTCTTTCAACTAGGGAGTTTTGGTAATACAAAATCCCTTAGCTTTTTGTTTCAAGGAATTTCCCCCAAACACCAGCATTTACCAGTTATAGGGCTTACTAATGATTTGTTGAATGTATGAATAATTGAAAATAGCATTTAAAAATTAGGTGCTTTAAGAAACCTAGAAGTCTATGCTTCTTACATTAGCAGTGGGCATCTCTGGGTGGTAAAATTATAGGTAATTTTTGTTTATCTGTATTTTCTATTTTTTCCCACAATGAAGGCACTTTTTCTACATGTGTATCTTACATAGTGGGAAAAGGTTTTTTTTATTAAAGATTTTTTTATTGGAAATTAGGTAAGATAAAGCCTAAGAAAGAAGCAAATAAAACAAGATAATGAACTCTTGATTATTTTTACAATCGGCAATCCTATTCTGACTCAAATGTCACTTAAACCTGACAAAACCTTGTACCTCTGTCTTTGAGGTACATACTAGGAAGGGCAGATTGGCTTTGGAGAGAAATTACTTTATTATTTGATGTTTAATTTCTACCCAAGGGAAGTTTTTTCTTTATTCCTCCCTCTGTCACTCCCTCTTTCCTTCCTTCCTTCCTTTCCTTTTCCTTCCTTCCTTCCTTCTTTCCTTCCTTCCTTCCTTCCTTCCTTCCTTCCTTCCTTCCTTCCTTCCTTCCTTCCTTCCTTTGAGAGAGGGGGAGAGAGAGAGAGAGAGAGAGAGAGAGAGAGAGAGAGAGAGAACAGGGATGGGGGGAGAGGGAGAGGGGCAGAGGGAGAGGAATGGAGAGAGAGAATCTCAAGCAGGCTCCACATTGGGCATGGAGCTGGTCGTGGGGCTTGATCTCACAACTACCCAAGGGATTTCTTTACAAACATTTTAACGATGGAACTTTTTAATAGAAAAATTCAAACTAAGGTGAATAAAGCCTTCTATTCTTAGGTAATTTGAAAAATTAAAATCAAATAAACATTCTGTATTTAGAAAACTATGCAAATGTATTTACTATAGTTCTACAAAAATTGTAGTCAATTATATGTGGTTATATTACATATGACACATATTCTATATTCTATATGGTATTATATGCTATATTATAAGTTTACATCAATACAATAAGTATAGGCATATATAAACATACATATGCTTATTTAAGCAAATATTTACATGTAATACACAAATGTGTGTAAACAAATATGTACAGATATAAGCATAAAATATAAACACACATGCCTGAACAGTGATGACAGAGTCCGGCCCCAGGCAGCAATGAGCCAGCGACATATTATGGGGCTTCAACCAGACACTGCTGGTCTCAAGTCCTCTCTCTGTCACGCTTGCTAAGTAACCTGAGGCGAATGACTCCACCTCTTTTGAGTGTCTTTCCTCCTGGCGACACTTGGGCTCCTCACACCAATCCCCAGAGCGGATGCAGGGGCGGGGGGCCAGGCCCCACAGAGCCCATACTCAGACACAGCAGCTGTTTTCACTTGTTTTTCTGACTCTAAATTCTGTACTTTCTACCACACCACCCTCAGGCGCTAGTTTATGTAATTCTCGGTACCCTCTCCTACGTCTATTTCCGTTAGGAAGCTTTGCACCCCGTTCCTTGCCTGCCTTCCCAGTGGGAGGACTTCCCGATCGGAACTCGCACCCCGCCTGCCTGCGTCCTGGGACATCGAAGGAGCTCGGCCACTGAAGTGATTAAGGGGACTGGGTAAAGCACTTGCCTTTTGATTTCCTTCTAACTTGGCTGCCTGGTGTGATACTTCGTCTCTACTTAGTAGAGACGAAGTGTCATTTCTTGTCCTCATTTTTTTCTTGTCCTCATTTTTTAACTTTTACTTTTTGCCCAAAGAAAAATCAAAGGCATTCCCATAAACACGTCAAGAAGATGTCTGGGGGCGCCTGGGTGGCTCAGTCAGTTAAGCAGCTGCCTTCGGCCCAGGTCAGATCCCAGGGTTCTGGGATCGAGCCCCGCATCGGGCTCTCAGCTCGGCAGGAAGCCTGCTTCTCCTGCTACCATTCCCTCTGCTTGTGTTCCCTCTCTCGCTGTGTTTCTCTCTGTCAAATAAATAAAATCTTAAAAAAAATAAAAATAAAAAAAAAAAAGATGTCTGAAGATCTTCTCATGAACAAATACAGATGCTTTGTCTTTTCAAAGAATTCCTGCTAAATAGCTCGTACTTGCCTGCCACTAAGATAAAAGTCATATAAAAATAAAAATGTCGAGTCAGGAGACTGCCTCTCTGAGAGGTTATCATGGATTTCTTTTAAATACCTGCTCATTGGGATCCCTAGGTGGCTCAGTCAGTTAAGCGGCTGCCTTCGGGTCCTGGGATCGAGTCCTGCATTGGGCTCTCTGCTCGGGGGGGTGCCTGCTTCTCCCTCCGCCTGTCCTCCCCCTGCTTGTGCTCGCTCTCTTTCTGACAAATAAATAAAATCCTCAAAAAAATAAATACCTTTTCACCACTCACAGAACTGACACGCATCAACTAATAAATTATGCTGCAAATTGCTAGCTCTTCCAAGAAACCAAACACAAAAATGCCCCATCATAACATGATAAGTGGGAAAAGAAAACCAATTGTGCAAATGTGCAGTTCTGCATTAGGAGGTTCATGAAAAATAATCTGTTTTACTCCGTCTCCGCTGTCACAAAACCCACAAAAGTAAAGGTAGTAAAACTTACACAACTGTGTCCTGAGGTGAAAGAGTTTCAAATGATTACCATAGTAAATGGTGGTCATTCTCTCTTTTTTTCTTTTTTAGATTCAAGCTGAGGCTTGAAGGTTAGCAGTAGTAAGGAATTGGACACCCCAGAAGTCACAGATACGGAAAGACCTGGGTGCACAGAGTGTCAGGGCACACGGAGAGAAGGGCATGGCTCACACGGCCCACGATGGGGCAAGCCCGTTGCCCAAAGGCTTAGGACAAGAATGATGATGAAGGAAGACAACCACAGAAGAACTTTCTTAAGTGTTATGGGAAATGCGGACAGTTCTCTCTGTATATCACTTTTGTAGCTAAAATGATGGGAGTAGAAATTTCACTTTGGGGGTGGTTCCCTTGCACCTACAGTCTTTCACGTGACCCAAATTTAATTTTTTAAGGGAAAGATTCACGGCTTCAAAACATTTGAAAACTCTGTCAATTTCACAATGTTGGGAAGTTCACAAATACAACTAGGGACAAACTTCTTCCTTTCCCATCAAGAGCTGACATGGTAAATGCTCAGAAAGGTCTATATACTTGAAACAGTCCAAGTATATGGCAGATGTGGGTGTGTTTCACAGTGCCTCCAGACTCTGACTCCTTCTTGAGGCCCCTACCACCATGACCTGGTCCATCCCCTTCTACCTGCTAAGTGCAATAGCATCTGAATTGTTTCTGGGTCTCCCTGTTCCCATCCTCCTACTCATTTTAGCCTGCTTCCAGCAGGGCAGCCAGAGTGACCTCATATAAAATGTCAGAACGTGTCTCTCCTCTGCTGAAAAACTTCCAAATGGATTCCTATCTTGAAGCAGAAGCCAAGACCTCTACAGAGACCCTCCAGATCTATACGGCCCTCCCTCCCCACCTCACCTCTCTGAGCTCACCTGTCCTTGCTCAGGCCTACTTTGAGGGTCTTGACCTTGATTTTCCTCTCTGGAATGCTTGTCACCCTAGATTGCCTATAGATCTCAGATCTCTTCGTCCCCTCCTTCAAGTCTTTGCTCAAATGTCACTTTTTCCAAGGAGGTCTTTCTGACCACCTTATTCCAGATTTCAGCCTCCCTGCCCTCCAGCATCCCCTCCCTCCCTACTTAAAGTGTCTCGGTAGCCATTCCCACCTGCATTCCCATTTTCTGGCTTCCTTCTCTAGAATGTAATCTGCAAGAGGATAGGAATGATTGTTTCTTTGGTTCACTGCTGTATATCCCAGGTCGACCCAGTGCGAGTCTGTGACACAGTGCAGAAAGCCAACCATGGGTGGTCCAGCAGAGAACTGGGGTATCCCCGGGATTTCAGTATTTCCTTTCCCTTTGTCCCTGGTTCCTAATGCGCTGCTAAAAAACAAGTTTTGGAGGCAAAATCCTTTCTATGTAGCACAGCCACAAACAGGAAAGTGGAGGGCAGTTACAGGGCCCCCCTAATGTACCCACAGCAGGTATGGCTGTCCTTCTCAGGGAACATGACCGCTATGCACACATCCTGAGGATCTGGATCTATAGATTAATGAGCAGGAAGATCATTTACTTTGCCTTTCTAGAGATTCATGCAGTCAACCTTTGTCTGGGAAACAGCAGATTATGTTTGCAGAATAATGGAGAGGAGAACACCAGTTTGCAAAAACAACTCCTTCACGCGCCGAAAATAGGCACTGATGGATGGGTTCCACCAGCGTGATTTATCATCATTTCTTCTGCCCAAATCCACCAGCTTCATTTTCCTGTTGACATTTCTCAGGTAGTTCTCTCTGCCACAGGTTAATTAGAACTGGGACCTTGAGAGGGGCCTCTGAAACTCATTATCCTGCATCATGGACGTGCTTCATGTGAACGGTTACCAGAGGTGAGATTCTAATTTTAACCACGTGGCCGTGCTGTGATGAGTGCCCAGAAATGTTCGCTGGGCCAGGAGTAAGATCCTCGGGGCCTCAGGTGGCACCCGTGAAATGACACTTTGGGCTTCTTTTGGTCCTGGGAATAACTAGCTGCATACAAGATTTAGGTAGCCGAGTGCAAAACCTGGATACTTCGGTAAGCCCAAATGGGAGAGACATGACCTTCAGCGGGACTGCTAATGAATATTAGGAGGCATAAAGATGTCCATCTCCTTGAGAGTAATCCTCCTTCTTATAGCTGCCTTCTCTTCCTGTAATTTTTCACTAGAGTGTCAAAAAGGGAAGACACTTCGCTACCAAACCCCAGCAGAGGGACCGTCTCAATCTCTGTGGCCGGGGTATGCAGGAAACCCCAGAGGAAAGGCCCGTTTCCATGGTAAAGTATAACCAGCACATGCTCTGGCGGAACACAGCAGCTGACCAGTGGGCAGGAGGAGCACCGCAGAAGTGAACACACAAGGGCTCCCTAAGAGGTAGGAAGGCAGCTGTCATTTGGGATCAGATACCCATAGAGCTGATCTGAAACTACGCCATTGGTGAAACTAATCTGTACTTATTCGGAGCAAGTGATGGAAGATATGGAAACTCTTTGAAGATGGGGCCCTAGGGGAAACCCCAGAAAAAGTAATGGCTGTCCATTCTTTTTACTTTATGTATATATTGATTGCCTATATGGTCTTGGGGGGAGATGGATTGAAAAACAAAGCAAAATTGAAAGCACCTGTCTCCCCCCACCCGACCCCCCGGCCCAAAAAGGCTTATTGTAGAATAATGCAGATTCACTAAGGGGGCAGTGAAACCAGGAACTCACAATGACTCTTCCGCTTCCCAAACCTCTCTCCTAGTATAACGCTGCTGTAAGATTCTATTGCAGAGTGTTTGCCTAAGAGAGGAGAACAGGTCCCTTGAAACAACAACAAATTACCTATTGAGTGCTTATTCCATGCCAGACACTCTAAGAAGCCTGGGGTGAAATCACAGAAAGCAAAGTCTCCTCGGCCCCCAGTTGAGTGGGGGACTTGTGGAGGGGCACGAACAAAAAATGACAAGTCTGGAAGTTTCGTGCCTTCGACCGAGGGCCATCCCTGGAGCGAAGGGCAGGGGGTGATTGCCTCAGCAGAAGGAACTGAGAAGGTTTCAGGGAGATGATCTGAAAGTGGGTTGTAGTGTGAAGGATGCAGAGGAGTTCACTGTCCTTCTGGAAATGGAAGGGTCCAGAGAAGACCATGACCATTTGGCCCGATCATACGCAGCCATTCTAATCAATTGACCTGTATTACACACTCAGCTGCTGGCGTCCTGCCTTTAAGTTGTGCTCTGAACAATTTTTTTTTAAATCTCCAAGGAATGTCTTTTAATTTTTTCATGAAAGATGCGGCCAACCAAACTTCATTAATTAAACAGCACTTAGTTCATTTCCCCACTTGTATTCATAGGAGGCTTCCAATGAGAACTTGGGAAGTAGAGCGATCAATACCCAGGGTGATGGAAATCCAGTGGAGAGCAAACAGAACTGCAGTCAGATGTAGACAGGGCGGCTTTAAATGGGGGCATTAAAAATTCTAGGGCATGGGAACATTTAAGAAAGCTGTTGGTGATCTGGTACTGAGGACACCAGGCAGGGGGGGCCTCCAGTCCTGCCTACGAGGACTTCCCACACCTCTTTACTTTCTCTCACTTCCTGGCAGGTCCTTCCTAGGTCTCTGGGCCCTTGCTGTCTCTTCTTGGATGGCAGCCCTTAGGTTTCTATGCTTCCAAGCAAAAGAAACTTCCTGGCTAACCTGGAAAAGGGAATTTATTGGAAAGAAATGGGGCAACTTCCTTTTTCGAAGGAAAATCCAGAATCAGGTTTAGAAACACCAGGTATAGGGTCCTCTGAGGGTCTAGGCATCAGGAAGTGATGGGCTATCTCCCTGCAGGGCCAAAGAGCTCCAAGATTTTTCCCCCCCTTCTGTTTTGGGGTCTTTTCACTCAAATTCCCAAGGCCCAGGAGAGGGACAGAGTCTTCCTTCAACTGTGTGCTTTATGATAAAAGCAGCAGATCGCTCCCCTCCCCCACACATAGAAATCAGGATGCCCTTAAGGAAGAGGAACCCCTCCCCCACACAGTCTCCCTCTAGAATCAGGGTGATGACCTTAGACCGACACTTCAGCAGGAAGTCCTTTGATTAGGATGGTTAAGGAGAGACGATGCACATGTGCCTGGGGGTTCAGGGGGGGTGTAGCACTTCACAGAACCACACTCTGAGCATGATGGTGCCGAAGAACTAGGGACAGGGAAGCCCCGAGTCTGTTGGACAGGTGAAGGTACATTGGAACATTTTAGAAGTTCGAGGGTAGTGAGTTCCTTCTAGACTTGTTGATGTCTGGAATATGGTTCTCCCCCTTACGGAAGCCAAATGGTGAGGAGACTAGGTAGTCAGAAACCTGGTAAAATCTATCCCAGAAGAGAACAAGTTGGTAGCACTGCAGTGTGGTGTTCGAACCTGGGTCCACATTGACTTTATCATGGTCTCCTGGATGGGTTCTCCTGTGCACTGTGTCTTAAGTATGAGACATGTAAAATGGGACACTATTTACCCACATGTGCATAGTCCTAAAATCACTTATCTTATAAACCATTATGAAACTCTGTTAGGGATTCCTGTGGTCGAGTGAAGGTGGGATCCATGAGGGAGCAAACAGAAGAGTAAATTCCTTTCACGCATCCCAGTGGTCCCACGTATCAGAGAGTGTGTGTGACAGAAGAGGGCTCCGACTGCCTCACATGGCGCATTGTTCATTCTGGAACAACCACTTCGATGTGTCCCAGACCATGTTTCTCAACTTGTCTTGGAGCTTCCAAGGTTTTCATCTCATGGCTGACTTCCTGTTTGGGATACTCCCTTGTTCCCCTCCCACATGACTTCAGTTCCTACTCTCTGGCTTTGATCTTTGCTCCCCACCTTGAGACTGACTTAAGTTCCCACCAGCTATGACTTGTGGCTGTTTCAAGATTAACACCCCAACTTACAGGATTGGTTCGGGGCCCTGTAATTAAGTGGCCAGTGTTGCATTCGGGAGCCCTGATCCCTTAAAAGGACCTGGACGATGACTAAAACAGCCTGTGTCCCTTAAGCGGTATTTGACCCCGAAGTTCAGTGGCAGTCACAACGTGTGCTTTCCAGTGTTTATGAACAAACACTCTGCCGCTTCTAATAATTTTCCTATTTTTTTCCATTTCATTAAACTGCCAGGCAATATTTTCATGTGCTTTTGAAGAGCTCTGCCAAGGCTGCTTTCAATGATGGGTGAAATGATTTCTATAAATAACTTGCAAATCAATTTGTTCGGCTTATAGAGATCTTGATGAAGAAAGGTGCTATTAAATGTGAAAAATCAAAAACTCCATTTTGGTGGAGAGTGGGCTCCTGGTATTCCAGGAGAAGAGCCCTGGATATAGAGTAGCCCAAACCTAGGCTTTTATGATCCTGGCTTAGTGCTTATGTGGCTTTTGGCGAGTCCTATCACTTTTGTAGAACCTGTTTCGTTTGCAGGATGAGGGAATAACATCTCCCCGATTGCACAGTAGCAGAACCAAAATGAAGGGACCCATGAAAATGTTGCTGATAAGATGCCAGCCCCCTTTGGGTAGGCTGAAGATATTTTCGTTAAATCTGAATTTGAAAGCAAAATAGTGATTGAGGTCCACAGGTAATCGCTGGGGATTTTTTTCAGTTTCAAAAAAGAGTTGCACTTCAGTTATGTTGACTGGAAAGCAAAATTCCTTAGAATGGGTTTTGTTTTTATCTTCACTTTCAAGATACAAATCAGGGTGTTCCTGGTGAGTAGCATTCACCGAGAAAACATACTAGGTGTGTGTGGTAGAATTTTATTTTTTTTTAATCATTTCACTGATTCTGGATTTCTTATCTATCTGCAACATTCATGTCTTTCTCGAACCCGCAGAGATGTCTGTAATTTTGTGTGTCTCCTGATGCCATGCTCAGAGCTCCCAGAATCTAAATTCTCTTAGTTTGTTAATTTGAAGAAATACAGGATCTCATAATGTTAAGCAGCAGACGGTGAGAGCTACCACTGAGGACATAAGATAAATTAGCATGGTTCAAATCTGACAGAAACTTGAGAGTTTAAATTCTACGAAATGAATTAAGGTGCATTTATTAAGACTAGACATCTACAGTGAAGGAGACTTTTACTGACGTGGAGGAGAAAACACACATTAGGCACCGCGCTGACACGCTGGTCGCATTCTTTGTCCTGAAACCACCCCTCTGATGTGTCCTAGGCCATGCTTCTCAACGCGTCTCAGAGCTCCCAAGTTTGTCACCTCATGGCTCACTTCCTTTGCCCCCTTTCCTAGTTGTTTTACTAATTCTTACTTCAGCATATTTTCAATATAACTTCATAAAACCAGTATCATCGCCATTTTCCAGATGAGGAGACTGAGGCTCGGTGTGGCTAATTAAGTGGACTGAACCATAAACGGTAAAGTTTTCCTGGCTTTTCTCTTTCGAGGACTCCCCAAGGAGGGAAAAACAGCGATTCAATCAGCCACTTAATCGTACATTTTTTTTTTTTTTTTAATGTTTGAGCTTTTCTCCAAAGGTCACATTCTTAGTGTACTCATTTTAGGCTCAATATGATTGATCCGGCTCGGATGATTTGATATTCTTACTAATAAGAGGAGCTAGAGAGAGAGATTTGGATGTAAAGGAGTTATAGAGTAGATCTTTCAACATATCTGATGAATGCTTGGAATACCCATTCTCTCACTGTGGTAATGTGACATGTGACTTCATGCTTATTACAGTTTTCAAAGAGTAAATGCCACAGCCCAGGTGACACGAAGGGGAAAGGGCTTGCCAGTGTGATGTATCTAATGTAACCTTCATCACAGGCTCTTCTCTTCTTTCTGGAAACAGCACCTTGTCTGTCTTGGAGGACCCCTCTCTCTTCTACTGGGAGCCCATCTGATTTGGGAGGGGATCTCTCCCACCTCCCCCTTTATGAGAGTACTCAGGCCTGTCAGTGCCTCTCACCTCCCGATTCAAGACTGGGATGGTTGGCCGACCCACTGGGAAAGAGGAGCTGTCTTTCCTTTGAGGATTGCTAGGTTCTGTATGTTTGCATCCCCCCGCAAATTCAGATGTGAAGCTCCTAATGCCTGATGTGATAGTATTAGTAGGTGAGGTCTGGGGGAAGGGCTCAGGTCAGGAAGGCTCTGCCCTCTTGAATAGGATTCATGTTGGTATAAAAGACACCCCACAGAGTTCCCGAACACCTGCTACCTAGTGAGGGGGCAGAAGGCGCTGACAATCAGGAAGTGATTCAGGAAGTGAATCAGGAAGTGGGCTCTCCCCAGACACCTCTGCCTCTGCGAGCACTCTCATCTTCGATTTCCTGGCCTTTGAACTGTGAGAAATCCATTTATAAGCTACCTGGTCTCCGGTATATTTTGGTAGAGCAGCCCAAACAGACTAAGACGGGGCGTTAAGGTGATGCGAAGTCAGCTAAGAGCTGCTAGTGGCTTCTTGTTTACTTGTTTCGTGCTTACTCTTGTTTCCAAAAAGCCTGCCCAAGAATCAAGCTGTGTGTCCCAGGGAACAGCAAGGGTGAGCGCCAGAGACGGACAGAAGCAAAGCCCAGATGGTACTGTGTGATGCCTCGTGAGCTCCAGCCAGGTCTGAAGCTACTGGACAATTCTGCTTGAAAAACTACAGTATTTTCTTTTTAAAACTTGTCGCTTAAACAAATACAAATGATTCTGATTCATATGCCAGGCTGGTACATAACTTCATCCCCAGCCTAATCCCGGAAGTATAATTTCACCCCATTTTCCATGGCACGGAAGCTCAGCAAAGACAAATCATTTGAAGAAGGCCACGCTCCAACTCTAGTTAGGAGTGAACTTGGAATTCAGTCTGATTCCAAATCCTCTTCCTCGGCAATTCACAGGATATCCCTCTGGTGCTCAATAATGGATATTCCCAGTGCTAAGCGGATCTCGGTAGGATTGAAAAGCGTAAATCGGGTGTAGCATAGTCACCAGGAAGGGAAGTCTGTTTCCTTTCTCTGTGTACGAGTGTGTGTGTATGCATTGGCAAAGTATAAAACAGCATCACGCTCAAATTACAGGGGCACGTGACGATTGGTTCCATAGTGAATACCTCCGAAGCTGCCCATGATAATGTCAGACACCAGAACCCTAGCACAATGTCAGTCCACTGGCAACACTGCACCACTCCTTTCCTGAAGGGGTAACCAAGAAAGAACGAGAGGATCCTACAGACCTATTTAGAATGCACCTGCCTATAAGAGATACTTTGGAGGTGCCTTTTGTCCCCACAACCACAGGGGACATTGAAGAGCCAGAGGCCCAAGGAAGGAATGATGCTCAGCGTGGCTGCTTGCCAGCCCCCCAGGACTCACGAGTGGGGCTCCCACAAGGCAGGCCCAGGCTGTGAATCTACTACTCTTGGGAAAGAGGACATTTTATGGGCACGCAAAGATACGTGAGTAGAGGAGTTTAGCAGAAAACAAAGGACCACAGGGACTCAGTCCTCCTAGGGCTCGTGGTGACCAGAAACCAGAGCGAAGGTGGTATTCGCTCAGCCTTAGACCTCCTCGTGCCATTGTCATGGTTTTTCCATGTCTGTGTACTTATATTATTACTAACCTAGGGCTTTTCTTTTCTTTTCTTTTTTTTTTAATATTTATTTGACAGAGAGCGATCACAAGTAGGCAGAGAGGCAGGCAGAGAGAGAGGAGGAAGCAGGTTCCCTGCTGAGCAGAGAGCCCGATGCCCCATAGTATGTGAGCCATAAATGTTTTTAAGTTTATTCACTTTTCAGTCAGCAATTTTACTACAGAATGGAATTATTTCTTTTCTGATTGTTGGTGGCCCTGTCCAAAACCAAGGACAGGTAATCAATAGATGAAAGCATTACCTTTATGTAACTTAGTTTGTACTCATCATGTATCTCTAATATGAAGAGATTTAAAAACACAGTGTTCTCCCCAGTCAAGTACATTTAGAGGGCAAAAATAGAACAGGACATTGACGAGACCGATAAGCACAGAGTATGTCTTATTTATTCTCCTAAAAGGTCAGCTTTTTTTTTTTTTTTACAGATTATTTTTTTTAAGATTTTATTTATTTATTTGGCAGAGAGAGAAAGAGATCACAAGTAGGCAGAGAGGCAGGCAGAGAGGGGGAAGCAGGCTCCCCACTGAGCAGAGAGCCCCATGTGGGGCTCAATCCCAGGACCCTGAGATTATGACCTGAGCCAGAGGCAGAGGCTTGAACCCACTGAGCCACTCAGGTGCCCCGGTCAGCTTTGTTTTTAAGATGCTTCTCACATACAGAAAATAAGAGGAATCTGAGTTTTCAAAAGGTGATTTACAAAGCACTTTTTGTTTCTTTCTTTTTTAAGTCATACTGCTTGCCTTCCCTCTCTTCCTCCTTCCCTCCTCCCTACCCTTCTAACTGTCTTTGCTCATTAACCAGTATTAAATTTTTTGGTTGTTTTCACGTAAGATAAATATCTAAAACCTAAGTAGGTCAGAAAGAGGGGAAAATGGCCATGGAATCAGTGGAAGGAAAAAAATGGTCATGGAAGCTTTCCCAGAAGATTACTGTACATTATATCCTCTTCAAATTGGGATTATCACCAGGAAGGCCAAATGAACTGGTTGAACTATCACAGAGTTGCCTTTTCAAGCATGGTCAACCAGTATGCTCTACGAAGACCCTGAATCATTACAGTGTCTATTCTAAATAAATACGTTTTTAAAACTTTAGAAAAATAATGGCTTATTTATATAGGAAAATAATAAATAGTGGAATTGCAACTGACAAGGTAGAGGTATTCTTGGCAATTATTTTCCCACCCAGTTTAGATGCCTCTAGAGGTATCTTATATGAGGAAGGGCCACAAGAATTTCTCAGATTACATTTACCTTAGCATTTATTCTCCCCAGCAATGGAGAATTTTCCTTCCGCTTTATATTTTCTTTAAGAACTGATTTGTTGTTCAGAAGGGAAAACAAAAAATATATATATTTGAGAGAGAGAGAGAGAGAGTGAGCAGGGAGGGGCAGAGAGAGGGAGGGAGGGAGGGAGAGAATCTCAAGCAGGCCTCGTGTCTAGCATGGAGCCCCACAAAGGGCTTGATCTCACAACCCTGAGACCATGACCTGAATGAAAATCAAGAGTTGGATGCTCAACTGACTGAACCACCCAGGGGCTCCAACAACATATTTTTTCTAATACTTGTTCGATCAAGGATTTACAATTTATTTTACTTATATTCACGTATAAAGAGAAGCCTACAGGTAAAGTAACAGGCTAAAGACTTTCTAAAGATGGATGTTGACCACAAAGGAAAGAAAAGAACTGATTAGATGAATATGCAGAGTTAGTATGTATCAGGGGTTAAAAATGCACAGACCAAGAAGTGCATTTTAAATTGCACATATTTTGAGGTGCCTGGATGGCTCAGTGTGTTAAGCCCCTGACTCTTGATCTCAGGTCTTAATCTCAGGGTTTATAAGTTCAAGCCCTGAGTTTGGCTCCACGATGGGTAGGGTGTCTACCTTTGAAAACAAACAAACAAACAAACAAACAAACAAACAAACAAACAAAATCTGCATGTATTTTTTATACCACTTTTGGAAATTTATCATAAAGAATTCAGATATGCACAAAGATATGCTATGTGAGGTCAATGATGCCAATGTGGGTTATAGAGGTAAAAATTTGCAGATCCTTGTTTTCCACACTTTTCAAGCACATGAGACTACCCTACGGAGACAGGGAGCTGAGTGTCAGGAATTTTAATCTGGGAGGCAATGGAGGCAACCAGACCCAGCCAAGGGCTGGCAAGGAGTACCAAGAGAAAATGCAGGACAAAAGAAAAGGCTGCCCCCATACCTTCACCAGGTCAATTTCTCTGCTCCTCCTCCACCAGGAACAGGACACTGGAGGAGCCCCTCTGGAGAAAGTGGATGACCCCAGAGAAGTTCTCTAAAGGACTTAATGTTGGAGGAAATAAAAGGGCCAGGCAGCCACTTATTCATCCCTAGAGCAGTGGGGGTTGTCCCCAGGAGACATGTGGAGACAACTCTGATTGTCATAACTCGAGAGAGGTGCCTGTCATGGGGAGAGGCCAGGGAAATGATGAGGCATCCTACAGTGCACAGAACAGCCGCCCCACAATGAACTGTCCAGCCCCAAAGGCCAGTGGGGCTGCTGCTGAGGAATCCTGTCTTCAAGGGAAGCTCACGGGTCATAGTTTGTCCCCTTTCCCCATCACTCATGCAGGACCTCGACCGGCTCTTTCAAACTTTGTCCTTAAATATGAATGGCTAACCCCTCACCACACATTTGAGGAAAGTCCCCCAGTGAAAGTCAGGGGTGAAAACAAATACCAACCTCATAAGGAAAACAACCTAATATGAAAAAAGGATCAGAGGAAACAGAGACCACGGAAAACACTTAAAAAGAAAAACTGTAATTGATACAACTGAGCCTAATGTGCCATTTTGCAACATTCAGCAAATCTGCGGGTGAACAAGCTGTGATCCAGCATTTCTATTGCAGGGATTTTTCTCAGAGGGGCTCCTGGGCTGTGCGCTAGGTCAGGTGTACTGATTACCTACAGCAGTCTTGCTTGTTAGTAGAAACAATCTATTTGCTCCCCAAAAACAGAACGAATAGATTAATTGCAGTCTGTTCATATAACCTAATACCGTAAACCACTTCAAATGAATCTTCTATTTCAATATAGGTAAATCTCACAAATCTAAGGTTGGCTTAAAAAAATGCCAATTGCAGTAGACTCAATTCATTAAGACACTATTTACATAAAGTTTGAAATATGTGCAACTTTACTATGTATCCTTTAGGATTTGTACCTGTCTACTAAATCTGTGAGGCCATACATTTTAGCTACTTATCAGATTCAGGATGGAGATCACTTCCAAAAGGTGGATGAGAAGGAAGCGGGACTGGAAGGGGCACATGGAGAATTGTGGCTTTGTAATTTCATTTCTTATGCTGGGTTTTGGGCTTAGAGTGGTTTGTTTGCTTAGAGTTGCTGTCCCTTTATATTTTTGGTATAATTTATTTATTTTATTAATTAAAAAATATTTTATTTATTTACTTGTCAGAGAGAGAGAGAGTGCACAAGCAGGGGCAGAGGGAGAAGCAGGCTCCTCTTTGAGCAGGGAGCCTGATGTGGGGCTCGATCCCAAGACTTTGGGATCATGACCTGAGCCGAAGGCAGACATTTAACTGTTTGAGCTACATAGCATCCCTATTTGGTATAATTTAAATTATATAATATGAAAACTATTTTTAATATCTTCACAAAGATAAAATATGGCGTCCAAATAAAAAGTATTGAATCCCGTTCATGATGTAGGAATTAACTTCTAAAAATTCAGTTCTAAGAAAATTTACTGGGTAGTCAACTTATCCCATGCTTTAAAATCTAAAATGAAAATGTGTAGGCTTTCTTTAGAAATCTCTGTAGTTTAATTTCAGATACATACTTTAAATTTAACCCTGGTGGCATCATTCGAGAACAAATTGAGTTTTTCTTTTCTAATAACAGAGTATACAACTGAGTCGTGTACCTGTTTGGAAAGTTCTATAGATTGGTTCCAATAGATCATATTGCCTTGTTTAGCCATTTTCTTCTAGATGTTCTCTATGCTAAGTATTGGGGGAAATGACAAATTGCTACAGAAGAGAAACTGATTATATTTTAGGCATTTAGCAGTCCTGGTCCAAGATAGAAACTCTAAGAAATTAAAAAACTACATGTTTGTCAATGTTTAAAATCTCATCAATGAATTCAGCCCCTCAGCTAAATGATTGCATCAAAGGCTTTAAAAATTGTAATAACAACTTCTGCCATTACATAACAAATGTCTTTTTCTTTGGCACTAATTTGTTCTAACTAGAGAAATCATTTGGGAATTGAGAAAAGCATAAAAGTCTATCATTTTTAATTGTATAAATAAATGATGAAAGTTGTGAGTGGATTAGTTTTAATTCCCTTTTCCAGCTTAGCTAAAATTGTCATTTTAATTGTCATTTTAGAAACCTTGTCTATTTTAAAATATTGTATGCCGAGGAGTGAAACATTTAAAGATACACATATTTAGCAGGTTAAAATAAATATGTTTCATTATTTAGGAAGAAAAAAGAGCCTCAAAGAAGAGACAATTTGTACTTTCCAGTTTTCACTGGCTTCCTAAGTATTCATTTAAATTGGCTTTGGAAACTGAAATGACTTCACCACTTTTGGAAATGATTGCAAAGTTCATCTGAAAAACTCATTTGTAATCTAATCATTGCTTCATACGTAGTGTGCTTCCTCTAGAAGTGAAAGGTCTATGCTTCTTGATTAGTAAATACATACTGAGCCCATGACCGGCGACAAAACAAAGCAAAACCACAAAGGACCCAAAATGTTTTAATATGGAAGATTTGTATGCAATTTAATTTCCCCAGCTAGTTATTTAAATTTATTCTAGCAAGTCCCTATAAGGTGAGGATGTTAGCATAGCTGTGTTTACAAAAATAAAACCGTGACCGAGAAGATGCCCTCTAAAATGAAATTGTAAGATCTCTGTCAGCACTAATGGCTCATTCCCCCATCCTCTCATCATGAACGACCCCTCATTCCCTGCCTCTGTTCCTGAAAACGTCCTGTGTGCCATGCACTATGTTAGACTCTGAGAAAAGAGAGAGAAACCACATGAAATGGACTCTAGCCACAGTACATCAGCATGAGAAGGGGGCAAGAACCGTAAGCCCGAGTCTCTAATATGAATGGACTTCTGCACACTCTGCAGGAGAGGGACAGGCCCTCTGTCCAGGTGACACGTGCTTGTCCATAGAGACTTCTGTATCTACAGAAGCTACAGCCTTTCTGTGGCCCTTAGTTCACGCAGCATGTCACATCCTGTTTCCATTCATTTATAGTCAGAGACATGGAGGCACAGAGAGGTAGCCTAACTCATTGAAAGTCACGGAGCAAGTGAGAAGACCAAAACTAGGACATAAGTTCTTTTGTAATGTTTTTGACAAATGTATTGAGAAGCTGGCAGATGTCTGGCTCAGAGCCAGGAACTAGGGACAAGAAAGATGAATACGACCCAGTTCCTGCCCAGAGGTGTTTGTGTTCTCATGCAGACACTGGCTTGATGTGGGAGTTCTGGGAATATTTTAACATTTGATCGTCTTGGTACCCACTGCTGAGTCTCTGAGGATTCTAGTATCGTATGTGGAATACACATGCAGAAGCAAGTTCAGCTTGGCTGTCATCTGTATAATGCCAATTAGAAGAGTTTTTTTCCCCTCTATCCCTATCCCCTATCCCCTCTATCACTCTTGCAAAGGTTTAAAAATAACAACATGCAAGAGGGAGAAATCACCCCTCTTGTCCACTGCTATTGGAGATGTAAATTTTTATGTGTTGATACCAAAATTGCAGCATCATGTGTAACAGTTTACAACCAAGAATGATTCTTACGTTCAACAGTAAGTGCATGTTTAAATAAATTAAGGTTACGTTCTTGCAATATTATGGTATGTGAGACAGTTACTTAAGATGAGTTAATGACCTGGGAAACTACTCATCATCTAACGTTAATTAGAAAGCCTGAGTATTAAACTCTATACAACATGATCTTACTTTATTATTACTATTTTAAAAAATATTTTATTTATTTATTTGACAGAGCAAGAGAGAGAGGGAACACAAGCAGAGGGAGCAGCAGGCAGAGGGAGAGGGAGAAGCAGGCTCCCTGCGGAGCAAAGAGCCCGATGCAGGACTCGATCCCAGGACCCCGGGATCATGACCTGAGCCGAAGGCAGATGCTTAACCGACTGAGCCACCCAAGCACCCCAACACGATCTTACTTTAAAAAAAACCACAATATGCGTGCATACCTGCATTATAGGCACTGGAAGGAAATGTATCAAAATAATACTTATGATCATTTCTGGGTGGTGATATTACAAGTGATTTTTCTTTTCTTTTTTTTCTATATTGTCTAAATTTTCTGTAGGAAGACCCCATTGATCTAATGATTAAGAAAACTACTCAGTCCGAGTTAATTTTTTTTGGACCAGATTGAGTCTCTGACATGAACAGCTTGCTACTAACTGGTTTCAGGCCACCGTGACTCAGCCCCTTCTGGTCTGGACACAATGACGGACTGAAAAGACCGTGAGACCCGAGCCCTACAACCCAGACCTGTGTTACTGCTTACCAGCTGGATGTCTTTGAGAAAACCAGTTCTGAACTTCTGTAATTTTAGCCATTAAATGTGACAACTGATATCTGCCCACAGATGAAATTTAAAGAGAGCATAAGAAAGTGTCTTTTTTATTTTCAGAGGGGGAGAGAGAGAGAGAGAGAGAGAGAGAGAGCAAGCACATGTGGGAGAAGGCAGAGAGGGAGAGAGAGAGAGAGAGAGAAGAGAGAGAGAGAATTTTAAACAGACTCCATGCTGAGTGCAAGCTGGATACGGAGCTCGATCTCATGACCTTGAGATCACGACCTGAGCTGAAATCAAAAGTCGGATGCCACCTAGGCGCCGCCCCAAGAAAATGCTATTGAAAAACATTCTATAGATGTCAGTTACACCTTCCATGAGAGACAGTCAAGAGAGTACAGATGCTAGAATCAGATTGAGGCTCAAATTCCATCTGATGAACTTTAGTTTCATGGCATTCATCAAATTATGTAACCTATTCCAACCTTCGCCTCAAGCCTTTGCCCAGTGGAGCGTCAACGCCTTATCTAGGGGGTTAGCGAGAACCAAACACCTACTCAACGCCCAGGGAAGGCTTGTTTCCTTCCTTTCTTAGGCTCTGCCTTTTCACGGCTCCATCCTTACTCTGGAACAAGGATAAACCAAAACCAAACCCCAAATTCCCCTCCAGCATCCAGAACCTTCTGTTCTAACCTTACAGCATATTTATTTTTGGTATGTTAAAAATGTACAGGCTCTTTTTCCCCCCTTTCACTGCCCGTTAATGGTCTGAACAGGCAGCATGGGGTCAGCACAGCTTGGGAAAGTCAAGGTGAGGATGTGGACAGAGTCTAAGGGAGTCACTTGAGTTGGAAGTCAGCCACACAAAGGGTCGGAAATTTGCAGCGCCTCCCATTAGGAATGGCGGAGTAGGAAGGGTGAACGTCCCTGCTTTCGTGCATGCAAGTTATTTCAGCCTGTTATGTCTCCTTAGATTTGGGGCTTATCTCAACATAAGTGTGACATTCTGTAAATATGCAGAACTCAAACTTTCTCAGGCTCGGCTTCTACAGTGTCAATTGACAAGTGCACATCTCAAATGTTTCCTTTAATTAACCTTCTGCATTTTTAAATCAATTTTCTCGCTTCCTCCTGGTGTTACTGCTATTCTAAGGAATGCAGACCTAAGGGATCCACATCTCAAGGCTCCAAAGGTTCGTATGCCAAACCTGGAACTTTGTACAAAATTGATACCCAAGCATGTCCTCTGTGTCTTCTGCACGCCCAAATTTAAAAGTTCAAGGGCTGAGATTAAAGTATCAGGGGATCCAGCCCTAACTTTCATTATTTGACCTTTGGGCTTCTTTTTGTAAGAATGTTTCCCTATGGAAGCACTGAAGATTTTTGAGAAAAGGGGCAACCCCCATAAGGCCCTCCCTGTTCTGGAAAATTACTCTGTTAGATGCTGGGAGAATTCTTGCTAGGAGAATTCTTGGAAGGGCTGATCCAAAGGATAGATGATCCAGGAGGCAGATTAGACAGGAATAACCAGAGAAGGGCACATTAGGGCGGACTGTTGGGGTCTCATCCATTTCCCTGGAGTCTGAGCACGTTAGCGGGTTCTGGCTGATGAGGGATTCATGCTCCCATGCCCAGCAGTCTCAGCCAAATAACTGATAGCGGTTAACAGGTAAACATCCAGTTCCCTTGTCCTCTTAGTGGAAGAATTCTGTGGCGTGTTTTTTTTTTTTTTTTTTTTTCCTACTACTGTTGGAAAACAATGACCACAACTCAGAGGCTCAAAGCAACACAAACTTACTATCTAATAGTTCTGGTAGTTAGAACTCCAAAATAGGTCCAAAATGGGACAAGAATCAAGGAATTGGTAGAGCTGGGTTATTTCCAAAGACTCTAAGGGAGAATCTATTTCCTTGCTTTCCAGCTTCTAGATGCTGTCCACATCCTTTGGCTCCCTCTTCCACCTTCAAAGCCAGCGGCTTAGCACCTTCAAATCTCTTTTTGACTCTCGACCCTACTGCTTCCCTCTTATAAGACCCTTGAGATTACTTTGGGCAGACTTGGATGGTCTAGGGGTAATCTTCTCATCTCAAGATCCCTAATTTAGTCATATATGCATACTTTGCATATTAAGGTAATATGTAATAGATTCATAGGATCTGGGCCATTGGTGGGAGGGGGGACATTATTTGGGCTACACAGGTGTGTTGTTAGTCAGTTTCCCCCTTAGGAATAAGCTCTAATCACCCCCTGCCGTGGTGGTTTTATCACACACCATATTTGTCTGCTTTCCCTTCCTTGCTTAATTCTCAGCTGTCCTACTGCTCTCTCTGCTCACTCCAAGCCTTGTCCTGGGGTCTGCTTCCAAACTGAAACCAAAACTATGAAGGCAGAAGCTTATGGTTGACAGGAGGAGTCAAGAAAGATGAACTGGGCTATTATGGGAGAATGTGAAGTCTGGGGAGTCAGAAGGGCATCTGAGTTTGAGCAAGAGATACTGAGTTCTGTTTTAGTTGGGGTGACATCGAGATGACAATGTGGAAATAGTAAAGGAACAGAATGTCTCCAATGATGCTAAGGCTTTGAGACACAATAGTAAATGTTGTGCTTAGGACTGTTTTATAACCGCTTGTTAATGAAAC
The DNA here is from genome assembly GCA_028646535.1 of Procyon lotor. Classification (NCBI taxonomy): domain Eukaryota; kingdom Metazoa; phylum Chordata; class Mammalia; order Carnivora; family Procyonidae; genus Procyon; species Procyon lotor. The sequence continues at coordinate 35,930,231 of CM053615.1, forward strand.
AAATGAGAGACCAAAGGGCATTGCCATCATCTGAAGTAAGAATAACTTCCACCCCAGAGGGGCCTGAAATGTCTAAAACAGTGGCTCATGCTTTCCCTTTTAGAAATATTTTTAACCTTTGGGGTGCCTGGGTGGCTCAGTGGGCTAAGTGTCCGCCTTCCACTCAGGTCATGGTCCCAGGGACCTGGGATGGAGCCCCGAATTGGGCTCCCTGCTCAGTGGGGAGCCTGCCTCTCCTCCCTTCCACTCCCCCTGCTTGTGTTCCCTTTCTTGCTGTCTCTTGCTCTGTCAAATAAATAAATAAAATCTTTTAAAAAAAAGAAATATTTGTAATCTTCTTAGTACTTCCTATATTGCAGGCAGGCACTGTTCTAAACACATTTTTTTTAAACCACATTAAGTCCTTGCTCTGAGCATAAGGGGTATTATTATTCTTCCCAATTTATAGTTGGACTAAAGATCAAAGACATTAAATAACTTGTCCAAGATAATATGGATAATGGTCAAAGCAGGATTTGAAACTAAACTGGTTCAGCTCCAGAGCCTGAGACTTTAACCACTGTATTCTTGTGCATTGATTTTGGTTATATGGAGAAAAGGAATTTGAGAAGCCTCCTTCAGATCTTATGCAAATAAGCTGCCCATGATTTGGTCTACTTGTATCATTAATGTGGGCAGCAGACTTCACACTGAAGATTTCTGTCTGTCCTCCTCAAACCAGTCACACGGGTCCTCATCTTAATCCCACTTAATTTAATTTAACCCCAGCTACTGCACAATCGAGGTCTAGAACCATTGAATTGAATCATCTGATCCTCCCCAGAACAGCAGGAAGATGTAGCCTCCCAGAAGCCCGCCCCAGAGAGAAATCAGTGATGAAAGTGTAAGATCCACGAAGCCAGATCCCTTAGTTTTCATTCTGGCTATAAATAACTGCACGGTCTTAAGCCAAATCGCTTAATCACTCTCCAACTCATTTCATTTCTTCAGGTAGAGATAGAATTAACTAGACCTGTCCCTTCTTTGAGAAATGTCATAGCATTACCTGGAAAATTCTAAGTGAACTTGTTTTGAGTTCTAATACAATAGCAGTAATCATGTTAACATAGTAGCTCTTTTTTTCCATGAACGCAGGCTTTAGGAAAATCTTCCCCAGTAAAATATCCTCCGCACAACTGGTGTTCCTCAGATATTTATTATTTTGATAATGAAAAGAAATGTCTGATTACTCTCCAGTTTGTCCTTATTATAACGAGTATGTGTAGAGCCATCCTTGTTACTTTGGTCAATTCCCTTAACTACATTTATATCTTTTTTTTTTTTTTAATCAGAAACAAACTAGCTTTCCTATGTCCTTTGAATACTTCTGCAAGCTGAAACAATGGATAGTCATTTGTCAAAAAACAGAACTCTTGAGTTTCTGCTCTATCTTTAATCACACCTGAGTAGTTTTTATTGAGAATCTATTATTCTCAATTGAGAATAGAATCTCAATATATTGAGAATAGAATTTCAATTCTCAATAGAATCTATTATTCTCAATAAATTCTCTAGCTCTGTTGGAGAATGACCCACAGAACTGATCTTTCAGCAGTTTTCATAATTACAGCTAAAATAAAAACTGGCATCCAAATATTGTCTTACAATTGGAGGGTGCCTCCCTACAGTTAGATGTTTCTCAAACTTGTCATTTCTATGACATCAACACGATCTTTGGCTGTATTTTCGTAAGTTACGCTGTACTATTTACCAACCATTTTACTTTAAATTGTCTTGCCTTTTTTTAAACTTAAATAAGCTCATTTAAAAAATGAATTTCATGTCACTACCATCACTACCAAAACCGATATGACTTGCCATAAATAGAAAGTAAATAAATGCAATGAAAACAAAACGACACTGCTTCATGCCTGTTAGACAAGGGTTGGGCAAAGGTCCCTGAGCGTGAGATCACCCCTTTTTTTTGTGACGGGTGGGGAAGTGAAAGAAAGAGTTGCATCTTTGAGTTCAGAGACAAATAAACTCCAAACTCAGACTTTGTAAGGGAATTTAGATTTGGGATTGATCTAATGGATTATAGTCTTAATTTGCACAACCACCTCGTTATTTGTTAAGTAAACTGCATGGGTATTATTCTCATTTTACAGATGACAAAATCAGGGCTCAAAAGTTCTGTGACTTGCACCTTGATTTCCACAGATGGTGAATACAGAGCCGGGCCTCAAAAACAGGCCTGCTCATTTCAGATGGTGTGCTCTCCCGTTGGCCCCAAAGCCCTCTGTGGAGTAAACCCCCAAAAGAGGGGTTGCAGAGGACTTGGAGGAAGCACACTGAAAACCCATTCCCTCCAACATTTTATTAGCTAGCTACAGAGCTGAGAGATGCCAAGTGGCATATTCAAATGGCATCAAGAGAAGGTAAGTAAGTGTGCTTCTAGATAAGTGACTCAGAGAATAATGGTGCAAATATTTAGCAAGTGAGCTCACTGTCAGTGAGATTGAGAGGGAAGACTTTCAGAAGGAAGTGAGATGAGAACAACACGTGAAAGGGAGGATAAAATTAGAGGCACTGAAGACAAAGGAAAGGCATTTCAATAAAAACAACACGGTGATCACAATTCCTCAAAAATCTCACAGAAAGTTCTGTTAGATCTAACCAAGACTCACTGCTGCTGGGGGAAAACGCAGACGTGACAGGAAGCGCTGCGGCTACATTTTGCTCTTCTGTGCTGTGACGTGGACTTCATTGTGGTTTTGGTCTCTTTACAAATCTATGATTTCCCTTAACGGTATGTATGATGCAGTAAACTACTTACAGGGCTTTTTCCTAAAGAAAGAAGGATGGTTGTGTACAAATATGTAGAAAAGTATGCCTCGTTGACAAAGAAACCAGAAATAACTCTGACATTTGACAAGATGGGGCTCAGTTGCACCAACTTTGACACACGGACACCGGGGACACAGCTGTCTTCTCGAAGGGTGTTCACGCGCACTACTGAAACGTGGTTCTTGGACTAACGTCATCACTTTCATTTGAACCTTCTTAAAATGCGGTTCCTGATTTAGCAGGTCTGGAGCTGGCTCTGAGGTTCTGCTTTTCTATCAAGTTCCCAGAAAAGTCACACGTTCATTAGAGTTTGAGAAACACTGAGGTAGAGGATCGGTGGCACAGAAAGATACTTGGAATTCAATGGTCATTGAACAAGCCTATTTCATGCAAATTACGACTAGGACACTCGGAAGTTTTTCAAAGTATGTACAATTTTTACATAAGAGACAGACAGATGAGAAGAGACCTAGAGATGGTAAGACAGATAAGAAGAGTATACACCCAAATCCCAACAGTGGCAGAATTATGGGAGATGTAAGTTTTCTTTCTTGTTGGCTTATCTGTACTCGCTACTACAAACACACTTCTTCAAAAAATAAAAGCAGGTGTGCCTGGGTAGCTCAGTGGGTTAAAGCCTCTGCCTTCAGCTCAGGTCATGATCCCAGGGTTCTGGGATAGAGCCCCACATTGGGCTCTCTGCTCAGCGGGGAGCCTGCTTCCCCCTCTCTCTCTGCCTGCCTCTGCCTACTTGTGATCTCTCTCTCTGTGTGTCAAATAAATAAATAAAATCTTAAAAAAAAATAAAAGCAATAAAACTCTCTTTTTCATTCCTTTTCTGTTTTCTGAATCCCACTCAGTTCTTTCCGGAAAAATAAACATGAAACCAACAGGCTGAACTGGAAGAAAAACAACCCACGGAGATTTCATCAGTGTTAACAGGGCGCTGTCAAGAGAAAGACTTAGAGGGTAAGAATTTTCCAGTAGGTGTGAAATGAGGCTGTGTAACCTCTATACTGTAGTCCCTGGAGCTCTTGGGACACATCCAAAACAAACAACTTAAAAAAACAAACAACAAAAACAGGAGCTATAGGAGCTATAGGAGCACAGACTGCCAACTGGGAAATTATTTTTATGATGAAACAGACCAATTTCCCTTAACAAGTATTTTCTATGGTTTCATTCTGAGTTCCCGTTGGGAAGATAGATTCCAATAGTCTTGGTTGGAAGCTGAAGGAGGACCTAGATGCTTTGTCAGAATGATTCTTTGCCTGCCTTCTCTCTTGGAAAATTGACCTTAAACTTCATTCATTTCTACCAGTTGTTTGCCATTTTGGTGATCCCTTTATTTCAGCATGTTGTAGTAGGGAAAGGACTTATATCCCAGCTTCATGATTTCCTAGCTGCTGGGACATTTAGGTAACAGAATTAAAGGGTTCACATTCCTTTACACAAAATTGGGGGAAATAGTTTCTAATTCAGTCAAGAGAACTAAGTGAAATAATGCATGGAAAGCATTTATTATGGGACATTAAAATATGCTTGAAGAACTGACTGATTCATCATCAATAACTATATATTGTGTGTCCACCATGTGCCAGAAATTGCTCTGAGGGCAGAGGTTGTGCATAATCTTAGACATCTCCCCTTACCTCAGAATGCCTTCTAGCTCAGGGGATATACTCAAAGAAAAACAATTACTCTGCAGTGTAACAACCGCTGCAACAGGGAGAAGGTCATCTATCATGGAAAAAAAACGGGTTAGGCATACCTTAACCCAACCATAGGGGTGGGGATGGTGAGGAAGTCTTCCTGGAGGAAGTGATATTTAACAGAGAGCTGATGGACCAGTAGGTCTTAGCCAAGAAAGGCTGGGATGTTTTCGACAGTGGGTAACTGTGGTAACTCAAGTGGTAACGTGAATACCACATTTCAAGTCTCAAATGTGAGAAAGACCACGCATGTTCAGGTGCTTAGCAGACTAAAAAGGTGAGAATATGAATTTGGGGTGGAGGTTGGGGGCAGCGGCAAGAAGGGAAGTGGTACTGGAGGGGTGAGCGAGCCCAGTTGCGGAGGGGCTTTGGGAGCCATGTAGAGGAAGTTTAACTTCACCCAGAGTGCAACAAACATTGTGAGGGTCAGTCATGGTCCGTTTGGGGTTTTAGGAAGAATGCTCTGGTCACAGAGGGGACTGGAGGCAAGACAGGAGAATTGGAGATCAGCTAGGAGTTTGCTGCATTCATGCAGGGGAGAGATGAGCCTACTCTGAACTAGGCCAATGCCAGTGGAGGTAGATGATGGCAAATGGAGTTAGACTGGGGATTAATTGGAATTGGGTGATGATGGAAGAAGCAGCCAGAATGTACTTAATAAAAGCTTTTTTTTTTTTGTCCTTCCTGCCCTCTCTATAGAGATCTACTGGCTGCTTCGGGCCAAAGGAAGATTAACTCAGTAGCAATAGAAAAAAATATTTCCTGGCCACATAATATTTGGCTCTCCTTAAAAAGTAATTGTTTCAGGTTTCTACAACAGGCTAGTTCTCAAAGTGAGGTCTAGGGATCCTTGAGGGTCACTGCATTTCCTGTTAGGGGGGCTGTGATGTCAAAACTATTCTGTATTAATACTAAGACACTGCTTGCCTTTTTCACTCTCATTCTCTCAAGGTATATGATGGAATTTTCCAGAGGCTAAATGTTGCTCGTGATGCATTTTCTGTCATCGCTAACATTATATGTGCTCAGATTGTCTTGGGCTTTCACGTTTTCTCAGATTTAATTTTGAAGACAGTAAATATAGAAAATCAATGAAAGCTCTTTGGGGTCCTCACTAATTTTTAAAGGTGTAAAGGGGAACCTGAGACCCCAAAATATGAGAGCCACTGCTCTATGCATTTAAAGAACATCTTAAAGGCATCAAGTCCCAAGAGCTCAATGAAGTTGTGAGAGTTACCTCTACTGACTAAAGAGCCTAATCCTTATCTGAGATTTGTTGTCCTTTCAAATCAGAGCTATTTCCTGTTCAACATAAGGATAACACCTGGGATTTAAGGATGCCACCTAACTCAAGACAGAGAAATGCGTGACATACAGCGTACTAAGTAGAAATAGGAGATCTCTATCTGCGATTCTGAAGATGCTTCGTTCTTGAAACTAGTTTTTAAAGTTAGAAAACAGAGTCACTGAATAATACTCATAGCTGAGAACAAGCTCTCTGGTGTGTGGGCAGAAAAGCAAATAGAAGCTGCAGTGTGGGCATGTGGAAAATAACAGGGAGGAGAAAAGATGCACAACTAGATTCAGAGAACCAGCAGCTCCACACTCCAAAGTTTCCATTGCTGATAGGACTTCAGGATACCCTGTGGACCATTACTTTAAAAAATTAAAGGAGGGCCCTTGGGTGGCTCAGTCGGTTAAGCATCTGAGAATCTTGATTTCAGCTCCAGTCATGATCTCGGGGTCATGAGATCAAGCCCCACATTGGCTCTGCCCTCAGTAGGGAGTCTGTTTGGGATTCTCTCTCTCCCTCTGCACCACCCAACCCCGCTCCTGCTCTCTATTGCTCTCTGAAATAAATAACATATTTTTTAAAAGATTAAGGGAAATGCACTAGCTAATCAAGCACAAACCCGGCGGTCACCTACTTGCCATCTGAAGAGGTCTGGAGACAGTCAAAGAAGGTTTATCACGCCCCTAGACAATAATGGGGTGTTGACCTTCCAAGAGGTCACTGGATGTTTCAGCATAAAGAGCCTGGGGGAAGGTCGGGACAAGAGCAACATAGGAAGTGATCCAGGAGACTGAGGCCAGTTAAAGCTCAAGACAGAAGACCAGGTTTCCATATGGCTCTTGGGAAGGATGAGAGATCCGTAGTGCTAATATGAGATCAACTCCCAAATATATAAAGTTGAAAACAAAACAAAACAAAACAAAGTGGAGAACTGAGTGTGTAATACGGTCACATGTGAAAAAAAGAGGTAGGAGTCTATGCATATAAAAATACTTGTATAATCCTAGACTACTGATAGAATCCATGAGAAGTGAAATGGACAGAGCCCTGGTAGGAAAGGATATTGGACAACTGGGACTCACCATGCCCACTTTCCTATTGTTTGGATTTTTTAACTATGTAGTGTTTTTCAAGTAATAAAAAAAATGTTACATTGAAAGTGAAAAGTCTGAATGCAAAATAGGATTCATTCATGGGTAAATCTAAGAAGACTAAGAAGTGCTCATGACTGAGATACATGAAATCTCAGAAAGGGTGGATATCTTCTCGTTCTTGATTTATAAAACAAATGACTGTCCCAGAAATTTCTGAAACAGGCTGACTTAAGATACCTTTTGCTTTTTAAAAAAAATTAAATAGAGCCCTATTTAGCAAATAAAACATCTTATCAACTTATCATCCTTAACTGCAGGAAGGATTTAGATAAATTCACGATTACTTTGGGTTTATTTATTCCTCTGTCAGTTTTTGGCCTTTTGCCCAAAGACAATAGCATTTGAATCTAACCCTGCTCAGAAGTGAATGGTTTCCAAATGTTTTACGTTATATGAAATAAGTTTTAAAAACCTTTTTTCTGATTGTAAAAACAATCCATGCTTAACTGCAGAAAATAAAGAAAACATAAAAAATGGTTATTTAGGGGCGCCTGGGTGGCTCAGTGGGTTGAAGCCTCTGCCTTCGGCTCGGGTCGTGGTCTCGGGGTCCTGGGATCGAGTCCCGCATCGGGCTTTCTGCTCAGCAGGAAGCCTGCTTCCCCCTCTCTCTGCCTGCTTCTCTGCCTACTTGTGATCTCTCTCTCTGTCGAATAAATAAATAAAATCTTAAAAAAAAAAAAAGATTATTTGTTAAAAAAAAAAATGGTTATTTAAAATTTGAATAAACCTATGTACACAAATTTGACCTTTTTATCCCATTTAACCCTTTAGCCTAAAAATTTTGCTGCTTAATAAAAAAGATATATTAAGAACTTAATTTTTAATGATTAGCATAATGATTTACTGATTGCTTTGTAGTTGCTCAATTAGATTACTACTAATTTTTCACATTAATAACCACTGTTGTGGTTAACATTCATGGACATTCCTTGGTGAGAGTATATCTGAGCACTTGTGGAGATAAACTCCTTGAAATGGAAATTCTGAGAAAACTGTAGCAACACTGTAAAGTCTTTTAGGGCATTCTGCCAACCTACTTTCAAGAAAGGTTGTTCAAATTTTCCTAGGAGAATGCTCAATATGATATTTAAAGGATTAATAGCACAAGAGAGTATGGATGGTAGCCATGTTGAATGAGTCCACTCAACACCTGCATTGTATACCTGGGCTCATTATCTTTTACAATCTTCTTCCAACCACCACAGCAGCTGACCTGATGTTCCTGTTCTGTCCTGGCTCTGGGACTCCCCTGTGCTCCAGCTTCTTTTCCCTGATTGCCCTCAATGTGTCTCTCCAGTTCCAAAATTAGGCTGGTGCTTTAAGATCATCACTTCTTTGGCTACCATTTGCATCCAGGTTTTGAAATACCTTCTCAAAATTCTTCCTGTATATTTTATAAAATAAATTCTGTTCTTTAATTACTTACTTAAAATTTTCTGTCATTTTCCAATATCAGGTAATATGAGAGAATGAATTGAATATTAATTGAGTATCCCGTTTGTTAGCATCCAAGGCTCTTGTTTTTTTTTTTTTTTATAAATTTCTAAATGTATGGGAAATAAAAAATGTAAGTGTTAAGGGAATAGGACTTGGAAGGTGTGAGAGAAAGGAATTTAGACTAACACCACTAGACACACCAGATTTGGGTTTGCATTCCAATTTTCAACTTATTACCTGTGGGATGTTAGTAAGTTTTTAAAAATGGCTACAGTTCTTTGCAGCTCCTTCCATCAAGAGGCAATGTCCCCACCCTTTGAATGTGGACTCATGAGATGATTTGCTTTGGCCATTATAATGAAGCAGAAGCGATGATGTGAGAGTTGCAGACCTGGGCTATGGCCTTGTTCTTACGACCCCTGACACCACCACCATGTGCACCAGACCACAGCTGTCTGCTAGAGTTGACAGACATGTAGTCTAGACCAATCACTCCAGCCAACTTAGTAGCTGACACAGCTGTCATGAGTAAACACAGCCCAAACTGGAACTGTCCAGACTAAATTTCAGACCCACAGAGCTATAAACTAAATAAATGATTTCTGTTTTGAGAGGCTAAGTTTTGGGGTGGTTTTTTATGGGGCAAAATTAACTGACATAGTTACCTTGGGTATATCAGTTAACCTTTCTCTGTTCTGGTTTCCTCATAGCTCACACAAAAAAATAAATGTGCAAACCAAAGGTTCCTTATATTACTAATATTTATTTGAGAACAGTATTCCCCAATATAACAATGATTAAATATTTGCACCATATCCAAGCTGTCCAATATGGCAGCCATAGTCACACGTGGCTGTTGAATGCTCGTAATGTGGCTGGCCCATCTGAGGAACTGAATTAATTTTATTTTATTTCTATTAATTTAAATGCAAATAGCCACATGAGACTAGTCACTACCATATTGGAAAGCTCCATTCTAGAACTTCAGTGGACTGATCTTCCAGATCTTTGAAGAGCCAAATTGAAGATTCCCCTCTGCTGGACAACATACCTGAGGAGAATTCACTCCTTAGGTAAACAAGTAGGTGAAACTTTTTTCTTTCACAGAAACCCAGAAGAAGCTTCCTAGGATATCTGCTCACAAAGCTGGCTGCTTCTCCTAGAAGGGTTGTGGAATATGATGAGTTGAGTAGAGTGGGATGCAGGGGCAGATATTCTGCTATATTTTTGAATACAGATCTGCTTAATCTGCATTCAAGCAGAGATCTTGACTGATACCCCATGGGACCTGGCCATGAGCTCTCTTTCAAATTCTTTTCCTGGTAAACATGATTTGTCACTGAGTTCCTGCCACACAAACCCCCTGTTTTCTTCAAATGTGCCAAACAAGTTGCCATCTTGGGTCCTGTTGTGTATTAATTTAGCCGGGAATGTTCTTGTCCTAGGTGAGGGTTTCTTAACCTCAGTGCTATGAGCATTTTGAGCTGAATAATTCTTTATTATGGGAGCCGTCCCATATATTGTAGGATGTTTAACAGCATCTCTGGCCTCTGGTCTCTAGATGCCAATAACACCTTCCCACCCCCAGACCAGGTTGTGAGAAGCAAAAACATCTCCAGATGCCAAATATCCTATGAGCAGACAAATCGCCCCCAGTTAGGAATCACTGCCCTAGATCTCTGCATGATTCACTCCCTCACTTAATTGAGCTCTGTACTCAAATGTTACCTCTAGGGAATTTTTTTTAAAACCCAGGCTAAAACAGAAACCCCCTCTCTCTCTGTCCCCTTTTTCTGTTTTATCTTTCCTCATAGTATTTTTCACCAGCTTACATTGTATCAAATAGTTCTTTATTGTCCGTCTTCGACGTTTTGTATCCTGCTGTAGCCCTAACACCTAGTACCCAGATAAATGGTAGGTGTTTTACAAAAATACGTTTAATGAAGGAAGGAAGGAAGAAGAGAATTGCCCTTAAATAGTTGGAAGAAAAAAAAGAAAGTTCTCATTTTAGGGAAATGGAGACATGCCACCAATGGGAAGGCTTCAATTCTGTGTAGCTACTGAAATCTATATGGTTACATATAACAATTGCCAGGTTTTAGGAAATTTTCTAATAATGGGCATACTTTTACTCACCTTCACTAAAAGGATGCTTTAAATGCAGAAATAAAATGTTCTGAATGTATTTGTCAACCATATTTATGAGTAGTATGGGCTTTTGAGACCTAAAATTAGTCATCTCATATCAAGAAACTAAGTTCTTACCCATTATAATTGTCAATATCTGCTTGCCATTGAGTAAAAAGCATTCTCAATATTACAAAAGTACCTGATTAAAGACCTATAAGTTGAAAATGTGTTTCTAAGAGGTTTTTATTAGCATTACTGTAATGCTAGGTCTACCAATTCAGTGGTTATTACCCAGGCTCCAGCCCTAGTAAGTCTATTCATGTACTGAAGTCCTTACTTAATTGTAAGAGTAAGTTATTTTTTTTTTTTTGGAAAATTTGTTATATTCTGAATTCCTTAAAACGTATTAGACTTATTTCTAAGATGCTGACTTTCTTCTGGAAAGAACTACAAGTATTCAAGAGAAATTACAAAGTGCCAAAAAAAATTACACATTCTGGAGGAGGTAGAGCTATCTCCTGTCCACTGGTAGATACAATGTTCTCACAGAACTTGATTCTAGCCAGCTATCCCATGAAGTTCCATAACACTCCATCTCCTGAGAATCTCTAGGAAATAACTTATGAATACATTAAGTAGAACTTTAAACAATCAAGTAATTTTTTCATATTTTCCAGGTTTTCACTAATTAAAATCTTTCTGAAACACCAATGCCACAATACTTGCCTCTCTTTTAAAGTAGAATATCTGTAACTCCGTGTGGGCATGTGTGTGTGTCTGTGTGTGTGTATGTGTGCACGCACACAAGTGTTAATGACCTATGCTCATCCTTATGAAAAGGAGCTCTTTTGTGAAACTGTGTGTAAGCATTAAGCAAGGGTTGGTTCAGGTCTCAGGGCTAGGACCCCAAGAGTAGTCCTAGAACTCCTCTCATTCTCTCACAGGTGAAGTGCAGCTAGTCCGGACCCATGATGACAATATAAAAAGCCTGCCTTTTTCAAAAGGGATAGCTGAATCCAAGACTGAAAGTAGCTTTTCCCTTCTGGGGTTCTCTTGATCAACAAAGACGACACACAGACACACACAGACACACAGACACACACACACACACACACACTACTTCTTTGCTCTTTTTTATAGAGTCTTATTAGCTTCTCTGTAACCTTCCAAAGCATGTTTGTGATCTCTTCAGTCAGCCCTCTTGGCAACTCACATCGCTCATCTATTTCACTTGTGTGGAGGAGGAGGATTCCTCACTATTAGCCCACGAATGTATGTGAGAACAAGTGGGGGAAAAGCTCCTCCTCAAGTGCCTCATTTTCTCTAATTCCGTTAGCATCACTGCAAAATGAACACATCCAGAGATTTAACACCAGATTCTATTTTTCTTGAAGCATTCCCCAATGTTTGACTTTGAAAAGAATTCTAGATGCCTACAAAATGCATTTAGTGGACAATAAGCTTGGGTATTTTGTGTAGTATTTGTAGAACATCTTAAATGTTTCCTCGTATTTTCTTTCTAAATAATATCCCAGTTGATATATGGGCAGGCAGGAAAATGATCTAAGATTGTAATCCTGCCTCTTCAAGGTTAGAGCCATAATTGCCTAGCTGGAGCCTAGCTGAAGTACCCTCAAGTAAGACTCAGACTTGAAATCGTCTTTACCTGAAGGTACTAAAAAGGATGAAACTTCTTGGGAAGTATTCTTCATCCTCTATGCATTAGCCTGTCCTCTGGAATCAGCGCCTAGACTCCTCTGAAAGCTCTGTTCTAAAGACTTTTTTTCCCCACGAGGTAAAGGTTTTATTTTCTAGGAGTCTATAAAACTAGTCCCTGTGGTTTTGCCCAACCTGTCCTCATTATGTTTAAAACCAGGGGGGTGCCTGGGTGGCTCAGTGGGTTAAAGCCTCTGCCTTCGGCCCAGGTCATGATTTCAGGGTCCTGAGATCAAGCGGGCTGTCTGCTCAGCAGGGAGCCTGCTTCCCCCTCTCTCTGCCTACCTCTCTGCCTACTTGTGATCTCTCTTCTCTCTGTCAAATAAATAAAATCTTAAAACAACAACAACAACAACAAACAAACCAGGCACACACCACAGCAAATCTGGCCAATGTGACCAAGGCACACTATTGTGTGTTACTCCGAGGGTGGGGGACTATTTACAAATGAGTTACATGAAAGGGATAAACAGTTGACAATTCTTATATAGCTGCATTATATGGTGGCTATTTATAAAAGTTAAAACCAGTCAAAGGACCCAGCAGAAAATACCCAATGATTTAGCCAACTAAGAATCTGGTGTTTTTCTAAGTTGCTCTTTAAAATATGTCTTTTCACATTGTTTTGAGTTGCAAGTCATTGTGGGGGGAGAGGAAGGGAAAAGTATTTTCTCTTTTCACTGAGAAATTCTCCAGTAGAAGAGGTACTTCCATTCAGCCAAGCATAGCAACTTACACATCAACAGAATGTACAACATAAAATCAGAAATCTGATGAAGAATGTCTCTAACCAGGTTATACAACAGAGAAAAATGAATAACAGTCCAGGCTAGGTTTCCCAGGCTTGCTCGTTTCGAGTACCCTTGGGTTCCATTTCCTATTCTTATTTCCCTTTGCCTTTCTCATTCCTATTGTAGGGTATGGTCTACAACATGCTCGCTCCCAATTTAACTGCATGTTTTCATTATTCTACAGCCAAAGACTCTACCAAATGACAACGACAATGGCTCATTCATTATTTGATTCCTGCAGATGTACTATGTGCCCAGAAATGTGTGAGTCCCAGTGACAGAACAAGGTCGCTGGCCTCATAGTCATTAGTCACTATTGAACGACATGTCCGAAGGCTTTCAATAAACTGGATATGCAGCGACAGCCTTGTGATGATCACCTGTGGTGATATGATTTATCCTTATCTCAACTATGACCCTCCCCACCCTAGAGAGCAGTGCTATCCTAGGGCTGATATCTGCTAGTTGTTTTTGGACCAGTCATGTCTTATGGGACTGCTGAGATCTAGAATAATTTTTTGATAAGTGCTTCTGCTGGCCTCCTCGGGTTGATCCTTTCTTTCTTTTTTTTTTTTTTTAAGATTTTTTTTATTTATTTGACAGAGAGAAACACAGCGAGAGAGGGAACACAAGCAGAGGGAATGGTAGCGGGAGAAGCAGGCTTCCTGCAGAGCAGAGAGCCCGATGCGGGGCTCGATCCCAGGCACCTGGGATCTGACCTGGGCCGAAGGCAGCCGCTTAATGACTGAGCCACCCAGGTGCCCCTGATCCTTTCTTTCTCACAGTACATTATACAGTCACCATCATCCCTCTCATCCAAACAGTCTCTTCCTTTTCCTACCCCTCTGTTGTTTGTCATCTACTCTCTGCTTCTTTTTTTTTTTTTTT
>CM053615.1:35944678-35980492 GCA_028646535.1 Procyon lotor
TTCCCGCTGAGCAAGGAGCCTGATGCGGGGGATTGATCCTGGGACCCTGAGATCATGACCTGAGCCGAAGGCAGATGCCCAACTGACTGAGCCACCCAGGTGCCCCCATTACTTCCTTTTCTTTCTTTCTTTCTTTTTTTTTTTTTTTAAAGATTTTATTTATTTATTTGACAGAGAGAGATCACAAGTAGGCAGAGAGGCAGGCAGAGAGAGAGGGGGAAGCAGGCTCCCTGCTGAGCAGAGAGCCCGATGTGGGGCTCGATCCCAGGACCCTGAGATCATGACCCGAGCTGAAGGCAGAGGCTTTAACCCACTGAGCCACCCAGGCGCCCCCATTACTTCCTTTTCTATAAAATAATGCCAAGTGGCTTTTTTGAGTGGCATTTATAAATGGGTAACAGCAAGTTTATACACAACCCAATTACCCTGAGATGCTCCAATTCCAAAAAGCCACATTATTAAAGTTCAGAAATAATTCAGTCTTAGTTTTAAAAAGAAAATAAAAATTACTTAAATTCTCTCAAGTTTTAATTCATGTACAAATTATAATTTTGGCATATTTAGAAATTTAAACAGCTTTGAAAGTAATAGGGCATATTTCAAATATAAACACCAGTTGGAAAAGATACCATTAAAGATAAACCAATAATCAAGCCATAGTTTAATCAAAATCCTATACAAACTTCAAAAGCTGGTCAAATCTCACCGCTTCCTACACCCTCTCCAACCTTCCCCATTGGAAACTACCTCCCACCCCCTTCACAAGTCTCAGAGGTATGGTCTGCACCATTCAGAAACTCGGTCTTATACTGCAATTATTTTTATCCACTATAGTGTAAACCAGTGGGTGACTGCACCCCAAGGGATTTTTGCAATGTCTAGAGACATATTTGTCCTAACGAACAGGTGGGAGGACACTACTGGCATCCAGTGGGCAGAAACCAGCGATGCTATTAAATCTCTTCCTGTGTCTAACACATTACCCTAAAGCAAAGAAGTATCCAGCCCTGAATGTCAATAGTGGCTAGGCTAAGAACCCTTGGAGTATACCCTGCACATTGTACCTCTGGTAAGTGGTTAATTTCATACTGCATGTTGTTAATTACATATAACTCAGTCAGTTGTTTCTTTAGTAGCTAAAGGAGCTAATGCCAATCCAGACAGGCCTCCTTGGGAATAAGCAAGGAGTTTAGGTAAGAGAATTTGGCTCAACATTTTATTTTTACTCTATTTTGGCTTAGGATGAAAAGTGTACAAACTCTGTTGAGTGTTTTGATAAAAGCTCTCGGATTTGGAGGCAGTCTACAAAACAGGCTATCTTCCTAGGGCTTCATTTATACCTATCACAGCATCTTATTATTGCATTTTATTATTTTTATATCATTTTATATTACGTGCACATGAATTTTTGTCATTTTAAGGGAAATACACACAAGAAAATGAGATGGTGTATGAATCAAGATTATAGCTTTAAAAATACATGTGAAGGCCACTGTAATCGTGGTATTTCAGGGATGAGTTTGGGAAAACAGCTTATATACACTCCTTCTCCATGTTCCAAAAGACACAGAACTGAATGAGTGTGGGTCCACCGTTCAGCATTAGATGCATCACACCATTAAGAGTTTTTCCTCTACTCCCAGGACACCCAATAGTTGCTCACATTCCCTTCTGGGGTAGAGTAGAGCTATGCCAGATTTGAAAGAAAAGTCCAATTCTTGCTATGCGCTGGCTCTTTATATGTAGACTTACATGGTATTAGGAAGACACTCATGCTTCAGGTTTGTATGGGCTTCTGCTTCGCAAGGAATATTTATAAATACTGTGATCTTTTGATTCCTGAAGCAAACTCATCTCTAGGGAAGCCATATCCTCACCGAGGAAAGAAAGAAGAGTGGAGGCCTCTGTGCCCTGATTAAGGTTTCTGCCTCCAGCTTTATAGGACTTCAAAAACCAATCTCCCTGGAGTCACCTCTAGGCAAGACCTTCCATTATGCAGACAAGCATTTCACATTAAACATGGTGTAGGGTTACACTTCCTTTCAACTGGCCAGTTTCCTTGCTGCTGTAACAATAATCTAATTGCCTGCATGAAAATAAAACTTAAAAAGTATCTTATATCCAACCCAAAGGGTAAAAGGAGAGGGCAAAATTTCGTTCTGTAAACAATAGTACAATCTTCCCGTGTCATTAGTGCATTATTCTCACTTCTGTTGTGTTTGTTTATCTGTATCTGTCTTGTTTTGTTTGAATATGAGAGCAAATAAAGGGCAGTGTGGGTGTTGCTTCCAAGAAGCAATCAGAAGGCAGATCGCTCCCCCCAAAACGGGGAGTTGGAAGAGAAGGCTGTGATCGGTGCTCAGAGACCTCAGCCACCTTCTCCAAACTGAACAGAGTGCGAAATGTGATTGTGCTCTCTTCATAACAACTACCCAATTCCTGTCAGCTAATAAAACCAGTTAGCATTAAATATCCTCTAGTTGTCATTCAGATAGATGACTCACTTAAAATCACCGGATAGCATTATTCATATTATGGTTAACTTAGTGAAATTCATCTACAGTTTACCAACTGTTCTACAGAACATTTTCTATCCTGTAGAATTGATCTGTTTACCCCAAGGCAAAGTCAATGGGATCTATAGAGCCTTTCTTTCTTTTACACCAAGGAAACTTTTCGATTAACTTTAAAGTTAAAATGAACGCTCTGGGTCCATTTGGATTTTTTCCTTCACATCAGAAAGATTGTATTGCATCTACAGTCCAGGGGGGATCATCATCCTGCTGGATGCCTCCGTGAAGTCAATGCCATATTTATTGATTTATTATCTGTACCCACTTCATTCAGGCATGGAAATAATTTGGGGTGAAATTGTTTCACTACTAAAGAAGCAAGATTATTTTACCTTCTTTTTAAGGGAAGTAAAAACAGCAATTCTGTATCTGTAGGCTTTACCATACCTGGGTTCTTCTTATCAAGGAAATCTGCTGAGATTTTAATGCTATACCATCCTAACTTAACTTGGCACAAATACTAGACATTTTCCTTCCTACAAGAAGAGGGGGATCTTTATATAGTGACATTTTTATTATCTCAAAAAACAAAAAAGCAGGCTTCAGATGCAATCCAGATTATGAAAAGTGGCCTTAAATAACTTGTCTCACATGCTTAGCTCATAATCACATCTCTCTTGCATTAAGAATTTGACAATGTAATTCCCCCCTTCTTCCGTAATTATTTTTTCTCCATAGCACCTGCATCCTCCCCCATACATCATTTACATACTTATTTGGTATTATCTCCCCTCCCTCCTCCCTTCAACAAGGTCAGCTCCAAGAAGGCAGGGATTTGGGCTAACTTCATTCCCTGCAGGTGCCTAAGCACTTAGAACAGTGGTTAGCAGGAGGTGGACACTTGTAACTATTTGTTGACTGAACGAATATCACATCTTTCACTCTTCATCTAATTATTTTTAAGGTCTTCAAATAATCTCACTGCAGATGCTTTTTTTTAAAACTTCACTTATCCTAAGTATTGAAAAAGATGACACTATCCAAAAAAAAGACCCTATAAGAGTTTACCCTATCTCTCTCTAAGTGAAGATCAGATCACTTTTATATCTATTTGAGAATAGGGTCACTACTGAAACCAGAAATCATAAACTAAGATTCTTCTCAATTCTTTCTCAGTGGGTAAATGGGTTGCTTCCATTCTCCATGGCACACCCCTAGAAGTTCAAAAAAGGGCAAGAAAGGTTAATCCTAAGGGTCTAAACATCTCTGAGAGGGCAACCTCATGAGGCCCCCTCAAGTGAAATAGCCAAGATCCCAAACAGTTCAACTGCTGGTCAGGTAAGAAAGCGGGGAGTTGGAGCAGGGTTAGATGTCCCGGGTTTGGAAGCCGTGGCCCTTTGAAGTTTATCAGTCCCAGCTCAAATCCAAAGAATACAGACCCACTTGCTCTTTGAGTATTCAAGGTTTTCTGAAAGGCAGATGGTCTCACTTGAGTTGGTTGGTATGACTGGCATTTTTAATGAATTAGTGACAAAAAAATTGACTCACTCCCAGCTGGGTAATTTTAAAAATACCCCACTGAAAAGAATGATATCTCATAAATTCAGGCAAATGGGCATTAAGAAGGCTAAGTTGGCTGTCCTTTTAATATACTGAGTATTAGCATTTTCCAGAGCGTCAGGTTGGTAATGCGGTTTCAGCTCGAAGGACTACACCTTTTATTCGTTCTGCTTTGTTGTAATGAAAAAAGTCTTAAGTTGTCACATGTAATGATTAGAGAAGATTCTCAGCTCTGACAGGAAGAAAGGCTCAGAAAAGGCAGGCATAAAATTCAGAGGCTACATCATGCTTATGTCAAACAAAACAAAACAGCGGTAACCCACATTTTACTTTAAAAAAAGAGTTAAATTGAACTGACCTTTGAGGTAGGAAACTGCATACTGGAAGGCTCCTAAATTTTTGTATAGCCGGAGGTCCAAAGAACTCTAGGCTAGCTGTTTTTGTTCACTGACAAAGGATGTCTTAGTCTATCTTGGCTGATACAACAAAATGCTGCAGCCTGGGTGGCTTGTAATACAGAATTTATTTCTCATGGTTCTGGAAGTTGGAAGTCTGAGCTCAGAGTGCCAGCATGATCAGGTGAGGGCTCCCCTCCACCTCACAGATCTCTCCTTATGTTCCCACCTGGTGGAAGGGGCTGGGGGAACTCCGCATGGGGGTCTCTATTATAAGAGCACTAATCCCATTCATGAGGGTTCCACCTTCATGGTTTAAATATGGCCAAAGGCCCCACTTCCTAATATCATCACGTAGGGCATTAGGATTTCAACATACGAATTTGGGGGAAACATAAACATTCAAATCATAGCAGAGGACATATTCTACCGCAACAATTTGTTTTTGTTTGTTTGCGGTTTGAATGAAAAAGAAAAGGGGTGTACCAAAAGGAGAGAATTTTGCCAGATATAAATTAAAAACAAATCAAAATCCTTGCCTACCAAAAGTAGAATGGTGAAGCACATGACTTTGGGAAAGGTCCTATTTGGCTTATTCACCTTTGGAACAACCATAGTGCCCATCACCTTGCCTTCCACATAGGAAACAATAAATGTATGTGGAATGAAATGGAAGAATGAAAAGGAGAAAGGAATTACCATTTCAATGAATGAATGTCAGTGCAACTCACTGGATGGAGTCTGCAGGTAAATTCAGTGGACTGTTGTTTTGCTAGCACATTCCAGAACAGCAGGGCTCTCTCCCTCAGTTCCTTTAAGCCTTTGCTCAAATGTCACCAAAGGAGAGGGAGGCAATGCAGTGAGAACTATGGTATTATTTCATCACCCTTGAGGTGGAATGTGTCTTTGGGAATGTTAAATGAGAAACTTTATCTTGAATTTAGTTTGGCAATATCTGTCAATGTCTTGACTCTGCATGCTTTTGACACAGTGATTGCATTTATCTTACAGAGAAATTACATGATTTATCTGCCCATGTGTAGAAAAAGAGAAGTGTAGGGCGCCTGGGTGGCTCAGCTGGTTAGGCGACTGCCTTCTGCTCAGTTCATGATCCTAGAGTCCTGGGATGGGGTCCCCTATCGGGGTCCCTGCTCAGCAGAGAGTCTGCTTCTCCCTCTGACCTTCCTCCTCTCATGCTCTCTCTCTCTCTCAAAAAAGAGATATCAGAGAGCTCACTTTCCCTCTCTTTCTGCCATGTGAGGACACAGCAAGAAGGCTGTAGTCTGCGAGCCGGAAAAGGCCTCTCCAGACAGTGAATTGGCTAGAATCTTGCTCTTGGACTTTTGGCCTCAAGAACTTTGAGAAAATAAATTTCTGTTGTCACAGCCCCCGAGTCTGTGGCCTTTTGTTACATTACAGCAGCTCGAACTAACTAATACACAGAGCCTGGCTAAAGCATCAAGTGCAGTACCAAGTGCAGAGCTGAGCCTGAATACACGTGGCTACAGTCAGTTTTCACTTTTTACTGTAATGTATTTATAATATAATATATATACTTATAAGAACATACACATTGTTAATAATAAAACTGTTATACACAATAACATATACACAATAACAATAATGATGCCACTAAATCATCAGAGACACATTGATTAGAGTCATCAGTCCACTCAAATGAAACCACTTTCGGCTGTGATAAAAGTGTATGCCACGATCCCTAACCACTGTGGATATTCAAGGTGAGCAGCTAAAGGTTTAAAAATTCATCCCTTAGCTGAAGTGATGGTCTTATATTTTATACCTCTTGCTGTGAAGAGAATGGAGTATTATAAAGAAAACTGATCGTCACCTTGACATGGACTGATGACTTAGAAAGAAGACAGAAGTTATGAATGGGGTATGATCCCTTTACACAGGTGGCAATCTAAGCTAAACCAGAGATTTGGATGCCCTGATGGTACCAGTGCTTATGAAGAGGAAGAGGAGCAGTACCAACATCCATAACTTAATAGTTTGGGGAATTAAATGATTATATAAACTGTCACCAACGCAGACAGTTTCTAAAGATGCACAGGGTCATCGAATTGGGCTGGATATGAACCCTAGCTTTGCACCCTACTCCCTGTGAGTCAGTTTCTTTATCTGCTTGAGCATTATCTTCTTGGTCTGTGAAATGGGTGTCACAACATCTACTTTGCAGGGCTGTAAGGACTTGAGGATGTGACAGAAAAGGGCTGAGATAATGTTGGCACATTGTAGGGGCTCTAAAACAATATCTATTGCCATGGTTTTTTTTGTTTTGTTTTTGTTTTTTGGGTTTTTTTTTGTGGTTTTTTTTGGCTGTCCAATACCAAACCTTAAAGAGTTGCTTGAAGGGTTAAGAAAAATCATGAACACTTGGATGTACCCAAAAAAGCACAGGTGCAGACACCTGTCTAATTCCACTCAGCCCAGGACCTGATCCCCAGTGGGTACCCAGTTATGTCTGCCACCCAAACAAACATTCCAGGTGGCTTAGCTCCACTGGCTGACATTGAAGAGGCAGAGGTTGGGGTGATAATCTCCACATAGTTCACATGTCTTCAAGAAAACAAAAACAAAAACAAAAAAACCAAACTGTGATTGGTGGCTCGGACAGACAGGGCACTGCAAGACCAGCACTTGTGGAACTACTAGAAACTACTAGAAACATCAGCTGTTTAATGGCATAAGCACAACCGTCCCTATGAGTCCTTCAGGGCTGATGGTCTGTAAAGTGCTTCAGCCATGTGGTGTCGGCCTGAGGACAAGATCCTGATGTCACACCTGAGACCTACCTCTGCTTCATGGCCGTGCTGGTTCTCCTCTGCAGGTCCTCTGCCTGCAAACGGCAACTGCATTCCATAGGCCAAAGCCAGGGCTGCCCATAAAACAGAGGGCCTGGCTGCTGGGGTCACTCTCGGTTGTAAGCCCAGCTGCCTTCCCGTCTGTCTGTCGGGCTGGGGGAAAGGCTGAGAGCCGAAAATGTGAAAACAAGGTCGCCCCAACTATTTAAAAAAAAAATGCTGATTTTTTACCCCATTAACCATTCTGTGAATACAACTAGGAATCAACCTATAACCTTTTTCTTTTTTTTTTTTTTAATTTCAGAAAAGGGCAAGTATCACTTATACCACATCAGGCCCAACTGCTTAAAAGGGAAGGAAATGGTGACCATAAAAACTGCATAAGGCTAAGGGTGCCCGGGTGGCTCAGTGGGTTAAAGCCTCTGCCTTCAGCTCAGGTCATGATCTCAGGGTCCTGGGATCGAGCCCCACATCGGGCTCTCTGCTCAGCAGGGAACCTGCTTCCCCCTCTCTCTCTGCCTGCCTCTCTGCCTGTGAGCTTTCTCTCTCTGTCAAATAAATAAATAAATAAATAAATAAATAAATAAATAAATAAAATCTTTAAAAAAACAAAACAAAACAAAAAAACCACATAAGACTAGAACATGGCAGAAGACTTCAGATGGGACTGGTGAATAAAAAATACAAACAAACAAAAAAGACTAACCTGGTTCCAAGCCAACCCTTGGTTTCCTTCAGCCCAAGACCATCTCACCAGCAGAATAATGTTTCTTTTTGCTACAATGTTCTCTTTCGCCAGGCCTTGTTTACCGGGATGATCTAGGAAGGGATTTTGTAGGGAGTGCTGCTTACCCTGCATATCATGGAGTACCCAGTACTCAGTACCCAGCACCTAGCTTGGCGCCCAGATTTGCACAGGTGTTCAGGAAATGTTAAATGAACAGAAAAACATGTAAAGAGGAAATCTGCCCACTGTGTTATTTCTGGAGGCATCCTAGTAACCCACCCACGTTCTCTTGGTATAAAATCACTGGCTTGTGGTTTGAAGCCGTTCTCCAGTGCCCAACGGGTCTTCGCTTTCTTCACTGCTGGGAGTTAGCGGCTGTGGTCTCTGGGGGGCACTCTGACCTGCACTGGTGAGTGAACCTGCATTTATTGGACCAAGTCCTGGTGAAGAAGACAGACAGCCTCTGCCTTTCTGAAGATTACATTCTAATGAGAAAGAAAACAAATACTTCGTTTCATGGGGTAAGTCCCTGATGAAACAAAAGAAAACAAAGGAATGGAGAAGAAAGGCATGACGCGAGGTTGTTTGAATTAGGATGACGTGGGCAAGACTCTCTGAGGAAGTGACATTTGAGCAAAGATGGACAAAAATGGACAAAGCACTTTGAGGCAAGCAAAGATATCTTTAGAAATAAGATACTTGACAATGACAACAGTAAACACAGAAAGTGGGAGGGGATTAAATGGAATTAACATATCCTAAGATTTTTAATACACATCATCCAGAAAATGGTAAAAGTACTCATTTATTTTATTTTTTTAAAGATTTTATTTATTTATTTGACACAGAGAGAGAATAGGCAGAGGCAGGCAGAGAGAGGGAGGGGGAAGCAGGCTCCCTGCTGAGCATAGAGCCTGATGCAGGGTTCGATCCCAGGACCCTGAGATCATGACCTGAGCCGAAGGCAGAAGATTTAATCCACTGAGCCTCCCAGGCGCCCCAAAATTACTCATTTATATCAGACTTCAGTAAATTAATCCTGTGTGAGGCATTTACAGTTTTAATAAAAAACTAAAAGACAAGAAGTTCACAAAATGTAATAATAATAATCCCCAAAGTAGCAAAATAATAAGAGAAAAAGAGAACTGAGAATGTTGGTAAGACATAAAGAAAATAAATGAGATGATGGATTTAAGTCCAATTATATCCATAATTACATCAAGTATGAATTGACTAAACACTCTAATTAGGAGACAAAGATTAAATGATTGCAAATAAAATCACATCACATACAGCTTACAAGAGACACACTTTGAATATATGGGTATAGAAAGATTGGAAGTGAAGAGTAAAAAATTCCAGACAAAAACTAATGAAAAGAAGGCTCATATAGCTCTATTAAAATTAGACAAAAACAAACTTTAGAGCCAGAAGAGTTACTAGAAATCAAGAGAGCTACTTCACAAGAATAAAAGGGTTACCTCGGCATAATAATATAAATATTTGCAATTTACGTGCTTAATAACATAGCTTCAAAATATATAAAGTAAAATTAATAGAAAAATAGACAAATCTACAAACATCATGAGAAATCTTAATGCACTTCTCCCTGAAAATGATAGAAAGAGCAGACAAAAAAAATCAGTATTGAAGATTGTGATAAACAGGCATGCTTTTCCTCTCTACAGTACTGCATCCAAAGTCCTAACCAGATTCACCTGAGGTTATCTGCAAGGACAAGGGAAAGAAGACAAATGGAGGCCACATTCTATCCTCCAGCCTTGAGAAGTATACCTTTATGAGGACAAAATGAAAAAGTAGAAAACTAAAATTTTATATCACTTAAAATTGGCAAAGTATCAAAGATGATTAAATTTAATTATTATGGTACATATCTGGGTGTCTTGTTGATGGACCAGTCATGTTTGCCTAAGTCATACAAGGAATGCATGACTAATCCATCAATTATTACATATTTATTCATAAGATTATTATTATTTTTTAAGATTTTATTTATTTGACAGAGAGAAACACAGCGAGATAGGGAACACAAGCAGGGGGAATGGTAGCGGGAGAAGCAGGCTTCCTGCTGAGCAGGGAGCCTGATGCGGGGCTCGATCCCAGGACCCTGGGATCATGACCTGAGCCGAAGGCAGACGCTAAATGACAGAGCCACCCAGGTGTCACTCATAAGATTATTTTTATACAATTATGTTTGCAAATTTCTCATTCTTTGGGTTAAGATTTTCATAGAATAAGTAATATTGAAAGTAATGACTTAAAGGATTAAAAATAAAATATGATTTATTCAAAGTATATAAATTTTAATATATTTTTATAAGAAATAAAGAAAATGTAAAATATCAAAAGTTTTTATTTTCAAAAATGCCACTTTTCTCCTAAAATCCTCAAAATTATATAGTAAAACTAAAGACTGGGTACAAATTAGTGAATCTCAAAATTTTTAAATCAAATTTAAAGAAACCTGATATTTTATAATTAATTTTAGAAAATTTCATAAATTTGATTAAATTTTGTTAAAAATGTAAAACATTTTAAGTTCTAGCATTCCATGTTTTTCTATATGCCAATGAAAAGAATCAGTATGAAGCATCACATACATTAGATCTAGAGTTAAATACAAATTTCAGAGTAATATAAGTTGTTTTCTTCTGGAAAGTGCTCCTCGGCTGTGATGTAAAAAGACTGCAAAAATGTTGATTTATGCAAACCTGCCAATCCACGGGACCACAAATAAGAGCACAAAGAGAACACAGAAGCTGAAACTAGTGGAAAACTATACTTCATTATTCAAGGAGTCTATGTATTCACGCTAGCGAGGAGGGCAAATGTGTCAGGTTAATTAATCTGCCTTTATATTAAGTGCTTCTGCCACTCCAACTTCCCCTTACAGCAAAGAAAAGCAATATCTGTCCCTAATATCAACACAAGACAGCTCACAAATTTTCATGGAATTAGGACACAATCACCTTTTATTTGAAAGACTATGTAAGAGATGTGGAGAACCATTTTTTTGGGAGGTTGCATGGTGTCAAAGTGGATATTTAGGGTAACATCCTATGTGAAAGAGGAGCCCATGCTTTTTTAACAGTATGTTCAATGTGTATTTGCGATATGCTGGTCTGAAAGTGGTATTAATCCTAACTAGTGCAATAAACCAAAAAAAAAAAAAAGGTATAAAGATTAAAAGGAAGAAATAAAGTGTTGGCACTATTTGCAGACAACATGATTGTATGCACACACACAAAAATCAAATTATTTTCAAATAAACTATTTGAATAAATCAATTTAGCAGACCAATTAATTTCCATACAAAAGCAAAACACAGAAAATAAAAAATTTTAAAATTATCCACTTAAAATAGCATAAACCTATGAAAATCATACATCTAGGAATAAATCCAATGAAATATATACAAAGCCTTTACACAAAAACCCTACATTATTTAGAGAAATTTAAAAAGCCTAAATCAATGTAAAATTACAAAATGTTTATGGGTAAAAGATTCTATGTTGAAAATAAATCATTTTTAGTTACATTAAATTACAGATTGAATGCAATTTTAATCAAAATTATATCAGATAGTTCAGAAATTGATAAGTCAATTTAGAATTTACATGGAATATAATAAAATAAAACATTTATTTATATTATTTATATGTTTATAAAATAAAAATTTATTTATAAAAAAATAAAACAAAAGACAAGAATAGCCAAGAAAGTTCTGAAGAACAAACTTCAAGAATGTACACCATTAGATGTCTCAATCCTTATTACAATCAAAATTATATGTTATCCGTACAATGATATACAAATAGAGAAACCATAAACAGACTCATACTTACACCGTCACTTGATTTATGACAGGTAAAACTGCAGTATATGAGGAAATAATCATCTTTTTTTTTTTTTAAAGATTTTATTTATTTGACAGAGAGAAACACAGTGAGAGGGGGAACACAAGCAGAGGGAATGGTAGCGGGAGAAGCAGGCTCCCCGCCAGGCAGAGAGCCCGATGTGGGGCTCGACCCCAGGACCCCGGGACCACGACCCGGGCTGAAGGCAGACGCTTAACAACTGAGCCACCCTGGTGCCCCGGAAATAATCATCTTTTTAAGAAACGGTGCCAAGTCAATTGTATATCCATATGAGGGGAAAATAAATAAGACTTTGTTCTGTATCTTACATCATAAACAAATTTCAAGGGCACCTGGGTGGCTCAGTGGGTTAAAGCCTCTGCCTTCGGCTCAGGTCATGATCTCAGGGTCCTGGGATCAAGCCCCGCATCGGGCTCTCTGCTCAGAGGGGTGCCTGCTTCCCCCTCTCTCTCTGCCTGCCTCTCTGCCTACTTGTGATCTCTCTCTCCCTGTCAAATGAATAAAATCTTAAAAAAAAATAAACAAGTTTCAATTGCAGGTGGATTACAGACCTAAATGTGAAAGATTGGGAAAAAAAAAAAGCTTCTAGAATATAACACAAGAGAGTATCTCTATCACACTGGAGTAGGTAAATGCTTCCTGAACAAGACATGATAAGCACTAACTATAAAGAAAAAGTCTGATAAACATCGGACTACAACAAAATTAAGAACTTTTTAAAAAAAGATTTTATTTATTTATTTGACAGAGAGAGATCACAAGTAGGCAGAGAGGCAGGCAGAGAGAGAGGGGAAGCAGGCTCCCTGCTGAGCAGAGGGTCCGATGCGGAGCTCGATCCCAGGACCCTGAGATCATGACCTGAGCTGAATGTAGAGGCTTTAAGCCACTGAATCACCCAGGCGCCCCCCAAATTAAGAACTTTTATTACCAAAGACACCATTAAGAGAATGAAATGGTGGGCTACAGTGGGAGAAGACAAGTGCAAAGTTTAGGTCCAACAAAGGATTCAGATACAGAATATAAGAAGAACTCCTACAAATCACTAAGAAAAAAGATAGATGACTCAGTAAAAGCATGTAAAATACTTGAATAGACTCCTTATAAAATATATCCAAATAGCCAAGCATTAGAAAATGTGCTCATCAAGGAAACACTACTTAAAATTATAAAGAGATACCATGATGCACCTATCAGAGTGTTTAAAATGAAAAATACAGACAATGCCAAGTGTTGACAAGGATATGGAGCAACAGGAACTAGTGGTAGGTAAACTGGTGTAACCACTTTGAAAACTGTTAGACAAGATTTATTCAAGTTGGATGTGTGCATATTCTAAGATCCAACAATTCCTTTCCTGACCTATATCCAATGGAAATGCATACAAGAATGTTAGTAGCAATGTTTTTGTAATAGCCCGAAGCTGGAAACAATTGTATATCAATGGTAGAATGAATGAATGAATTGTGGTATCACCCTATGGCGAATTACCTCAGGACAATCAACATAAATGAACTATGGCTACATGCAACGTGTGTACATCGCACTAACAACGTTGAACAAAAGAAGCCAAACTCAAAAATTCACATACTCCATAAATCCCTACATTTAAAATTAAAAACTAGGATAGTAGTCACTCTTCAGAGAAATCGTGGGGAGAGGACTTGGAAAACAACTATTAAGGGGGCTCTGGGTGGTTTGGAACCTTCTTTTTCCTGATCTAGGTGGGGTTTACATGAGCATTTTTAATTTGTGGAAATTCACGAAGCTGTAATTAAACATATGGAATTGTTTCAGAATGAAATTATATAGTTCAGTGGGAAGCTGGAGGAATGGAAGGGGAGTATGGGAGGATAAATAAAACATGAGTAGCCAAATGCTTACGATTGTTATAGTTGGGTGCTGGATACAATGGGGGTTCATTGCATTATTCTTTGTACTTTAGGTACGTTTGAAATTTTCCACAATAAAAAAAAAATTATTCACCGAGACCTATAACAGCCTCATGATGGTTTACTGTCCTCTATGAGTGGATCATAGTTTTATTGGCTTTATTTGAAGGTTAATAAACACTGTTGAAACTGACTGTCATTTGAGGACAATCATTAAGATGATGCTACATTTCATAGGCCTTTCCTGGCATCCCGAGGGCTGCCTGACCCTTCATAAGAGCTCACAGGTTTGGCTTCTTCTGCTGCCATCTGCCAGCCTTGTCTGAAAACCTCTGTGTCAGTGATGAAGTTATTGCCTCTTGGATCCAAACCCACCCTTCTATATCCTGGCCTTCTGAAACTGGGGTTGGCGCTCTGCAAACTAGGTTTCTGATTTGCCAGCTGACCCTGTGGTTCTCTGAAGAGGGGAGCTAGAAGGAGACCGGAAGTGTGTAAGAGGAAGAAGGGACTTGCTGCTTCCTTTGTACTTCCTGTACACTTCCAGTCTGTTTCCTGAGCCTTTGAGTTTCACCCCAGGGCTGGCAGTACTTTCCCTTCGTGGCAGCTAAATCCCCAGCATGCTGCTTCTTGTAGAATCAGGCTCATAGCCCTCTGCTCAAAGACAGGGGCATCCATGAGCAGCCTCCTCCTCCAGGATTCTAAGGTTTAAAATTTCTAGCCTCGGGGCGCCTGAGTGGCTCAGTGGGTTAAAGCCTCTGCCTTCAGCTCAGGTCATGGTCTCAGGGTCCTGGGATCGAGCCCCGCATCGGGCTCTCTGCTCAGCAGGGAGCCTGCTTCCCTTTCTCTCTCTGCCTGCCTCTCTGCCTACTTGTGATCTCTCCCCTCTCTGTCAAATAAATAAATAAAATCTTTAAAAATTAAAATTTCTAGCCTCTTCCTGTTTCTCCACTCCAGCTGCTTCCTGCAATTTTATCTACCTGGTACCTTAGAGGTTCTTACATTTTAAGTAATTAACATTATATGTAGGTAATCATTCTTTCTGTTAGGCTCGTCCTGTTCAAGTAACAAGTGAGATTCCTGCCTCCTCACTGGATTCCCATCAACACAACCTTCAGAAGTTATGCTCTGGGCTTGACCTAAAGGTGTGGATTATTTTCTCTTCCTGAGCACACATTTGTGTAAAATATAGAACTCCTCTTCTTCCCACTCCAGGTAAGCAGATATTAACAATTTCAACTATTTGAATATTCAGCTATCTCCATTCTTATTTTATTTTTTTTAAAAGGACTGTTAGAAATTAAACAAGTCTTGGCTTAACAATACTGTGATTAGCACAGTGTCTACTGGAATAATTTTGGACAAAGTGTATCTGAGCTATCAGGCACACGTGTCTCACATGTTTACATTATGTCTCTTGGAGGCTCCCAAGATGAATGAAGTTGATATGACAATACTGCAATTCAGCAGCCAAAAAGCCAAACTCCATCTCAGAAGCAACTTCCATCAGAGTGCTGATGTCATAAACATGTGGGAGCTACAAGGTAGGAGCTTATTTCAAAGCAGATGAGAGGGGGATGCCTGGGTGGCTCAGTCAGTTAAATGTCTGCCTTCGGCTCAGGTCATGATCTCAGGGTCCTGCGATCGAGTCCCACATTGGGCTCCCTGCTCAGCGGGGAGCCTGATTCTCCCTCTCCCTGCCACTCCCCTTGCTTGTGTGCTCTCACTCTCTGACAAATTAAATAAATAAAATCTTTAAAAAAAATAAATAAAATCAGATGAGAGGAAAGTTGCCTGTTCTACAAATAGGTCTTGCCCAAACAAGAGAACAACTTAATGCTGATGTAGTCAAAATACGCTGTAAGAAGATGGACAGGTATTCTCTTAAGGAAAGCAAGCCAGTAACACTAATGAACTCACCTGGACTAGACTAGCTAAAAATAAAAGACAAGAAATTGGCAACGTGTCTGTTTCCTATTAGCCTGCTCTTTGTCGCCCATCTTTTCCGAAGGCGTGAAAACAGGAAATAAAGCCCTCAATAGTATAGAAGTTATCAAGCCTTCTTAAATCAATAGATTGATATTCCCCTAAGTTAGGAACTTTTCTGTTTTTCATTTTTGTTAGACCTCAGCATCATCATATGCTGAGGTCATATGATCGTCATATCCGATCAATATCAGTGTGTGAAGCAATCTCCTCTGAACAAATTTCTGAGACATATCCTGAACACAGCCATCTCTGGTGTTCTATTTAATATAATCTTCAATGTTTGTATATAACGAGAACCAGCCCCAAAGAGCATTTTCATTAGCATGACTGCTTTGAATTCTTACATTTGTCTTACGGAGTAGAGCTGGTATTCTCCTCTCTGTGCTCCCTCCCCTATATCCAGTCTAAAAATGGTTTTAAGTACAGGGAGGTCGGAAACTTTCCTTAATTCAAATGCAGGACAAGTGGCTAAAGAGGGGCTAGATCCTGCTCTATGATTTGTATCTGGTCCTCCTTTTCTAAAAGCACTTTGACCAGCATTAGAACATGTCTCCATGGGGTACTTGGGTGGCTCAGTGGTTAAAGCCTCTACCTTTGGCTCAGGTCATGATCCCAGGGTCCTGGGATCGAGCCCCACGTCGGGCTCTCTGCTCAGCAGGGAGCCTGCTTCCCCTGCTCTCTCTGCCTGCCTCTCTGCCTACTTGTGATCTCTTTCCTGTCAAATAAAAAAATAAATAAATAAATAAAAAAAAAAGAACATGTTTCCTTTCAAGCATAAGGCAAACTGAGAACCTACCTGTGAAAGGAATCAAAGACCTTAACCTCACACCCCCTTAGACACACGCACCTGTCCTCAGGAATGTCCCCTCGAAGGACACTAAGTCAGTTGGTATCTTTGGACCACAAATGTACTCCTAATGGTGAGAAAGCAGCCCCCCCTTTGGAACGGATGACAGCTTCAGGGCACAGTATTGTGGCGTTTGGAGGGAAACTACCAGACCCTTTATCAACAGATGGCAATCCCAACAGGACATGGGAATTCCCGATTAAAACCGGAGAACTCTTTTGTGTTTCAGTGAAAGACTTAAACAATTTTTAAATGTCTTTGAATTTTTCATAAGTCTGAGAAAAACCTGTTATTTTGAAAACTAAAGAAATTCAATGCTTAACATCTCTTACAAAATAGCAGCATGTAAAAATTAAAAAGTCAAAATCAGTATTGGCTTAAGAAGGCTGTTTGAGCTGAGTTGGATAATTATGTCTGAGGTTATGTCATGGGGGTCAATCAGTTTTTCACTCCTCTTCATGAGAAGTTGATCATACACTGATTTATAATTTTCCTTCTAAACCATACAGAATTTTAATCAGCTGCTTTTTAGGGAAACAGTATTTGAATTACTGGTGACACTGATTTTCTACATTTTTTAAACAATGATCATTTACTGTACTGTGAGTACCACTTGGAAGAATGAAGTGATTTCCTTCAGTGACATTTCTCGGACTTTGCCATCGTTGCAGAGCAGGGGACCGAGGGTGCGTGTCGGTGGGGGCTGGGCAGAGGCCTGGAGCCCAAAGTGGCTGCTGTGAAGTCTAATTTCTTGGAAATCTGTGTTCCATACAACAAAGAAAGAGAGAGATTTTGCATTCCACAATCTGTTCTTATTTGCATAATATAAAAATGTTCTAAATTACTTGCTAGGTAAACTATTTAAGTGCTGTCCCCTTCTAAAATATCTAGCAGTAAAATTATGCTCCAATTCTAGGGCTCTGTTTATCCTGAGGTATGTTACTGCCTTTCCAGATTCAAAAAGCACAAAGATTTAGGTGCAGTTCTTGCCGTTCTAGAAACTCCGCAGGGCACCCAGGACAAGCGGTGTGCATGGAGCGGTATCTTGTTTTGGTGGGGTTGCAGGCGGAGAGGATTCTTCTCAACTTTATGAACTCACACCTAAACTGAAGAGTTGTGCTGATGTGCTTAGTCAGTGGTTTCAAATGTAAAATGGCTTCACCCCATTCAGTTCTAGATCCTCTGTCCTGGGTCTGCCTTCACCACCGAGCTGCACAGTGTTGCTGGAGGAGAAGATCCACAGTCTATTTCCTTTCAGATGGGCCTACAGAGCTGCTCTGTGGTGTTTTATCACCTCATGTCCACTTGCTGGCACATTCTGCAGCCAACCCTCTTCTCTTCCCAAGGACAACAAGCCCCGTCCCAGAGATTCAGAAGAGGATCTTGTCTCTGTCACTGAGAAGGCCAAGACCATGGACTTCCATTCAAAATAACACTTCCTTGTTAAGAGTAGAGCTTAAGAGTTCTTATCACAAGAACTGTTTTTCTTTTCTATTGATTATATCTACAGGGAACGATGGATGTTAACCTGTTGTAATCAGTTTCACAATATATGTAAATCAAAGCATCATGTGTCCACATAAACTTACACAGGGACGTCTGTCAATTATTTCTCAATAAAACCGGAAAACAAATGCTACTTTCTTTCCTTCCATTTTTTCTCTTTTCTTCCTTTCCATATTGGGGAGACACATGTTCCTATTCCTTCCCCAAATCAACTCTCCCACTTGTGTCCTTGATATCATGTCCTCCTTCCTCTCGCTGGTATTCCCGCTAAAGCTGGGTTAGACTAGGGTTTCTTTTGTTGTCCTCCTGGAGGTTGCCTCAAGCTTCCAAAAACTTTCTTGAGGCTAGCTCTCCTGCCAGGTGATTCTGTTCTCGGAAAGGTATGGGCTGGTGCCCTCCATTTCCACTTGAGCCACATTGCCTCTTAGCAAGGATATAAGCATGTTTGGGAACCTTCTGGATTATGTCCTTCAAAGCACATGTGTGGTCAAGTCACCCATCGATACATGGCTAAACAAGCATGTTCTGGAGGTCAGATATCTAAAATGGGTTGGCAGAACTGCATTCTTTCCTAAGGCTGGAGGGCAGAACTCATTTCCTTATCTTTTCTGGCTTCTAAAGCCCACCCAAGTTTGTTGGCTCCTGGTTCTAGGCTCCTCCTACCTCTGCTTCTATCTTTACAACTTCTCCTAGTGTGCATTTTCTTTGTGTCTTTTTTAAATGCATGTGTGCACACATGGGCGAGTGCCATCCTCTTTTCAACTACATGATATCATCAGGAGATAAGAGGGTCCCTTGTTTTTAGAGCCTATGGCAACCTTCTAGTAAGCTCATCAGTGACACATTCAAGTATTTTATTTAGTTTCTGTGCATCAAAGTCAGAAGTTACCCCGAAAGCAGAAGCAAAATCTAAATGGAATGAAATCAGCAGGGCTGATTTTTCTAGCAGCCATGAGAGATGGGGAAAATTGCTAATCCTGATATGAAAATATTCAATATCTCTATGCTATTAGAGGAGTGCCCGAGGCAACTCCAACTGCAGAAAGTGTGTGTAGGCTCACTGTGACTAACTGTAATAGAATTCAATAATAAAGAAAACTCCATTATCATAACAGTCTAGTGTCAATAAAATTGATACTGCTTCTGCCATCAGCCAGAAATTATGAAATATACCCAAGGGCATGCAATGGGAAGCTTTTAATTTTTGATTGACCCAGAGAATTATTTCCCCCCGATTCCAGTATTATTCTCAAAATACCTGCCTTATTTCTTTAACTCGAGTATTTAAAAAATGAAGGCCAAAAAGCCTACAGAGGATCCACAGGGAGGCTAAGCTAAGTGCTATTTCTGACAAGGAAGACTTATTTGGTGCAAGTGAAGATACGTATTTTTAGTCACACTTGCTTATGTTGTTGGTATATGCGACTGCTGCAAGAATATTCCTGAAGGTGTTCTGAGTGCCTTTGGGGGATTCATATAACGCTTTCTAACTGCTGCATCTTTGCTGCAGAATGGAATTCCAACAGTGAGATCGGCACTCTTACTTCATAGCAATACTTATGGGGTTTTAAAAAAGCCAAATCACAGGAACAATCCTGTTGTCGGGTGTCTGTGGGCGCCCATGTTGTGTCGACCCTCTCCAGATCGCTGTGACAGACTCTCTTCCCAAAATTATGAAATATTTTAAACATTCAAAAAGGTACAGAGAAGATGATAATCACCTGTGAATCACCTGACTTATTCAGATTTTAACACATTGCCCTATTGACACTTCCTGGAAAGAAGGTATAACAGATCAGGTTGAAGCTCTCTGTCCTCCCTTCCTGGCCCATTCCTCTTCGCTTTTTCCTCACCCCCCAATTTGCTATTTATCATTCCCATGCAATTTTTATACCTGTCCTTTCTCTCTCTTATATACATATATGCATATGTATACATATATGCATATGTATATATCTCGAAAACATTTCTATAACTGGTTTCATAATATACATATGCAACTTGCTTTTTTTGCCCCACATTATATAATCTTATATCGTTATCCTCTTTAAGCCTCAATTTCCATAGCTGTCAAACTGGGATAATAAGCCTCCTATAAGAAGACTACATGAAGTCTGGTAAAGTGATTACCACGATGTCCAGCCTGTAATAGACAACGGACAGAAGTTAGTTACGAAATTTTTATTATTATCTGACATACCAAGCGCTCTTTCCTGAGATCAGCAGAGCAAATTCTTCTTGCCTTACCTGGAAATTAACTTTTACTACGAACGTCTTCCATACACTCACCTGTCCTAAGAACAGATCAGATGGAGAGAGCACTGTAGACTGCTCGAACTCCCTCATGATGGCACAGACACACATACATGCACACACTCCCTGCACGCACAAGGGCTAGGCGCAGGAACCGATCAAAGCGGCCCTGTATTAAGCCATTTCACCCACACAACTCCATGCATTTTGTGGGTGAGGAAATAGAGGCACACAAAGGCTAATAAATTGCCCGGGACCTCAAAGCTAGGAAATGGTGCCACCGCAGGGTGCTAAATAAGCCTGTGCTCCAGGCTGACATTTGGCTTCACCTCCACCTCTCAGCCCACCCAGATTTCTCCGTTTTCCGGTTTTGCAGAAGGTGCACGTTCACAAAAGAGATATGCAACAGTGAAAGGCATGGGAGCCTCCTGGGGGGGATTCCTTGAATTATTTACTGAAAACAAATACCCGAAGCCATTAGCATCTGACAGTGGCTCACACTCAGCTGAGCTGAGGCAGACAGGAGAGCAGATCCAAGGTTTCCAGGTTTCAGTTCCCTGGCTCCCACCCATACTCATAAATAAGCAGGCAGATTTCCCCCTTGACCAGGAGATGCTGGTTTCTTTATGCCTGACAAAGTAACAAAACATTACTCTCTTTCCTCTGAAATTACACCGAGGAATGACCCAGGGATTTTTAAGACTGGCCTTCTACAGATGTGGCGGGCTACGTGGCAGAAAAAAGTGACTGAGGCACCTTTTTGTGCATGTTTAATGAAATGCGTAGCCACAGCTGAACAGTAAGGATTTTGTAGGATGCTTGCCAGATGTGGCTGGTTGGTGTCAAAATTGCCATCTCTGCAGTCTGACCTGCCAGGTTTGCGGCAATATTGGTCAGCCCCTCTATCTAGGGAGCCAAGGCCCAAGTGTTTCTGTTGTTCCTTCTTTGTTTTGGGTTTTTAACAGTTCAAACATCTTCCTGGCTTCCTAAGAGCACGGGCCTGACCCGAAGAGCTAAAGCATCCCTAAGTGCAGGAGGATGGAAGAATCCCAGGATATAGTTCAGCCTCGAGGAGGGTGTTAAGCAACCCCTCATTTCAAATGGAAAGAGTGCAAGAGGAAGTGGGTTTGTATTAAATTAGAAACAAGAACCTCCTCCTATCTCGAACAGGTTGCTACACCAGATTGTGCAATCTCTCTCTCTCTCTGTCTGAGACCTTGTGGTGCAGGATAAAACACATCCGATCGGATCGGCACAGCCAGCTTCCAGAACTATTTCCAGCTGTCATCAATAACCCCCAAAGAGTCTCATGAATCAGCAAGACCGATGTGAGCATTCCAGATACTGATCCAAGTCCCCACTCTTCTTGCCCTGGGCTCAGGGGAGAGAGGTTAAAATAAAAAACAAAAGGGCACGCAGTCAGATCTCCAGAGTCCTCAGCAAAACGCAGGTACTCGCTCATTCTGTTTAAAGGAGACAGGGAAAGAGCACACATAGAAGTTGGCTGATCTCCCCGTCTGAATTGTATTAAACAGACCAGGATCTCTTTTTGGCTCTCTTTTTATATTTGGTTGTGTACCTGTTTTTTTTTTTTTTTTTTAAGGTGTGTTCAAAGAATAAAACAAAGACTGCCAGAGATCTAAAACAAAATAAATGAACAAACAACCCACAACGTTAAATTTATTGGGAGAACCAGGGCCGTGTCACCCCAGAGTTGGGTTCAGCTGATCTCCTTGTACTAAAGACGAAAGGAGCCATCTACTTCTTATTAGAAGAGTTCTAAGCGACACAAGAATGTTCAAGGGGGGCTGGGTTTAGGGTAGCCAGGTCTAGCAAACAAAAACCCAAGATGCTCAGTTAAATTTTGTATTGCAGGTCAACAAGCAATCACTTTTAGTATAAGTTTGTCCCGTGCGAGATTCGGGACTTACTTCTACGAAGAAGTGACTCCTCGTTTACCTCAAATTCAAACTTAATCGGTGGCCCTAGATTTTACCAAGGAATCCTAATGAGGTGAGGCTTTGTGGGGGTCAGGGTCATGCAGTAGCACGTTTATGTGCCACAGCTTGGGACTGGGTAACATTTGTATCCAACAGGGTAAAGCCATTGTTGCATTGCAGCCCATTCTGCCACTGGGACCATGAACCAAATTCTTCCACCTGGAATACCCTTTGTGATCAAGCCTAGGGAAATACACCAAATTGCTGAGGCATGCACGCCGCGGCCAGGACTCTCCAGAACTCAGACCAAGACAAAAAGAATCGCAGTTACCAGGTCCTCCTGGACAAGGAGGGTGTCTGCGGGATGCCTCTGGTGTAGACTGGGGTTGGTGCTGTGGTTCAAGGACAGCAGGTCTTGGAAAGGGATTCTGCCTCCTGGCTTGTGAACAAAGCTGACTGAAGGATCAAGTTTTAACAGAGTACAGAAAGCTTTGCTGGGACGACTGGAAAGGCTAGGGGTGCGACAATCTCTCTCTTTCTCACATCTGCCTGTTGAAGAACCTCTACCTAAACGTCCTTCACCGGGATATCCCAGAAGCTGTCACTGTCAACATGCTCAGACTTAATTCACTCTCTTTTCCAAACCTCCTTGTCCTCCCAGAATTCCTGTCTCAAATGCAGACAGTTGCCCAAGGCTGGCAGCCTCCTGGTCCTGCCCTTGCTCCATGCCTCTACTTCCTTACACCTGCCAATCAACCATCACATCCGGGGAGGCCGCCTCTCCCTTAGTTCAAGGGGGTCAGCTGTCAGCGGCTCTCAGCTCAACTATCAGCAAGGGGGTCTTCACAGAGCCCCCTCCCCACCAGCCATTTCCTCTTTACATCTCCTCTCCTCGTAGCTAGGAGATAACTTTCTAAGAAGCGATTTTGAGGATGTTTCTCCATTTCTTCAAAACCGAAGCGGCTTTTTGTGCCTGTAGGGTAAAATCCAGTTGCCTTGGGCTGGCACACAGGTCCTTCAGGGGTTGGCGTTGGTTTTTGTTTCCAGCCTCTCAACCATCACTCTCCCCCAACAACAGATGGTGCCACGCTCAGGCCAGTTGTCTGCCATCTGACGCTCTTGCATGTTAAGATGACTTTGCAGAGACTGTTCCTTTACCTGGAGTGTCCTCCTTGTGCCCTGCTCGTGTCTGGCAAATCGGTCCTTCTAGACCTTGTTCAAGGGGTGGGCCTGCTTCTGGTAAGCCTCTTTCCTCTCCAAAGAAGGTTTCACTTGTTGCCTAGTCTGTGCCCACATAGCGCGTTGTGCCTGCCTTCACTCCGGGGCCCTTTACGTATTTTAACCCTTTAATCCTGACAATAACCGTATGGGGCCAATACCATTATTATCTCTATTTGGTTGAAGAAGAGGCAAAGATGTCAAGGGCTGGCCAACGCACCATGGCTTGTCCACTGCCGGCTTCAACTCCGCTGTGAGGCAGAAGCACCTGAGGAACCTTCTAGTAATACTGATGCTCGTGCCCACTCAAGAACCACTGACTCAGAATCTCTGATGGTGTGGGACCTGGAGGAGCTTTTTTAAACTTCCCAGGTGATTCTTTTTTTTTTTTTTTTTTAAATATTTTATTTATTTATTTGTCAGAGAGAGAGCACAAGCAGGCAGAGAGGTAGGCAGAGGCAGAGGGTGAAGCAGGCTCCCTGCTGAGCAAGGAGTCTGATGTGGGACTCGATCCCAGGACCTGGGATCATGACCTGAGCTGAAGGCAGCTGCTTAACCAACTGAGCCACCCAGGCGTCCCTTCCCAGGTGATTCTAATGCGTAGCCAGCTTTGAGGATCACCGATCTACTCTCTTCATCTTAAGAAAATGTGACCAGCATTGGGGGGAGAGGAGTTGGATGTTTTTTGGGGGGAGCAAAAGGACCCAGACACTGGCAGCTAAGAGTTCCATGGCTCGGCCACTATGCCCCGAAGTCTCCCATCAAGCATTAGGCTCCTGTAGATGAGTGAAGGGCCAGGCCCACCCGATGTGTCGCTCTCTTTCCCCAGCATTGCAGATAGGACCACAGTTCTTTCTTTAGCACATGCGTGACTTGAGATCAGGAGTGGGAAGGCGGGTGAAGACAGCTCCTTTCCAACCTGGGAGTGCACTTTACCAGGGTGACTGAATTAGACATTTCTGAGCACATGCACTATGATACCAC
Organism: Procyon lotor; assembly: GCA_028646535.1. Taxonomy (NCBI): domain Eukaryota; kingdom Metazoa; phylum Chordata; class Mammalia; order Carnivora; family Procyonidae; genus Procyon; species Procyon lotor. The sequence goes on from CM053615.1 coordinate 35,969,224, forward strand.
CTCATCTGCTCCAAAGACAGGACCGGTCCTGTTCCTCTCTGTGTACCAGCTGCTTCTCTGCAAAGAAATCATTCCTTTGCCAAAATTAGAATGTGCAATGCGGTAACCACTTTCTATGTAGTCGAAAAGCTGTCAAAAGGCAGAATTTGACCTTAAAAATATTCATTTGATGAGTGCCTGACAGGTATTTGGTTATGTGACATCAGTGCTAGCTGCTTCCCAGGAAAGAAATAAGAAAGAACAAAACCTAGAGAAACTGGGTGCAGAGAGAATGAGGCCTTGATCCAGGATGGGGATAAGAAGGCAGAATGATTTTACTTGGCAGACAGAAAAGACCTAGGAGAGGTGTGTGACTTCAGAAGTATTAGGAGGAATCAAACGTGGGACAAAGATGGGGTTCATAATATGAAGGGGAGACCCAGAAACCGAGGGGTTAGAGCTGCATCCTCGTGAGCAAAGACAAGGATTCCCTATGGCTGAATAAAGAACATCTTGTCTTTATTCAGAGTTGAACAAAGTTGAATAAAGAACAAGATGTTCTTTATTCAGAGTTAAATGCGATCACCATGGCGAACGAAGACGAAGATGCCTTTTAGCACATTCTCTGTAGTCACTTGGTCCTGGGCATTTGGTCCGGCTCAACCTCTTCTAAGTTCTATCACTTTGAGCAAACTCCTTAAACTCACAGAGCCTTGGGTTCTACCTATGTTTAACGGTCTTACTCAAGACCTACCTCATAGGGTTATGGGGAGGAAGAAACAAAGAATACACACCAACAACAATAGCTAAGTTTTATAGAGGCTGTATGTATGCAAGTAATCTATTTACTTAATAGTCTCAACAGTCCTAGGAAGTAGGCACTATTATCATGCCCATTTCACAGATGAGGAAACTGAGGAACAGAGAACTTAAGTGACTTCCTCAAGATCACACAGCTAATGTGTGGCCAAGCCAGATTTTGAACCAAAATTTTCTATACGTATTAGCAGACAGAATAAGGACAAATGTCAGAGGCAAGAAAAATGGAAATGCCAGCATCCCTAAGGGACAGTTTCCAAAGAGGGACTCCCCTGATCCCTCAGGTACCAGGAGTGGGATTTAGGTCTAGACTCCCCTTTATCACATCCTTTGCTTTGCCCACTTTCGCTGGCTGAAGGGCCTTGTTTGGAGACACAAAAGGCCCCTTTTGATGGCCTTAGATCACCAGCAGCTCCCCTGACTCAGCAGACAGAGAGGAGAGGAGCACACGGCTGAGTCATTTCTCATCTAACCGCATCTCTCAACGGGTCACCCCACCCCTGCCAAAGTCCCAGCATTTTTGAAACCCTGGATTTTATCTGGGTTGGCAATCAATAAAGCTTTTAAGAACAGAGATGCCTCTTATTCTGGAGAGTTCTAAGTGCCGATGAGCAGGGCTAAAAATGTGGAAAAAAATTAATGACCCTCAACTATGAACATCCCCAAATAGTTTGTCCATTTCCTGTGCAATTGGGTGCTTATCAGTCAGACTGGCACAAAACCAATCTTTATTTTTAAACTGCCATCTTCCCATAATTTCATGTTCACCTCTAACTTCTAAGGAATGAATTAAATCACACTACCGCGAACAGTAATATCTGAACCTCTAAGTTTCAAAGACCTTTTAGTACTTCTTTGTTTCGGTATGTTCTCCTTTTTTTCCACCAAGCCCCAATATTTGCTTACTCAGCTACCTATTTAGAATAAGATATTCTTGGGGCGCCTGGGTGGCTCAGTCATTAAGCGTCTGCCTTCGGCCCAGGTCAGATCCCAGGGTCCTGGGATCGAGCTCCGCATCGGGCTCTCTGCTCTGCAGGAAGCCTGCTTCTCCCGCTACCATTCCCTCTGCTTGTGTTCCCTCTCTCGCTGTGTTTCTCTCTGTCAAATAAATAAAATCTTTAAAAAAATAAAATAAAATAGAATAAGATATTCTTCAAAACTACTACTACTCTACTACTTTACTACTACTCCATAGCAGGTATGTGCTAGTAGAAAACCAAACTGAGGACCGGATAGGGATCCTATGGCATCTGGCTGTGGATGAGATGGGGAGAGGGACTCAGTCTCTCCAGACTTCTCTCTGTCCCTGTGGGGGCAGGAGATGCTCCTCACAAGCTTCTTCTGATTCCTACAGTTGGCATCTTCCAGAATCTCCCACCTACGTCAACTACCAAGCTTCTTTGTGAGAACCAAGCCGTCTTCCCAGTAGCAAAGGTATGTAAATTATTAAAGCATATATTTGAACATGCATGCAAGAGAGATACCTTTCAAAAAACCAAATAAGGGAAAAACTAAATGCTCCAACTTTTTCCATAAGGTACCAATTTAAACTACACTATGGAGGGAAGAAAGTTCACTATTTTACTTTCATGGAGGTAAGACACTGCATCGATTCCTCAGAGATTCTGAAAAAGGGGTCACAACCTCTGTCTCAGAGGAAGAGGAGGGCTTCAGGCCCTACCCTACCCACTGCCTTCCCAGGATCCAGGCCACCCCTCCTTCAAGATTCAGGTTCTCCATGAAGTTGTTGGTGGAAACGCTCCTTTCCCAACTGAGCGGAGTTAGGCAATAAATAGGAATGTGAACACAGAGCTCAGAATGTGACCGATTCTGTGAGACCACCTGGCTTACCTCTCCCTACCTCTCCCTAACTCAGGCACATACACCTCTTGAGTGTGGGACTCCTCAGGGACATAGCTTCGGGTGCTCAAAATCTGGCCTGCCTTCCTTCTGGTGTGCCTTCCTGCACTGTAGAGGTTGGCCAATCTGGCAACGACATTTCCTGGCCTCCCTTTGCAGTTGTGGTGTAGGGTGTCATGGAGGTCTAGCTGATCAGAGACTCTCAAACTTGATTTAGGAAGGAAAAGTAAGATCTGTGCTCTGCTTCTGCTACTTCTGCTCTTTCCCCCGGCAATCACAGAGAGGATTTTTCTTATTGACCTCGGGTGTTTAGTGACTGGAATCTTAATGCCAAGAGGTTGTGCACTGGTGGCTTGTTCCAGAAACACCAGTTCTGGGTTAGTTTCCTGATTCCTGCCCTTCCTGATGGAGGCAGAAGAAACAGCTCTTTGGGGAGGCCAGGCCTACGGTGTGGTTCTGGAGTCGTGCCTGGGGACCCGGCCCTCCCAGTGATTTTGCAAGCACTCTGCTCCTATGCTAAAACCCCTGCTGTCTTTAAAATGATAGTATAGTTTCCAATTTCTGCAACTGAGCCCAGACTGGTGCACTTCTCATCCTTCAGGGTGAGCATGAGGACCAAAGGCCAAAGGAAACACAGCAGTTGAGAGCATAGCCTTGGGCCCACACGGCCTGGTTTTTAACCCTGGTCCTGTCTCTCACTCAACGTTGTAATTATGGGCAAGTTTCTTAATCTCCACTTCCTACACGAAGGGGTTATTGTGGATTACATGAGTAATACATGTAGAAGGCTGGCCACAGTACTTGGTCCCTAGAAGGAAGTTAATAAATGTTCATTTCTTTTTACCCCAAGTTCCCATGGGACCCTCTGAACACTTTTGTTATAGAGATTATCATATTGTATTGATTAGCCCTCCATGAACACAAACCCAAAGGGGCCATCTGTAACACGGGGGTAAAGAGTATAGAAATATCCCCAATTCCAATCAAGGAGTAACCCTGAAAAAGGGGAACTGAAAACTACTTCTAACTGATTACCTGGAAACATGACCGTCTATATGGCACTGTGTTACGTGCCGGGTTAGGAACAGTGGTCATGTGTTTCAGTAGCACAGCAAAGAGCCGGAAGCATCACAATGGGAGAGAGTTGGCCAGGCCTGGACGTCCAAGGGCTCTCAAGGGTAGAGGAGATCTTGGCTGAGCAAGAGTAAGGTCATCTCAGCTGTGGTGAGAGCCTGTCAAGCATTTCTGGAAAGCAACACTTCTTAAATCCATCATGAGGCCATAATCTGGCTTCACATTTTGTTATCTATACAGAGCCAATGTGTCGGTCAAATCAGTCAACTTGACAGTTTAATTCCTCACTGCAAATTAATAGATTGTCACTCTGATTATTATAATTTTGTTTTCCATGTACTTGCCTACTGGGGGATAATAAGGTGCTGATTTTCTGATTTGATCTTTCTGTTCGGTTTTAGAGATGCGACTCTCATTGTATTTTAATGGGCTCTAATTGGATTTGTATTAATAGATAGCAGTCATAATGAGCTTGGGCAATATGGGTCCACCTCTGAGACACAATCTCTTTGTAATGCACCATCACAATCAGGTTTATGAGCCCACTGGGCTGACAGCCAGGCTCCTGACCATGGAAAATTCACCAAGGTAAATGCTGCCTGCTTCCAGTGCCCTGTGTAACCAGCCATAATCTTCAAGCTTGAGCATCCAAACTGTAGGCAATGATCTACTTTCTTGTCTGAGCTCCTAGTGCACAATGACCATGCATTAGTCAGATTTTACTTCCAAATGCCCAACTGTGCGCCAGGCACATGCATAGTTGATATGTAATAAATATTTGATGCACGAATCCATAAACAAGTCAATGTGTCCTACTGCAGAGGAGTTTCTTTGTTGTGTTGTTGTTTTAACTATAGAAACCAAGAGAAAAAGAAAACGATCCAGAGGGACTCCAAGAAAAGGAGAATCATGAGCTTAAATATTCTATGGTGATGCTCTGAAACTACTCAAAGCATAGCTATTGGTATCCCAACATTTTTGCATAGCTTTTTTGTTTTTGAAGATTTATTTATTTATTTTAGTGTGTGCACATGTAGGTGGGGAAGGAGCAGAGAGAGGGGAAAAGAGAGAGTCTTAAGCCACTCCACATTGAGTGTGGAGCCTGATGCAGGGCTAGGGCTCATGACCGCGAGATCACAACCTGAGCCAAAACCAAGAGCTGGACAGTCTACTGACTGTACCCCCCAGACGCCCCTGAATAGCTTTTTTTAAAAATTTTTTTATTAATTTTTATTAACATATAATGTATTATTTGCCCCAGGGTACATGTCTGTGAATCTTCGGGCTTACACATTTCACAGCACTTAACAGCACATACCCTCCCCAATGTGAATAGCTTTTTATACAATGTTGTTATCATGGGTGCATTACTTCTTTATTGCTGTCTAACAAATTACCACAAATTCTGAAACTTAAAACAGCACCCAGGGGCACCTGGGTGGCTCAGTGGGTTAAAGCCTCTGCCTTCAGCTCAGGTCATGATCTCAGGGTCCTGGGATCGAGCCCCAAATCAGGCTCTCTGCTCATAAGGGAGCCTGCTTCCCCCTCTATCTCTACCTGCCTCTCTGCCTACTTGTGATCTCTCTTTCTCTGTCAAATAAATAAATAAAATCTTTTAAAAAAAAAACCAACCATCATCCATTGATCGTCTTACAATTTCTGTAGGTCAAAAGCCTGAGTACAGCATGACTCTGCAATCAGGTTATTATGTGACAACTAATTCACCTTTGGGAGGCGCTAAAGATTACAGAAGCATGCCAGAAGCCAGAAGTGTTCCAGATTATTCTGGAACCAGAAAACCAGATTTTATCTGATTCTTTTTCAGATGAAGTTCTTTGAGAGATGTCTTGACATAAGTCGGTTCACTTTACTCAGAAATATACCATGTTGCTGTCGTCCTCCCGGCAAATGCTCAGGTTTAGAGATTTTGTGGGGAGAAGTCTCTGGCATCAGAAACGTATAAAACTCGAGCTTGGAATCCACAGCTTCTTAACAACGGAAATGCTGACCTCAAAATTCCAGAGTCAATCTCTCCAATTTGCCCACTTACAGCTGAAACAACTGACTGGCCAAATGATGAAGAGTGTCAATTCCGTGAAGGCAAGGCTCTATCTTCTTTTTTTTTTTTTTAAAGATTTTATTTATTTGACAGAGAGAAACACAGCGAGAGAGGGAACACAAGCAGAGGGAATGGTAGCGGGAGAAGCAGGCTTCCTGCAGAGCAGAGAGCCCGATGTGGGGCTTGATCCCAGGACCCTGGGATCTGACCTGGGCTGAAGGCAGACGCCCAACGACTGAGCCACCCAGGCGCCCCAAGGCTCTATCTTCTTTATCTTTGTACCCAATGTGCCCAGCATGGGGCCTGTCCTGCATTTAGCACACTATGCATTTGATACATTTGAGAGTTTTAGATGAAACTAAACACAGCAGCAAAATACACAGCTGGATCTTAAAAAATGATCCATCCTTAGAAGGCATCACTGGTTCATAAATTTGGTTGCAAGGCAGGATAGAAAAAAATGTAAAGCCATTTCTTTGGTTTCTTTTCCTTCTCCTCTTCCTTCCTCTTCTCGCTTTAAGAGATACTAACTTAAATTGGAAAAGGTTGTTATGTTCTTTGTTGGCAAAGTCATAAAACAGAAAGATCCCCTCGGTAGTTAAAAAATGGTTTAGGGGCAGAGGAGGATAGTGCCTGGGTGGCTCAGTAGGTCAAGAATCTGACTCCTGATTTCAGCTCAGGTCAGGAACTCAAGGTTGTGAGATCGAATCCCACTTCAGGCTCTGTGCTGGGCATGGAGCCTGCTTGAGATTCTCTCTTTCCCTCCCTCTCTGCCCCTCACCACCTCTGAAAAAATGGCTTGAGGCAAAGGCGAAGCTCAAATACCCCAATAAGCCAATGGGATTTCCCGGGCTTTAAAAATCACAAACAATCTACTAAAGATCTTGAAAATGATCTAGACACACCAACACAGAAACTTAAGAGATTCTACCACTGAGTCTGTGCTAGCATCATTTCAATGTCAAACAGGAAGAGCCAGTTTGTAGAAAGAAAATAGCCTGTGACCCACCAATAGACAAAGTCCACACTTTTGCCTGAATTAAGTTGGTGAAGAAGACACAAAAAGAGTTCCAGTTCCCATCATCATTTGCTCGACAACATGAGTAATACCTCCTTTGGGAGAGAGAGGAAAGAAACAACCACCAATAACCTGTTGGCAGGGTCTGCACTTTGCAATTGGGACCATTTCATGTGGAATTCTGACCTTCCCTTATTTGGGTGCATTTGGTCTTTAATTAAAAAACAAACCAACCTAAGAGTTAGACTCTAACATTATTTGGAAAATATATTCTCCTTGCTCAAAAGGAACAAGAGAGCACGGTTTCCTTCTGCCAGCCCTTGGAACCAGAAAGTTCCATTGGAGTGGTGTACATCTTAAAGGTCATTCTGTGGGGTTGGCTTGTGCCCCTGCCCAAGGGGAAGGGAGACCCTTGTGAGGTTTGGTTTATTTTTAATAAGGAAGATGATCCCCCTTAAAGAGCATGACAATCCAACAATCAAAAAAGTTGTTTCACTTCCTGCTAATCACTAGTGTCTATCAATCATTCCTGCTAACCGGATAAGTTGGAGCTCAAATAGCTCCTCTTCTTCTCCTAAGGTAAAGTTATCTTTCCTTCTTGACTCCGTAGCTTACCCCATACTGCAATGTACCTTTCCTCTGAGGCTTCTGGGACTGACTGTAAAACATGCTTACACAGCCCTTTTTTGGCAAGACTGCAATGCAATCCGTAGGGAGCCTATTGATTTTTGCGAAGACACTCCTCTTGCCAAGCAAAGGGAAATAAAGAACAATTAGCTTACTGGAGATCCTACTGTTTACAAAGAAGATCAAATGAGAAACAGGCTAGGCTGGGCTTGTATTCCCACCTAGGCTGGGAATACAAAGGGTAGCCCTTCTATTTAGCTTCCAATTCTTATCGGGCCTGCCATATGGTGGCAAGTCGGCCTTAAGGACCAGAGGGCCTTGTTCTGAAATTCTGAAATTCCACAACCATATCTGGTTGATCGGTGTAGGTGTCCAACTTACCAACAGATGGTACCCGGCATTTTACCCATGAAACGCTATGATCTCCATAACCATTTCATAATGAGATTGGACCTGATGTGATCAGGGAGCAGATTTTCATTCGGCACACAGATTCTGCCAGCTTTTCAACAGCAAAGTGACTTTATGGATTAAAAGCCTCTAAAATTATCCCGTAAAAACAGAGCTATAAGCAATGTTCTTCAGCCAGTTCTGAAGAATAAAGTGTTTGGGGGGGGTAAAAAAAAAAAGGCCGCGCTGTAGCCATATGGGCACTCCCACTTGAATGATGAAAGAGTGTGTAGCAATGGATCACCTAAAATCATTGTTAACTATCCTTTTCAGTAAAAAGTACTCTGGTTGCCCTTGGTTTAGCATCGATCATTCATTCAGTAATTGTTTACTGGGCATTTGTTAATTGTCAGGCACTCTTCTAAGGACTCACGTGTGAACAAAATAAATTCCTGCCCTAATGAAGCTTGTATTTCACCTACTTCTACGTTTCTACTGTAAACCACATCCTGGCCTATCAAAGGCTCCCAACAGAGTCAGAAAACCCCCCAGAAGTCCCACTGAACTCCTCAGAATCTCCCTGCTATACCCTATTATCAAAAAAAAAAAAAATGCAGTCTTCTAAAAGAAGACAGGTTACTGTTTATCATTCTGCTTCTTGGCTTCCCAATGAGTACAGATTTCTCTAATTCAATCTGAGCCACACAACTCGATTTTATTGAATGCTGCTGTGATCGACAGATTTTATTACTCAGCAAAGCATTTTTCAATCAGATTTTGGAAATCCATTGCTCCCTATCGTGCTGAGAAAAGAGAAACAAAGAGAGACCTTGCACAAGTCTTGGAACAACGTTCACCCTCAGCCTTGCAGTTCCTTGGTGGACCCTAACTTAGTGTTGCTCACCCCAAGCAACCTATCTGTCTGGCCCAGGACCTTCCCTGCCTTCCCCACTTGCTCAAGGAGGCACCACTCCCACAACCTCCACTCTTCGCTTCATTGAATCTTCCCACTTGCCTCTGTCACGCCCATGACTATGCCCATGTGCTAGGACTCTTCCCACTTGAAAAACATCTCCTGGCCCTACCTCTTCTCCCGGCTTGTCCCTTGTCTGTTTGCCTGTGCACGGATCTCTAATTCCCTTGCTCCTACTTCCTGGACACACTCCCCCCAAACTGGTCTTGGCAAGACACCAAGGACCTCCTCACTGCTAGGTAGATTTCATTCTCTGTCCTCATCCTTCCTGGTCACTGCCTGACATAACCACTCTCTTGTCTTGAGATGCTTTCTGCCCCTGACTTCTTCATTCTGCAGGTGTTCTTCCTTCCTCCGTAGCTGCCTCTTCTCCAGGTCCTGGGCTCCCTCCTCCTCTCCCTCCCATCCCCGTGCTGGAAACCTCAGGACTCAGGCCTTTGGCCTCCTCAGTTCTTTATCTATGTTCACTCTCTGGGGATTTGATTCAGTCCCCTGGCTTTAGGAACTACCTAGAGTCTCAGGATTACTGAGTTTATATTGCTAATCTGAATTCCAGACATGCCTCTAACTGCCTACTCAACACCCCCATTCTGATGTTAAACTTAACCATTTAGGACTCAAAACTGCAACTGAAAACGGAACCCCTGTTTTCCACCTGAAACCTGCTCCTCCTGAAGTCTTCTGCATCATCTCGGTTCATGGCAATTCCATTCTTCCCATTACTTGGGCCCCAAACCTTGGCATCCCCCTGCCTTTCTTTCTTTCTGCCATGCCCTGTCCCTGACCCATCAGCAAATGCTGCTGGCTCTCTACCTTCAATAAATGTCCGGAAGTTGGCCACTTCTCACTGCCTCTGTTGTTACCAGCCTGGCCAGGCCACCGTCCTCCCCTACCTGGACCACGGCCCCATTGACACGAACATGTAGGTCACTGAGCTCCCATTCTATAGTTCCACGGCCACGAGCACAACCCACACGAACAGATTCAGACTCTCTCAGTGTTTCTGTGGGCGCTATCAATGTTATTTATTATATGACTCTCGTGCCCGCTGGTACCATAAGGTGCGGTACTCGTTTGGAACCGACACTCACCGCAGACAGATATATTTGTGTGCGGTCTTATGGTTCTTCAGATTCTTGCTGCCACTGGCTGTCTTACTGATACGACGTGTATCTGCAGATCTGTAGGACTTTGTAGGTGTGCACTGCCTTGAGGTGCATGACTGAGGGGTCTGGTCAGAGCAGGGAGCCTTTTAAAAACATATATATTTTTTGAGATTTTATTTATTTATTTGACAGAGAGAGTGAGAGAGGGAACACAAGCAGGGGGAGTGGGAGAGGGAGAAGCAGGCTTCCCGCTGAGCAGGGAGCCCAATGAGGGGCTCAATCCCAGGACCCTGGGATCATGACCTGAGCTGAAGGCAGATGCTTAACAACTGAGCCACCCAGGCGCCCAGCCTTTTAAAATCTGCTTAAGGATAGTGAAGAGATCAGTGGCAGGCCTGGCTACCACTGTGTGGAGGACACAGAGCTCTACTTGTCTCCTGCCTCAGGGAGACTATGTTGGTCACTTCTAATTTCTTTCTGGGCTGGGAAGCCAGGCAACCTAAACTATTTGAATTTTGTCTATGGGAAAACATATCAACAGAATCTTATAAAGACTCTTATTGGGGTTGTTGTAGGAGTAAGAGCCTGAAATTTCGAACATTGATCTTCTAGTATCTATTTGGCTCCCGAAAGTCCTCTTGGCCTTGGATCTTGGTTCTGTTCTGGTCATCTGGACACCGGACTTCCAGAAAAACGGCAGCTTGTGAGATTACAATCACATACAAATATAGACAGTGGTTTATGATTCTCCCAAGGTAACTACGTGAACATTTTTTCAGGATATTCACTTTAGAGTGGTCCTTTCCATAAAGACAAAGTATGTGAACCTTACACGACAATGTGCTTGAAATCCTTCTGGTCCTATGTCCTAGTAGGCTCATTCCGTGCCTGCCACTGTCTCTTTGTGTCTGCAGTCCCACTCGCCTGTGGGCTCTGACAGTGAGCTGTTCCTGTCACCTCGTTAATTACTGCACTATCTCATGAGACAAGGGGAAAGCCATCTGCCCCCATTTCTTGATGTAGAGAACTGGGGACAGAGAAACACATATGTAACTCACGAAATGTTGGAGCATTTAATGGGGTAGTAAGAACACAAAAATATTTTGAAATAGGTGCACAGAAACCAAAACCGTTTCTTCATGAACTCCGGGAATCAAACTGAGGGTTTTAGAGGGGAAGGGGGTGGGGGGATGGGGGAGCCCGGCAATGGGTATGAAGGAAGGCATGGATTGCATGGAGCACTGGGTGTTAAAAGCAAACAATGAATCTTGGAACACTGTGACAAAAACTAATGCTATACTGTATGGTGACTAACATAACAGAATAAAAAAAATTAAAAAACAAAACAAGAACTGCCATTCAGC
>CM053615.1:35980992-36015617 GCA_028646535.1 Procyon lotor
AGGCAGAAAACACAGATGCTGACAAACCAACATAAGGGAGAGCCATGACCGGATGGAGACATGACAAGGGAAGATTAAATATTGATGGTGCACATAAGAAAAGAATAAATGCATTTACAGGGCAGTGACAGGAGGGCTCAGGAGAATTTCACAGCTGAGTGAGGTTCAGTTTCATAGATAGGGAAACTGCTTCTCTCTTAATCCTCTGCAAGAACAGAGTGAAAGCAGGTTCAAGTCTGGACACTGAGGACTGAGCTATTAGTTAGGGATTAGTTGGGGCAACAGCCCCTTCATATGGCTGCATGGGAGGCATGGTGGCAAGGTCCTGAAATGACAGTAGGAAAACACCCTGGGAGCTGGGGGTGGGGGGTAGAGACACCAGACTTAGGGACAGAGGCTAGTAGCGCAGGGAAGGGACTCAGGAAAAGTGGCCAGGAGTAAGGCATCTTTGGGTAGACGGGTGGGACCGCACTCTGCTGAGCACTTTTCCTGCGCAGTCGCATCAAAATTCACAGCCTCTCTATGAAGAAAATCCTATTATTTTTCTGAATTTATAGATAAGCCAAGTCAAGTCCAGAGAAGTTGAGTGACTTGCCCAAGATTGTATAGCTGGGATGGTCACACTCTGTCCCAGCCTTAAATAATAATTCCATCATGTTAAACCTGCACTGTCATACTTCATCTCAGAAAACTAAGTCCCTAAAGGGCTAGTATCCAAAATCTATAAAGAACTTCTCAAACTCAACACCCAAAGAACAAATAATACGATCAAAAAATGGGCAGAAGATATGAACAGACATTGCTGCAAAGAGGACATCCAAATGGCCAACAGACACATGAAAAAGTGCTCCCCATCACTCAGCATCAGAGAAATACAAATGAAAACCACAGTGAGCTACCACCTCACACCAGTCAGAATGGCTAAAATTAGCCAGTCAGGAAATGACAGATGTTGGCGAGGATGTGGAGAACGGGGAACCCTCCTACACTGTTGGTGGGAATGCAAGCTGGTACAGCTACTCTGGAAAACAGTATGGAGGTTCCTCAAAAAGGTGAAAATACCTACCTAAGACCCGCAATTGCACTACTGGGTATTTACCCTAAAGATACAAATGTAGTGATCCAAAGGGGCACATGCACCCGAATGTTTATAGCAGCAATGTCCAAGATAGCCAAACTATGGAAAGAACTTAGATGTCCATCAAGAGATGAATGGATAAAGAATATGTGGTGTATATACAATGGAATACTATGCAGCCATCAAGAGAAACAAAATCTTGCCATTTGCAACGACGTGGATGGAACTAGAGGGTGCTATGCTAAGCAAAATAAATGAGTCAAAGAAAGACAATTATTACATGATCTCTCTGATATGAAGAATCTGAGAGGCAGGGTGGGGGAGGGGTGGGGGAGGGAAATGAAACAAGATGGGATAGGGAAGGAGACAAACCATAAGAGACTCCTAAATTCACGAAACAAACTGAGGGTGGCTGGGGGGTAGGGGAGGTAGGGATAAGTTGGCTGGGTTATGGACATTGGGGAGGGTATGTGCTATGGTGAGTGCTGTGAAATGTGTAAGCCTGACGATTCACAGACATGTACCCTGGGGCAAATAATACATTATATGTTAATTAAAAAATAATAAAAATAATAAAAAAGAAAGAAAACAAAGTCCCAAGTTTCTGGAACACACCAATGCTCATGGTCTACCACAGGCCTAAAATAATAGAAGTGTCTCCACAGGTATTTAAATGCTATCAGGTGGCCTGGAAAAATTAAACCAAGGCAGCCGACTTGAGAGGTTAGAACAACAGATGAGCGGATTTAAGTGGGAGAAAGAGGGCTGCTAAGGGTGAAGCCTGTGTTTCTACAGCAGCCTGCTCGCTCAGCTCAACATCCATCAGACAGTGAGAGAGAAAGGGACTTGCAGTACACTGGAAACTCGGCCCTTTCCAGGAAGGTCCTGTGGATGGGTAAAGCTGCCCTTATTACCCTTCAAAAGGAACTAATCTTTGGAGGATTAGCCCTTGGAAGGAGGCAAGTTCAGGGCTTCATTACCTGATTGCCTTTTCTATTGGCCAGCCCATAATTACGGGCATATACTTGTTTCTTTCTCATTAATCAAAAAGCACGGGGTGGCTCATTCAGTTAAGTCTAGGCTCAGGTTGTGATCCCGGGGGACCCCATGTGGGGAGCCTGCTTCTCCCTGTCCCTCTTCCCACCCCCCACCGACTCATTTGCTCTCTTTCTCAAATGAATAAATAAAATCTTTAAAAAAAAATAAAGAAGCACAGAGTTATCAGAGCTGGTAGGGAGCTAGGAGATAAACTGGCCTCTTTATTGTCAAAGAGGAGATATTTGGGGCAAAAGTACCTGGACCAGGGTTAGACCACCACTGTGTGGGATGAAAAGGGCAGGACTCTCCAGGCTTGGTTCCTGCCACTTGCAGATTCTGAGTGTATCCTTTAAAGCTGTAAGCATGACTTTACTATCACCTCGTGCCCAGACCCTTTCCAAACCCACCAGTTTTTACCAGCATGAGAACCACATCTGCATCATTTGGCTTACAAAGCCAGCCTTTGAAAAAAAAAAAAAAAAAAAAAAAGGAAACCAACCTAATTGAAATGCAGCTTTGGTCTTCTCGCCAAGGTTCTGCTTTCCCCTGATTTCATCTCCCTGTTTCCTCCACATTTCTTTTCCACCCGATGACAAGCTCACTGGGAAACAAGGATGAGTCAAGGCTCAGAGAGCATATCATGCTTTGATCTGCCCCTTCCTTCGCCTGCAATCAGTCTATGTAGATGCTGGCATTTTAAGACTCTGCAGAAATCTGTGAGTTGAAGTGACCCAACTGAACACAGACAGTATGTGTGCTTGGGACGGAAGCTGAGATAACCTGTGGATTAGACTCAAAATGGCTGAAACAGTCCCAATCATGAAAATCAGCATGCATAAGGGTCCCCGTGGATCCATGGTCTGAAACTCTAAACAGTCCATTATAAAAAAGAGAAGTTGAGGGTATGAAGCAAAGTCACCACCAGCCCAAAGGGCACTTTGGTTGAATGAAGAAAAGGCACCCCTTACTCTGGGCAACCATGGTTCCAGACCAAAGTACACAGCTTATCCAGCAGAGTGATGTCTGACTTTCTGCCCCTATTCATCCCCTTGATCAGCAAGATGCCCTTGTGCAGTGAACTAGTACAGAATTGCAGGGCAGCCCTGCAAAGGGGAAGAGGAGAAAAAAGAAATTTCTTAACATGATATTATTTTTTAAAACTCAGGGGACAACTCATGGATGGGTCATGAAATTACTTTAGAGTGTTGCATCTGGTATTTTTGATAACATGGAAAATTTGAGCAATAAAAAGTGCATCAAACTTAGATTTTATTTTTATATGTGTACGTAAGCATGCCCCTATGTATGTGTGCAAGCATCCACTGTGCAATACAATGGGTTAGAATGGAAAATGGATTTCTTAGTGGAGGTCATGGTAAAAAATATTTGAAAGTCACTAACTGAATAGAGCCTGATATGAAATGTGAATCTAATTTGGAGGTTTGCTTTCGTCTTTATCCCCAACTTTACTGTCCACTGAGAAGCACCAGGAGGAGGAGCAGGCATTTAGGAGTCAGACCCAAGTTCAAATGCAGGTTGATACTACTCAATTGGGACCTCAGGCAATGCCTATGTTTCCTGGCTCTCAGGTTCCTGATGTGCAGGCAGAGACGATCTCTATTTCAGAGTGTTGGTTGACTAAAGACCTGGTATGAAGTCCACGACCAGTTTTGAGACCTCTTCTCTCAATTGTGCAGAGATAAGCAACCCAGGGATGCACAGGGAGCTGCCACGGTGAGTCTTCCCAGCTAAAAGTCACAGATGCTGAGCAGGTCTAGAATCCTGCTGTAAACTCTAAATGACTTTCTCCCAAGCGAGTCCTTCTCCTGTCTGGAACCAATACCTCCCACCACATGCCCAAGGCAAGATTATTGCTTGGCAAAGCCAATAAGTCATTTGCATGAAAATACCGCAGGTAAGCCAATTTAAAAACAGAGTTTGGTGGTATGGATATGGTTAGGGTCTGGTCTCCTGTTTTAGGCATTATTTAGGTAAATGTATTACTTTGACACGTTTAGAGAACTCCACGTAGGATACACTAGAGCTTCCAAGGACAGAAATGACAAGCTGGTAACAATGTTTGAGGTCATCCAGGTCAAGTCTCCCATTTTCCAGATGAGAAAACAGGGGTTTTAGGTGGTACAGGCTCTGCCCAAGGTCACATGGCCAGTCCCCGGGAACTTCATCTTCCAACTCCTGAGTCATAAGGCCTCCTTCAAAATAATTTGTTCTTTAAAGCAAAAAACACAAAAGCCTCCTGGCTATATTTGGGTGTGGAAATCATGGGAAGGGATGAAAGCTAATGTTTGTGATTCTCAACACATACTTGTAAGAGATCTTCGAGTCATCACAGAAAACGTTAAAAATGACACAAAGGATATGCAGCCAACTGGCAACCAATTAAAAAATTAATTCTCAATAAACATATTTTTCCACACTCAACCTCCTAATTAATCAAAGAAATGCAAATTAAAACAATGAAATGCTATGTTTCACTGTGAAAACATAAAAACATTAAAAATGATAATAGCTCATAAACTTTGATCCAGTTTCTCTTAAATCAGAAATGTGTGTGTAAGGCTATTTTGTAGCATTTTTTTCATAGTAGTGATATATTTGCAACATTTTATAATATGAAAAGGACTTTCTATTTTACAATAATACTAAACCATGAATTATATTTAATGATATGAGGAAATGCTCATAAATAGTCAAGTTAAAAACAAAAAAACTAAGATGGGGGAACTTGGGTGGTTCAGTTAGTTAAGCATCTGCCTTCAGCTCAGTTCACGATTCTGGGGTCCTGGGATCGAGCCCTGACTTGGGCTCCCCAGTCAGTGGGGAGTCTGTTTCTCCCTCTGCCCTTCCCCTTGCTTGTGCATGCATGTGCTCTCTCTCTCTCTCTTGCTCAAATAAATAAAATCTCTCTCTTTTTTTAAAGGGTTATGTACTTTTTTTTTTTAAAGATGTTATTTATTTATTTGACAGAGAGGAGAGAGATCACAAGTAGGCAGAGAGGCAGGCAGAGAGAGAGGGAAGCAGGCTCCCTGCTGAGCAGAGAGCCCGATGCGGGGCTCGATCCCAGGACCCGGAGATCATGAGCTAAGCTGAAGGCAGAGCCTTTAACCCACTGAGCCACCCAGGCGCCCCTCAAATAAATAAAATCTTAAAAAATTGAAATGTTATACACTCAAGTTTAAAGTTATGCATGTCCAATATGATTCTAATTTATCTAAATACTTAGATATGTATGTGAATATACATGTGTGTGTGTGAGAAAAGTCTGGAAGAATACATGTAAACGTGCAGAATTATTTTTAGATGGTGCAATGGAGAGATTATGGGCTATTTTAAATCTCTTTTTTATATTTTGATGCATTTTTATAATCCTGTACAATGAATATATTACTTTCACTATCTGGTAAAAATATTATTTAAAAGGCAAATTTAAAGAGGCCCCAAATAACTTGGTTAGAATTGCCTCTTAGATTTTACTCAAAATTTGCCATTAGTAGGACTCTTTGTTGATGTGAAGCTTTATTGCGATGGTTAGGCTGTATGAAACACTCAGAATACTCAGTTAAAATTCCATATCAGTATCTCTTGTTATATGCATTATCTTTTGACAAACCCACAGTCTGAAATATATATTTCTGGCAATATAATAGACCAAATATTCAGATAAACAAATTCTCAGTATATCATACCCCAAAATGTTGGATATAATGTTTTTTAAATTATCTAACTCTGTTAGTGAGGAGTCAGGAGTTTCTTAGAATCAACAACACCAAGTAAGCAAAAATTCTTTAAAAATTTCTATCATTAGCTCAACTCACATGGGTTTGGAGTCTAAGTTCACACTATGTGGGTACAAAAAAGTCAAACATCTGGGTTAGAATGATCCCAGGCTGGTTGCGCTTTCAGGCACTTGTCAAAGAACAAATAGAGTCCTATTCAGAAGAACACACTTAAAACCTAGGCCTCAATGACTTCCCATGGGTAAAGTTCCAAGGAATAGGAATTCGAAGTTTTTTTTTTTTTTTTTTAAGATTTTATTTATTTATTTGACAGAGAGAAAGAGATCACAAGTAGGCAGAGAGGCAGGCAGAGAGAGAGAGAAGCAGGCTCCCCGCCGAGCAGAGAGCCTGATGTGGGGCTCGATCCCAGAACCCGGAGATCATGAGCTAAGCTGAAGGCAGAAGCTTAACCTACTGAGCGACCCAGGCGTCCCCTCAAAGTTTTTTTTTTAAATCGCTACATATGTAAGAAAGCAACACTACATGATCAAGAATCAGTAAAACAGCAACACTAGACCTGCAAGCACATTGTCAGTAAGAATACTGATTATGAAATATAAATGAATTTAACATTTCTAAAGAAATAAAAGAAGTCAATAAACGATTGAGGAATAAGTAACAATGGAAGTCAACCTGACAGATATGAAAGAGTAGCTTTCAAAAAAGCTTCTAGAAGTGAAAAAGAGAATATTAGAAACTTAATCGATGAGCTTTAGGGCAGATTAGACAAAGTTGAAGAGAAAATTGGAAACTAGGAGGTCAACATCAAGAAAGGAGCAGAATGAGGGACAGAGACAGAAAAAGAAGAGCAGTTACAAGATGTGGTAGATGGGTTGAGATGGGGTAGCTGTTTAATCGGAATTCTAGAAGACCATAGGAAGAATGAGGTAGAGTCGAAACTGGTGGAATACACTAATTTCCAAATTCAGGAAGTCTAGTGAATCACAAGTGGGAGATAAATAAGTGAGAAAACAATACCTGAAATGGCATAAAGAAAATGCTTACCACCAGAAACAGAGAAAACCTTAAATGTAGTCAAAAAGAAAAGACAGATTTCTTACAAAGGACCAACATTTACACTGACAGTAGTTTTTTTCACCCTCAAAAATGGAAGTCAGAGACAGTGGAATATAATTTTCAAAGTCAAATGAGAAAATAATTTTCTATCCACAGTGTCTTTCAGGACTAAAAGTGAAATACATCTCTAAGCAAATACAAACAGAAGCATTTACTATTAATAGATTCCTGCTAAAGGAACTTATAAAAAATATAAGTCAGCAGAGGGAAAAAACTCATAGAAAAGAAGTCTAAAATGGAGAAAAGAGTGAGAAGGGAAAAAGCTGGTAAAAATGGTTAAATCTAAAATCACTGGTGGCATGATGACAATATCTAATTTGTAGGGTTAAAAAGTGAAGTTATACCTCAATAAAGCTGTTATAAAACATGAAAGTAGAACTTAAATCGTGGACTTCGAATCATATATAGCAGGGGAGAGGTGACAGGGTTAAAATGTTCAAAGGTCCTTAGGTTATTTGGCAGGAGTGTAATGTAATGTACATATACTATGTAATATAACATAGTGTAATGTAACCTATACTATGTTAACTATACACATTAAAATTTATAGGCCAACACTAAAAGAATAGAAATAGAGTGTATAAATCCAACACTACCAAGGGGAAAAAGAAATTTAAGGAAGATAATTCAATGCCCCTCCTTCTCCAAAAAACAAAAGAGAAGACAAAATTAGAAAGAAACAGAAAGATCAGAATGAACAGAAAGTATAAGGTAGCATAACAGAAAGAATCCAAATGTAACAGTAATGACAATCAATGTAAATAAAGTAAACTTTCCAGTTAAAAGATAATGATTGTCAAACTGAATTAAGCAAAATGTAGCTATATTCTGCCTACTAGGGACTTACTTAAAACAGAAGTAGTTTGAAAATAAAAGAATGAGAAAATGAAACCATCCACACTGAAGATGTACTTGCCTCCCCAACAGCCAAAGAAGAGTTTAACCTACCAATCCCATTTCCTGTTAAAGTTAAAATACAAATGAACTGGTTCTGCCAGAAAGAGAGACAGAAAGAGAGAAAAGGAAAGAAAAGGGAAGAGAGGAATTGGGGGGTAGGGGGGAATGGACAAAGCCGGAAGGGAAGAGGGAAGGGACATGGTGGTAAATCTTTGCTCTCAAGATTGCCAGGATTCACACAGTTCAGGTCTTCTCTTACTGGAGAAATCAGAGAAGCAAGGATGAAAAGCCAAATGTAATCTGACTTCTGTGTATTAAAATCTGCCAGGCTTTCTGGGTCTGTGGGAATGCCTGATCACTCTCCGAATCACATGCAGTAACCAAAGGATTGGCTTTTAATGTAAGTAGAAGGAAAGGAAGCAAGGAAAAGGGTGCCATGCTGTGACCCCCTAGATAAACATACTACATTCATAGACACCTAGTTAGTTAAGAATTTTAATGCCTAAATTTTCTTTCTGGTGAGAAGGACAGAGAGTTTCCAAATCTACTAAGTAATACTCTCCTTTTATTTATCATAAGGATGATCTTACTTTACCTTCCTTGCAGTTTGTACATTAATTTTACTAATTTAGTTACTAGGAGGGGAAACAAAGGTTGAATATGTAGTATCTTCTGTGCCATAAGCAAGCTTGGACCTACACATTTGTATTGATAAGATTATTTATGGTTCAGTACCTTCTAAGAACGACCTTGTGAGGAATATTTATAGTATTGTTCCAATTTTGTTTTTCTCCCGAACATTAATAACAATCTGAACCACAAAAACTCTATTTACAAACAACTTTCCAGGAACATACAAACTGAATAAAGCAAAGCACACCTAAATTACTAACTAGCCTACCCTTCCGTGATCCAAGTTTAAGCGTCTTTATTTAGACCATTCCCTTCATTAGAACTGGGCTGACTTGCTGTCAGATTATAATGCCAAATCTCAGAAGAAGTTAAATACCATGGACAGCTGCCTTCTAGGCCAAAGACGGCCTAGCACCGGAACAGATCAAGGGACTTCAGTGGCCAGACCAGAAGTACCGTCAAATGCTCTGGATGTCCTGAGACTCTGCGGCTTCACATCCTGCAGGACTCAGCTACGGACAGGTTTTTAGAAGAGAGGTCCAATCATTTAGAAATATGAATACACTTAAGGCAAAAATCTCTGCTCAGCACCGGTATTTCTTAACCCCAGTTAATGGCCTACTTATTTCAAGCAAAATTCTACACAATAAAATTTCAGGACAATAAATGCGTTTGGAGGTTTCCTTAGAGTTTATGATAATACCTGGCCTGCATGTATTCACTGTAGTATGTGAATAAGGGCTTACAAATATCATACCATGACAAATAGTCTTTGCCTCAAGGGAGACAATGACCTGCTTAACTCAATGGTTCATGGCATGAATTCCAGTTTTTTAAAAAATGTGAGATTCTTGAATTTAGAATAATGCATTTTAGGGGTGCCTGGATGGCTCAGTCGGTTGAGCAATGGACTCTTGATTTCAGCTAAGGTCATGGTCTCAGGGTCATGGGATGGAGCCCCACATCAGGCTCTGTGCTCAGTGGGGAGTTTGCTTGAGATTCTCTCTTTCTCTCTCCCTCTGTCCTTTGCCCCACTCACATTCACACTCTCCCTCTCTCAACTAAATAAATAAATCTTAAAAAAAAGAATTTATTTTCACTCACTTTTCATTTAAGAACAGACGATAAAAGGAAAAGAACTAACATTTATTGAACAACCCACCTTTGCCAAGGACTATGTTAGGTGCTTAGCATTCATTTCTTCATTTAATAATTTTCCTAGCTCCATAAAGTAGGCATTATTATTTTCATGTCCAAATTAGGAAACCAGGGCTCAAAGAGTTTATATGACTTCTGAGATCACCCAGCTGATTACAGACTGAGGTCAAAACCTTTTTTTTACCCTGAGTCAGTGTCCCAGATCTATTTACCCTGTCATGACACCACATAACTTTTTAAAAAGGATATTATCACTAAAAGAAATAATAGTAATAACAAATAAAAATCACACACAGGGTGTAAAAATTAAATGAGATGAGAAACTATTACTGTAACTATGAGAAAATATGCCAGCTCACATTTTTCTGTGTTTCCCAGTTGCCCCATGACATATATCCTCAATAATGGAACCATATTAGAATTTTCAACTTGCCTCTGAAGCAGATAGTTTCCAAAACAGTTCACTGCCAAGAGTCCAGCAGAGCTGACGATTTTCAGCAAGAGCCACTGATGATTTGTACAAGAACATCTAAAATATATTAGCTCTAGTTTCCCAAACTCCCAAGCTCTATAGTTGTACAAAGAAGACCACAAAAACATTGCTATTTTGCTTCCTAAATTCTTCTACAGCACATTCCTCTCCATGAAGACTTCACTTAGGGCTGCATTTGGGTTAGGGTCTCTTTCCTGCATGGTTTGATGACATCAGAAGCACTGACTTCTGTAGATGGTGGGGTATGTCATTAGAAATCAACTCTACAGGTTAGAGAACTAAATGGCCACACTCAAGGATTCATCCCTCCTTGGGACACCTTATATTCAGTGTTTGGGCAGTAAAACCTCCAGTAAGATTCTAAAATCAAGCATATGGTAAAGACCAACTAATGAAACAAATTTTTTTGTCCAACAACACTTCAAAATGAAATTGGCAAGGTGAAATTTCCTAAAGGAAATCACCTATCATTATGCACTGTTCCACCTAAAAATTATGTTCTAGCATTTTTAAGGAATACCAAACAAGACATAGCTATGTTTAAAAAAAATTCTATTCTCATGATAATTTATAGTTCAATGTAGTTATTGAATGCTAAAAGAAATAATAATGGTTAAAAGCAATAAATTAAAGCTATTTAGTGTTAATAAGGGAACTAATACAGTGAACACAGTTTGGGGGGAAAATAAAAAATGGAAGAAATAGACATGAATCTTATCTACTTCCCTTTTTAATTAGGTAAATCCAGAATTTCCAAATTAAAAAATTGCACAATATTAAGCATAGCACTGAATTACGGATTTCAATAACAACTGCTAAGGATTGTCAGCCTAAGCTGCTGACTTTCAAATATCATAAACATGACATGAGAATCACCTACTGTAGTAGGTAAAGATCCTGCCAGAGCTCCTTTAGTGAATGTTTTATAATTGATTAAATATTGCCTGTAAAGTGTATTTAAAAGGTATTCCCAAATGCACAAAACCAGCTCCTCCTCAAATCAGAATATAAAATTCCCCTGCAATCTAAATACACCATTGGATTGCTCTGCAAACTCCTTTATCACAAATGTTGTCAGTATAACCTTCAGCAAAATCTGTGATTAAGTTAGTAAAGTTCCACTGTTGTGAAACAAAACGAAAATATACTGAGCCCTCGAAAAGACTTTTTACCCTTGATGTGTCTAGTGTATTTATAAGATGACGAATTATTTCCTTGACTCTAAAAAAAATATGCCTTTACCGTGGCAGTTATTAAGTACTCTAATTGAAATCAACACCTAGATTATCAATGCGAACCACTCAAACCAGCAATCAGGCTTGAGGGATCATCCTTTTGGCTACAAAATTAGAGCAGGAAGAGGGGTTCAATGATGCCCTTAAGGATATATATTTAGTTCTAACATGTGAATGCTTACTTGCTATGTCTACTGCTAAATGACTTTTTTTTTTTTTACTACAGTTTCTAACAAACAACCATACACTGAGTGAAATGTCAGAAAAAATGTAGTAGAAAACATTTTTCTTTTACACGTAATAAATAGCAATATTATTGGCATTTTTTTTTTGCTTCCATGTCATGGTTGCTACAATAATATCTTTTTCTTTTTGATAAAATATCTCACCCTCCACTCAACATCTGTTTTTTGCATACATGAGATTTTCCCCAGATGCTAGTATGAAAAATCTGCATATGTATCTTGCTTTTCTGTTTAAAATCACATTCAGAGACAACATTCCAATGTTAGGATATAAATCAGAACTTCATTATATACTTAACCTAAGGTTTTATTGGTGTTGTTGTTCATCCATTATTTTAAAAAATTGGTTTACCTTTTTGCAGATCACTGCATTCTCAGCCCTATACCAATGTGCTCACCACCTAAGTGGAAGGATGGCCACTCTTATCATGAAAACTCCCTGAAATTCTACTGTAAAAGGATTTGGGGTCATGTTTATCACGGCATGCAAAGTGGGCCATCAAGCTATGGAGGCAGACAGCAGGGCTTGGCAATGACTCCCTCTCATGGATCTCCATCAGCTCCTGGTCAAGCAGTCTGAAGATCATTGTGTGGCTTAAGAAAAATGGCTGTGACCATTCCGATGACCAGTCCTTTTGGGCCCTGCTGCTGACTTAAAGGCTCAGCTCTGGTGAGGGAAGCAAACTTTGTTCTTTAAACATCTTTAAAGAGATGGTTCTTGATCATTATCATGGACCTACTTTAAAAAAAATACCTGCAGTTTGCTAAGCTATACACACACACACACACACTCTCTCTCTCTCTCTCTCTCTCCTGTGAAACTTAAATTGCTCACAAAATCATTATGCCTGCTTCCAGATGCAAATAACTGTTGAGTCCACTCTGGGATACTTACATAACCTATATTTATCAATGCTTTACTCAGAAGCCAGGAGCTTGGGAATTTAGGAGACATCCACCAGAATATCCCCAAATCCCACTGCCTTGTCAGTCTGGCTATCACAGAACTGCAGAAAGCAAGCTGCTACCCATGCTAGCCCCAAGCCCCATCCCATTAAATAAGTGGTAGATCTCAAAAACATAATTATTCAAAACATTAAATAAACAACCACCACTACCAACCTTTGCTTGGGCCTCTGGCGCTGTCACCTTGACGACTTTATTGCGGTTTATCATTTGCTTCACCCATCTTTCTACTTGGACGTTGAATTTCATGAAAACCACATAGCCAAAGTAAGCTGTCAAGAGAAGCAAGCTTTCCCACCACATGATAACATTATCCAGGAAAAATATGATCAGCATGATCAAGTCAACAATGTAGAAGGACACATCCCGAAAGAGCGGCCACCATGTCAGGTTTAAGATTTCTCTAGAAAACAGAGCACACATGCCAATAACAAAGAGGATATTGAACACCGCTGAGCCCACGATTGTGCCTATGCCAACATTGCTGTGAGCAATAAATACCCCTATGAGAGATGTGAAAAGTTCTGGGGCCGAGCCCCCCGCGGCCATGAAGGTGGCTCCGGCCACATCATCAGAGATGCCCAATTTCTCAGTGATGACAGTCAAAGAGGGAACAAAGAACTCATCACAGACAATGGCTAAGGCTATGAACATGTAGATCATTCCAATGACGTGCAGAATAATGGCGCCTCTTCTTCGCTCCTCGAGGGAAAAGATGTCTCTTGGGTAGTCTCCTTGGGCATGATCTGTAGCATTCTCAGATGTGCCTTCCTGAGAAAGAGGGGGCTGTGGAGTATAATCCAGGATCTTGTCATTTAAATCTAAGAGAGTTCTCTGATGGTAACCGTGTGTGGCGCTAGGGCCACTTGCCCCAAGGGCCTCTTCTGTGCTCTGGGTCTCTGTCTCAGAAAAGGCACTGATTGAAAACGAGACAGTGCTAATGGCAACTAGGCCCATGAGAAGGCCCAAGATTCGAATTAACTTCAGTTTTTTCCTGACATTATAATGTCTCCTGCAACCAGATACTGACTTCTCCAAACACCATTTCTCAAGGAAGGGGATGGCAGTGCTTTGGTGCAGATCCATCCTGGGTCTTCTGGTGGATGTGGTGGTCTTCCGATGGTAGGCTCAACCAGATGTTTCTCTCATACTTTTCTTCGCTTTACAGTCAATGGTGCTTGTGGGGCCCTTCCACAATCAGGGGTTCTTAGGCTTCACGGGAAATATTTTCGACATTTATGCTTAAAGAGAAATTAAAACAAGGATAAGTAAGTGACAAAATCATGTCTTTTCTACAGAAAGAACTTCGCGGCATGATAAAGTCCCATCCTAGGTTTGACCTTGGATAAGTTGGTTCACTTCTCTATGCCTCCGTTTCCCCATCCCAGAAACAAGAACAATGCCATCAAGGACTGCTTTGAGAAGGAGACATTTAGAATAAGATGTGGCATCTAGTAAGCACTTATAGCAATCATGTATTTATAAACTCAAACATTTTGATAAATCCCATGTCGGTTAGACTATGTAGATGTGTGTGTTAAATATAAAAAAATTTGTAGATGAAACTCTATCAGTTTATCCCACCTTTAATCATGTAACAAACAACCGCCCAGTGACAAAAGATACCACTTCTTTTAGAACTATCTAAGTACTTGACAACCAATAATTACTCATTGCGTTTTCTTTCAACCCAATTATATAATTCCAGTTAAAGGCACAATTTTCTGATTTAATCTGTCGTTTGAAAGCACTGAGTGTCAGAGGAGATAGCTCTCCTTTCTTATACACATAAAGATCTCAGCATCTTATTTTTCATGAAAAGCTTCTCCTATGTCTGATGCAGAAAAATAGCCCTTTAAAAATTTAAGTTTACAAAAGAATGTTCTGGTGACATGGACGGTCTTCCCTAAACATCTAGATATTGTTTTCAGCTAAAGCCTATTTTTAAAAACAACCTTTAGTCATATGTAAAATAGACAACATAGTAAATCAAACAACTCCTAACAAGTAGGCTATTTCTAGAGACTCAATGTGTATTTCTTAAACAATATGCAAGCTGCAGCAAAACCTCTGTCCACAAAATCTGACAAAAAGAGCCCCAACACTGACTCTTCTAGGTTAGATACCCAAGCAGTTTTCATTCTCTATCCCAGAGATGGGTAAAACTAGATATCTAGACACGACAGTGGATATTCTGACAGTTCCTATTTAAATTTTTCTTTAAAAACACGGTTGTTGCTTTTTATATCAACGATTTCATTTTAGAGGCTCGCTGAGATCATCTCAGGTGTAAAATAAGCTAATTAAACACACGCCGGTTAAACACTGAGATTAGCTGGAGCTCAGGTTTGCAGAGCAGAGCAAGACCACAAGTCAAATCAGGCTAAGATGCCGCTACCCATCACAGGGATTCTTGGCTAGCTGCAGATGTCGACGCTTAGCACCAAAGATTAAGCGACTCACAGCGCTCCGGGGATTGTCACAATGCCTGGCCAGGGCTACAGGCAGGGACAGACTCAACTCCTAGGGCGCAGGATCAGCACCAGCGAGCCCGCTCCCCCTGCAAACCCGCCGCTTCGCTCCACCGGAGCTGCCTCTGCTGGAGAAGTGCACCCCCAGCCGCGCCCCAACTTTGCTTTGTGTGGTCCCAAACTTTCCCTGGTGGGTTAATAGAAAAATAAAACTAAAGGACAAACGCCCCACTAGCAAGCAGAGACGCAGCTTGGGAAGGCGCTTGGCCCGCATCTCCCCGACTCGTTTATGGGTGGTTTGGGGAAGGGGAGCTTTTCCTCTGGCGCGTCGACCCCGACGGCAGGCCCTGCCCCGCCGTGCCCCCCACCTCGGAGCCGGAAGACAGGGCGGTTCGGGTGGAAGAAGCCGGGGGCTCGGAAACCGCGCCCCTGAGCGGAGGGAGTTAGCTAACTCCCTGCGGGGCCTGGGGCACCCACGTCCACCGCGGAGCCACCTGTGAGGCTGTGGTGCAGCGGCGGGATGCGCGCCACCGGATCCGGGGACAACGACCGCTGCGGCCACCAAGACTGGAGGCTGGCGGGGACTCGGCCGCCCGCACTTACCGGGATCCGCCAGGAGGACGCGCGCGCGGCAGGGGCCGGAGCGCGGCCCCCCACTCGGGTCCGCCGCTTTCTCTGGCCCTCCGCCTCCCTGATCCGAGGCCCGGTCTCCAGCTCCGGCTCGCGCCCGCCGCCGCTCTTGCCCGGCCGGGGCTGGGCTCGGGAGGAGACTGAGCCGCCGCGAGCCCCGCGCGCCGCCTCTGGTGCTGCCCGGCCCCCGCCGGCCCCTCCCTCTCGTCTCTGCGCGGGGAGCGTGGCCGCAGCGTGCTCAGCTCCCGCGCCCTCTGCTCCACGCCTCCTGGGCGCAGAGGCTACGCCGGCAGGCGTCTCGTAGGAGATTTCTCCGCAGTGGGGACGGGGGTCAGGATTTGCAGGCGAGCAAGGACAGAGAGGAGAAATCGTACAGGTCGGTGACGCGCCTGATTCCCAGAGCCTGAAAGTGCTGCCAACTTTGGGGTTTATCTATGCTGGGCCCCTCCTCTCCCAATTATCAGCAAAAAGTGACAGCAGTCATATACATCTTTAGGAGGCTGTGTAATGTGTAATGGTGGGAAAGACGTTCTGTGAAAAGGCATAAAGGCCTGCAGGGCTGTGTGTTCAGGCCCAGGGGTCTTGAGATCTCGAGTTTGGAAGGTTGGGACACGGAAGGCTCTTGAGTCTTGCAGGCTGACCTTTCATTTAATGGGTGAGGAAATTGAGACCCAAGACACGGTGTCATTTTGAGTCACATTGTTCAAATGCTGACTTCTGGACTCCCAGCCCAGTGCTCTTCCCTGCCCTGTTTGGAAAGCAAGATTTCCTGGACCACAAGAAATTGAGTCAGTCTTTTGGGGGGTTAGAGACAAGAATCTGGCCTAAAGAGTGGAAGAAGACGAGACAAACAGGTTACCCTCAGGGCCAGCCCTGTGACCAAGACCAAAACTGTCAAGAGGTACCCACCAGGAATAACCTTTGGGGCTTTCAGCTCACCGTTTTCCATTCCCTTCACCCTCCACCCTCCCTCTGTTTTCCGTCTTAGAGAGGGTTTCATCCCTTCCTGGGGCTGGAGGAATGTCCTCATATCCAGAAAACTCACTACCTCTGATTTTGAGGAAAACTCTATACTCAGATTTCTATACTTTTTCTTGATAAATCAAGAGAAGCTTTGGAAATGAACGAATCCCCTTTTCTCCCATTGAAACCAGGCAATTAAGACTACTGTCTTACTAAGGATTTCAAGGTCCTATTTTGGAAGTCACAGGCTGAACTTTTTAAATCTTTACTTTATATTTTGGAAATTTCAGACATATTCAAATGTAAGAGAATAGTGTAAGGAAACTCCAGGGGGCAATTATCAACCATGGCCAATCCTGTTTCATCTATACCTCTTTTTCCTGTGCCATCATTTTAAAGCAAATCCCAGACATTTTATCTATAAATGCTTATAGAAAACAAGGGAGCTATCAACCTCTACCAGGGTTGTGTCAAAAGAACCAAAGAATCAATTAAAATAGGTTCCCACTAGGCAAGGATGGGTCATTTTGAGCACTCAAAATTCATAATAATTGCAATTATGTCAAACCCATAAAATATGATTATATCTGTAAGTTCCTCGTGATTCTAAAACAATTCAGTTGATTGGTCACTGTCAAGGGATAAAAGGGAATGAACTTACTGTTTTGAAGCTTTTTTAGAAAAAAGAGAACAGTCATGCATTTATTTTGCCCTTTTTTTTAATTTTTACAGTTTTATTTTAAAATGTACTTACAATATGTCCACATAAAAGCTTGTACAGTAATGTTCATAGCACTGTTAATCATTATAGTCAAAAAGTAGAAACAACCCAAATGTCTATCAGCAGATGAATGGATTCACAAAATGGGGCATATACATAAAATGGGATATTTTTCCATCGCTGAGAAGAAATGAAGTACTGATACAAGCTACAACATGGGTGAACCTATTTTGCCTTTTCTAGATACAAAATAGACCTCAAGGTAACCAATTAGGCTGTACTTTTACTCTGCCTTTGTCTTTATTTTCTTGGCCTAACAATCCTAATATTCTCTGATGCAGTGGGCGTCTCTGGCTAAATGGGGTGGGATAGGGATGGGGCTGGATCCTCTTTCTATGCAAGGTTCTGTTTAAGAAAATCATAATATATTTTTAGAAATATTCCTGTGACTATAAAGAACCAACTATTTTTTTATCTCTTTATCTATTTTTTATCTATTTTTAGATACCTGCATAAATACAAACATTTGTATTTATCCTTTTATTAACTATTTACCCTTTTATTAACTGTGATTTCTTTGAACATAGAGTTTATAAGAGTCATTGGTAATTACCAGTTAAGAACGTTGTGCTCTTTTTGTAATTTGGGAGGGGAGCCTTCCAAAAATCAGCAAAGAGTTTTAAAAAGCGTGGGATCATCCTTAAGCTAATACGGTCTCTTTAATATAAAACTGTCAAAGGGAGAAAAGATCCGGGTTCCTGTTCAAGATGAAGACCTAAGAGGAGCCTGAACTGCCCTCTTCCGCGAACGCATGGAATCTACGGTTTAAGGTTTACGTGGGGGAACAACTTCCCCTGAAAACAACAACAACAACAACAACAAAAAACCCCTGGAAACATGGGCTGAGAGACACCGACTTGTCAGGTTGGAGAGGCTGGGACGAAGTCTGGCCAGGACCCCCACCCTGGGTGGGAGGACCTCCTTGGGGAGGGGACTCAAAACTCCGGCCTTCTTTCTCCCTGAGGAGCTGAGCGGGTTTGAACCCCCTATGAGGGCACCCCTCCTTTTAAGACCTGCACTTGAGCGACAAGCCTCCCCCCCCAAATATTTTAGCCTCGAAAACCAATGGGGGTCACACCCAAGAGCCCCACAAGGCTGTGACGACCTGAGAAGCAGCTCTTAAAGGGCTCGCTCCGACTTGAGTGCTCCAGGGCCCAGGGCAGGAGCCCTGGTTGAGGGGCCCCGGGATTTCGTGGATGGGAGCCCCCACTTGCGTGTCTTGGAGCTTCGCCCTGAGGCGCAGGCCTCCTGACACACCCACGGGGGGGGGGGGCTTCGGTGATGCTCTCTCTGGTGGGATCCTGGCACGGGCCCTCTTTGGCTCTCCAGCGGCTCCAGCGCCATCTTCTTTATGTTCCTGTGTTTGTTTTTAACTCTCGACTTCTGCTTTTCTGTTTCCTGGTTGGGGGCCGTGTCTACAGGCTCCCT
This sequence comes from Procyon lotor, assembly GCA_028646535.1. Classification (NCBI taxonomy): domain Eukaryota; kingdom Metazoa; phylum Chordata; class Mammalia; order Carnivora; family Procyonidae; genus Procyon; species Procyon lotor. The sequence continues at coordinate 35,999,883 of CM053615.1, forward strand.
CTGCCTGGCTCTAGCTGGTGGACTCTCTGTTTATGCTCCTGCTGTGCAGCTGTACTCCACAGCCCTGGTATCTCATCGAGGGGAGATTTACATATCGCTGGCACCCCAGTTTTTACTGTTCTTTGCTGCTACCTCCAGGGAGGCCCCCTTGATTGCCTGCTGTGGTGGCTGGGGATGGGGGGTGGGCTTGTATTCCTGGATCCCACAGGCCTGGAACAATCGGAGAGCTAGTTCTTGACAGGCTGTGCACCCCGCTCCCCTTGGCGGTTCCCCCCACCCTCGCCTTGCCGGCCCCCCTCTGCGTTCCCCCCTCTTTTGCCCCCGCCCCCCAACTCCAGGGCACTGCACAGACAGCAGCCTGCAGCATACCCTCAGTCTTCCCGTGGAAGGGGCCCATTTGCTTGTTCTGGAACTTTGGCCTGAGGGCCAGGCTTGACGTTCTGCATACATCTAAGGGTCTAGACTGGTGCATACCTCCCTGCGTGCTCTTTCTGCCTCTCGCTACAGGCTTGTCTGGAACCCCGATTTTTGCGACTGCTGCCAAGGGACACATGTAGGTCATTTAGCACTGGTGGGGCTTATCCTTGTGGTCCCATAGGACTGTATATATTTGCATACTTTAAAAGCTGGTACCTGAGGTTCCGGCTTCTAATCAGCCTGTGTGTAGGGGCTGAGATTCTTCCCTTTGGGACACTGACAGTTCTTAGCACTCCCAGTACTACAGTTACAAATAAAAAAAGATGATTGGACAACCACAAAGATTTGAGAGACAAGGAAGAGCTAGGATAGGGCTGAACTATAAGGTTCATCTCTAATATGAGGCCACTCCTTCAGGACTGGAAGAGGTAGCTATTTCATCTAACGCATAGAAACCAACACAGAGTGTCAGGGAAAGTGAAGAAGCAGAGAAATAGGTTCCAAATGAAAGAACAAGATTAAACCTCAGAGAAAATCTTTAATGAAAACAGCCTAAGGGGGTGCCTGGGTGACTCAGTTGGTTGGGCGACTGCCTTCTGATCTGGTCATGATCCCGGAATCCGGGGATTAAGTGGTGCATCGGGCACCGTGAGGAGTCTGCTTCTCCCTCTGATTTCTCCTCTCTCACTCTCTCTCTCACTCAAGTAAATAAATAAATCTAAAAAAAAGAAAGCTGCCTAAGGGCTGTGAATTAACAATTTACTAAGCACCCATATCATTTAGATGGAATCATAGAAACATAGGATGGCATGAGGTATGATAGGATTGGTGAATTCCCTTTGCTTCTATCCAAAATGGCATCCCCAATTAGCATTGTGCCTACAATTTCACCTTTAGAAATTTATTGTTTTTGGCTTTTTATATCTGTTCCATTATAAACTGAGGATTTTAAAAAAGCAAATGGCTCCAAAGTTTTAATAAGCAATTTTATATTGTTTTTTACTTGATACTCAGTCTAAAGGAAAAAAGTTCTAGTAAATTTTCACAAGGGGAAAGTGGAAGAGAGATAACTGAGCCAGGAAGTTGTGGGCAACCAAGAGACGACGTGAAATATTCACTTTTTACTTTTTCAGTTTAACCACCTCTTTTTTCATTCTTCCCCCAACACACAACCTTCTTCCTTTCTTGTATTATAATCCCACCTTTTCTGTTACTCATATTTGCAGGTAATCAGGGCATAGAGGAAGGATTCTGTGTGCACAAAAGCAGTAATTCTCATCCTTGACTTTCATTCAATATCAGCATCAATGGAGGGATAGTTCTAAGACTCCTGACAATGAACCTCTTCCCTCCTTCTTCCTTGGAGCTTCCTGAGGACAAGAATCAGTATCCTCCATTTCCCAGCATCTAACACAGTGCTTGGAATTTGTTGAACACATATCTGTGGCATGAATTAATGAGTCAATGGCAAATGCATTTACTCAAAAGAGAGTGAATCCATCAGGAGGTACAGGTTCTGCCGCAGTAACAAAGAGCTCAAAACTCACAGTAGCTAGAAACTAAGATTTTTGCTTCTCATTTATGCTACCTGTTCTTTGTGAATTTTGCCATGTCATGCTCACTCTTAACTCCAAGCTGGTCACTATCTGGAACATTGCCAGTTGCCACCAGAGAAAAAAGATGCATGGCAGATCTGGTACTCAATTTTAAAGCTTGAGCTGGGAAGTGACTCGTTACTGCTGTTCAGATTTCACTGGTCAAAGCTAAGCACCTGGCCATATTTTCAAGGGAGCAAGAAGGTACAGTTGCACTATGTGCTTGGGAAAGAAGGGAAAAATTTGGTGGCTGGTACTAATGACTACCACAGTGGAGAAGAGGAACAAACAAAGGGAACTAAAGTATGTTGCATAGCTGCCTTGAACATGTTTTCATTTATCTCTTCAATATCATGACTTTTATCATTATTATTCCCATTTTACATGTGAAGAAACTGAGGCTCAGTGAGGCCAAGTAGCTTGCCCAATATTAAATGAGCCTCATTTGCCCAATATTGGTTCCAACATCCAAGTTCTTGCTACTAATCCTCATTTTACATGACTGAGATTTTTAGTCCCTGCCTAACTAAGAGTTAGTTGCATTTTTTCCCGTTGTGATCATATCCCTAGGTGATGCCTATGGCTTTTTTCTATCACCAGCTGGCCTATAATCTAGGAGAACTTTCTACTTCCTAAGGAGATCTGTTTTGCTTATTTGAAAATCACAGGTGTAAATCCCAAAATAAAATCCTGATGTTCTCTGAAAAATGTTCTCCTTTGGCTCCCAACCCTAGGCTGACTTTGTTTTCCTTTGCATTTGGCTCATTTTTTGGCCAGTGGCTCTCCCCTTCCAGTTCAATAAGAACCATAAAAGCAGAAAAAAATATCTGTGGGGTTGAGGGACATAAGTACAGACTTCTTTGCATTTGATAGTGGTTTTTGCCATAGCACTTAAAGCAACACACCCAAATTATTGCTCTTTCTTCTTTTTCATCTATTTAGGAAATGAGAGATGATGAATGCCTGTGATTCTTACATTAGGGACAGGAATTTTTCCAGGCTTAAATGTTCAGGAAGCACAAAAATTGAGTTGCTCTTTGCAACACCAGCTCAGCTCAGGCCTTGTGGGCACCAAGGTAGGCACAGTACTGAGGCCAGGCTTAGAGGAGGACGGGAGCATGGTCTATTGATTTCAACAAGGGACCTAGAGTCTAAAACCCTGGCTGTCTTCCTGATTCTAGCAGGGACTTCCTGAGTGACCTCCAGGGTGCCCCTCTGTCTCTTGGAGACACATTAGCAAGGAAAGAAGGATAAATAATACTGGTGAAAGGAAACTTGTTGGCAAGAGGTAGAGTCAGGATAGTCCACAGGGCAGGCAAACAAGCAGTACTTCTTTCTAACAGCTCAAAAATAATTGTATGCCTGCTGCCTTCCTTCTTAAACTATGTTCTCTCTTTACCTACCTTTGGCTCCGAATTTCAATATAGTATAGAGTTTAAGATATTGGGAAAGAAGAGATATGTGCCTTGACCATCAACCATATGTAGGGTGAGCCAGCAGGAATGTGCCACTGTCTCTTTGGTTTTGAACACCGAAATGAGACCCTTGTTTGATTCAACACGTGAAAGTAAAATGAATGCATCACTAATCATTTTCCCGGTTCAGGGGGCTCAAGCTGCTCAGTTCAGCAACACCTTTCCCCCCTCCAAATAATGTATATGTGTGTGGTGGTGTGTTTGGGGGTCCAGACACCTTGGGAGCAGGCCTCCCCTGGCCCAACACTGGAACGCAGTTAATAAGTCTGTCTGGTGCTCCTCCTCCCCAAATTAGCCTTTATCAGAATGAGAGTGATTGTCTCTCTTCTACCTGCCACTGCATTTTGCTTATTTTTCAATTTGTTCAGAATAAAGATGGACAACAGGTGACGTGAAATACTCCAAGTATTACTACAAGGCTTATTTTAAAAACTGCAGCTTCTTCTCCCCACAACTCCTGCTTCCTTGTCCCTGGATGTATCATTTTTGAAGGTTTCAGCTGTTTGTTTGTTTGTTTTTCCCTCATACTTAATCATTACCTTTCAAAGTTGTAGGCTTGTTTTTTTATTATCTCTTGGTTTTTCTGATGTGAATGTTAGCTATTAAATTCTTATTATGAAAGAAAAGGATTTCTTCCTCTTACAGTGTCCCCCACACTCATTCCCTGAAGCCCTCATCTCAACACAATCCTCTCCCTATCCTTTCAAGATGGTTATGTCACCATTTTAGGGGCACCTGGGTGGCTCAGTTGGTTAAGCAGCTGCCTTCGGCCCAGGTCATGATCCTGGAGTCCCGGGATCGAGTCCCACATCGGGCTCCCAGCTCCGCGGGGAGTCTGCTTCTCTCTCTGACCTTCGCTCCTCTCATCCTCTCACTTTCTCTCTCTCAAATAAATAAATAAAAATCTTTAAAAAAAAAAAAGATGGTTATGTCACCATTTTGAATAAATTAATATTCACATTGTTTTCTTTTTAAATATTTTATTTATTTATTTGGAAGAGACACAGTGAGAGAGGGAGCATTAGCAGGGGGAGTGGGAGAGGGAGAAGGAGGCTCCCCACCGAACAGAAAGCCGGATGCAGGGCTCGATCCTAGGACCCTGGGACCATGACCTAAGCTGAAGGCAGAGGCCCAACGACTGAGCCACCCAGGTGCTCCAATATTCACATTGTTAATCAACAACACATCCTTTGAATTATGTGAATATAATCATCAGTTGAGCTGTGTAGTATATGAATTCACCCCAGACTCTCTGATGGCATTGTTCATTTTTCCCTCAGTGTTTTCACACCTTTTAGCTGATCTGCCAGGTGTATGGGTCCTCCTCGGGAGACATCACTCCTGGAGCCCCGTGACCTCCCATTACCTTCTTTGCCTGATCCTCTCATTAAGGCATTTTTTTCCTTCTCAATTTCCTATCTCTTCAGAGATTTTCAGCTTTATGATTTAACCCTTCTAATATTAAAAAAGTTCACTTATTATATTTTTAATTTTTAAAAGCTCTATCTTGCTCTTTGACTATTGCCTTCATGTGTACTAGATCTCTGCTTTTAGTCCTTAGGTCTAGCAGCTTCTCTTCTGTTGCGTAGATAATGTAAGCCTCATAAGGCCAGGGACTTTTCCTGCCTTGTTCATTACTTTATGTTCAACACCTAGAACAGTGAGTGCCCAGTAGGTATTCAATAAAATCTTGGAACAACAGAATATTTCTTATAGCTTATTGCACATTGTCTTCTTGAAGGTTCAGTTTCCTGCAAGTTCCTTTCACTGTTTAATCTGGCCTAGTTTTCATATCACAGGTCTTTCCAAAATGTCTGGTGGACTTTGGTGTCTGTTGATAACTAAGAATGAGGGGGACGCCTGCCTGCCTCCTTTGGCAGAGCATGAGACTCTTAATCTCAAGGTTGTCAGTTCAAGCCCCATGTTGGGTGTGGAGATTACTTACAAATAAAATCTTTTAAAAAAGATAATTAAGAGTGAGGCACTAAAATACTAATTCAAAGCCCCCACTTGGATGCGACCTGTCAGGAAGAGGGCTTTACTATAGGGTAATCAAGTGGGGACTCGACCATCAATCACATTGCAAGAAACACAAGCGTCAGTATCTCTAGATAACTGCACTTTGGCTGATCAGTTTCCCCATGGGCGAGTTCTCCAAGCTCCTGTCGGAGGTATTTATTCTTAGCTGCCAGCATTACGGGTGCTGGACAAGAAATCAGATTGGTGGAGTTTTAGCATTCAGTTTATAGATTTTAAGATAGCTCACACATGACCATAGCTTTGCCCTATGTCCCAGATAACTCTTGTTGAGCTTCTTCCAACGGTCAACATCTAGGCTTCTGCCAGTGTGAGAAGGGCCATCTCGTAGCTACACAGGATGGGGAAGGATCTTTGGAGATGTGATTGCTCCTTTAAGACTTTCAATGAAGCTTTCCATCTTGGGGGCTTATCCTGTATCCTTGCTCAATTAGTTTTCTATTGCTGCTATTAAAAAAATAAACAATACAACTTCAGTGTCTTAAAGCAACGCATTAATTACCTTACAGTTCTGTAGGTCAGAAGTCCAGTATAGTCTCACTGGACTAAAAATTAAGGTGTCAGCACAGTTTTTTCTGGATGCTCAAGGGGGGATTCGTTTCCTGCTCATTCAGGTATTGGGACAATTCTGTTCCAAGCACTGGCAGGACTAAAGTCTTGATTTCCTTGCTGGCTGTCAGCTGGAGACAGTGTTTAGTCTTTTTTTGTGGTTCATAATGAAGGCTAATAGATCACAGATGTTTTGTGTTTAGCCATTTGGTGTTTATTTCTATTCAATCCACTTCGGTCAGCACTGCAAATCTGCTTGATATTTCTTCCCTCCCTCCTTCATCACACAACAGTTTATTTATATGGTGTATTAGTTTCCTCAGGCTGCCAAAGCAAATTACCACAAATTTTGTAGCTTAAAACAATGGAAATGGATACTCTTACAGTTCTGGATGCTAGAAGTCTGGAATCAAGGGGATGGCAGGACCCTGCTCCCTCTGGAGGCTCCAAGGCAGGATCCTTGCTATTTGCCTCTTCCTATCTTCTCTGGTAGGTCCCAGTAACCCTTGGCATTCTCTGGTTTGTAGCCGTATCCCTCCATTTTCTGCCTCTTTCTTCACATAGCCTTTTTCCTTGGGTGTCTCTCTATATCCTCTCCCCTTCCTTATAAAACACCAGTCATTGGTTTTAGGACCCACTCTAAATCTGTGATGATTTCCTCTTGAGTTCTTTAGCTACTATCATTTACAAAGACCCTATTTAAAAAAAAATCACATTCGGAAGTTTCAGGTAGACATGAATTTGCTGGTGGGGTGGGGGTATTCAACCCAAAACATATGTAGTTAGAGTCCAAGTCTGAAAAAACATTAAGGCTAGCCCACATTCTGATCACTCCAGCCTTGCCAATCTAGGACTTGAAACTGTGACACTAGGTATATCAGCTCCTCGCTTAGCCTACTTTAATTATTGTTTTAAGCAAGAGATTAAATCTAATCTCTCATGTCCATCCCTGCTTTTGAGGGAATATCACTGAGCTCTATTAGTGGAACATTATCTTATTTTTTGGCATTCTCACTTAATTTTCCCAAATATCACTATATTTTATAGAAATTCTTTATTATTGGTAGTTTGGAATAGAGCCATATTCTGGGTTCATTGTAGATGGCATACCCTTCAGCATATAGTTTAGTTTTGTTGATTTGGAGGCATTCAATGAGGCAAATGAAGATATACATTTATACTACTACCTTTACTGAAAGACTACTTTTTTTCTTAAGGGCTATATAATATCTTATAGGTGGATCACAACTTATTTAACAATTCTCCAGTTACCATATTGTTGTTTTCCAATTATAAATAGCACTGCTATGGACATTGTTATATATTTAACTCAGTGTGGAAAGACCCTGTTGTTTATATTGAAGTATGTTTCTTGCTATTGGAAACTCTGGGAAGTCACCTGTGTCCTTCTCGCATGAATCTTCTCTGTTAATGCTCTTCCCTGGATGTCTCTATTTCCCTCAATAACCAATGGTAATTTTACCTTGTAATTTACTCCACAGGGAGGACCAATGAACTCACAGTCTTGCCTTGGCCAAGTCCTTAGCAAAAGTGTTAGGGAAGGGTCACTATTTTCTATCAAATATTTCCTGTCCTGTCAATTTTCCATACTAGGCACACATGAGACTATAATGAGGAATATCCTTTATTAAGAGTAATTTTCTTGGGGCGCCTGGGTGGTTCAATGGGTTAAAACCTGCCTTCAACTCAGGTCATGATCTCAGGGTCCTGGGATTGAGCCCCGCATTGGGCTCTCTGCTCGGCAGGGAGCCTGCTTCCCCCTCCTCTCTGCCTGCCTTTCTGCCTACTTGTGATCTCTCTCTCTCTGTCAAATAAATAAATAAATAAAGTCTTTAAAAAAAAAAAAGAGTAATTTTCTTGATCTTACATGGAGCAGTCCATGCAGACTTAGGACTGATAGTTAATGGCTAGACTGGTTAGTAAAATACTGAAATATTTCTATACCGCTTGGTAAATGTTATTATAGCAACAGTAAATTTCATTCATAATATGAACTCACTAGTTCTAGTGAAAATATTGTAGGATATTCAGCAACCCTTGATAAATGGCCACCTGTCATAAAAACATCTGAGAAATAGTGAGAGCTCCGTAGCCAGTTGGCCAAAGTCCAGTAAGCAGTGCAGATAGATTATGTGTTCTTTATAAAACTGTCTGGATTTGGGAGAATGGCCAGTTTATCTTTATCCTGGAATTATAGTTGCTATTGAATCTAAATAAGTTTTTTATTTGCCTTTTATAGTTACTATGTTATAATTTTTGTGTAAGTGTATATTTTAATGTGTTGGAATGTAAGGATTTATAACAAAATGTTGCATAGAAATACCTGGAATGAAGAGACGACAAAGTATGGATATGTTTCTCAATATTTCCATTAAATATAATTAACAGGAATAATTTAAATTTGTGGGAGTATAAAGAAGAAATGACATCAAAATTACACTATTAAAAGGAAAAAAATGTTAAACATTTTATTAGATTAGGAATCATGTTCTGTTAAATCTTATGACTTAAGCATGAGAAATTTATGATCACCATTAAGGAAAAAAATTTTTAAATATCAAGAGTAAGTGGAATAATAAAAATTCAAAAGTTCAATAAAAAGTCAATAAAAATTGCAAAAATTTAAGTCAAATTCTTGAGAAAGTAAATGAAGTCACTTCAAAATCCTTAAAAGGAATGGACTTTTTAGGCATGAATATTTAATAGAACTGTGAAAAAAGAATAATATCGATATAGATATATAATTATAATCTATATTTATAGTCCTGGCTTGTTAAAAGCATATGTTTACTGGGACGCCTGAGTGGCTTCATTGGTTAAGCATCGAACTCTTGATTTTGGCTCAGGTAATGATCTCAAAGTCTTGAGATTGAGCCGGCATCCTTGGGCTCTGTGCTTAGCAGGGAGTCTGCCTCTCTCCTTCTACTCTCTCCCTCGGTCCCTCCCTCCCCCCTCCCCTTGCTCTCCCTCTCTTGCAAATAAATAAATAAATAATAAATAAATAATAAATCCTTAAAAAATGTATGTTTACTGACAAGACAAGAGAACATTACTTTAAAAAAAAAACTTATTTTTTTAAATTTAAATTTTAGGTGCAGTTTCCAGGGTAGAATTCAGTGATCTCTCACTTACATACTGCTCCCAATGCTCACCATAACAAGTGTCCTCCTTTATACCCATCATCCATCTAGTCCATAGCCAACCCACCTCCCTCCATCAACCCTCAGTGTGTTCTCTATCATTATGAGTCTCTTGTGACTTATTTCCCTTTCTCCTTTTCCCCTTTCCCATATGTTCATTTGTTTCCTTTCTTAAATTACATATATGAGTGAGATCAAATGGTATTTGTCTTTCTCTGACTTATTTCACTTAGCATAATACTCTCTAGCTCCATCTATGTCATTGCAAATGGCAAAATTTCATTCTTTTGATGGCTGAGTAATATTCCATTGTATGTATGTACCACCTCTTCTTTATCCATTCATTAGTCAATGGACATTTGGGCTCTCTCCATTGTTTGGTTATTTTTGATAATGCTGCTATAAACATTGGGGTGCATGTATCCCTTCAAATCTATATTTTTGTATCCTTTGGAAAAGAAAACTACATTTTGGAAAACATAAATCAAGGGTGAAATTTCAATCATTATTGATGATGTTTCAATTGCTTTATGTAAACACAGAATAATTTCCTTTAAATGAAAAATTCAGCCCCTTGAAGAAACTTGGGAATTTTTTGCTTTCCAATATTGACCTAATAAGCTAACATAAATATGTTATAAAGAGCTGACATAAATAAGATCTGAAATGCTTTAAAAAGTTTTTGGTGCTGCCAGAGAGAAATGATTTCAGTGAAATATATGGACATAAAATCTCTACTGAATTTTATACAGATGTGCTAGTGTAATGTTAAGGAGAAAATTTGGAGTTTTAACCATGATTTAAAATTCTTCCTGGATATTTTAATTTGATATTAACCACCATATTCAATAATTTCTGGATGATGAAATTAAAGATATAAAATATATATATTCTTGATAACTTTATGTTTACTATTGTTCATTACAAAACATTAGAGAGAATTAGCCAATATTTAGGAAGATAAAGGAAATGAAATAATGAAAATTAGAAAAATATTTGCACCTCAGTTGGCAGCTTGTATGCTGAAGCTAAAAAATAGTTTGGAAATTGTGCCATTATTAGAAATTGTGAAAGGAAGTAGTTAAATACTTGAGAAATGAAAAAATTTCATTTTGAAATGAATTGGAAAATTATGTTTTTAATTTTAAAAAATTTAGTTTTAGTTTTAGTTTAAAAAAAAGATGTTTTTTAATACATCTTTACTGAGATGTAATGCACACACCATTTAATTTATATTTTAAAAATGTATAGCTGTTTTTAGTGAAGAAAAATATTATTTAGTGAAGAAGAAGTAATACTGACAAAGAATGGTGGTCTAGGACATGTGATGTTGTGGACAATAAGGAAATGTGGGTCCTACAACTGTGTTTTTTTCAATACTGTTTTGGTTATTCTGGGTCCTTTGCACTTCCATATGAATTGTAGGACCAGCTCATCAATTCCTGCAAGGAGGTTACCTAGGATTTTGATAGGGATTGTGTTGAATTTGTAGACTAATTTGGGGAGTGTTCCTATCTTACCAATATTAAGTCCTTTGATCCATGAACATGGGAATTCTCTACATTTATTTAGGTCTTCTTTAATTTCTTTCAACATTATATTGTAGCTTTTCAGAGTACATGTTTTATATCTCTTCAGTTAAGTTTAATCCTAAGTATTTAATTTTTTTCAAAGCTATTATGAATGGCATTATTTTCTTAATGTTATTTTGGGATTGTCCATTGTTACTGTATAGAAATACAATTAATTTTTATATTATCTTATATCCAGCAGCCTTGCTGAACTGGTTTATTAGTTCTAACAGTCTTTTAGTGGGTCCTTAGAATAGCTTATATATGAAATCATATCATTTGCAAATAGATGCTCTATTTGCATCAAATAGATGCAAATAGAGAATTTCACTTCCTCCTTTCCAATCAAGATGCCTTTTATTTAATTTTCTTTCCTAATTGTCATGGTTAGAACCTCCAGTACTATGCTGAATAGAAGTGGTAAGAGCTGTCTTTTCCTAACCTCAGGGGGGAGTGGTCAGTCTCTCACCATTGACTCTATGCTGGCTGTGGGTTTTTCACAGATGGGCTTTCTCAGGTTGACAAAGGTCAGTTCTGTTTTAGTTTACTGACTGTTTTTATCATGAAGAGGTATTGTATTTTGCCAAATGCTTTTCCTGCATCTATGAGGATGGCCATGTGGTTTTTGTCCTTTATTCTGTTGATATGGTCTATTACATTAATAATTGTCAGGTGTTTGGAGATGTAGTTTTAATAGTATTGTTAAAAGAGATGTCAGTACTTTCTTGAACTTTATAAGAAAGAAATGTTCCAATTATTAAACCTGACATATTAACTTGGCAAACTATCACAGCAATTGAACACATACTAACATATTATTCTTGACACCTGTCAACACAATGTGATAAAGGGACATAATGCTGTCGATAATGGAATGGCCTTGCATGAAAACCCACCAGCGTTTCATGGAAAATATTGACAAGTCTTGACTTTGTCATTCATCATGTTGACTTACACTCTGGCTGTACATTTCATAAGGATGCTTATGTTTTACATTCAGATAGTTAGTAAAATAACTGAATAAAACAATGCCATTGATTGACATCCCCTGTGCTATTCTTTTAGAGACTGCTGCCCAAGTGTACATGAACCCATTAATCAATTCCCTAATGTTTGGCCATTCCTCTGATAGGAAATCTACCCAATAATGTAATGATGAAGAGCACAGAACTTCATCTTATTAAAAAATACATCTTAGTAAGCTTATTCAAAATGAAGGTATATATCATTAATTTCATTGTACTGTGTACTCTGTGAGGACAGTTACTTTGTTATGTGTTATCCCTAAACCCTTGAACAGTGCCTGACACACAGAAGGATCTTGATAATCACGTTACATGAGTGATTTTAATCTCTTAAACTAATCTAGTAAGCAATCAAAAAAGGAAAAGAAATTAGGTTGCCATAATTAGTTCTTGGTGAACAATTGCCTTCAAATGCAACCAAATTATGAGCTTGATAATTTTTTTTTCCACTGTTAGGTCCAGGTATTGTATAGCCTAAAACTCAAACCTTTTCATGGGCCTAAGAAAAAGAATATAAACTTAGTCATAAGATCTTTTTTTTTTTTTTAGTCATAGGATCTTAGAAGAGGCCTAGGCAAGTATGGGTCCCTGAGGCTTAAAATGTATTAGCTTTCCAGTAAATTGTCTTATCTAAAATGTCGCAATGGATTGCTGCTTGTATAATGAATGAATGAGTGAATGAATGCAATTTTTTCCTCCTAAGAGCTAAATCAAAACTTTGCCTTTGCCTCATTTCACTCTACCTTTGATCGTTAAACTAGATGACATTAGAAAGGGCATGCTGTTTATTAATATTAGGGTAATTTAGGCTAAAGAGTATTATTTGATTTTATTTTAAAATTTAGTAATCTGGAAAAATCATAGCAAAATATAAAAGTCTGAAATTTAACGTCTTAAGGAATTTAGTGGAACCGGCATGGTGTGAAGACTGGGCATGCCATGGAAAGAACACACAGGTCAGGAGTAGGGGGCTTGACTTGAGCCACTGACTAGATGTATGGCCCTGAGTAGGTCCCTCATTTCTCTGCAGCTTCAGTTTTCTCACCTGCAGAATAAAGGCTCTGGATGAGATAAACTGAGGCTTCTTCTGCTCTGAATTTTGATTCCTGTTTCTAAATAGAACAGATTTGAAAATCCATTTTTGTAAACATAAAATCAGATGTCAGAACAGATCCTAAAACAGAAATACAGGGGAAAATGCTAAGTTTACATGATGTCTTCTATCTCATTTGAGATTTTTCCTTTATAAATTAAAAAAAAAAAAAAAGCAGCAAATGGACTTAAATTCCCTCTAGCATTTGGATTCTGTCCTCTTTTGGAAACAATCTTGCTTGTCTGACCCTTGGATTTTATAACCCAAATGGGACTATTTATAATCTCAGGAATTTAAGTCAGTTAAATGGCATATCTTTATGGTGACAAGGGACAAAAGGAATGTTATAGGTTTGAAATACATGTAAGAACTTGGCTCCTGCCGTGTAACTGAACACAGTGACATCATCTTGCCTTTCCTGTTAGTCTAGGAAACTATTTTCTAATTTTGTTATTCAGTAGGATATTTTATTTTGCTTTTTTCACATCCTTTAGGGTGAACCAGCATGTTAGAAGAAAAGAGTGCAACACTGGATTCTATTGGAAAGAGCAAAGGGGAGAGACACCTGGTACATTTAGGAGGGAGCATAAAACGAATGGATTAAGTAGACTTGTAGCTTCAAGCTATTGAAGCTACAAGCTATTCAACCAACTCTGAATATAACGGGGTTACTCTAACTACAAAGGTGGTATATTTGAATAAGGAAAATAATTTTTTTAATTAACATATAATGTATTATTTGCCCCAGGGTACATGTCTGTGAATCGTCAGGCTTACACATTTCACAGCACTTACCACAGCACATACCCTCCCCAATGTCCACAACCCAGCCACCCTATCCCTAACCCCCTGCTTCCCAGCCACCCTTAGTTGGTTTCGTGAGTCTAGGAGTCTCTTATGGTTTGTCTCCCTCCCCATCCCTTCCTGTTTCATTTCTCTCCCCCACCTCCCCCACAAACCCCCGCCTTGCCTCTCAAATTCTTCATATCAGAGAGATCATGTGATAATTGTCTTTCTCTGACTGACTTATTTAGCTTAGCATAATACCCTCCAGTTCCATCCATGTCATTACAAATGGCAAGATTTCATTTCTATTGATATGAAAGTATTTTAAATGCTAATTGTAATTAGAGGAAATCTACCATTTCAAACTGCAGACAGGGCCCCCACCTCCCCTCATTCTATGGCTACTGAAAGGCCTCTGCTTTATTTTTTATTTTATTTTTTTATTATGTTCAGTTAGCCACTGTATAGTACATCATTAGTTTTTGATGTAGTGTTCAGTGATTCAGTAGTTCTATATGACACCCAGTGCTCATCACCACACATGCCCTCCTTAATGCCCAGTGCCCGGCTGCCCCATCCCCATCCCTCCCTCCCCTCTGAAACCCTCAGATTGTTTCCCCAGAGGCCTCTGATTTAAAAAAAAAAAAAAAGATTGCCCTGGGACACTAAAGTACTCAGAGTTCCCTTGCCTAAGGGCCACTTTGTACCCATTCCAACATCATGACTCTGATTCCTCATTTGTTCAGAGTTGGGGCCCCAGGACCCTTTTTGGTGATGAACAGCATGACCACCTGAAAAATCATTAAGGCATAGCCATCCATTCTGAATGGTTAGACTTCCAGTCAATTCCGAGAACATTTACAGAGCAAATTCGAAATAGAAGGAACTATGTGGGAAATGCAGGTAGATAAATTTGGGTTCTGCTCCCTAAGGACTCTCTATAGATGGGGAATTATACTGAGGAATCTTTTTGAGTTCTTTCTAGATCTTGTTTCAGACTCCTAAAAGAAATAGTTACTATTTTTTTTAACGGTTAAATATAGATGGTGCTAGAAGGTGCCTGAAAGAAAACCACCACGATAGTGTCAGCATTACTAGATTAGACAGATGTTTGCAAAACTGCTGCAGTATTCTCCCTCATCTCCGGTAAGTCTGAAGGACACACATGCATCCTGTTCTAAAAGGCATGTGAGTAATGAAATTGGAACTCCCGTGAAAGAAATGGATGACATTTACATAAAGAGTATTTGACCATAGAACTCCTTGTCTTTAGAATAATAGCTAACAGGTCTAAGAACAAGAGTTTTCTGATACAATGCAGGAAGCGAACATTTCAAGATTATTTAAGAAGGTCTTTCTATTGTTAAAAAACAAAATTCAGCTGAGTAAAATTTTATAGATTTTACCGGGTCTATTCAACAATCCATGAATTGGGTAACATCCCGTGTAGCGAATAGAAAAGGAGCTGCGAAGAGCAGCACAAAATTAAAGACTTCTAGGACAGAAGAGGGCAGAATAAGGAAGCATAAAAGCAAACACAGGTGGTTTCAGGCAAGGTCACCTTCCTTTGGGGGATGGCAGAGGTCTATCAGGCTGATTACCTTATTAGTGCTGGTCAGGCAATTCCAGACTGGTGTAAATTTCTGCTCCTGGGAGAGGCTGAATTTAATTCAGTTAGGTATTAAATCTTGGCTTGAGGGTAGAGGCTTAGCCCAAGTGACGCCATTTGGGAGCCTTTTGTCTTTTTTTTTTTTTAACAGTATCCAGACCACATTAAGGGTTTATTGAAGAGGGGGCTGGACCTCCAAAGACTGAAACAACTAAGTTTTTTTTTTTTTTTTTTTAAGATTTTATTTATTTGACAGAGAGAAACACAGTGAGAGAGGGAACACAAGCAGAGGGAATGGTAGAGGGAGAAGCAGGCTTCCTGCAGAGCAGAGAGCCCGATGCGGGGCTCGATCCCAGGCCCCTGGGATCTGACCTGGGCCGAAGGCAGCCGCTTAACGACTGAGCCACCCAGGCGCCC
>CM053615.1:36016117-36038385 GCA_028646535.1 Procyon lotor
AAGATCCGGAAGTCATCTGCATCCCACTCCAGCAAGCTGGGGTCCTCCCAGCTGCTCCCGGCTGCTGTGCGAATGCAGCGTTTCAATTTCTCTGGCTTTCCTTTCTTCTTGTCCTCACCCAAAGGCTCCGGGACCTCAAGAGCCATGAGGCCAGGAGGTGGCTCGGGCCGCGGGGGCCGGGGTCGTGGACGCAGGGACAGGAGCTCAGGAATGCGCAGTGGAGGCAGCAGGCCCCGTACAACTTCCAGCGGGAGGGGCAGGGGCTCAGGCTCAGGCAAAGGCATGGCCAGGGCCAATGGCAGGCTGGGCCCAATGACTGCAGGGCCGGCGGGGGCACCTCCTGCCCCAACAGCCACCGCTGCGCTAGCCTCCTCTAGGCCGGCTGCCGCCGCCACCACTGCCTCTTCCTTCTCTTTCAGGCCCAACCCTAGGCCCAGCCCCAGCTCTCGAGGTGTTGCTGGCTCTTCCAGGGTAAGAAGAGCCCCGAATGCACATAATGCATTCATCGGTTGCATATAACACCCAATGCTCAGTACATCAAGTGCCTTCTATAATGCCCATCACCCAGTTACCCTAACCCCCCCTATTCCCTCCAGGAACCCTCAGTTTGTTTCCTGTAGTTAAGAGTCTCTCAAGTCCATTGTTTTCTATCCCTCTTTTAAAACTCATCCACCACTCTTCCATCCGAAATATCTCCTCTCTACTAATTCATAAAGTAGAAGCACTTATGAGCTATTTTGAAATTTGAAAAAAAAGATGCATGCGTTTTTAAAGCCTGTCCCCAAATAAATTTGAAATCAAATCAGTCTGAACAATTGTAGGCTGCAAATGTCATTGGATTCTCCATTACATTTGATTCATAGACCTTTTATTTCCCCAACTGAATTTTAAAAATGATTTTTAATTTGGCAGACATAATATTATATTAAAATGTACCCAACTGTTCATAATGCAAAGAAAAGAAAGTTGTTTATAATATAAAAATTTCCAGTAGTGAGAAAAAAAATCTCGAACCATCAATATGCCAAACATTTATCTTCCTTCTGAAATAAAATTATTGACTTCCAAATAAAGAAGCCATTTAGGGCCAAGATATGCCATTGAAATTGTAATTGTTTTTTTCTCGGTAAACTTAGGATAAAAGAATCTAGGTGTTCCCTTGTTTAATTAACAGATTATCATCAAATTGGGATTATGGATTGTTTTTGTCACTCTATTTTGAATCAGATTATGACTGAGTTTTTCACGGAGGTACAATATACATAGGATGAAATTCACTTATTTTAAGTTTGTCATCCAATGAGTTCTGATAAGTGTGTATTCCTGGTAACCTCCACCCCAACTGAGATATAGAACATTCCATCATCCCAGAAAGTACTCCTGTATTCCTTTCCCCTATTCTTAGACAAGTACTTCTCTGATTTTTATTACTATAGATTAGTTTTACCAATTATAGAACTTGATATAAAAGTACTCGTACAGTATGTACATTTTGTAACTGGGTTCTTTTTTTTTTTTTTTTTTTTAAAGATTTTGTATTTATTTGACAGAGAGAAACATAGCGAGAAAGGGAACACAAGCAGAGGGAATGGTAGCAGGAGAAGCAGGCTTCCTGCCGAGCAGGTTGCCCATGCGGGGCTTGATCCCAGGACTCCTGGACTGTGACCTGAGCCCAAGGCAGACACCTAACGACTGAGCCATCCAGGCGCCCCTGTAACTGGGTTCTTTTGCTCAATGTTTTCCAGAATTATCCATGTTGCTGGTGTATCAGTCGTTAATTCATTTTTGTTGATGAGTATATTCCATTGTAAGAATACACATCAGTTCCCCTGTTGATGGACAGACGAATGGTTTATGGTGTTTGGCTCTTGTGAATAAAGCAACACACATTCTTGTACAAGTCTTTTCATGGACACATGTTTTAATTTTTTGGGAACCATATACTTTTTCATTACTCTTGACTTAAACGTATACAAACATTTAAGTTTTACTAAGACCACTCATTAAACTTATATTTAGCAAGTGCCCACTCTGAGGCAGGCAGAGTACTAAGTGCTGAGGTTACAACAGTGAACAAAACAGACAAAATCTCTATTCTTGCAGAGGTCACTTCCTAGTAAGGACATTAAATATAAGAAAGATAAATAAGTAAAAAATGTACAACAGTATATGCTGATAAGTGTTACGGAGTAAAATAAGGCAGAGAAGGGAGATGGGGTGTTGGGTAGCCAGGGAAGCCATCACTGAGAGGGGGCATCTGAGCAGAGACCTGGACAAGGTGAAGGGCAGTTGTCTGGATATCTGGAGGAAGCATTCCGGGTAAAAGAAGAGCAAGGCAAAGCTCTAGAGGTGTCCCTGATTTGTTCAATGTGCATAGGCAAAGTCAGCTTTGCAGGATCATTGAGAGGTGGCAAGTTGTGAAAAGGGCTTTTTTTTAAAAAAAAAAAAATTATTTATTTATTAGATTGAAAGAGACAGGGAGAGAGTGAGCACAAGCAGAGGGAACAGCAGGCAGAGGGAGAAGCAGTCTTTCTGCTGAGCAGGGAGCCTGATGCAGAACTCGATTCCAAGACCCTGGGATCATGACATGAGCCCAAGGCAGACGCGTAACCGACTTAGCCACCCAGGCGTCTCATGAAAAGGGTTTATATGGTGGATGATAGATAGGTCAGCTATCAACCCATTGCCTCTCAGCTCTGAGTTCACCTTTTTTGTCTGCTCTGTGAAATTAGATCGGGGTCCTATAATTTGTTTTTTTTTCCCCAGCTCACACTAAAGCTTTGTCAGTAAAATAAAAGACACTGAACTGGATTGGAATATTAGTGACAGGGAAGTTTGGGGAAGAGATAGGTAGTTGCTCTCCCCAGTCTTCAGCAAAGAGGAAAAAAATATGAATTACATAGCCAGGTTTTTCCAAAGCTAATATATTCAAGCTAGAGGACTGTCCTTTATGTTGAAGTCATGCCCTTCATACTATCCTTGTGTTAATACGCCCCATCTTTTTTGGAATGATAGTCATAGTAGATGTAGGGTTTTCTGGAATCTTTCTTGGATAAAATTTGAAAGATCAGGAGCTCTATATCTGTACCCCAGACATGAAGGATTATAGTCCTCCAAAAACCCCAAAGTCTGAAAAAAATAGTGCACGTAACTGTTAGTGCAGTGTCTTTTGGAGGATTGTGCTTTAATTCGTGTTTATTCACTTGGGACTTCACTAATCACTGAGCCCTTGCCCTTGAGAAGTTCATGGCATCCTAAATTCTTGTTCAGAAATTTCTTATTTTAACTTATATTAAATGTTGGAACGGAAATGCAGGTTTGGCTTGGGTTCTGTTCATATGATTTCAAGATCATTTAGTGGGGGAAGAAATGGTTTTTCTCATTATTTGACATTACACAATTTTTACATTGGATTGTTTGGGGGAAGGGGCCAGTGCTACACAGGTGCAAGTAAACAGCAATGTGAAAAAACAGAAAATGATTCAAAAGATAAGAAACGATAGAACTTTTCTGCCTCTTTTACGAAACCGCTGTCCCATCTGTTCCCTTTAATACTGCCCGTTGCTTCTCTATCCCTGGGAAGTTTCCTGTAGAATCAAAATGTTAGGAAAAATTTCTGTGCCCCAAAGCACACAAGAAAGCGTGCTTTCTTGTATCAGATAATGTGAATCGCATAATTTATACTGTTTCTCTTTCAGCCTTGGCTGCCGAGAAGTTCAGTGTGTTAAATGGAACTCTCTGTCGCATTAAGCTATCTTTCTCAGTGGTCGCTGATATAAATCTCTTCCTCCTCTCTCTGACTCTTAGTCTCTTCTCAGATTTTTTAAAAACTGCCCTTACCTATATATGTTTTTGAGGTCTCAGTTACTTGTGTTGAGGTAAAAAATGATAAATACGTCACCAATGAATAGAACGACCCATAATGGCAGAAAAACTCGGAGTTTACACAGCAGGCAAGCACAACATAGATTTTGCCAGTCCCGTGTCAGCCCTTGTGCACCGTCCTAATCCCCATTAATTTATTTTGAGTAATGCCTTTTTTCACCTCATACCGGTAAACAAGTAGCCTAATTTGCTTAGAACAAATAGATGGTGAATTCATGGAGCCTGCACTAATTATTTGGTCATTTTCTGTTTGCACGGTGGAAGCTCCCAACCTGGGGTTGCCCGCAAGGCTTGATCCCAGCTTTGAATCAGATTTCCAAAGACTTCTGTTTTTCAATGGGAAGCTGCAGCTCAAATTTGCCAACCCTCAGCGATTCCCTTGTGACAGCCCTGCTTGTGTGGGGTCAGATTGTGTTATAATCCCTGGCATTGTTATGTAAATTATTCAGAACAAAGGGACTTTTCTGCATTTAGATGTAAGTTAACTTGATAACACTAAATTTTTTGTGTGGCCAGAGGAGGAGGTTTAAATTGCAGATTTGCTGAAAATGTTAGGCTAAAACTCAGGGGAGAAAGTGAGCAGGTTATAGTTTTGGGTCTTTTCACAGTCTATATTAAATGACTTGTGCACGTTGTTTAGCTCCACTGTGCTTCTGTTTTCTTTGTCTATAAAATGGGCAAGATGGGAGTAACTGGGTGGAGAATAAATGTAGGTAAAGTATATAAATTATGTATATATACATAATGTATATGAAGTATTGAGTGTAAATGATACCTAGTATTGTATGTAAAGCACTTATAGTGGTCCCAGGGAGAGTTATCTATTATTAATATTTGAGAACTATAGAGATATAATTATAGATAATGAGAATGACAAACAGGTGTTTTAAACACTTTCTTTTTTTTATTTTTATTTTTATTTTTTTTATTTATTTTTTTTGTTTTAAACACTTTCTAAAGATGTTACATACAATTTCCCTTAAAGGGCAGTAGGCAAGATCAAAAAAATGTAAAAAGCTTCTAACCATGAAAGATTCTTCTCTGAATTGTGATATGCTTTAAGTTCTGGCAGTCCACAGAATTGGGTCCACTCCTTCTTGTGTTTCCTACTTGACCAGAGCCCTTCTCCATCAGCAGATGTTCAATAAACATTGACCTGGAATAATCTGCATTCTGCCTCACAGCCCTTCAAAGGCTCTATTTATTTGAGTGCCAAGGATGCCCCAGGCACTGGGGATACAAAGATAAATAAAAAACATGGATTCTGCATGCAGGGGAAGCACAATCTAGTGGGGAAGGCAGATGTGGAAAGAGACAGCTGCTGCCTAGCCAAGTAGCATGTAGGAAAACGTGTAGGGTCCCAAAGGGCACCTAGTGGGTGCTAAGACCCAGGGGCAGGGTGTGTGTCAGAGGAGGTTTTCCAGCTAGTACAGTCTTGCATCTGCTCTGTTTGGGGATCAGGTACTAAAGTTGGCAAGTGAGGCAAGAAAAAACCAAACTAGTATTAGGGCCAGAGTACCATTACCAAAAAATCTCTTAATGGCCCATTAAATGTATGGAATAAATCCTGGACAGATCCACAGCTGTGTAAGTGTGATATGTCTCTGGTAATGTCAAGTATGTAATGGTAAGGGTACAAGCAATATTTTGCAGTATTTTAGTTTAAAAAAACATTCTCTTGCTGAGGTTGTAACATTACATTCAATTAAATGTGCATCTGATGAGATTCTGTTCACATTGACTAATGAACATTGCACTGTCATTACGTTTATGACACTAGTTTGCAAATGTTTCATTGGAGAGGTAAAGCAACATTGCAAAAAAAAAAAAGATATATGTCTATTTTTTTTTTTTAAAGAGATTGATTTATTTAATGAGAGAGCGCGCGCGCACTCGGGTGTGCACAAGGGCAGGGAGCAGGGGAGACAGAGAGGGAGAGAGAGAATCCTGAAGCCGACTCCCTTGCCCAACGTGGGGCTCCATCCCCGGACCGAGATCATGACCTGAGCCAAAATCAAGAGTTGGCTGCTTAGCCAACTAAGCCACCCAGGCACCCTGATTTATGTCTGTTCTTAAAATGGAATGCATTATAAAGTAGTTGTGAATATGAGTGACGATAAAATGTACTCACTAATGTATAGCCTATAGCATAAAATGTGTCTATTTTTGAGCTATAGACTTTCTGTCAAGCAACCACGCGAACGTCTTTATCCCTCTATGTCTGGAATGTTATGACTCTAAGAAGACATAAACATAGCAGGCTCCAGTCGAAACTGTGAAGACCAAAACACTGACTGATGTGATATTTCATCAACAATCAAGGATATTTAAAATGAATGTTTCTATTATGATTTAGACACACAAAACTCTTAAAGGGTTGTCGTGAGGGCAAAGAAGAGCTGATACATGTGAACAAATTTAAAAAGCAGTTGGCTCAACTTCCCAGCAAGTTATTTTCTCAGAGAAGAGGCCCAAAGTCTAAATCTTAATAAAACCTGCTTCTCTCATAGGATCAATGTTATAATATAGGGTTATGTTTCTGAGTAAGGGTTTGGTTCTCAATTCCTTATAAGAATGCTCCACCGAGATTGTATAAATAAATGCCTGTACCTTATGAAGACTTAAATATTAAAAATCAATTAGGCAGGCATCACAATAATCGTTTAAAATTATATTTAATATGATACAGTCGTATAAGATATTATTCAATGATCTCATCTTCTTTCTCCATAATTTAGTTTATATTGCAACAAATGACAAATCCAAAGAATTCTTGTACTGAGAACATTTTTAAAAACAAAGAAAAATTGAGGAAGTAGATCATCTGAATCATTCTAGATTCATTCATCACCTAGATTCAACAGTTTTTTAAATGTAAAAAGCATTATGTACAAGCAATTACACCCCCTTTTAAGTATGCATACATTTTATTTTCACCTTTCTTAAGGTATAATTTACATATAAAATTCACCTGTGTTAAGAGTGTAAGTCAGTGATTTTTAGCCATTTATAAGTTGTCCAGTCATGACCAAAATCCAGTTTTATTTTTATTTCTTTAAAAAAGACTTTATTTATTTGAGAGAGCACACAAGCAGGCAGAGCAGCAGGCAGAAACAGAGGGAGAAGGAGTCGCCCTGCTGAGCAGGGAGCTGGACATGGGGCTTGATCCCAGGACTCTGAGATCATGACCTGAGCTGAAGGCAGATGCTTAACTGACTGAGCCACCCAGGCGCCCCCAAAATCCAATTTTAAAACATATCCATCATTCTCCCCAAAGTCCCTTGAGCCATTTTCAGTGTATTCAAGCTTCTTTGCACTTCTATGTAAGTTTTAAGATCAGCTTGTCAGTTTCTAAAGAAAAAAATAATCATGTTGAGATTTTGTTGAATCTGGTAATCAATTTGGGAAGATTGTCATCTTAACAAGTGTTTCCTCATTGCTTTTGTAACAAATGACCTCAAGCTTCAGGGCTTAAAACAACACAAACTTATCCTTTTACAGTTCTGGAGGCAAGAAGTCCAACATCAGTCTTACTAGGCTAATGTCAAGGTGGTGGCAGGTGTGGTTCTCTGGGTGTCAGGCCCAAGTGTAGAATCTGGTGGCTGGGACACTGGAGAAACTCAATATGTGGCAACAGGAAGGCAGCGCCTGGGTGGCTCAGTGGGTTAAAGCCTCTGCCTTCGGCTTGGGTCATGATCTCAGGGTCCTGGGATCGAGCCCCGCATCGGGCTCTCTGCTCAGCGGGGAGCCTGCTTCCTTCTCTCTCTCTGCCTGCCTCTCTGCCTACTTGTGATCTCTCTCTCTGTGTCAAATAAATAAATAAAATCTTAGGAAAAAAAAAAAAACAACAACTCTGGGGCACATAGGAATGGGCACTGTCCTTGGCTGCTGGCTGCGGAGGCACCTGGGCTCTCAGCCCACCTGCTGCTCACCAGGGAGAAGACCCCTGATGAGTAACACAGAGTCAGGGCATTATAGTATTAAGCATACTCATTAAAAACAAAGTTGTCTGATGGGCGCCTGGGTGGCTCAGTCGGTTAAGCATCTGCCTTCAGCTCAGGTCAGGATCCCAGAGTCTCAGTATCGAGGCTCACATCAGGCTCCCTGCTCAGTAGGGAGTCTGCTTCTCCCTCTGCCCTTCACCTTGTTTGTGCTCTCTCTCTCTAAAATAAATAAACAAAATCTTAACAAACAAACAAACAAAGTTGTTTGAAATCAGAAAGCTTCAAGAGATACTATGCTCATAGTGGTAAGGCTTGGATGGTGGAATTAGATAGTTGTGCTTTTATTGAAGAAGTACGTACTGATGAAATAACACACATGTAACTTTCAACACCAAGTAAACCATCTTGACCTTATTTTTTATTACATTCCCACGTGTACCAGGAGCCTCACCGAACACCTGGAGGTTATACAGAGTGAACTGGCATTTCCCACAGAAAAGTCACCTGTTCCTTGAATTTCATTTTCCTTTCTTTGAACTTGACCACAATTTCACATTTCAGTTTTTAAAAGCTCTGAAGTGTTAATTTTCAAGGTCGACCAACTAAAGAGGCCCCAGAAAACTGACTTTTTCCTAATCCTCCCAAGTTCTGAGACTCTCTGTTTTAGTCTCTGTGATATGAGAGAGAGATTTACTCTATTTTTTTTAAGTGGAAAACCATAAAATTTTTTCCCAGTTGAAATTATGGTATTCTATGATGTGGAACTCGGGGCTTTAAGTACCCATTGGTCTTGACAGTCAAGTTAACCCAAATTGCATTCAGAAGAGAATCTTTACCTGATAGGAGGAGGAATGGGCATCCATCAGGTACAAATTCTTGGGAGGCAACTCAGTTCTATTATGAGGATTTTAATTCTACCCTAGTAATGCTGAGGGGTAAGGGATATAATGTAGCACTCAAGCTGCAAGATAGTCTGACTGGACTCCGTACACTTGCCTAGTACCCCAAATCATTACCTCCAATGTCCGTCAACGTCCTAGTTCACAGACAATATTTATTGCCTGCTTTAAAGGTAACTAGCACAACTGTTTCCCTAGATCAGCAATTCTAAAACTTTTTGGAGTCATGAACTTCTTTGAACATTTGCCAAAAACTATAGACTCCAACTCCAGACAAAAATGCTATAAACTTGTACATACACTGTTTTTCAGTTAATATAATTTATTGCTCTGGAAATTGATTTCTTTCACCTGGAATAGAAAAATGTTTCCCAGAAAGAGTTATATCTACCATTCTCATTTTTCATATAAATATAACTGAAGCCTTGCTTTAAAAAAAATGTTAAAAAATGCAAACAAAATTAAAAGTAGAATTTAATTCTAATGGTTTATTTCAGGATCAAGGAGGTTGTCCTTGGTCTGTACAAGAACTTGGAAATGGTGTAATGTTCTTGAATATATATGAGTTTGACCCAGATGTTTTCTAATGTTTTACATGACTAGCTAAAAAATTTTAGAAATGTAGATGTATCAGTAGCTCCCTTTGCTACACAAGGACCGACTTATTTCTGGGTGCTTGAATTCCCTCAAGGTTCTTCCAGTTGAATTCATATTGTATCACCTTCTTTGTCCTTACTGCTTTGTCTTTGTCTGTGATGCTGAAGGCTGGGTCCAAAGACCCAAAGGTAGGGGGTCCTGTGGGACCAGCCAAGAGGTTACCCTCCTTGGCTTCATGCAGGATGGAAATCAAGCATGAGCCAGAAGGTGGTGAAAGCAGAGTTTATTGAAGATACAGGTATGTGAGAGAGAGAGAGAGAGAGAGGAGAGAGAGAGAGACTGGGGGCATATCCAGGAGTCTTGGAAAGGGAAGGAGAATGAATCTTATCTTTGTTAGGGGTCTGGCTGGAATGAATCTTATCTTTGTTAGGTGTCTGGCTGTTCTTATTGAGGACGGTGGTCTGGTACATGTGTCTGCTCAGGCATCCAACAAAAACAAAGGCCCAGGTGTTATTCCTTGGAGTCAGGGGGTCTTGGCATGGAGATGTCTAGCTCCAGTGGTCTGGAATGCACATAGGATAACTTCCTCTGGGTCACTGTCACCTGGTCCTTCCTTAAATGTTATTTATTCTAGAGAATCATTAACTCCTTGTCCCTTACAGGGGGGACACAGGTTATTTGCATGACAAGGCATGTGTAAAGTGGGGTGGGAGTTCATATTCTAGTAAGAACAGAAGCCAGAAGAGAAGCAAAGGGGGAAAAATGCAGCCTTTTCTCTCCTGGGGCCCCTTCTGTTTCCCTGTCTCATTTGTATTATTGATGCTATCTATCTCATCAAGGAGAGGATGTCTTCTGAACCTGCGGTTCAAAATGTTAAGCAAATAACCTGAACAGAAGTATTTTTCTGCCATGTTCTATTGTGTCTTCAGATTTCTGCCTACACCAAGCTCTCTAAGGCTTTATCCTCTCTCCTCTGTTGACAGAAGCACTTCCTCTAGCTTTAAAAGTTAGCTCAGCTTTCTATGTCCAATTTTATCTTCCAGAATAGAAAAGAAAAAAAAAAAAAGCTTTGCCTAAATGATTTTTGTTTTGTTTAATTTTGACCAGCGTCTGTAGTGGTGACTAAAGTTTTGAATGGAAAGATTTTCCTCTTGCCTATGGCCACAAGTATTGCCAAGAAAATCACCTCATGAATGAATACCTTCCTGTCAGTTTATACTGAGGAGGCTTTCCTTTTCTCTCTCAGGAAGCCAAAATTTCCCCCTGATGTTTCAATTGATCATTCAAAGACCCTCAAGAAAGTCAGTGGTCTTCTGTTGAGTAGAAAACATTTCCGTGTTGCTCTCCTTTCTTAACACAATCATTTGAAAATGAGGTGAAAGAAGGCCATAGCTCTGGTGGAATGGACGACTGGCTTTAAGTAGCTGATGACAAAACTTCTATCAAGTCCGTCGGCAGAGCCTCTGAGCGAAACGCATGCTGATGAGGACAGCGATGAGTCAGGATGACATACGGAGCCTCTTTGTTCATCAAAGCCGCAAACCAGATGTGTTACCAAGTCCTGCAAGGACTCCGTCTGTGCCTAGAATAGCAAGATTATCCTTATGGGGAAGTGTTCTTGGCAAGGAAACTTGTCACCATTTCAGAGACAGGGAGGGCCTTTGAAGTTTCAAAACAGGGCTCAGGAAAGAGGAATTCTTTGAAGTAGAGGCCGGCCCCCCAGCTGCTGACCGGCAGTGTGGAATGCCGCAAGAAACACAGGGGTCTCATCCACTGGCTTGTTGAAAGAAAAAGGACGAGTAGCTGCCAACTCTTTTCTGATGGGCTTAGAAACAGGAGAATTGGGGTTGGATTATGTCATTTGAATAAGACACTGCCTCAGATTTCTTCCTCTGTTTCAAGTGACATCCTAGCTTGACTGTTTCCAAGACACGTGGACTCACCAAGGCTTCTCCAGTTGTGCCTGGTAAATGAGAAACGACTTCACTCAGTGCCTCAAAACAAGATTTTGTGTTTGGAAAGTTTTTAAGATTTAGTTGAATCCCAACTTTTTTCTTACCAAAAAACAACAACGACAACAACAACAACAAAACCCAAAACAATAATCCTCACTGCTTGGCTAGGGGAGTTGTCTCCTTCAGTATTATTAGCTTGAGCAAATTTATTTATGAAAGCCAGCTCAAAGGACACATTAGTGTTGCTACACTTCCTTTTCTTGAGTATTTCCCAGTTTAGACCAGAGCACTCATAAATGTAGAAAGATATCTGTAACCATAATTGCCAGAGGATGTTCACTCACATTTATTTAGAATGAATCAATATCTTGACTTCTAGATTGATATTAAGGTTTTTTTTTTTTTAAAGATTTCTTTATTTGAGAAACAGAGAGTGTGCATGAGCAGGGGGAGGGACCGAGGGAGAGGGAGAGAATCTCAAGCAGACTCCCTGCTGAGCATGGAATCTGACATGAGGTTCGATCTCATGATCCTGAGATAGGACCTCAGCCGAAACCAAGAGTCAGATGCTTAACTCACTGAACCACCCAGGTGCCCCTACACAGTTCTCTCTCTCTCTGCGATAGCCACAAGGAAAGTTCATTGTTATCTTGAAACGCAAAGCGAATCATGTTTCCCTCCACAGTGGTTTCAAGTTTTAGAACCATGTTTGTGGTCCGCCAAAAATATTGAGTCAATATTTCTGAAATCTTGATGGCACTAAGTCAGTTGGAGCTGATATTTTTAAGTTGTCAGCTGTTTTCTGATTCATTTTTGAGAAAGGACTCTTCTATGTTAAGAAAAATATTTTCATTTCTCTTTTGCAAAGGTAAAGCCAAAATCTTATTTCAGAGAAATTTGGACAATATGGGAACTAAATATCTCTGAATGTGAAAGTGAAATTGACCTTCTTTAGGGTATCCATGTCTGTGCAGATTTTTATGCTGTTCTCTGGAAAAAGTGCATGACACTGAGTGGGGGGGCGGGGCATGATTTTCTTCCTTATCAGGTCCCAGTGAGAGTTGGGGTCCTGCACATTCAATAGGGAAGTCAGAGTCAAAAATTCCCTTGTGGTAAATAAATAAATCTTTAAAAAAGGTTGGGGGTGGTAGGGTTTGCAAGGCACTTGGCTGGTGCAGTGGATTAGGCATCCAACTCTTGGTTTCGGCTCAGGTCATGATCTCAGGGTGGTGAGACTGAGCCCCACATGGGGTCCCACGCTCAGAGCAGAGTCTGGTTGAGAGTCTCTCTCCTCCTGCCCCTCCTACTCATGCTCTCTCTCCCTAAAATAAATAAATAAATCTTTAAAAAAATATTCCTTTGTGGGAGATAAGAACCTGACACGATATCTAGTCTAGGGCAAAGGATAAGGGAGTAACTGCATTAGGTTTGGCCTATGGATTCTAGAGGTTGTGACCGTTTCCATATAGAAATTCTCTTGTGATATTTCCTTTACTTTTAGTCGAGTCTTACATATTCTAGACACTAGCCTCCAGTGTGGAATTTCTCAGTGTTTGGAGGGAAGGAGTACGGGGAAGAGAGCAGAGGGCGGGATGAAGCTGGTTCTGAGATGGCCAGGAGTGACCTGCTGAAGGAAGATGGCAGGCTGGGCCGCTTTGGTGGCTGTCAGTTAAGCGTCTGTCTTTGCTCAGGTCATAGTCTTGGGGGTCCTGGGATTGAGCCCTATGTCAAGCTCCCTGCTCCACAAGGAGCCGGGTTCTCCCCCTGCCCTTGCCGCCTGCTCATGTTCTATCTCTCTCTCTCTCTCAAATAAATAAAATCTTTAAAAAAATTAAAGATAAACTAAGATGGCAGGCTGAGGAGGTAGTCACCACCCATGGGCGGTGCCCATGACCGCCAAGACAGGGTGGTGGCATATGGAGGCTTTCTGCAGGGCTCTAGATCCACTCAGTGAATGGAACCTAGAGAAAGAGTGGACTGCCTGTGGTCCTGTGGAGCAGGAACTTGGACTCTTGCTTTGCGTATTACAGGGAATAACAATACACAAGGGCTGATGTCCCTGGGACTTGTAGCATACAAGAGCTTACAACTTCACGGCATGCACTCAATTTATGTCATCAGCCTTAGTTCCATCTTCTCATCTTCCCCTTACTTTTTTCATTACTCCTATAATTTTATGTATGTACTTAATTTTTCTGTGTCGTGAATCTGCATTGTACTGAGTCTTGTGAATAACACCAGGAAGGGCAGATGGTGTTGACTAGAACTCATGGTCAGAGAGGCAACTGAAGTGTTACCACCCTGTGCAGAGGCAGCTTGGGATGGGCAGATCCAGAGTGCTCCAGGGAAGAAAGAACAGCATTTATTGCTCTCCCTTTTATGAGTGAGCATGCTGGTGCCCTTGTCAGAGGTGGGGACTCCTTGCTGCCAGGCAGTTAGAGTGTAGGTGCCTGCTTTTGCAGCAGCACTGGGAATACACCTGCCTATCACCTGGAGACCTTGAGACCAGTGGGAAGTTTGAGACCTTGCTGCAAGGGGAAGCCGGAGTTGGATGCAAATTTCCCATTGGGAGAGGGAGGAGGGCCAGTTCCATCCAACTCACCATCTGGTAATCCATGGGAGCACCTGAGTTTTAAAAAAATTAATCCTCCTTGACACTCTACATCTTTGGAAATTATCTTGAACCCCTTTTGTAAGAAAGCTGGATATAAATATTAACTAAAAATAAAATAATAAGGGCACCAGGGTGACTCAGTTAAGCATCCGAGTCTTTGTTTTGGTTTAGGTCATGATCTCAGGATTGTGAGATGGAACCCTGCCTTAGGCTCCACGCTAAGTGTGGAGCCTGCTTAAGATTCTCTCTCTCTCTTTCCCCTCTCCCTCTGCCCTCCTCTCTTCCTTCTCTCTATATAAAATAAAGTAAAATAAAATAAAATAAATAAAAATATAGTCATACTGACTTTATCCCCTCCACCCCACCGTCCAAAAACCTGAATTATACTACCAAAAAAGAATACTGTCCTTCAAAGAAGTGCTCTGTAGAGACTGCAGGCAACAGTGTCTCCATAATTCAGTAAATGCTTGGACTTCTCTTTGGAAACCACCTTCAAAGCCGTTTATTGAGCACAGAACAAAATCATCATTTAACACCAACTGGACATTCTCTCTCAGTCTGCTGATCTTTATTCCTTCTTCTCTAACTTTTGCCTGTGGAATGCACTCTCTCCTTCCTCTATCTCTTCCTCATTTTCTACACAATCAGCAGGACCATCCTGAGTGGCCATGCTGGGCCTGGTAGATGGGAGATGCTGGGAAAGGGGGCTGTGAGATAGGACGAGTTGGGGATCAAGGGAGTGAGTTGGAGCCCAGAGAGGAGGTTGCTTCAGGTGAAGTAATTTGTATGCAGTCTGCAAAGGAGTATTTTACAGTTGAGTGTTGCACACATGAATCATGGTAAGGTGAAATCACGATAAGTCAAAAAGCTCTGATTTCAGAAAATCTATAGAGAGCTTCATATAAATGCCTTTCATAGTCATTATTACCTTTGTTTTAAAGGAAATAGCAAGTTATTTGGGGCCCAACAGAGCCTTGTTACAAAGGTTTTTTTGAATGTTAAAATGTTCCTAGCTTTGTATATCTGAGAAGGTATGTTTTCTTTTTGTTTCGTTTTTTCGTCTCAAGTAGTATCAGAAAAACATTCCCCAAAGCCAAAAATGCAATAGTGGAAAGACAAGAGAAAACCAGCAGAGGGCGCATGGACTAGAACTCAGTGTCTTGAGTCCCCTGCTTTTCCTTTCTTCTTCTTCTTTTTAATTTCCTTAGGCATTAAGAACTATTTCAAATATGGGTTCAAAGGTCAGCATTTGAAATTTTTATATTCTTCTTTGCTTTCAGGATTCAAGTATTTGTAGAGAGGAATGAGTGAATTTTTAAAATAATAGTAATGAATAAATAATAATATACTTCACAATCACCTTGATCTCATTCTTCTTAAATATGAAAATGCTTTCTCCACAGTCCCTCTTATACCTGGCTCTTAACATTGCTTTCCTTGATCATCAAAACAAGATATCATTCTGAAAAAGGAAAAAACGAGAGCAAAAACAACAACAACCCCAAAACCCCACGAGAAGAGTGCCTGGAGTCGAATACTAATTATGATTTGATTTCTTTTCTTCCGCTCTTTTCCCATGCACCTTTTCCTATTCAAAATTGTAAAGAAGCACTCTAATGGGATTACTTTTTTTAAAGGAGCACGTACGGCAAATGTGCAATGTGTTGAGATGTTTTCTTCTTAGTCTGCATGCAGGGATCCAAGGCTTCCAAGAGTAGACAGACATAACAGACCTCAGAGAACCAGGGCAGTCACTCAGCGCAGGTTAGCTTACAAACTTACATCGGGTATCCTCCAAAGCTATCGTCTGATTGGGTTGGTGAGCTGCCACTCATAGGCAGCATCCTTATTGGCTAAAGAGGTTTAACTTGCCTTATGTCCACTTATGTATAGTGGCTTAGACACTGATCCCTAGACCAGTATGTCATGGCTAGGGTAGTTGGGCTGATTTTCCTCAGCACATAATGCATTCTCAGTTTATGTAGAAATTAGGTTATGTAGGAGGCCAGGTGAGAAAAGTTGATGTGCTTTATAGTGGTAGCTGTGAAAAAGATTCAAAAAACTAAACAGTCAGATTCTTGACTTATTTAGAAGACAGAGTTAACACTATTTAAATGAATATGGGAAATGAGAAGAAAGGAAGTCAAGGATGGCTTGAGCAATTGGAATAGCGGGGATGTCTTTTACTGAACAAGGAGGCTGCAGGAGGAAGAGATATGAAGGGGAATAAGAATACTATTTTGGATATGTTAAGTTTGAAGTTTACATTAAATATCAAATGAAATAGGTCCAATGTACCAATCTTGGGTTTTAGGAGAGAGGTGACAGGTAGAGATATACTTTAGGAATTATTGATGGGAGGTGTAGCATAATATAGGATGTACTTCTTAAGAGCAGGCAACCTGCAACCAGAATGCCTGGGTTCACATCTTGGCCTCATCTTCTATTAGCTGTGACTCCAGGCAAATGATTTCATTTTTCTGTGCCTCAGTTTTTCTTTTAAGATGGCAATAATAATATAAACCATTGGGAAGGTTGATTAGTATATGTAATATATTTAGAATGGGGCACAGAGTAGGGGTGTCAGTCATTGTCCTATTATTATCATGTGACTTCAGTTGATATTTACAGCTGTGTTTCTCAATGAGATCACCTGAGTCTAGCCAGACAAGATTTGAAAGACTGAGACCCGAGACACTACAATCTTAATAGACTGAAGGAAGAAGAAAAGGGATTAGGAGAACAGCCTGAAAAGTGAACGGGATGAGAAGGAAAAGTAAATAATGTTGCCGGAAGTCAAGTGAACATTTTCCAGAAGGAAGCAGATGCAAATAGATCAGGTGCTATTGAGAAGTTTAATAAGGTGAAGCCTGGGAACAACCTGCTGAGTGTGGCAACACAGAGACCCTAGGGGACATTACAGGAGCTATACC
Organism: Procyon lotor; assembly: GCA_028646535.1. Taxonomy (NCBI): domain Eukaryota; kingdom Metazoa; phylum Chordata; class Mammalia; order Carnivora; family Procyonidae; genus Procyon; species Procyon lotor. Next base: position 36,032,945 of record CM053615.1, read on the forward strand.
GAGGGGAAGGTACAGAGCAATAAAGAGCTCATAAGCAAAGGATAAAGTTATAGAATTGTATCTTTATACTCAAGAATTACACACATTTTGGTAAGGTGCCCCCACTATGACTGCTCCTTAGAATGAAATTTCTGAGGGAACAGCCAGTTCCTAATTCATTCCCATGCCATGCTCACTTAGGGACATGCACTTGTCGAGTGGAAATTGCCAGCGCCATTTCAGAAGGTATTTTTCTCATTTTATTTTTTGCTGGGTCATAGAATTGAATTTGCACGAGTTAAATGCTGTGATACCACAGTTCTTGCAAGCAAAGGCAACAATCGACATAAACAACTGCTCAGGGTGGTTTCCTCAAGTGGAGGTTGGGGAGTAGCGGGTACTTTGAGTTTCACAGATTCTCTCAAAGTGTATTTGGCATGTGCCCTCCTTTCTTTATGGTGTGAAATCCTGAGACTTTCTCCATGTTTTGCACGTTTTCAGAAACATCATTTTTAATAACCATTTAATAATTCAACCTGTGACTCTTCCATAATTCATTTAACTATTCCTCTTTTGCACATTGATGGTGTTTACATTTTTTAATTGCTGTAAGTGCCACCAAAATAACATGTCCTGCATTCATCTTTGCCTTTGCTCTGATTATTTTCTGGTAGGGGGTGGTAGTCCTTGAAAGTGGGATAAAGTGTGAATATTTTAAAGACTCAATATGCTGTTCAACAGCTTTCCAGAAATATATAGTGCCAACAGAGAGAGAGTGCCCAGCACTCTCTGGCCAGTATTGAACATACATGTGTAAGTCATTGCTGTTTTTATTAGTGAAGAAAGGTATCTTGCTGCTGTTTTAATTTTCAGCCCGGAGGTTAACATCTTTATTTGCCAGTAAGCATTGCATTTTTTCTTTCAAGACCTTTATGTTTCTGTTCCTTTACACCTCTTTGGTTTTTGGTATTTATGATTTATGTTATCTTGATATTAGTATGACATCTCTTCTTCATGACTGGTAGCTTTTAAGACTAGAACTGCATCTACTCCCTACACTTTTCTTAGTCCCCTGAAAAAGCGAAGGAGAAAAAACTTGGCATAAGAAAGCATACAGAAATCTTAGTTCTGAGTTTAGTAGAAGGCTCAATATTGCCCACTGTCAGTTTTAACCCACTAGAGGTTCGGTCCCTCTGTAGCAACTTTCTGGGACTTGACAGGGATGGCCTTAGGAGGTGGTAAAAAGTGGAGAATCAGCTTCCACCCTGTCCTTCTTGGGCAAAAGTAAAGATATGCAAGTTATTATATGTTATATATAATATGTTATATATAGTATGTAAGAAGACATATAAGAAAATATATAGTGGGGTGCCTGGGTGGCTCGGTGGGTTAAAGCCTCTGCCTTTGGGTCAGGTCATGATCTCAGGGTCCTGGGATCGAGCCCCACATCCGGCTCTCTGCTCGGCGGGGAGCCTGCTTCCCCCTCTCCCTCTCTGCCTACTTGTGATCTCTCTCTCTCTCTGTCAAATAAATAAATAAAAATCTTAAAAAAAAAAAGAAGAAAGAAAATATATAGTGTAGAAGAGTATGTAAGAAGATACACACATTGTAAAGATATACAAAAAGCCAACCCATAGATTGGAACATTGACCTCAGTAATTCGAATAAAAGCAAAGACCAAATGGCATTGAATAACGTCTGAAAAATGATACGCTTGAAAATCCTATTTTGAGCTGTGCTTCCCTGGACGAAAAGGATAGTTCATGGAGGCAGCGGATACGTAATTCCTCTTGGAACTCCCTCAGTTCCATTAGATATGCAGAAAGATTGAAGAAAATAGTTGTCCTCTAAGAGAAACTGGTTAAACAGTTGTGACTTAGAACATGAAATGATTAAAATTACCTAATACAAGAATTACAGCAATAAGGATTTCATCAATTGCTTTAAGAAGCCCTGGAACATTTAGTAGGAATATCATGTTTCACCAGGCAGTTGTCTCTACTCCTTCAAGATCCTGGAATTTGCCAATCTAAACATTTTATCTCTCCTAGTGCTGACTCATTGAAATGACTGAATTTCTGATATCATAAATAGTATGTCCAGACTGGAATTATATATAGATGCAATAAATGCTTTCCCGAGTTGTATACAAATCAAAGTTTTACAAATTTAATAGAGGTTTTTTTTTTAACATGGTCACAGATTAAGAAATTTATATTATAAGCATCAGTTAAAATAAAATATAGTGTGTTTTGGAAAGCAAAGAATTATTTTATTTTATTTAAAGATTTATTTATTTACTTTTAGAGAGAGAGAGACAGAGTGCCTGCAAGAGCATGCACATGAGTTGGGGGGTGCAGAGGGAGAGAGAGAGAGAGAGAAATGCAAGAAGACTCCTCACTGAATGTGGGGCTTGATCTCAGGACTCTGAGATCATGATCTGAGCCCAAATCAGGAGTGGGACACTCAACAGATGGAGCCATCCAGGCGCCCCATAAAGAGCTATTTTATGAGCAAAGAATCCTCACCTAATTTATTGGCAAATGGTGAACTTGCTTCATATTTGGGGGGCTCAGTTTCCTCATCTGTACAATGATGTGTCTTTACATCATTTTAGATGTATCTCTAAGCCTACTCCCACTCAGGGGTTCCTGAAAAGTACTACAGAAAGACAGAAATTGGCCTTGTTAGAGCTCTCCTCTGTAAAATGGGCCACTTATTCTAAAAAAAGTCTGGGATGGTCAATGCACCTAAGTTAGAAATTTATCTATAATGGTCTGTTTTACTTTGGGCTTTATGGCAACAACACGTATTAGTTTAGAATAGCTGACTAAAACCGTCAAATTTCTTTTTAAGGAATTCGGTGTTTATGAACGATATTCCTTAAGATATTTGTGTCTTCTACCACATACTACAAAATGTCTACTATTATTGCTACTTGATGATATTGGAGGATGAAGAGCTTCTCATTCCCATGTTCGCTCTCTCTCTCTCTCTCTCAAATAAAGTGTACACTATCCTGAGGCTATATATAGGCTATATATATATATATATATATATCCTGTTTTCGCTATTCTGAACACTATAGTTTGAAAAGGAGACAATGAACAAGTTCTCCTCTCTCCACATTTTTTAACTTGAAAGTTTGTCATTGTGTGATCTATGTTAGCCAGACTCTTTGTTGGAACTGACTAAAATGCAACTCAAATGCTTGTGTGTGTGTGCGTGCGTGCACGTGTGTGCATAAAGTTCACATAAGGAAATTATGGGATGGACAGGGCTGGGGCTGGCCAGATGGGATAATGAAAATTCTTTCAGGACTCTGTCTCTTCCTTCTCGTTCTTTCTATATGTCCACTTTATCCTGCAGGTGGCAGGGGAGGATATGGTCGCCAGTGCCTCTAGGGACACATTCTTATAGCTCTTGGCAAGAAAAGACAGAAGATACCAAGAAGGACTGTGATTGGACTGACTTAAAAGACACGGCTGTCCTGACCCATCCCTAGGGCCAGCTGTGTGGGGTGGGTGAATCACTTGGCCAGGATGGGGAGCGTGCACTCCCTCCATAATAAGAAAGAACATTTCTTCAGTGGAAGGGGAGCTATGTTATTACTGGAAGGAAGGCAGCGGTCTGGGTAGACACAAATAATGGATGTTCATATGATAATCAGTTTCTGATGGATGATGAAGAAGATATTTTTGTGTGTAGAGAATTTTACAATTTATAAAATTGCAGAGTTTTTCATATACTTTCACATATACCATGTCTGTTGATTCTCACAGAAATCCCATGAAATTTGGTTGCTATTCCCATTTTATAGGTGAGAAGACAAGCTCAGAGTCCAGCCAGCATATGCTATAGTGGTCATTAAGCACTTAATTAATATTTAAGGTAATTTACAAGTATCTTCCAAACTTTAAGTGGGCTTTTTGCATTGTCACCCTGTAGACAAATGTGGTTCCATTATGTTTTAATATTTCTGAAAAATGTTTCTATAACAGTATCTTTTTTTCAAGTTCATTCCTGGAGTACCTGGGCAGCACAGTCAGTTGAGTGTCTGACTCTTGGTTTTGGCTCAGGACGTGATCTCAGGGTTGTGGGATTGAGCCCCATATCAGGCTCCGCACTCAGTGCGGAGTCTGCTTGAGATTTTCTCTCCGTCTCCCTTTGCCCCTCCTGCTGTTCACTCTCTCTCTCTCTCTCAAATAAACAGATCTTTAAAGTTCATTCCTTAGCAGGTGCAAATGACTTAAAAGATCTATCGATAACCTTCCTTTCTTTGCCTTTGCCCAAATTTGCCATTTTTCTTTCTACAGTCCCTCAATGTCTTGATCTTTCTTGCTCACCGACAAAACCCAAAGTGACTGAGGAGTGTGCATCAAGCAGCCCAATTTTGTCTTCTATATCATTCAGTTTCTCCAGCCTTGAGTATGTAGTGTGACTGTCTCAGTTTAGAACGATTCAGTCTTAGTGGCACTAGTTTTATATGTAAGCTGTTTACGTTTGATTTTTGTGGTGTTTCATTAAATATATCATTTTTTGTAGGCTTAAGACATATCCTGGAAGAGTAGAAATGAGAAAGACTTGTATTTAGATAAATATGGTTCTAACGTGGGTTAACACTTTCTAAAGTCTGAGGTTAGAGAGGTGTCAGGGAAGCCGACTCTCTCTGAGTGATACGGAGTAGGATATTCATGCTGGGTAGAGAACATGCTTCTTCTGGGTCTGGTGGTCCCAGCATCTGTCTGTCATTCTTACTCTATATCTCTGGAAATCCTAGATGACTTCCACACCTACATCACTGATTCATTCTACATCTTTTGTTTCTTTCCACATTTTCCTTCACTCTCTCTGAGCCACGGACTCTTAAGGTTGTACTGTAGACATTACATTCACTAAAACATGTTTTGAAATCTCTAATTGAAGCATTCTTCTCTCTACCCATTACCTCTTATCCTTGTTCCTCAGTTACTCTGGTATCCCACCAGGTCCTCATTCCATCAAAGTTCTAACCCTTTGTCCTACTATGTCTTCTCTTTCCCTCACGCACTTCATGTTCACACTTCTCTTCTCACACAGCTTAAGAGTCTAGAGACCACCAATGTAATTACTTCCTTATAAGCCTCTTTAAACCCCACACCCCCCTCTTCCTCTCTCATCATTGTCTTGAAAAATGCCTACTCAGTTTAACCCTAACTATCTGTTTACTCTGTGCCAGCACCCAAGTCAAACACTGGAGAGATGGGATGGAAGCCATTTTGTAACGTAGACTCAGAAGTTACATCACTTTTGCTGTATTCTATTAAAAGCAAGTCAGTAAAGTGGTGCCTGGGTGGCTCACTTGGTTAAGCATGCAATTCAGTCTCAGCTTAGGTCTTGATGTCAGGTGCAAGCCCTGAGTTCAAGCCCTGCATTGGGCTGGGAATGAAGTCTGCTTTAAATGAATGAACGAACGAATGAAC
>CM053615.1:36038885-36061929 GCA_028646535.1 Procyon lotor
CTACTTGTCTTAGTTCATCAGGCTGCTTGAGCAACTTGACTATAAACAGGGAGGCTTATAAACAATGGAAGTTTATTTCACAATTCTGGGAACTGGGAAGACTAAGATCAAGGTGCCTAAGATCAAGGAAGACTAAGATCAAGGAAGACTAAGATCAAGCAAATCTGATGTCTGGTGAGAGCCCTCTTCCTGGTTCACAGACGGCTGTGTCCTTATGTAGCAGAAAAGGCAAGGGAGCTCTCTTAGTTCTCTTTTAGAGGGGCACTAATCCTGTGCAGGAGGACTTTACCCTTGCTGAACTAATCACCTCCCAAAGGCCCTACCTCCTAATATACATTGTGGGTTGGGATTTTAACACGTGAATTGAGAGGACACAAGCATTTGATCTATAGCAACCACTGACGAGAATTTAATCTCCAAAGCCTTGCACAGCTACAAGGGAGACCGGAAACACAGTCCGCCACAAAAGGGATGCAAACCCAGGCCCGTGTGCTTCTTGAGATCACAACTTTCTGTCATCCCACACTCTGCCTCTGAGTCCCTTAGCAGTGGAGGGTTCCAGAGAAAGCTTTACTATATATTTTGTGGCAGCCTGTGTGCCCCTCACATTTAGCCTCTGTCACATATGCTATAGGTGAGGGCTTGGTTATTTCCTTAGCTTCTTGCTCCCTTAGGATTTTGAATGCCTTTTTTTTTTTTTAAGATTTTATTTATTTATTTGACAGAGAGAGAGAGAGAGAGAGAGAGATCACAAGTAGGCAGAGAGGCAGGCCGAGAGAGAGGGGGAAGCAGGCTCCCTGCTGAGCAGAGAGCCCTCTGTGGGGCCCAATCCCAGGACCCTGCAATCATGACCTGAGCTGAAGGCAGAGGCTTTAACACTGAGCCACCCAGGCGCCCCATGAATGCTTTTTTATTTAAGTAAGCTCCACGCTCAATGCGGGGCTTGAACTCACAACCCCAAGATCAAGAGTTGTGAGTGCTACTGACAGAGCCAGCCAGGAGCCCCTTGAATACTTTTATATACTCATCTCATATTTTATAATTACTTGTTTTCAGTTTTCATGAATTAAACATTGGCTAATTGGTAATATTTATTATGTAACTAACTGACAACAAACAGTACAATTTTGTGTCTGTATCTCTAGCACATTGTCTGGCCTTTTACAGATATTCAGCAGATACATGGGTGGACAGATGGACGGATGGACGGATGGATGGAAAATCACTAACTTTCCTAATTCAACATTTTTTTCTAATTTTAGATAAGCAGAGTCTACATTCTCAGCAAATCCCTTTGCCTTCAGGGCTGGGAGAAGAGAGAGAAAAGAAAAAACAGGAAAAGGAGACGAGGTATATTTATACAAGTTCTCTCTTCTCCTACTTCCTTCACCCACTTTAGTATTGATGCCACCATTATGAATTTTCCTATTCAAATGGACCTTGATAATACCTCCTGGGAAATGTCTTGAGGATGCCACATTCATGACCAAATGACCAATGTATTAATGTTTCAGAATTTAGGAATATTTGGGGAAGTTGCATCTAATTTTGTTTAGTGAAAGCATACATACTTTCACTTTGTGACATCTTCCTCAATGAAAACCTACATAAAATTTTATATTTCAAAGCCCTAAAGATGAAATACATTTTGAAAAATCCCCTATGAGGTAGTATTGGTAAATTCACAGTTATCGTCATCCCATAAAGAAGTAAACATCATCACATTCCTCATGAAAAACTCCAGCAAGAGCCATTGGCATGGTTTGAATATAAACATTTAGCAACTAAATGACTTTATCAAGCTACAATCCCTGTACTCAGCAATTTAGAGGAAATCAGCAAGCTTAACCAAGGTTTTTTTTTTTTTGTTTTTTTTTTTTTTGCTGAGCAATCGGGGGCCAAAAATAAAACACTATTACATCAAACTGCAGACAAACAAAAATCTGAATAAGTTCACTATCTTCTCAGGGCATTTCTGTACCTAATGAGCACAGCTGAACCCAAAGGCGTCAAGATGTTTCTCGCCATTAGGCAATGGGGTGAAGGATTATTCATTAATTTCTGGGTGGTCATTGTGAGTTCTTTGGGGTAGAATAAGGGGAAGGTCAAAAGAGGATGCAAATATTTTTTAATCAATGAAAGAGGGAACTGATACATTCCTCTGACCTTTTCGATTGCAGGAAAGATACATTATCTGCATTAATTAGTATGTTGAAAAATTCCTTCTGGATTGCCAAGTCCCTTCCTGTGAGTCGTGGGAAATATGTTTGTAACATGATGTGCAGCAATCTGTCATGAAGAGCTGATTTTTTGGACTTCATCTTGGAGTACACATGAAATGTGAAACAGCTTCGCGAGTTGTGTCACATTAGTCTTTCTAATTGTTGAAAAAGGTTAATATTTGTCTAACATTAGTGCACAGTACTTGGGTTTTGCAATGCCAGTTTGCTTAAGATATTGGGTGTTCGTCTTGTGTTCTGGCACGCTTCTGCCTCCGCTTGCAGACAATAGAGATGCAGCCCATCACAGCTGGCTGGGCGCACCGTCCGTGAACTGCAGTGTCCAGCTCTATGTCAGTCTTCTATGTATCACGACACTTGGAAGACTTTTAAAACTGTTATCTGTCTTTATTTTATGTGAGTCCCAGTTGAAATGATTTCTAATTCCTTGTTCTGTGCTTTGAAGGTTGGCAATAAAATATTTCCTATGAAAATAAAAAAAAAAGATATTGGGTGTTGTTAAAAGGAAATATTTCAGGAGGTAATATAAATCATTATCATCTCTAGCATAGTTCTTGTTGAATACTAAACAAGGGATTTCATTCAGTCCTTGGAGGGAATACGACTGGTATCATCACCATTTAATAGATAACAACAATGGAGGATTGAAGAGACTAATTTGCCCCTAAACCACAAAGATGGTAAAGTCAGGATTTGAACCCAGCTCAGTCTGACTCCCAGAGTCAATATCCTTTACTACACTTCAGGATTCCCTCAGCTCTTGTCCTTCTAACTGGGTGCCATTATGAAGGTTACTTAGCTTTTCTCTGCCTCAATGTCCTTATCTGTTAAAGAGAATAAGCATAATTTTGTGTTATTGGAATTGTGAGGATTGAATTATATACTGGATATAAAACATTCAGTAAAATGCCTTATTACACATACCATGCTATTATTATTCTTTTAAATTATCACATTCAAGGGTTGGGAAGAATCTAATTATCACCTGCTTTTCTCATTTGGTGAGGAGGAGGAATAACTGAGTAAATGTTATATATTGCCAACAGATCTCACATTCATGGCCCTAGATTGCTAGAACTTGGAAGACGCCACAGTAAGCCTTCTTTGTAGTTACTGATGAGGAAACTGAGACCCAAAGAGCCAAGTCATCCTTGGGGTCAGAGACTGGGAGAACCAATGCCCTTGGTGGAACCATATTCAAAGCTACTGAAGAGCCTCTCCACGTGAGTGAATGAATTCCTAGCTCCCCTTCTGCTTGTATTTTATTGTTTGAATGTGCCATCAACAGTTAGCTATCAGTTAAATATATACTTTGTCTAACATTTTTTTTCTAATTTATAAATGGGAAAAATGAAATTTTTACTTTCTGGATACTTGAAAATCCATAGTCTGTGAAAACTTACACTTTTTTCTGAAGTATATTAAAAGACACATAGTACAGTGCTCACTTCGGCAGTACATAGACTAAAATTGGAATGATACAGAGAAAGATTAGCATGGTCCCTGAGTAAGGATGACGCACAAATTTGTGAAGTGTTCTGCATTTAAAAAATAAATCAATAAAAAATAAAAGAAGCATAATACAAAATACTTTAAAAAACCAATGTGAGAGAGCAAATCCAGAGAAATCACAATTTTGTTTTGATATATATTATTTAAAGCTATGGGTTTTATAAAGTACTCATTTTACCTTGCAAGTCCTATAAATAACTAAGTTCTTGGGGTGCTTGGGTGGCTCAGTCAGTTAAGTGTCTGACTCTTTGCTTTGGCTGAGGTCATGATCTCAGGGTCATGAGATTGAGCCCCATGTCAGGCTCCATGCTCGGTGAGGAGTCTGCTTGAGATTCCCTCTCTCTCTCTCCCTCTACCCCCCCCCTGACTTGTGGGTGCTTGCTCTTTGCTCTTGCTCTCTAAAAAAAATAAGTAAATCTTAAAAAAAAAAAAAACAACACAAGAATTCTCAGTTAAAATGGGCAAAGAACACACGTCCTCATTATATTTGATTTCTAAACATTGGTCACAAAGTGGAAAGGGCCTGAGATTTGAATCTATTATGTTCTTAGCACTTTAAGACATTCTCATTTAATCATCACCAAGCCCATGAGGCCAATATCATGTCCATTTTGATGAAGGCTCAGAGGTGTTTAGTGATTAATTTACTGAACATTATAGAGCTAAAAATGGCAAAGCTGAGATTATAACCCAATTCTAGGATTCCTGAAGCTCAAGATTTTTCCATTATTCTAGTTTGCTTTGAGCAAAACACATTTGAGGTTTACCTTTCCCATGCACGTTATTTCCCATCCGACTTCTCATTGTACCAGTCCTATCAGTTACTGTCCAGGCAGGGGAAGAAGGACTGTGTATTTTGGAAATCATGACTTTAGTTGGGGGATTAGATCTTGCAAGACTGTGGGGAGTTGCAACAGGAAGACCTGGGGGCCGGGGTGTGGGGTGGGGGTGGTCCCAGGGTCAGAGTCCCTAAGCACTTTCTTGGAAGCACTGTGACACACAGTAAGTCAGAGCTTGTGGGAGAATCTAACGCACTTTGTGCGTCTGGCTGCCAGCATGGGAATTGGAGAGAAGAACCTTGTGGAAGGGTCTGTGGGAACTGCTAGCCCTACGTCCACAGCCAGGTATGTGGTGTTCACCTTACCTGCGACTTGGGGTTTGTGTTACAGGTGAAGGCACGAATCCAAGGGCTGACAGACAGGAGCCCTCATGATCTCTGGTGGGTCGACCGTGTCCTCCTCAACACTGCAAATGGTATTTGTCTAGTAGCTTGTGTGGGATGAAGAGTGGGACAGTGGTGCTGAGCACAGTGCCCGGCACAAAAATAGATGATCAGTGATTACTCTGCTTCTGGGTGGTAAACCATGGAACCTCCCTCAGCTCGTTGAAGCAGAGGATGAATTGATTCCAGGTCATTAGGTAGCTCCGAGAATTTCTGGGAGGGCTGGATCTGCTGGAGGGCAGGTGAACAGAAGCGATCCCAAGCTTGGAGCAGAGGCAGCCCTGTGGCCACCTTGTCTAGGTACAGAGAGCATAATAGGCAAAGCTGACGTCGGGCCTTGGATTCCAGAGTTGCCACCCCCGTTGTTCCCAGAAACAGAGGCCTCTGTTATGGGCCGCTGCGGGAAATGGGTTTATGCACGTGTATTCTCACTCTACTTGCTTCTAAATCACATCTCGCCTGGGTGTGTCTGACCAGCAGAGCCTGGATCACACATCTTGCCCTTCCCGCCAAGGAGGCTGGAAAAGCAAGGGAGAGAAAGGGGTAACTTGTCTAAGACTGACGCTCTCTGCAGGTACCATGAGCTCCCTCCCTGGAAACCTCCTGGAAACTGGCTGCAGCCCCGTGGCTTAAGGCCATCAGTTCTGGCCAAATATGATGCTCAGACCCTAGCACTCTGATCAGACCCGAGGGAGGGCTGGTCCTTCTGTAGACTTGAATGCCGATTGATTGCTGGGATTTAAGCAATAGTTTACTATATCATACAGTTACAACTGCCAACTTTGGTCTCCGGCTTCCACATTTTACCCGAGGAAGTCCTGATGTTCCCCAAAGCCATGAAAGATGAAGGGAGGGCTGGGGCCAGTTTTCTACCATGCCATATTACTACGGTGCCCTGACCCCTAATTACCCGAGGAGAAGGGCCAGTGCTTCTCTAATCATGTGGTTCATAAGCCCCATGGCCCAAAATTAAGGTCACTCTCTGGGATTCTGCTGTCTGGCTTTGTGAGATCTCTGTGCAAATGTCTTAGAACTGCTAATAAACAAACTGAGGCATATTAAACACGTTTAAGAGTTTATTTGAGTAGAAATTGATTTGAATTGGGCAGTGCCAAATGGGAAGTGGTTAAGAGCACTCCGCCCACAGAAGCCAGGGGAAAAACTTAATAGAGAAAGTGTAGAAGTTATGTGATTGGGCTCTAGCACAAAGCCTGCTTGGCTGTTTGTGATTGGCTATCTTCTGTGTTTTGATTTCATGACCTTGAGGCATTGGTAAAGGTTAAGGTAGAGATTTGGGTTTGCTTGTATGGGCCGCCAGGCTGTTCCATTAGCCTCCTTGTTCTCTTGGCCTCCTTGTTTAATGAGTTTAATGGAATGCAGTGGGTAGTAGGGACCAGTGTACCTGCTACTGCTTCTATTTTTGTGAGGTCTGTTCACTTATTCATTCAGTTAGTCCTTGTGTGTGTATTGCACCAGTGCAAATGTCCAGTTTCCACATTTGGGAGGGCAGGACTCTTCATGTGGAAAATTACCTAAATATGGGAAAGGTGTTCAAAGATGTTGGGGCCACAAAGCTTGACAGGTATCTATTACCCTAATACATGCCAATTCCTAATTCATTCCCCTTCCCTCTTCCTTACTGGCATATTCCTGGTGGACTCCATTACCTTAAGAGTAGATTTTGACATCAGGCATGCCTGGGCAGGCTTGGGTCCCAGTTCTGCTACTGCTAAAACGTGGCCTTGGCCAGTTAGCATGATCTCAGGAGTCTCAGTTCCCCACACCAGGAAGGCTTCTCTCAAAGGGTGGTTGTTGAGATTCAATGAAAGTATGCAAAATCTTATCAACGTATCAAGCACACAATAAATGTGGGAGGAATGCCAGTGATTCTTAAAAGAAGATTTCAAGGAAAGTTATTTTCTGCTCTTGACTCTTTAGGGCTCAACCTGATGCTAGTTCATTCTGTTCTTTTGCTAATGCCCACCCCAAAACTAAGTTCCAGTGGCAATTCTGGGAAATCTACTTTTCACCAAAGGGAGGGCAGAGAGGAGAGAGAGAGGACCGGAAAAATATGGAAGGCTCATGGAAGTTCACTGCTCTTTATTGAAGGTAGATAATAAGCTTCCTCAATTTGAAAGTCCAAAAGTGCCAGTTAGTGTGGCGGCGGGCCAAAGTGGGCCTGAGGGTCCCAGCCCACCATTGAATTCCAGCATTGCTTTTTACTACCTATGGGGCCCGGGCACTGGAACTTGAGACCCACTCATTTATTCCTTCAGCCAGTTACTCAGTCAGTAAATGCTTATTGACTATCTGTGTGCAAGACTGTGGACTGGTGTGAACAATACAGAAAATTCTGGAGGGTAGTCCGATGTGGGGGCAAAGACTCTTGCTTCACCGTGAATGATGTGACAATAGGCGTGCTTATGGGCTCGAGCACATAATAGAGAACTTTAGTCCTCCTGGGTGCACGGAAGGACTCAGAGAGGGCCACACAGAGTCGGCAATCTTACAGCTGGGTTTTGAAAACTGAGTGGAATTTTCAAGGCAGACAGTGGGGAAAGGACATTCCAGACGAGGAGAAAAGACTTTCCCCTTACAACAGATTAATCCTGACCTTAGAAAAATCAGAGGGGCCTAAGTAATCAATAATCAGATATTTTTTAATGGATAAAGCCTTTAACAACGAAAAGCTCCTTATCATCACCAGCAGCGGCAGTGATAATGACCAGAGCACCACCAGAGCTGTTAGGTGTCAATTCACAGGACCTGGTCTGGGAAGAACAGGTACTCTCTCTATAGAATGAAGGCTCACTTGGGAAGAGGATATTGATGGGGTCACTTGCCCCACTCCCTGGACCTGTCACACTCCTGTTGTAAATATCATACCAATCAACTTTTGAGCTGGGTCTCTAGAAAGGGCTAGAATTCTAAAATAGGACAAGAGTTTAAGGTAAGGTAACCACTCTGTTACAATTAAGTCAGAAGGGGAGGAGGAACAGAAATGGGCTATGTGAATTAGCATTTATGAGACGTAGGAATATAGTTATAGATATAATGTGTCAGATATAGTAAACCAATATAGTTTTATTTCCTCCCTAAGGCGTGTTCCCATACAGTCTTTTGACTCCATGGCTAGACCTTAAGCTCACTGCTTTAAGAAAGGGAGAACAAATCCTATCTAGGAAAAAGAGCTTTCGAGTCTCAATGTCTATAGGAAGCCTTGAAAAAAAGACTTTTTCCAAATAAAAAAGTTTCCGTCACAGAGACAGAGAACAGAACAGTGGTTGTTCAAGGGGAGGGCAGTTGGAGGGTAGGCAAAATGGGTGAAGGGGTCAAGAGGTACCAACTTCTAATTATAAAATAAATAAGTCACAGGGGTGTAATATACAGCATGGTGACTATAGTCAATAGTATCACATAGTGTATACTTGAAAGTTGCTGAGAGAATGAAATTGAAAAGTTCTCATAGGAAGAAAAAAATTTTTTTTCCTGTAATTTTCGGTGGTTTTTGTTGGTAACTAGACTTCCTGTGGTGATCATTTCTCAGTGGATACAAATACTGAGTCATGTTATATAGTTGTAACTAATATAAGTTATATGTCAGTTATACCTCAATTAAAACTATGGAATGAACTGCATAAAATTTAGGATACTTGATGATCTATATTTGTAGAGAAGTGTGATTTTAGTTTACTTATGATACGCTTATTTGCACAGAAAAAAATAGAGGTATTTATTAAACAAATTGAAATATTTGTCCTTGCAAAATAAACAATAAATACAAATAGGGGAGTTTCTAAATTTCTTTAACTCCTATTCGACAGATGAAGGGTCAAGCCTCCTGAGACTTGACTCTGCTTAGGGAGTTTGTTAGTTAGTTTGGGCTATTATCACAGAATACTATATAGACTGAGTGGCTTCAGCAAAAAACAAACAAACAAACAAAAAAACTATTCATTTCTCATAGTATTGAAGATGGGAAGTCTGAGATCAGAATGTCTTCATGGTTGGCTTCTTGGTGAGAGTCCTCCTCCCGGTTCACAGCCCACTTCCTTTTTGCTATACCCCCACATGGGGGGAGAGAGAGAGGGCTCTGGTGCCTTCATCTCAGTATAAGACACTAATGGCATCTGACCTCATTGAAACCTAATTATCTACCAAAGGCCCCAGCAAGGACCACCCTATTGGAAATTAGGGGTTCAACATATAACTGTAGGGCTTCACCATCACAGGGAGGCATTACTCAGGATGTGATGGAGAGGAAACAATGTCCAGCCCTCTTGCTCAGGTGGACTGCAATGGGAGGGAGGTAGAGCCAGAGCCAGATGGAGGCATGTTATAATTCTGTTCTCCCTTAATGAAGCTGCCCTCTGATATGAGACCTCAGAAATATCCAGTTAGATTATGGTAGTTAGATGTGGCTAGTGATGTGGGTCAGAATATGCTACCCCAAAATATGATACCTTGGCATATTGAACATTTTAAGCTGAAGCAATTTGAGAAATAGCAGTAGAGCAAGAGGGACTCTCAGACCTCCTGCATCTCTGCCCACGCAGGTGATTAAACCCTCACGTGAGAGGTGCCCTCCCTGTGCCAGAGGGAAAGGAACAAGCTTGTCTTTGTTGATGGGGGGTGATGAAAAGAATCTGGATGAACAGACCTTGTTAAGTTCTCCCCAGCTCACTACCTTTAGCTCATACCCTTTTGTCCTTTTACATCTTCCCATGACTTTCTATTCTTTAGCAAACTTCATATAAACATGCACAGGTTTCACCGTTCCTTTGGGTCTTTGTTCCATATGAAGGCTCCAGAGTTACATAAAATTTATATTAAATAAATGTGTATGCTTTTCTTTAGTTAATCAGTCTTTTGTCAACCAATTTACACGGCCCCAGAGGAAGAACCCAGCAGGGTAGAAGGAAAAGGAATTTTTCCTCCCCTGCAATGACTTCCAACATGGTGCTAGAGGAAAGCTGTGAGCCTGAAGAAGTCTCAGCTGTGACTTCTTCCAATACAACACAGGAGATGGCACAGAGTGGTGGAAGGTGATAGAGGAGAGTGAAGTTGTACTCTGTGAGGTGCTCCAATACCTTGTATGGCATTCAGGGAACCCAGACATTTTCTCAGGTCTTAGCGAGTAGGTGCATGTGCTTCTGTTGTGCAGTCAAAGAAGCCCCTAGGCCAAGATTTTGTAACTGAAGGAAGATGGCTGAGACTATGGGCAACATTTGTGAGAGGCAGCACGTCATCTCAAAAATGTCTACTAGGTCATACCTCAGGGGTCACTGGCCTGGAGGCTAAGCTGACCAGACATGTGACATCAGAGACCTGCAAGGACCTAGAACCTCAGTTCTTGAAGGGTATCCAAAGACCAGCAGCATCACTATCACCTGGAATCTTGTCAGATGGGCACAGTCTTGGGTTATCGCCCCAGACCTTGTGAAGGAGAATCTGTACTGTAACAAGGGACACAGATTATTCATGTCACATTTAAGTTCCAGAAGCGTGTCTCCAGAAGACATCATGTGAATCCGCGGGCTCTGCCTCTCCTTTACAACGCACCGTGAGATGTATAGCACAATCACCCTCTACAGCCGTGTGCTGTCTTAGGGAAGAGCAAAAGAAGGGGGAAGAAATGTGGAAGACTCAGCATCATCCAAAATAGACTCAGTTATCTGAAGATACTCTCTGCATTCTTAAATTGGATCAGGTTTCCCGGATCGGACCAAAACTGGCCCCTTAAGATTAAATCAACAGTAGGTAAAATAACGGAACTACATTTTCTTTGATCAGCACCTTTTGAGGGTCATGGCTGTTCTTTTTTTTTTTTTTCTTTCAGTCATGATTCTTTCTCACCCAGACCAGATGAATAAGGCATACATTATGTGGTTTCTTATTTGCTGTATCATATTGCTCACTTCCTTTTATAGTCTTTGGTGCATTTAAACTTCTTGACTCCCTTTGACATGAGTGAACCTATGGGTCTATGACATGAAATATTTTTGTAAATTTGCACAGCAGGAGAGCCAGCTTAAAGTCAGTTTTGTTTTGTTTTGTTTTGTTTTTCTTGCCCTAGGATTCAGTCTAGCCTGGACTTGTCGGCACAGCTAGTAGAGAAGACTAGCAGGACTCTTTACTTGAGGAACTAAAAATCCTCATAATAGAGAATTCATCTGAAGGGAAAAGAGTAGAAGTAAAGGACAAAAGGAGCACAGAGTTTTGTAGTATATACAGTAAGTCTTGAATTAGGCTTTTTTGATAAAACAGAATAGAATGATAGCATTTTGGTTATTTAGCCCTTTTTTTCTTTTTCTTATGTGAGTATAGTTGATACACAATGTTACATTAATTTCAGGTGTACAACTTAGTGATTTGACAAGTTTATACATTGTGCTACGTTCAGTACAAGTATGGCCACCATCTCAACCATTACATCCCTATTACAGTATGATATTTTTTATTCCCATGAGGTACTCATTCCATAACTGGAAGCCTGTATCTCCCTACTTTTCACCTTTTAAAAATGAATACTGACATTGAAATTGTATGTTTTATTGGCATTCTCCAGATGTTTATATTCTCTATCCATTGTTCTATGAAGATGTTAGCATGTTTCCTAATGAAGTGTCTGATTCTGAATTCATGATGGACGAATGCAGATACCTTGTCTGTCTTACTGGTAACAAATTTTCTTCTCAGTGTTTTGGGTCTGCATTTGGTTGTGATCATTCTGTTCTTTGACTTACAGAAGCTTCACACTTTCTTTTCAATTCAACCTTCCAAGTTTCCCTCTTGTATTTTCATCAACAGCTTTTAGATTTGGAATGTCTTTATTCACAAAAGAACCATGAAGATGCTTGTCACTCTGCTAGCTGGTAGGGCCCATGTGCTTTGGTGATTCTTCTTTATGGTCTTTTTTTGGCATTTCATGTGTATTTTTGCTTCTAAATGAATTTTATCATTATACCATCAAATATTTTAAGAATCCCATTGAGATGTGGATTGCATTTAGAACTATAAATTAGTTTGACATATTTATAATATTCATCTTTCCCATCTAGGAACATCGCATATTTCTTCATTTTGATGTCCCATAGCCAGGTTTTGCAATTCTTTTCATATAGATCATACACATAAACTTATCCCTATGGTTTTGTATCCCTAAGGTTGTTAAAATAGCTAATGGGACTGCTTTGTTGTTTTTCTATTTAAAATGACTCTCACCGATATGGAATAAATATTTCAATTTACATTTTTGTCTCAAATCTGTACCTTGATAACTTTTCAATAGGTGCTTTGTAGTTTTTAAGGTTACATGATATTTTTTATATTTAGTTATTATGTTGTCTCTCACTTTCAATAACTAGAATCTCTTTTCTTTTTCAAATATTAATATAGTGTTCAGAACTTTAAAGACAGTATTATATAATAGTGGGATGGAGGGAATCTTTATCTAATTCCTGTTAATGGGAATACCTCCAGTGCTTGCTTTGCTGTCAAGAAAATGGCTGGCTATTGGCTTAAATTAAATATTCTTCCTCGTGTTAAGGAAGCATCCTTCTATTCTTGGTTTGCTAAAGGATTTTTTTTTTTTAAATAAGGAATCAGAATGGAATTTTGCTGTTCTCTTGTCATTATCCTTTGAAATAATCATACAGTTATTCCAACAATGACTATCACACACACATACTGGTATCCTAATATTAAGTCATATTTACATTTGAGGGAAATACTTTATTTGGTTGTGGTCTATCATTTCTTTAATTAACTGCTGAATTATATTTGCTTATATTTAGGATTTTTCATACCTATCTTAATAAGTAAGATGAACCTGGAGTCTTCATTTTGGTGCTGTTATTTGTGTCATTTTGATACCGTGTTTATCTGGCTTTATAAAACAAAGGGAAGCATTCTGTCATTTTCTATGATGTCATTTCTTCAGAATAGTTTGTGGGTTTTAGGTTCATTCAAGGCAGTTTTCTCTCTCTTGCTTCTCTGTGTCACACCATTCCCTCTCCATTCCCACACCCCTGCTTTCACTTGCTTCTCACCCGTGTCACCATTTTGAACCATCGGAAGTTCAAGGGTGAGAAGCAGGTTGATTCTACCTGCATGCTACCAAGACAGCCATGGTGTGTCCCTCCAGAATCCAGCTGGAGATGCCTTAAAGGAATCCCAGCAGGAGCAGGCCAAAAGTCATTCACCAAGAGCATCATCCAAATCAGGAAGCAGCGAGACTATGCCATGGGTGGTCTCAGAGAAGCCCAAAGACTGGGACAGCAAGTGTGCCAGCCAGAGGAGGCATGGTCTGCTTCCGGAGAAACTGCTCATTGTAGATGTCCAAAGGGGGAACTCCAAGGAAAACACCAGAGGCGTGGGATGAAGGGGCCATGCACTGTGCAAGCATCACAGAGGAGGTCTTACTGTCACCAATATAATGTCCCAGGGAAGTAAGATCAGTGAAGTCCCAACGTTCCCTTCTCCCTTCTCAAGACCTGAATCTTAAGCAGAATGCAAAGTCACCTGCATCTCTCTTTGCCTAAAATAGGCCAATGTTGGAGGGAGGGGAAGATTTAAATTAAACAAAGGTTGGACTTTTGATATTATACTGAATGGGGTTTTAATTATTTAACAGTTGGTGGAGAACTTTATTACCAGAAAGTGCCTAGAAAGCTATGGAACCTATCCAAACTTGTGTCAAAGGAAATGATTACACAGAAGCAGAGTGAGAGAGGGTAGTTATATGAAAGATTAGTGCTGG
Organism: Procyon lotor; assembly: GCA_028646535.1. NCBI lineage: Eukaryota > Metazoa > Chordata > Mammalia > Carnivora > Procyonidae > Procyon > Procyon lotor. The sequence goes on from CM053615.1 coordinate 36,052,621, forward strand.
CTTCTGCTTGTTCCCACTGAGTTTAGCTCAGTTGGCACACAGGCCCAAAGAGGGGCACTGAGAATGATTGAGAGATTCCTGGCCCTCTCTTATATGATTACTTCTAGAATGTTCTACTGTATTGTGCTTTGGAAGTTGATGGCAACTGCTTAATCTACATCCTGGACATTGTAATTTGCTTTTTTTTGGATAAGAGTCTCTAATTGAAAATACAACGGAAGGATAGGGAAGAGCTTGAAAGGAACAGTGAAATAGGCTCACATGAGATTTTGGCAAAAGAAATCTAGATGCCAACGTATTTGGGACAAAGTAAAAATACAGTCAAACATCACAACTCACAATTTTGTGGGAAAATACCTCCCCCATCCCCAAGTCCAAAGCATTTCTAAATATATTGGAAGAATCATAATGGAATATGGCAATTTTTAATTTAGATCTGGGTATTTTTAATATTCTATTTATTTGCATTCTTACCATTTATATCAGAGCCTCAAAATAATATGAGGTCCTTGGTATAGTCATGTAGCATTTGATGTGTTTTCTTTCTTTGAAGTTATATTAAGGCCAAGTTTATGTTAAGAAACAACTTACCAAATTCATTAGGTATAACAGCTTGGAAATAAATTATCTCTTCTTATTACCAAGAATGTTTAAGATCATTTGGTAGGATTTTGACATTTCCAGATTTATCCTTTTTTTTTTTTTGGGTAAATTCATCATGATAGGAAAAAATAGAGTTAGTTTTAGGACAATTCTCACATCTGCCAATGATGAATTTAGCACTCATGATTTTTCAAAGCCCACGTTCCCTAGATATAGACTCTGAGGTACAAGCAGTTTATTTAGGGGGAGATGCCAGGAAGTGATGAAGCGAGATGGGGAAGAAAAGGAAGCCAGAAATTACCACTGTGGGTTGTCTTGCTGAGAGCCTCTGAGAGACTGAAGAAAGATGCCTCAAGCTGGTGCTCACCCACCATCTCTTGTTGGTCGTTGGTTGAGAGCTTCTGGGTGCCAGGGGGTGTTCAGTACCTAGCACCTGCCACAGACCTACGTGTGACAGGTCTCTAGGACCAGAATCCTCAGGCAGTAGGGGACTGTTGGCTCTAGAAGAGCTGTGAGGAGATCTGGACAGGACAGCGATGGAGTCTGCAACACTCGAGCTGGCTCTGAGAGATGAAAGTCGGTAGTGCTAAGATTGCAGAGTCTGAAACCAAACTGGGTTTGACCCAGCTATGCCTCTCCTCACCTATGACCTTGAGGAAATTACTTAACCTTTTTGTGCCTCCATTTCCTCATCTGTAAAAAAGGAGACAGTAATACTACCTAACCTATTGTCATTGTGAGGATTAAGTGGGTCAGTATAGATAACAAGCTAAAAATAGCGTCAACACATTGTAGGTTGACTGTCTAGCTATATTTCTCATTTGGGAGCTCCAAAGTACATTGCCGACCTGCTCCCAACAGTGTGCCTGAGCTAAATAATTACCATTTTCCTGTTTTCTCTTCACCGTCACTTAATGACATGAGACACCTTCTGATAGTTTTAATACCTTCATGAAGAGCTCAGAACTTATAAAAATAGAATTATCCCATGACCCAGTAATTGCACTACTAGGCATTTATCCAAAGGATACAAAAATAGTGATCCGAAGGGGCACGTGCACCCCAGTGTTTATAGCAGCAATGTCCACAATAGCCAAACTGTGGAAGGTGCCCAGATGTCCATTGACAGATGAATGGATAAAGAAGACATTGTGTATATATATATACAATGGAATGTTACTCAGCCATCAAATAGAATGGAATCTTGCCATTTGCAATGTTGTGGATGGAACTAAAGGACATTATGCTAAGTGAAATAAGTCAGTCAGAGAAAGACAAATAAATACCACATTTCACTCTGTGGAATTTAAGAAACAAAACAGATAAGCATAGGGGAAGGAAAGGAAAAATAAAATAAGATAAAAACAAGGAGGTAAACCATAAGAGACTCTTAACTATAGGATGTAAACTGAGAGCTGCTGGAGGGGAGATGGGTGGAGGGATGGGGTAGCTGGGGGATGGGCATTACAGAGGGCACGTGATGTAAGGAGCACTGAGTGTTATATGCAACTGGTGAATCACCAAATTCTGCCCCTGAAACTAATAATACACTATATGTTAACTCAACTGAATTTAAATAAAAGAAAAAAATGATTTAAAAAAAAAGAACTCAGGGGGTGCCTGGGTGGCTCAGTGGGTTAAAGCCTCTGCCTTCAGCTCAGGTCGCGATCTCAGGGTCCTGGGTTTGAGTCCCTGCTCAGCTCATTTTAAGAGCCTGCCTCTCTGCCTACTTGTGATCTCCATCTCTCTCTTTGTATCAAATAAATAAATAAATAAATCTTAAAAAAAAAAAAGAACTCAGAACTTAGCATGCTATGGATGATATTGAGTAACCTCATCTCAATTGTGGTTTAAAGTTTATTTTCTGTTCAGGGTGCCTGGGTGGCTCAGTAGGTTAAGCATCTGCCTTTGGCTCAGGTTATGATCTCAGGGTCTTCGGACTGAGCCACACATTGGACTCCCTGCTCAGTGGCGACTCTTCTCCTTCTCCCCCTGTGCTCTCTCTCAAATAAAATAAATAAATAACTGAATAAATCATCTTAAAAACAAAAGCTTATTTTCCACTCATATACATATATACATATTTATCATTCAGGGAAACATTTAAAATCTTCACCTAAGCATATTTTGATAAAGTTCAATTGATTCTCCTTTTCTCCTGGAGATCACACAATACTTAAGACTACATCTCCACAGAGGACCTTTTAGTCTAAGGCCACCTCCTGCCCCTGCCTGCCCCCTTATCTTCCATCCATAGTACTTTGCAGACAAGAGGTCCCAAGTCCCACTGGTAATTCACATTACAGAAAGCACATCTATTATTTATATGGAATTTGAATTTAATATGATAGGAGCAAAGCACTTTTCAAAATAGCCAAGAGGGAAGAAAAGGGTTAAGAAGCCTCTATGGACATAAGATACAAATTAAAAGCAGAGATACAAGAAATGATCCTCTTGTCCCAAGAATGCCAGGAGTGGCATTTTATGCTCTTTAAAAACATCTGCTTCCATTCACACGCATTTGCATGTATGTCCACCCCAAGGAGCTAGAGAAAAGTGAGTGATTCTCCCAGCATCTAGAGAAAAGAACCGAGTGATTCAGGCCCTTTCTGTTATTTCATGAGCAACCCTCTAGACTCAAAGACTAGGCTAGGAATCCTGAAATGGAAAATTTGGTGTTTCACTCAGAAATTTTAAGAGCCATCTCCCTAAGTATCAAATAGCTTCAGGGAGTTGTATTTTTTTTCTGCTAGTGAGTCCCTAAGTATTTGAGTCCCCATTATTTTCAAGGGAGCCAAGAGATCTCTTAACAAATTGCACTCGCTTCCTCTCATACTTAAAAAGAAAGAGCAGCCATTTGCTGTTCTTCCCTGATTTGGAGAAGTTCAATAAAATCTTTTTATGCACCCTATTTATTTTCCTAGACATTTACATTTTTCATGCAGGCCTGGGATGCTCCATAATTCAAGTTTAGCTAAAAATGGCCAGGTTTTACTCCTCATGGATTACCCTCGGGGACTGAAGGTTTAAAAGGATGACAGCCATGAAGAATCCCAGGCGTGCTTCCCACCGTGCACCCTGGATACTATCTCTACCAAAAAAGTAAGCCTTGTCTGCCCCATAGGAGGCATCCGACAGTTAATGTAAATCAGAACACTTTGCACAGCTAACTCTAGAGCAATGGGGCCATCTAGACTCCAAATAGGGAAGTACTGAATGGAAAAATCCCCCCTGGGATTCATTTCTAGAGGATCTTTGAGATCTGGGTATTGAGAGGATGAAGGGGAAGCATGTATGTTCCAGAGCCCCAGTGTCAAGACAGCTCAGCTGTGTGATGACTGTCCTAGGTAAAGCACATCGAACATTAAACGTTAAGTATGAATAAGCATTTAAATTAAATATCGTAAACCTTAAAAATTATGTTTATGTGTGTGTTTATATAAAAAGGAATATATTTCTGTTTTATATTAAAAACACTTTATTCAATCTTTTAGAATTTCTTACAATGCATCATATGGTAGATGACACACATAACTTGGTCATGGTGGTCCTTTGGTTCCCTAAGTGCCTCATCGACTCAATGACTTCTCACCTAGGAAACCTCTCAGATGAGAGGAGATGCGGTACCTGAACTGTAATGAGACACACGGCGTCCCTCTCAGAAAGGTGCTGACCTGGCTCTCTACCCGCCCCATCCCTCCAGCCACACAGTGAGAGGCAAGTCCTTTGTCATTCTCCCTCCTCTCAAAAGTCACACAGCATCAATCTTGCTGGCCTATAGGTTGAAGCAGTCACAGCCGCCCTAACATTCACAGAAGAATGACAAGGTCACATCATAAAGGAACATGTGGGAGGGGAAATATTGTGGGCACTTTTGGAGACTGAGATCTGCTAAATGTCCCCTCCCCCCCCCGAAACAAATTAATAGTGGGTTGGGGTCATTTCTAAAGGGAAGTGGGTGGGAACGTGAACAAAGGAAGGGTCACGGACAAAAAGAAGTGACATTTTGCCCATTTGGGGGTGCTGCAGTCATTCCTGTTTCTTTAAGAGAAAGGGAGACACACTGGGTAGGCTCAGGTGATGGGGGTTTTTGCAGAAGAGTGAGGAAAACAGAAATGGCAGAGGGTAGCTAGTATGTCCTTCTTCTTAGCCAACTGAAGCAAGCTATGAAGAGTCGTTTAGGACCGTTGGATTATGATGTCATGACTTGATCCCTTCTCCAGAGCTCCGCCATTGAGCTGCTTTCTGGGGAGACTCCACCACCCACTTCTCTCGCCCTTACTTATTGCCTGCTGTCTACTCCTCCATCTCTATGGCTTTCACGAGCATGTTCTCTTGGCTGAGTCTCCATCACTGCTCTAGTGAGGTGTGTCCATCAGTGGTGGACCTCTGCTTCCAGACAGCTTTCCCAGCACAAGCTGCTGGCTCAGCCTCCTCTGGTTAACGTTGATGTTATCGGTGATCCTGGGGCACTTGACAGGAGCTTAAAAGAGAGAGTGACTCCCTGTCTATCTCATGAGTTACACCATAGCAGTTTCTATGATCTATGACTATGGGGCTGAAATTTTAGAAGGTGGGTTTGCAGAAGTCCACAGTAAATGTGATTGTGAATCTAATCATCTATCATAGGCATCCTTGACTTCAGAAAGAGTTCTTTTCCCAGCTGACTCCTAGGCAAGTGCTAACAGGGTTCTCATGTCATTTGGCTCAAGAGAAATACCTCTCATTGCCTGCAGAAGTTAGTTTTCTAAGACTGAGACCAGGTTGAATAAATGAGAAGAAAAGCAAGTGGAAGTTCTGAGAGTAAAATACACCAAAAAAGTGAAATAACTTTTTAACCAAAGCAACTGCCAAACTCCTTAGCATCTTCCTCCTCTCCTGACTCTGGTCTCCGTGAGAGTCTATTGTCTGCTCTGTAATTGCAGTCCTTGAGCTCATTTGGCTCTTAAAGCAAAGAATCAGGCCCTTGAATGCAGTACAGACGGAACCAAACTGCGTGCCTGAATGTACCACACTCAGTGTTCTTAGAGGTCAGGCTTCAAGTGGAGTCAATTACCACAGGCTCTTTGGCCCCAGAGCAAGCCAATGCATCAAACCGGAAATTTCCATGGCACCTTTAAACTTTACATCGCTGGTGCCAAAGTAAAGCAAGCTTGCCTCACATAAAGGAGCATACATCATCACCCCCAGAATGACCAGCAACCTCAACAGACCCGCACAGATGTGCTCTGGAACATCAGACTTCCTGTGGACAAGTCTAGGTGGCACCTTTATCTGTGGGTCAAAAATATACACATTTATAATGATCAGGAAAGAACACAGAGGAGCCTAGAGAAAGCAGACTGCTACTTAGATCTACAATTTTTGTTAGCTTTGTATATACAGGCACAGAAAAATGAAATTTTAAGAGGCCATATTTACTTGATCTTTTTGTCACAAGTTCTTTGACTCTGACATACACGAGAATTTTTGGCGTGGGCAGATATCCAAGACCATGTCAAGCATAACCATTCAGAGTATACATGTATATTTCTAAAAGTGTAATTTTATCTACTGATGTATTTTATTCCTAATATCTTATTTCTTGCTGCTGAAAAGCTCTCTATATTATTTCATCTGTAAACACTAGTACCAAGATTTGAATATTTTGTTATCTGGAAATGTAGGAAATCCTGCAGAGTAAAAAAAATAAGTGGCCAAAATCTTCGTTGCGCATTTTTCAAAAGAAAGCTAATTATTAGTTGAGGGTAAAACTTGGGGTTCCTCCACGAGGGAGTGCATCCTGGCCAATGAATCCATGTAACCTCATCCCTTCTCTCTCCTCAAAACTTAGGAATGTTTGCCTTCTGGATAGTGTCAGAAGCAGAGGTAACACATAGTCTTCACGACTCGAGAACCAGCTTTGCCTGAGGGAGATTTTAATCTCGCACTACACATGTGAATCCTTTTAAAGAAATCACGGAGTGCTGCGGAATTTCCAGTCCCCACCTCCGTTAACCTGCAAGGTGAGCGAGACACACATCTGTATTTTAGTTGCACAGTATTTCGAATCAAAACAAACACACCCTTCCACGGAGAAGGGTCTGCCCTCCAGGTCAAGGTTTCGGCTCAAGTCATCCTTGGTGATGTTGGGGACGTCTTCTGTTCGGCCCCATCTCCCGGAGTCCCCATGTCCAGATCACCCGCGGCAGCGAGTGCTGCAGTGACGAAGCACGGTCACTAGATGGCGGGAGGGGACCGAGTTGGAGCCCCAGCGGTGGCTCCTTTCACCCTGCAGAGGGAGGAACACTTTTGTTTCTGTGCTTTTTCTTCCTGCCCCTTTGTTTGACTTCACCATTTTCCGTCCTCCTTTCTCTCCGCTGTAGTTTTGTGGCTGGCTTTTCAGCACCTCCGTTCAAGGAAAGCTGGCCTGGCTCGCTGTCTGGCGGCGCGGGCTTGGGAGCACCCGAAGCTCCCGCAATGACCCTGGCTCTCCCGCGCCTGCCGCCCCCGCAGCGCATCGCAAGCGTTAGCTCCCAGGTCCTCGGAAGCGTTCTTTTCAAATGTCACCCAGTCCCTGGCCAGGTGTTCATGTCTCAGAATAGGCATATGGCTCTGCATAACTTGGAGGTAGTGCTATTTATGCAGGTATTACTTTAAAAAAAAAAAGCTTCAGACCGTGTAAATCAGAATATTATAATCTTATGATAGGGTTAAAAAAAAAAAAAGATTCCGTTGGGGGATGCAGTCCAAACGGGCCGCAGACCTGTCGTGTCTCTATATTGTATTGGATTGACTTTCACTATGTGGACCCAGAAAGGGGGATAGGGAGGGAATTGAAAAAGCAGACTGCTGTACTAAGATTTTTTTAAGAAAACATTGTAAAGAGCACACGAGTTTTGGGGTTTTTGTTTGTTTGTTTGTTTGTTTAAATAAATGATGTAATAATCTGAGAGGCCAAACCAAAAGCTGACTTACCCATCTGTGGACCCGGAGAGAGATGGGCTGCCAGGCCTTGGGCCCCCACTATGGAGAGCAGTGGGGTGGCAGTGGGGATGGGGTCCCCAAGATCTCTTTCACAGCAGTTAGAAGTCTGTGTCTTCCTTGAAGCACTGGGGGTAATTCCCATTAATGTCAGCAGGGTTTAGGAGAATGGGAGTTGGGGAGGCTTTGGGGCCAAATCCCTAGTGGGGTCCTCCCTCCCCCAGTAGGACCTGGAAGGGCCTCAGAGTGCCATCAAGTTAGAAAGAACCGTAGTAGGTGGGCTTCAGAAGCATTTCCACTCTCCCAGCCTGGCAAAGGATCCCCACTCGGTGGCCACCCAGTCCCTATAACCAGTCTAGTGAGGAGAAGCCCCCCGGGCCTCCTCGGGCCCAAGTCATGAAGGTTGCTTTCTGTTCTGCTAAGTTTTTAGCCAAGTCCAGTTTCTTCCTGTATACAAGGGGATGATAATGGAACCTCCTTGTGGGGTTATTTTGAGGATCAAGTGCAGGAAAGAAAGTCAAGCGCTTAGTGCAGCGTCTGTTCCACATGTATCTGCAACTCAGTGAGGATGGTTTGTATTCATTCGAGCCTGTATTGGCAGCTTATTCCTATCAGGCAGAATCTAGTTTTAAGGAAACACACCTGAGAGCCACGATGGAGACATTTCATCGTAAAAACCCAAGCAGGTGTGAAACGAAAATCCCTACCCTTTCCAACATGCTCCCCCCACCCCCCACCCCCAACGCACACACATGCTTGGGGCGAATTAGGCAAGGTAGGCCAAATTTCTAGTCTCACCTCTTCTTTTCTTCTGTGGCAGGGGCGTGATTTATGGCTCTGGGGGGAGAGCTGACCAGACTCAGCTGTTCCAGCTGACCTTCACTGTGAGTTTTGAGGTTGAAGTGAAATCCAATGGGGTGTGAACTGAAACTCAAGAATATCTTCTGAAAGCCCAAGGCACTGAGCTCAGTGAGGGATCAAGCCCAACTAAAACCAACCTTTCCTCCCTCTTGCTCAGGGCTTCTGGAGCTCACAAAGCACATGCCACTTCAGAGTGCTGTGAGGAAGGGTCTGCAGCACCTGGCTGGGAGCAATGGGCCACTGTCTTCCCCGCAGCAGCAAATCCCCTGCTCACCCCTGGAGCTGGCTCCATGCCAGTGCCCTTAGCTGCCTGGCAGGCTTTTGTCCTAGGGGCTCAAGGAGCTCGTTACATTGGGAAAGTGAGGCTTTGCCGGAATATTCACAGAGGCCGGGTCAGGCTTTCTTGCCCACAGTTAGGAAGCAGGTTCTAGCTCTTTCCAACCCACTGATATATTCTCGCTGCTGCACACTGAGAGGTGGGGCCAGGGCATGGAGAGGCAGAAGTGTCTCTCTGAGATGGGAGTCATTAGTGTCTCTCTGAAAAAGCCTGCGTGGTTTCTAGGAGATTCTGGAATGATGTTCTTAGCACAGAACTAGAATCTAAAAAGATGGAGGGAGAAGTTACTGGTCAGGGTCAGGGGTTAAAAGCATGAATTTTGGAGCTAGACAGACCTGAGCTCCAGTCCCAGCTCACATGCTTCACAGCTGAGTCACCCTGAGGAAGTCACTGAATCCCACCGAAGCTCTCTTTGCTCCATTTCTCTGTCCATTCTCCATCTTACCCCACATGGCCCAACACATTTTGTACTTTGTGTTCACCAGTCAGAAGACTGCAGCAAAGAGAAGAGTTTATTATCAATGTAATCATCAAAATTAATTGAG
>CM053615.1:36062429-36134830 GCA_028646535.1 Procyon lotor
CTAACAAATACGTGATCTATGCAATTGTCATTAGCCGTGGCAACATGCATATCCCTTGAGTGCGTGTTATGGGCCAGGCTTGTGTAAGCACTTCACATGTATTATCTTGTTAATTTCCATAACAATCAAGTGATCAAGTATCATGAGTGTGTCCCTTCTTTCCAGAAGAGGTAACTGAGTCACCAAGAGGTTAAGACACTTGCACAAAGTCATTGAGCTCCTAGTGGGAAAGGTACACTTGCAGTCTAACTTCATAGCTCATACTCTTCACCACCACTGGCGGACTCTGGGGAATTCATAGGCATCAGTAGGGAGGGTCATGGTCAGTTAATACTGGAAAAGGGCTGTCTGTGTTCAGTAGCACCTAATCATTAAAAGTTCTGAAAATCATGGGATGAAAACTTGCTCATTTTGTAACTCAGCTTTTCCCCAGATGATGGATCCCGGCCACTTTTTGGGGGAGAACACCTGTTTACTGGGTCAGGTCACTAGAATAACAAGGAACACAGTTGAGACAACGCTCTCCTGTAAGATTATCCCTTTGGTATGCCCTGCCTCTTTCCAGATCATCCTACTACATTGACTCCATTTTGATTTTCCCAAAACGATGCTTTCATCTCACCTCTTCCCTTCTCAAAAACTGTCAACAGGTTCCCCCACCCTCAAGGTTAATTCCAAATTCTTGAGCCCCACACCAAAGAGAACTGCTTTTGCTGCGCTCATTCTGGATTCACTTCAAGGCGAGTTTTCTGCAGCAAAGAAACCAGAATGCCTGCTGCCTCTGAGCCAGCCATTCATATTTCTTATTTTGGAAATTTTGATAGATTCCATGAAGTTGGTTTTTAAAGAGACTAGAAACAATGATATATTGAAAACTTATATATCATGTACTTTGTCCCAGAGTCTTCTCAGAGACCATCTGGCTCAGTGGTTCTCAATCTCTTAGGTCATGAACCCCTTTGCGAATATAGGGGAAGGAATGGATCCTCATGGTGGAGGTACATGTAGAGACATATTAACTAAGTGTAATTTCAGGAGGGCTCACAGATAACCTGTGGTTCGTGAGTGGTCATTAGGTTAAGAACCTCTGAAAAAGTCCACCTTCTCATTCATAGTTTGGGAAACAGTCCCAAGACATCACACAATTGTATGCATTCAGATAGCCAGTAAGTGGTCAAGCTAGACTTTGTTCCCAGGTTTTCTGACTTTTTAAGGCTATGTCTATTTTTAAGGTTCCTAATAAGGGAAACTTGATTAATTTTACTGCATATCACAGTAGGTCTGCATGGAAGGCTTACCTCTTATGTTTCAACATGGCTTTGGCAAAATCCATTAAATTCATGCGACATGAGCACCCATCAACAGTGACTGATACTTTTCAAAAAAAAAGGGACATTATTAAATAATGATGACCATAGAATATGAAATAAAAGAGCAGGAAGCAAAAGCTCAATAAACAAAAAAAATGAAAACACTATGGTTGAGATAGAATGACAACATTCATAGCAATAAGCTGCTAAAATGACAAGGGAAACAAGAATATATCTCCAGATGAGTAGGAGGACAGATGGGCAAGGTCAAGATAATCTCCAGGTTGTAGTCTTGAACCATTGGGCATTCAGACTAAGGCCAATAAGTTATCCAAATGAAAGCTTAGCAGCAGAGCAATTATAATTGAAAATTGAGAAGAGTGAAAAACCCACGGGACTTCCATGTTCAGGAGTTGAATTTAAAAATGAAATTTTTTCAGTAATTTTTTACTGAAATAAATTTTTCAGTAAAAAATTTCAGTAATTTTTTTCAGTTAAAATTACTGAATAAATTCAACAGAATTTATTTTTAAATTCAGTGAAAGTACTGAATTTTTTCAGTAATTTTTTTAGTAATATAGATAATAGCTAAATACTAAATAATATAAATAAAGATATTAAATAATAATACATTTAACACATAAAACACACAAGGGAAAAGTAACAATTCTTTATGATCATGAGAAAATCTATTTAGAATGTTAAGAATGTTAATTTCATCCCATTGTCCCGCTTGTTCTAGTTAAAGCCTATGAACATCATACTGACGTAGATAATCCATTCACTTACACATATTCCTTTTCAAACCAAAAAAGAGTAAATGTAGACAATAAGAAAATCTAAATTGATTTTTTTTTAAAGATTTTTATTTATTTATTTGACAGAGAGAGAGAGAGAGATTACAAATAGGCAGAGAGGCAGGCAGAGAGAGGGGGAAGCGGGCTCCCTGCTGAGCAGAGAACCCGATGAAGGGCTCGATCCCAGGACCCTGGGATCATGACCTGAGCTGAAGGCAGAGGCTTTAACCCATTGAGCCACCCAGGTGCCCTGAAAATCTAAATTGATTGACAAGCCTACCATAACTTTTAGATTTAAATCAGAGACAAAATGGTACATGTTACCTTTCGATTAGAGTGACTAACCAATTTGGTTTGCCCAGCCCTGTCTGTCCTGGATTCAGCATGGGAAGGACAGTTGGTCACTTTACTTCAAATAGCCACCCTACTCCTAGAATAATTATGTCTCTATGATCTGTCTGTATAATTTCTTTATAACGACGAAGTCATTGGATAAAGAAATAGAAACTAAAGTTGGCTATTTCACATTACAGACCAACTGGTTAGTTTTTACTTTAGAGATTTAGTTTTTTTCCTTACGTAGAATAACTTTTGCTAATTTAGTAAAGAAATCATCCATTATGTATCAGCGAGAATGGCTAACAGCTGAAATTTCTCATATATTTACATACCATAATATTCATGGCCCCATTAAACATAAGAATAGAAGAGCAAACAAATATGAGGAATAAATTCATGTGGAGAAACTCTGAAAAATATTATTGAGCCATAGGAGAAAAGGGAAATCATTTAAATAGTCACAGCTCTCAGGAAAATGTTTCTGTTCTGTAATGGTCAATGTTCCTTTGTCTTGGATGAGAGGGCATGGAGTAGAGATGAAAGTTTGGGAAAGAATATCAGAATTCCTAGTTATGTATATTTTAACTGCCACTAATTTACTGCTGAGTAACTTTGGATAAATGATATAATCCAAGTTTATCTCCCATAAATCTTTTACAATACTGTAGTGAAATTTAGCTTGTAGCAATATTATGAACCTAAATTAATAATAATAATAATAATAATCATCTTGCATCCCTTGATGCTCATGGCAGATTGAAGATATGTCAGGATGATTTCCGTTTCATTGTCTGGGTGACTGAGATCAGGAGAAGCTACCTGAGTTCAAATGGCTTGAATGAGGAGGAAGAAGGGCTAAAACCCAGAACTTCTGACTTCTCTTCTGGTGTTCCCTTTTGTTTTCAACTCTTTCTATCATGGTCCAGATTTTTTGAGGGCTATGAGAATCTGCTAACAGCTATATACCCTCTTCTTAAAAACAACCACAACCACCATGACCCACGCTCATGGGTCCCATCCCCCCCACCCCCCCGCCCCGACTCACAGGCCTGGGACAAGTGCACAGATGGAAACAGAGGCTCACATGCCATGTGACACAAGACACCTCCTCATGCTCCCAGCCCTGCTCTGCCCATCACAACACTGACGCCATCATCCTCTTGAGCATTTCCAAGGAACCTAATGGAAAGCCAGGTTTGAATTTAGATTTCTTGGATCTCTTGTTGGAGTTTCTCACTGGAAAGTGGCTGCTGAGGAGGGACCTAGTCATCACCCCTCAGCTGCTAACCCTCAGCCTGGTCCGCCGCCTAACCTCAACCGTGCTCTTTCCATCCGTAGGGGAGGTGGTGGGGGCTTCCTGGGCACCTGTGGTATAAAATCCCACCCTGCAGATTCCACCTTGCTCTGCACTTTGGTCTACAGCCCTCCTTTGACCAGAGTGGCATGAATTGCCCTCGGAAGGATGAACTTGGAGGAGAGACTTGGGCTCCTTAAGCTAGGAATTCCAGGGTTTTAGGGGCAGAACCACGTGCCATGAAAGGAGGGGGTCAGCTTACAGTGGGTGCATTCCCTTGGCCTCTGGGATACCTCATCCTGTTGAGAGGGACACAGCCTGCGCAGGGCAGCCTACGATATTCTCTTTGCCTGATCCAAAGACAACGCTACATTCACACATACTCAAACAATACAAAGGTATGTGCAATTTCTGGTGATTCACCACCCCCCTGGAGCTTTTCCATAGATCCCAGACTAAAAACTTCTGATACCAATACTTAATAACAGTAAATCTCCTTTGTATTGCTCTTAATAGAGTATAAAATGCTTTCACACACAAAAACTCAGAACCTCACTCATTTGATTCCTAATTTCTTTCATTGATTTAATTCACTCAGCCATTTGTCAAAGAACGTGGCAAGGGCTGGGCTGTCAATGGGGAATTGCAGCAGTGGGTAAAAACAGATTCTTTCAAGGAGTTCAACAAAGAGTTGCCATAAGACCCAAGCAAGTCCACTCCTAGGCATACTGAAAAGAAATAAAAACCTATGTCCACTTAAACACTTGTATATGAACCTTCGTGTACATTATTCATAATAGCCAAGAAGTAGAAACAACCCAAATGTGCATCACCTGATGAAGGTATGTCCAAAATGTGGTCTATCCACACAACGGAATATTGTTCCCCAATAAAGAGGAATGAAGGACTGACACACGTTACATGTGAATGGACTTGAAATATGATCTCAGTGAAAGAAGCCAGAGGCCGAAAGCCACGGGTAGTAGGATTCCATGTATATGAAATGCCCAGAGTAGGTAGATCCACAGAGAGTGAAAGTGGATCAGTGGTTGGGGGGGGAGGAAGGATTAGGGGTGACTGATCATGGATAGAGCAGCTTCTTTTTGGGGCAAAATTAAGGTGGTGATGGTCACTCGACCTCCTGAATACGCTGAAACCCACTGAATGGCGTAGGTTAAAAGGCCAAATTTTTATAGTGTTTTATTATATCTTTTAAGTTTTTTTTTTTTAAAGATTTTATTTATTTATTTGAGAAAGAGCTGAGCTGGGGAGAGAGGGAGAAGCAGGCTCCCCACTAAGCCAGAAGCCTGACATGGGGCTCGATCCTAGGACCCTGGGATCAAGACCTGAGCTGAAGGCAAGATGTGCTTAACCGACTGAGCCACGCAGGTGCCCCTGATTGTATCTTTTTATAAAAGGAGAAAAAAACCCAACAAAACACAGGGATGTAAAGTACAGCATAGGAAATATAGCCATTAATATTAGAATAACTTTGTATGGTGACTTAGACAGTGACTACACTTACCATGGTGAGCATTGTGTAATGTACAAAATTGTCGAATCACTATGTTGTACCCCTGAAATTAGTAACACATTGTATGTCAACGACAACTTAAAAAAAAAAAAAGTGGGAGAACAGAAAACAGATCTTGTTCTTGCTTTCATGGAGCCTACAGTTGGGCTCCACGGAGGCCTCCGCCCCTATGAGGGCAGGTTCTAAGATGGATGGTCAGGTGCCAAAGCTGCTCCATTGTTTCCTCTGTCCCACCTGCCCCCCCCCTTCAACACACACACCTCACCAGCCAGTGAAAGACTTGGCAGGAAAGGAGCAGATGGCTTCATTTCCCAGTGCTGTCTTCCCCAGTGATGTCCTTAGGCCTGTTTCCCTCACAGGCTCCCCCCACCCACGTGTGGGCCCCTCTCCTGCCCCCCCATCTCATCCCTCTCTGCGTGTGTGCTTGGCAGAGGCCAGAAAAACAGCCAGCACATCCTGCCTAATTTAAGTGGTAATTTCCTTTGGGGGTTTCACTCAAGTGCAGCCCTGGGAAAATCATGGCAAAGAGCTTTCCGAGAGGAAATGCTACTCTGGACTTCCCGGAGAGTTTTAAAGACTGGGAACTTTCTCTTTTACTTGATGAGAGCCTCTTAAGAGTGGCTAATTACAGAGAACAAACGCGGGGGGGGGGGGGGGTTGTCAGAGGGGGGGGGGGGGGGGATAGGCCATAGGTGAAGGGGATTAAGAGGCACAAACTTCCAGTTCTAAAATAAATAAGTCACGGGGATGGAAAGTACAGCACGGGGAATATAGTCAATAATATTGTAATGACTTCGTGTTGTGACAGATGGTGACTACACTTAAGAGCATTTTGAAATGTATAGAATTGTTGAATCACTATGTTGTACACCTGAAACTAATATAAGATTGTATGTCATCTGTACTTCAATTAAAAACCGAAGTGGGGATGGAGGGGCTCTCTTGGGGGTGTGGTATGTGGAGGACAGAGGGGCATTTCTGTTTTCTGCCCCTCTAAGGAGCTATGAAGGAGGAGATGGTGGAAGAGATTTTAAATGTAGAGGTTTGGGCAGAGGAGGGAGCTGGCAGGGACCTCAGATTTGAGATTTGGTCATTCTTAGAATTTTGTTTTACTAACAGTAAAGGTTGTTGGCTCCCGCGTTGGCCATAGGGGTGGGATAGACTAGGGACAAAGTAGGATGAAAAACATTTCTCCCTATGGGGCCAAAGATCACCTGCATGTCCCCGGAATTGCTGGTAAATTAAATCCCTCAGCCTCCACCTTGACCTACTGTATTAGAAATCCAGGAGGCCGAGATGGGGGGGGGGGGGTTCTAGCACAAGAATGCGTGTTTTTAATGACCTTCCTGGACGATTATTAAGCAAACTAAAGTTTAAGAGCCTCTGGTGGGCACCGGGTCCTTGCTGCTGAAGATTTCAGTTCTGGGTGGGCTGAGGGTTTCTCAAGAGGGAACTAAACTAAAGGAAAGGAACTAAGAGCAAAAAAAGAAAAAGTGGCACTTAAGAGCAGCGGGCTTGAGAGGGACTAGGTAGAAAATGCAAATTCCATTAAGAAAAATTAGGAAACAAAGCAAAGCTGCCACAGAACCCTCCTACCCATTCATTCAATCACACCACTCATTCACTTGCCCCGGGCACAAGTTTTTAGCACGGTGGTGGCATTTAAAATGATGCATTGTAAATTTTCCTATTATACTGGAGAGTTAAGAGCAAGCAAATGTAATCAGTTATGGAAGATTTGAGTCAAAGGCTTTCTTTAGGTATTTTTAATTAACTCAGTACACAGCTTGGTTAAAGCAGTGCTTCTCAACCTTTTGTAACTTCTGGTCTTTCCGTCAAATTTCCAAGCAGGGTATTCTGGTGTTTCTTTTCTATTTTTTATATGTTTCCCCTACATAATGTTATGACATTAATCATAATTTTCAAACCCACTGTCCCCATCTAAGAAGTCTTGCCATCTTGTCAGGCTGTCTTTGATCCCCTGCCCCTCTACTATATTAGATTCCTGAAATGACACCGGGGCAGCTTTTCTGACAGTGTCCCTCCTCCTCGGACTCCCCTCCCACCTCACCTTGCTGCTTCTCTGCTTCTTCTCAGCGCTGCTCGCCACACCTGCTCTTCATTCTTGTCTGTTTGGCAGCCCTTGTCCTTACAGTTAAGACCTGGCATGGCTGATGCTGAATGACACACGAGGCCAAGTCTAGCATGTTGTCCTTTGCCCAGAGCTGTCCTAACTGCTCTTCTGCAAGTCCCCTTGGTGTCTCATGTGTGTCTAGGCGTGAGGAACCCAAGAGAGGCATGTAAACCATGGTGAGGTCATGGAGATGGATCTGTACACCCCCTCGGCCGGTTGAAGTCAACACAACCTAATTCTGAGCCTTTGAAGATGTGAAAAATAATAATTAATAAAAGGAATCCACACTTAAGATGGAGTCGGGAGACCAGAGCGGGGTGCTCTCTTGCCTCATCACTCATCGATCAGCTGCAGACTCTAAGGGCAAGAGGACCTTGCAAGTCTCATGCTGCTTTAGCTAGCTGAGGAACCCGGCTGGAGGAAGAAAGATCTCTCTCCTCCCCCAGCGACAGCCCAGCCAATGAGAGACAGTCACAAGTCAGCCAATGAAAAGCCACTATACTTCGAACTCCCATCATCCACCCCTGGAGTTTTGTAGCTGAGAACCACCCCCCAACTTCCCCTTTTTGCCTTTGTAGGAGGGTGGTTTTTTCTCTTTTGGTCTAGGGGTTTGGTTGTGTTTTTGTATTAGCTTGATTATTCTGAATTGAAATCTGCTGTCCCTAAAGAAACCTATTTTTGCTGGTAAAATAGCTGCCGGTTTTGTTTTTAAGGTTAACAAAGCAGCTTCGAGGCGGGCAGTGTTAAAAAAGCAAAATCCAACTGAGTAAATATGAAGGTAGTTTTGGTTCTGGTAAGCCATTCGTGAATGGGGAAGCGTCCCATCTAGCAAGTAAAAGAGCTGCTCTGACGGGCTGTAGGAAGGGAACGTTCTTAAAGGCATGACAAGGAAATCACAAACAGAAGAAAGGATTATTTTTAGGTGAAGACACCTTCTCTTGGGGAGGAAGGGCTTTATGGGGGGAGAGGGGGTGTTTAACTTCATCTTTCTTTGGGGGATGGAGAGGCCCTTGGAAAGATGATACTGAGGCTGATTAGAAAAGTCCTGACTAGAAAAGACTACATTTTGGGGGGAGGTTGAAACTGTAATCAGGTTAGGTATTAAGCTCGTGTTTGGTAACATGGCCTAGCCTAAGTGACTCCACGTGGGGCCTTTTTTTTGGTAAGAGAGTCAGCAGGAGACTAGGAGGAGAAAAAGCTTTTTTACTGGAAAGAAAATATTAAGTACCTTAAAACATTTTTGGAAGGACAAACTTTGAAATTCAGGCTTTCTTTTTTTAAAGATTTTATTATTTGACAGAGAGGGAACACAAGCTGGGGAAGCAGGGGAGGGAAAAGCAGGCTTCCCACGGAGCAGGGAGCCTGATATGGGGCTGGATCCCAGGACCCCGGGATCATGACCTGAGCTTTCAAGTACCACAAAAGGTCTTGAAAGGGTTTCACCTGGCTGTCAGGTAAACACCTGCAGCTCATTGTTCAAATTTCAGTTTGAACTGTAATGTTCCATGTAACTGAGGCTGCCCCCAAGGTAAAACAGAGTTTACTGTGATGTCTGGGACCCACCTCGACCGTGTTACCACTCCTCATATTTTCTACAGCTCCTTAACTATTTAGCTTTGGATTCATCATGAAGGCTTTGTGGCCTTACTGTTCTGGGATTTGCGTTGTTAGTTGTCTCACTTGTTAAAATTCGGCAGCTCGCAATAGTACACACAATTCAAAATCAGGGGGTATGAGCCTCTGATTAGATTTCTATCTTTAAAGTTGCAAAGGTAAGAACTGTAGAACTGAAAATAATATAAACATAAAACACTTGGAAGTAGAGGAGGCTTCTAGTAAATGAGCTAAGTCCTCCCTTTTCATATTAAGGTGTCTAGAGATATTATCTCAAGTTGATAAATGGAGAAAAAGAGGTTAAGCCTCTTATCTAGATTTATGGAGGTAACTGCTAAAGTAACTAAAAACAAACAGTTAAAAGAGGTTGAATCTGAGGAGCAGGATGGGGGTGGAGGCAGAGAGCAGAGGGGCAAGAGGCTGCTGCTTTTCACCTTAAGTTCTTCTGTCCTTGTTGATTTGTTCCCACGCACATGTAGTGGATTTTTTTTTTTTTAAGCAAGAAACAAAAAGGAGAGAGAAAGGAAAACATGGTGGGAACATAAAATTGAGTCAAGAATTAGGTTTAAAAACACACACCACATTGATTCGCACATTTGCTGCAGCTGGGCCACACATTTGGCTCCCAGCTCTGCTCGAGCAGCCGGGGAAGGAACCCCTGGTCGGCCGATTCGTATCATCCACACATGAAAACAGACGGGTTCTTTGGGAGACTTTTGCCTGCTCTTTGTTATTAAAACATCAAAATGAAATTTCTTCCTGGAGTCTTCCTCAGGAAGACACAGAGATGCGATTAACATCTTCAATATGTTTTTTTCCCCCTAGAATGAATCTCAACCCAGATAGTTGATGTCCCACCCAAGTGCAGATCAGATAAATAATTCCAGGGGAACCCAACTCCCTGCTTGGTCTAGGGATAGACTTTGGAATATTTGGAAGATTCTATGTAGTTTTGTAACGATAAAATATTTTTTTAATTTCTCTGGAAATTAGGAGATGACAATGAGCTTGAAACTATACTTTCTAATGAGAACCTGGATTACAACTAAGCAGTGTTGACTGTTGAAATTTATCCATGTACCCTAATAGCCAATCAAGTTAGAGAATTTTGTAAAGGACATGTATGTCTAGGTGAACATAAAATACTATTATAAACACAACCACATAAGTATGTCTGTATATACACAATCTATACACACACACACACACACACACATTTCTCTGGACATGGTAGCTATGTTCTAATGGTGTCTTCACAATGCATGTGGTGGGACAGCCTTACGGATGAAATGGTTACATTTCTAGTACTTTAGTGGTTAAATAACATTGCACAGAAACTCTTAATATTTATACCAACAATTGTGACTTGGTTATTACAGAACCAATGTTTATGAAAAATGCAAATATATGAAAAGGAGAGCATAAAGCATCTGTTAATAGCATTACCCCTATTAGCCATTTGGTGATGTTTTCTCTGTATAAATTAGAAATAATAATGTAAAACACATTCTTAGAGATTATTTCCTTTAATACAGTTTCTGATTTTCCATGCCATTCGCCATTCTTACAAAAAATATTTTTTAAAACTCTGCATACCCCATCATTTTGGTGCATATTCATTCTACTGTTGGACAGCCATTTTTGAAAACCTGCTATAGAAACTCAATTTTTAGGGTTGAATTGTTAGGCTTTTAATATGCTATTTTTTTGGAAAGAAAAACCTGAAAAGATTCTAAACAGGACAGAACTATTTTAAGGTCGATTTGACTTATACGCATATTGGTTTTAAGGCTACTGTTAATGTTCCTAGTACTTTGACACTTTCAGTTTTAGGAGAAATTTCATGGTCCTGAATAGAAGTATGGCTTATTAAAATGTCTTAAAGAATTAACTACAGACTCTGAAATAGTTTTATTTTGCTTCATAGTATTAAATATTATTGGTTAGGCAAGACACTAAAAACTCACCTTGACCAAGTTTCTGGGTCTCTCTCCCTTATTTTGACACTTAGATGAGCAGAAAATATGTCTTCTCCTGGTTTATTAACCCTCTAGTGCCATGGTTCTTAAATTGCTCCATGGATCTTTGGTGTCCTCTAAGCTGGGCTGTTTTTTTAATCACTAAAATTCAATAATCATGCGTTCTCCAAATATCCAGGGGGAAAAAAGTTACCACACACAGTTTTCTAAATTCAAAGTTTTCCCTCCACAAATTTTACTTCAAACTTTAGCATTTGCTGCAGCTTGTCTCCTTGAGATGACTTATAAAACTTAGGAACAAAAAAACAGGGACACCTGGGTGGCTCAGTGGGTTAAAGCCTCTGCCATCAGCTCAGGTCATGATCTTGGGGTCCTGGGATCAAGCCCCGCGTAGGGCTCTCTGCTCGGCAGGGAGCCTGCTTCCCCCTCTCTCTGTCTGCCTTTCTGCCTACTTATGATCTCTCCCTCTCTGTCAAATAAATAAATAAATAAATAAAATCTTTTAAAAAAAAAAAGGAACAAAAAAACAAACAAAAAAACTTAGGAACAAGCAGTGATCAAATGGTGATGGGAAATGGGAAAATGCGTTAGGTGTCTGCTGTGTCAAGTCATATTTTTTTCATGGACGTGACTGCGTATGATCGATCATCTAAATAGATAGATAGTATATGCCTTCTGCTGGTAATCCTAGCAGATTTTTATGCTAAATAAATTTATTACATAAATCCTAGTTTATGTAATAGAACAGAGCATAGTAACCTATCCTGGTAATCTACAAGGAGTATGACACCACTTGGGGTTCTATCCTTTAAACATCTGAGAACTGGGGCGCCTGAGTGGCTCAGTCGGTTAGTCATCCGACTCTTGATTTCCGCTCAGGTCATGATCTCAGGGTCTGTGGGACTGAGCCCCATAGGGTTCCACACTCAGCAGAGTGTCTGCTTGGGATTCTCTCTCTTTCCTCCCTCTGCTCACCCCTTGCCACTCGCACTCTTTCTCCCTCCCTCCTTCTCTCAAATCAATCTTTATTTATTTATTTATTTATTTTATTTATTTTCAGGCCCACCTCTGCCCAGCTCCCCCAAATCAATCTTTAACAAATATAAACTTATTGGAGAACTAATTCCGTAGGCAGAACACAAATAGCCAGCTCCTAGTGAGTGACAGCCATGCTAAAAATCACTTTTGCCCAAGGCCTCGTCCAGAAAGTCCTGGCACACTGATAAAATGTACTAGCTTGTCTAGAGTGTCCTGTGTTAGCACAAAATCCAACAGGTTTTTCTTAACCTGAGACTATGCAGAAGGTGCTTGACTTGATTGTGCACTCCTCTCTGCAGCCTCTCTCACTTCTCAGGACACCCCTGGGTAGGGTGGCACACCCTCCCCTCTGTACCCATGGGAAATGAGGGTACATGTTCAAGGGTAAGAAGAGACTTGTCCAAGGCTGTGAAGCTGTAAGTGCCGCTTTTGCACGGTTTTTGGGTATTTCTCAACGCTGCTCCCAGTTCCTGTCTGAAGGTAGAATGAGCGACATCTGGTACCATGTTTTCATGGCAGCTGAGGGTTCTTGAGTATGGGATTTGGGAAATGATACCCGAAGAGGGGGAACAAAAGAGGCTTTTGCTGACTGCTTCTTTGTATACCCCTCGATACAGAATTTTGTGTCTTTATTTTGTGGAAAAATTTTTTACTCTGTGACCTTGGAGAAGTGGCATCTTCTCACTGGGCCTCAGTTTCCTTATTTGCAGATTTAGCAGCTTGAACAAGACGATGCTTTTGGCTCTCCAGCTCGTCTTCTATGCCACTGTGACCCAAAGGGCAGGCAGGATCTGTGAACCCTGCTGCATCTTTCACGAGCATCCCTGTGGGCTCACGGCGTCAGGGCGTCCACAGATTCTGTTCTGAGGGCTTGCTGACCTAGGGCTATTCATTCACTCACCCGCAAGGTGAGAATGTAGAAAATGGTGATTTTATTTGGGCTAGGCCTTGTGTCCTACAATGTGTGCTCCCAAGGGTGCCCTCTCAATGCACTGTTCAAAGCACTGCCTAGCACACACCCGAATCCCAGTGTGGCTTTTTGTAAAGCCAAATGCCACGGACAAAAAAACCCGAGAAAGCCTCTCTCATTTTTATTGTGTTCCTGGCCATTCCAAGAGTCATTTCCTTCCCTTTCAGAGAGATAAAGAGACATATATTATGTGGGCAGAAGATGCTGTGTTCTGGTCAATAACGCAGGCCACAGAGGTCAATGGCTTTAAGCCAAGCCTGGCTGAAAGCTGCCATAAATTTTCAAAGGTGGGGGAGGAAGATTTAGAGACTGATGTATACCGGCTGAGAAGGGGAAAGACACTAGGCATAAACGGCCCTCCAAAAAAGAAGGGTATCAGTCCCATAAAATCCTACAGCAGTCTATACAGGGTCCCTGGAATGGGGAGAATTTTGCCCACCCAGGTTTTACTATGCAGCAGAGACAAATAAAAAAAGATCTGAGAATAAATCTCTGAGGCCAACCTGTCCTGAGGGACTGAAACTTGAAGCCTTCTTCCCTGATCTTCGGATTCATCAGCATCTTTAGTGTTGATGAACTGACTCCAGGCTTGATGGCCTAGCCCCATAAAGCCTCCATTTTGTCTGGTTTTAACTTGTTTCTCTGTCTTTCTCAAGGTCTACTTTATGGACCACTGTAGTATGGAAGGATCCTATGTTTAGGCTACCCAGACTTCTCTTCCCCCCATTTTCTCCCCACCGCCCCAGAAAACCATAACACCTGCTTTAGAATGCCATCAGATTAAAAAAAAAAATTCCACTGGATTTATTTACCAGATTTTGTAGAGGATTGGGGGAGAGAGAGAGAGAGAGGGAGTGTGTGTGTGTGTGTGTGTGTGTGTGTGTGTGTGTTTAAGGTGGAGCTGTATTGTGAAAAGGAAGGTTGGCTTTACCTATTCTAAACCCATCTGGGCTAAAATGCCCATCATATAGCATTTGTAATTCCATACTTATTACAAGTACATGATAGATACTCTTGTTTTAATAAAAATTAAGGATATTGTCTATAACAAGAGAGTGAATGAATATACCTGTCATGAAGGTCTGTTTCTGTCCCATAAAACATATTATAAACACGACAAAGTACTAATAAGGAGTCATTCCTGGGAAGATCAATCCCATGAGGGATACTTTGTGGCCGTATGTACGTGTATGCACACACCTGCAGATGTTTACAAGAATTTCTCACAAAAGATAAAATATGAAAATTTAGGGATTTAAAACAAAAAATAATTTAGCAGCTTAAAAAAAAAAAAAACCTTACCTTGTTTAATTTACATACGATTCTTTACCTCCATTGGCATTTTGCAAGCTTTCGTAGAACACTGACTAGTTCTCCAAGCCTTACACATCTTTTAGCTCATTCTGTCAACCCTCTGAGAAACTAAATTCAGAGTAAATATCTTAATTTTCAGCAGCAAAGCTAGGGAAGAAATGACTGTGAATGCTGGTATTGTCTTTATAGGGGACTGAGTCGATGCCGAGCACATCGCAAATACCAACTCCCACCGTCCCAACGAATCTCAAAGATACAGATGTTATTATCATTGCCATTTTACGGAGGAGGCCACAAAGGTGCAGAAAGGTGAAACAACTTGCCCAAGGTCACATGGAGAGTTGGTGGCTGATTCGGGCTTTGGAGCCGGGTGCTATCCAGGCCACATTTCCTGTAGGATGCATTTGGAAGGAGATTGCATCTCCAGTCACAATCCAGGCCGTGGGCATGTTTATACCCATTGCAAAAGAATATGAGAATTTCTTAGGGGAAAGAAAAGGACAGCTTAACATGGTTAAACGGCATATTGTGTTTTTAATTTACCCCGGCTAACACAATCACCTTGTCAGCTGAGTATTTAGAAGTAAGAAGATATTTATAACCAGATTGCTTAAGTGTCCTGAGGCCACCATTTAGGTCTGTATGGCGCTGTGCCCAGGAAGATGTCATCTGTGTCACAAAATCCCTACTTAATCCCGAGAAGAATTTAGACCTAAGAGAAGGTGAAGCTTTTTGTGCTGTCATAACTGGGACAGTGATTGTCCTAGATGTCAAAAGTGTAGCCTCAAGGCACTGGCAAAACCACCAGAAATGTGAACCTGGGAAGAAAATTCTTGGTCTCTTCCACTGGTCGCATCTAAAGAAGGGCCCCAAATGAGCTTTCTAGAGAAACCTAGAAATGAACCTGAGACACTGATTTAGAACTAGAAGTAGGTGTTTGCTTTTTGTTTTTTTTCCCCCAGAAGCTTAATGAATTATCGGTCATCTTCGTGCGGGTCTTGGAATATTAAAATATTTTTAAAAAGCTTAAGTGGGGTAGCAACAGTTGTGTATTTTAAATGATGACCTAAATCTGATCAATGCTCTTAACATGTAACTCTAGCTATAATGCACAACAAGTGTGCTACTCACAAAATAATTACAGGCTATATAAAAATATTAATTTATGGGGTTCTATTGGAGGTGTAGCCCATTAATGGGACGCTCATTTAAAGTTGTATGATGAATGTCTCCTGTTACTGTATTGAAAGGAACGATTAAACCTGGGCTTTCATGTGCTCACCCTAATTACTTTCTACCCTGGAAGAATTTTATTCCAGAGTCTACTACTCCAGCTATCTTTCATAACTTGCTCCCAGGAGGGAAGTTGGAAGAGGAAGAACTATTTATTTTCATTATATCTCTCATGTCCCTTTTCATTAATTCTTTTTTCCCTTACAACTCAAGTCATTTCTTTGTTTTAGAGTCTATACAGTGCTTTTGAACCCAGCAACTGCCCAAAACCCACTATTAGTTGCTAGCAAGGATCTTTCCGAAAGAAACCTTGAGAGCACATTTGTGCCTCTTCTCTGAAATCGTCAAGTAGAACATTTTGCAGATAATTCTCTGCCGAGATATCTATATATCCATATATAGATAAAAATATATATCTGTATCTACATCTGCATCTGTATATTTTTTGGGCTGGCTTGAGACTCAGAATGGGATTATTCCTAACATTACACAATTTTGTGATTAACTCAAGAAAAGTACTGCTTCCTTTTATTTAAAAAACTTTAAAAAGTTAGCCTGTTCTATTCACTGATATTTGAAAGCTACTACAACTTTGACCCTTCATTCATTCATTCATTCATCAAAAATATGTTAAGATTGAAACTACTTGGTGTAACACACTGAGCTAGAAATAGGGTTATTTTTTGAAGTCATTTTTGTAATCCCAAACAATTCTGTTGTCAAGGAGCCTAATTCTCATACTACGATTTCCTGTGTATTTAAGCATTAGATGATTCAAAGGAATGTTGAAGAAAATGAGAAGGAATGATTGTGAGTCATCAGAAAAAGTCCAACTTAGAAATAATGCTTAGTACACAACCGAAAGAACATTTAGCCTGTTATATGATCCTCTTCTCATTAACAGGAGAGTATTTCAGGATAGAAATGCAGTTTTCCACCAGTCTTCTGCCTTTGCAACATGCTGTGTGAGACCGTGCCTTCCTAAAGTTTCAATGTCCCTTTGTTTCTTTTAGACCATGAGGCATGACGTTCACTCTGGTAGAATGCACAGGCACCTGGGTGGCAAGAGGCTGGAGAAGCTACAAGTCCTATTTCATTTATATTTGTCCTCATGAATGGGCTTCTAGGTGTGTGTGACTATAATATAGATTATAGATCTATATGTACATGTGTGTAAGTGTGTGTATTGTAGTTCTAGTGGAAAACGACCATTCCGAGTATTCTGAGGTGTTAGACTTAGTCATTTAGTCAGATTTCCATTTGGAGATAAAGATTGTCCAATTTGTTTGATCCACCCCAGCTTGTCCCCTCAGTATTCTCTCTGTGGATGGGGCTTTCCTCCACACATGTCCCTTTTGTACATAGAGAGTGGTCCTGATAAGTCAAATCATATACATCTAACTCAGCTGTTTCTCTTTGAATTAAAGAATAAGGGCCCCAAATCAGAAGATTAGCATGTTCAACGCAGCACTGAGTCGTCACAGACAAGCATAAAAGACATTAAATTGCAGACTCGGCTACGGCAATTTTATTGCAATTTCTCTGAATCGGGAACAAGATGCCTCTGCTTTATAAGAAAACAGTAGCAGCACCAGGCTTTTCCAGTACAAAAACAGGTGGAGAGATGGGGGCGGGAAAGGGCATGGGGAGAGAAGGTGGGGGGAGGTGGGGGATGGGAAGGGAGACCATCAGAAAGAGAAAGCAGGAGAAAGCGAAGCCGGTCTGTGGAAAGGGACTCCCTTCACGTGAGTACTGTTACTCGGTCCCTACAGCTGTCACCAGACAAAACTCCTCAAACATTTTAGATCTGTGTCTCCTTTTTTCTTTTCCATGTTCATTGCTTTATACAGTTAAAACTAGAACTTGTGGGCAGGTCAGCAGAAGTCAGAGGGAAATGGAAGAGGATGGATTAGATCACTCTTAAGAAGAAAGAGAACAAGAAGTGATGGAGTTCAAACTAGAAAGGAGCCATTTTCACCTTGTCATAGAGGGTAGACTGCAGCAAACACCTTGGTTTGTGGAGCCCTTAGTAAATGCCAGGCGCTGACTAAGCTCCTTACCCTGATCATTACATGGAACCCCCACAATACCTCTTTGCTTTAGGTGTTGTAATTATCTTTATTTTGGAGATGAAGAGATGGAGGTTCACAAAGATCTCACTGTACAAGGCGGCCGATAGTTCCACAAAGCCCAAGGCCCCAGTTCCTAATGCTCAACCAACTGCTGATCGTTGAAATGGAGGTTCCTTCCCTTGCTAAATGAACAGACTGGTTTGGTTCATACATCCCTCGGGGACTTGGGCACTAAGGGAAGTCCATCTCTTCCAATGGAGACTGCAAAGTTCTCATTCTACACCAGCTGCAGCTTTGGAAGTAGCAGGGGATTTTAGGGATTGTTCACGGTCTGGGTACCCTCTCTAGATGCAGTGGAGAAGATTGCCACTCTGGGCTCTCAATCATGTTCAATTGGGAAACATGAGGACTTTGGAATTTCACGTTTATTGTGGTCAGTGGTGAAAGTTGTCTAAAATGGTCTTGATACCGCAGCCCCCTCTTAACCCTCAGTAGTTCATAATTGACCCCAAGCAAACTGTCACCAACTCTCTCCCGCTTCCCCCAAATTGACTACTGCTAGTAAGTAAAACTACTCGATGGTTTAAGTGGACTCCTAATTAATGAGTCTGAGTCGTGCCTGACACGGGCTCATTTTTAACCTGGTAAACTCATTAAACCTCTGCTCTTCATTTAGCCACGGGTGACGAGAGTATCATAATTTCAACTAAGTGTGCTCAGTGATTTAATGGCCCTTGAATTTCCCACATTCCCATCGTGTCCCATCTTAGGAACCCAATGAGTATCGTTAAAAGTTTATTTAGTGCAATGAGAAATCTCTCTGATCTATCCTGAATTCAACCGACGGCTTTAAAGACAAATGAAAGCAAACCGGTGGCTCCACAAATTCAAACAACCCATTTTGCCCTACCCGTAAATCAGCAAAGGGGTCTGAAACACAGACAGTTTCCAGACAGACCAGGCCATCCCCCGAGTGAATGAGACAACTTGTGCTAAGGACCAGTCCCCACCTCCACCAGCAGATGCCAGCACTTCCTCTTCTGGGATCAGAAAGGGTCCAGGGGTTCGGTCTCTGCTCCCCACATCCTGTGGTTTTAAAAATAAAGGCAGATTGAAATCCACCAAAACCAACAAAACACGCACACCCTCACACGCAAGATCAAAGGTTGTTCTCTATCTGCTTTCATTCGCCCCATTTCCGCCCAGTTAATCACATCAAAGAGAATTCTAGAAGGCGCTGTGTTGTCGTTGTAGTTACTGTTAGGTTTGGGTGAGTGTGGACGTATCTACAACACTGCTTCCCTTCCCCCACACGAGCGAATTTGCAAAGCTCAAACAGGCCAAGGTGAGTTGGTTGCTAGTTTTAATGGATTCTCCGAAAGCCCCCGTCAGTAGCCCATGCCCAGTAAGTGTTTTATAACAGTGACAGCTTTGCGAATACTGTAACATATGTAACTTGGACTGGGTCAATGCATGGTGGGGAAATCAGATTGTGAGATGGTTGTGCTGTTCATTCTGGCTGTCTTTACAATCAATCAACCAGACCAACTGAGCCTGCAGTGATACTTGCTGATTATTGGGAAAGCGAAAACAAATGGATTGGCCATGCGGTCCACCAGGGCCCATTCAAAAGCTACAGCCTCTGTCGATAAACAGCCAGGTGCCATCTTTTGAAAATCGGTTATCAGAAATGACTCCTAGGTCCATCTAGAAGTGAGACCACATTGCGGCTGCCCTGAAAAAGCGGATGCTTTCAATCGATTTCAATAAATTGCATTCCATAGGTGCTATAGACGGACCTATTTCAGGAGCCTGAAGTTGATTGGATGTTGGCACCAGGCCACAGCCACAAGGATTCCTGTTGAACCCCAACTCGCTTCTTGTTCTTCTTTGGGGTATCTTGCTGTTGTGTTTAATTCAAAAGCTTGTAAACAAAGCAATCATCTCAAATAAATTCCCCAGCTGTGAAGAGAAGGTTCTTTCAAGGGGACCGAGGTTCCCAAGTGCTATGCAGGACTCCTAAGCCCTTCCTTATAACCTGCACGAGTGACTGGACAGATTCAAGCTAGCAGGGGTCCCCCCTGCCTTCTTTACTGCCAGACAGCTCATCCGTGACTGCTGGCAGGACACGTGCATTGTGCGAGTTGCCTAATCCAAATGTCTCTGAGTTGCCAGGTTGAGGCTAAGAGATTCCAATAAAAATGAAGGCAGCCTCTCAGTCTTTGCAAGAACTTGATTCAATCCATATCTACTTGGAATAAATTACTTTCACAATATTTTCTTCATGACTTCTCCTGTTATAATGGAGATAGGAAACCCAGAAGCTGCTTATTAACATTTGCAGGTAGAGAAGAAGAGGGCAAATTCATCAAAATAAATCATTTTGATGATATGATAAATCATATCATTATCATATCATACTGATATAATGTAATATATTGATATATATTGATATATCAATCGTATTGATATCAATATCATATCGATGTAATCATGATTATATTGATATATTGATATGATATCATCATATGATATATCAATATGATATATCATATATCATATATTCATATGATATATCATATATCATATTGATACAATAAATATGATAAATCATATTTCCTCCTTTACTGAATTTCCTTCAGGTTAAGGAGGGGATTGCAAGTAGATGGGCCACTAAAAAATAGGGCTAAAGAAAGATAGGGTGAATGCATGCTTAAAACCTTTTATGTATTCATCCTAAGCTACAATCTTTAAGGTACGCAAGCATTATGGACTGCCCCTTTCTACTTTTTTTAAAAAATATTTTATTTATTCATTTGACAGAGAGATCACCAGTAGGCAGAGAGGCAGGCAGAGAGAGAGGGGGAAGCAGGCTCCCTGCTGAGCAGAGAGCCCAATGCGGGGCTCGATCCCAGGACCCTGAGATCATGACCTGAGCCGAAGGCAGAAGCTTTAACCCACTGAGCCACCCAGGTGCCCCTGCCCCTTTCTACTTAAGCAGAGCTTTGGAGGAATCAAATTAAGGGAGATGACTTCAGGGTGAAATGGGTTTTTCCTGGAACAAAGGAACTTGCAGGCAGATCAGCAGAAGGTGGGGAGAATGGAAGAGGATGGATTAGATCACTCTAAGAAGAAATAGAACAAGAAGTGAGGAAACATTCGAAGGCTCTTAAATACACTGTGGCAGAGACTGTTAGATGTCTCAAAAATCCGCATCCATTTTTCAAGTTTTATTTTAGTAAGAGGATCTTCTGAGTTTTAACTGAGTGGCTGTCCAGTTGGAAACAACACTGACCTGCCTCGCAGATTTGGTGTAGACACCATGACTAAGTCTGGCTTCCATTCATGCCTTTAAGGAAGTTGATTGCTCTCCACTTTCTCTCTCTTCTCGAACACCGCAGTGTGGATGTGGTGGTTCATTTTGGACCTGTGTAGATGCCGGGAATCCCTAGTGGATGATATAAAGAAAGAAGGCACCTGGATCCTTAGACCACCTTGTAGAAAGGAACCACCCCACACTTCCAGACTGCCCACCAGTGTAAACTAGCTGTTTACGGGATCGGTGGTTTAACACAGCGCCTTGTGAATCCAAGTGTGGTTGGATCAGCAGCAGCACCGGGGAGTGTGTTAGAAATGCAGAATCTCCAGTTCCACCTCAAGCCAGCTGAATTATAATCTACATTAAAAAAAAAAACTCCCAACAATTTGTATACACATTAGAAGTTGAGAAGCATGGCTATAGTGGCTAAAAGCATAGATTTTGGAGCCAGAGCCTTAGTTTAATTCCAAATCTGTGACCTAATTAGCTGTGTCACTTTGGGCAAATCATTAAAACTCTTGAGTTTTGTTTTTTTTTTTATCTGTAGATGGGGAATATTAATACCTGCCTGATAGGGTTGCTGTGAGGATTAAACCAGTTAAGACAGGAAAACAGGTTGATGTAGTGCAATATAAGGGTTACTCTCATCATCATCATTATTACAAAAAACTTCTGTTTTGTTTGGCCCTTCGGTCTCTGGTAATCAGCCCTCACGAAGCTCACATTTTAGTGGAAGAGAGAGGAATGACATGGAGGTGGGGATTATCTATCAAGTTTGGGTCTCATTATCAGGTTGTGGTTCAGACTGTTTCTTAATTACTAGGTTGGAAAAGTTAAGCACCATGAAAAGAGGAAGTGAAAAATAGATCAAAACCTCCTAGAGCCGATGAGGTTGTGGTTATTACAAAATCTGTCTAGGGCCAACAGGATTTTGCATAAGAGACTTTGTGACCACCGGAAACCTGTATTCCAAAGCAAAGTCAGAAGACTATTAAGTGGGATGGTTGGCCCCCAGTTGAGTTCCCTGATTGGGCTCACTCATTGCAGGCAAAGGGCTCCTCCCTGAGGCCTTTGATGGGTATCACAGCAAGTATCACCACCTCATGGAGAGCCTTGACCTTAATGGGATTCATTCATATAACTCTTTGGAAAGTGTCCAAATCTTCCACCCACTTTTTAAAAATTGTGTTGTTCTTTTTCTTAAGTTGTCACTGTTACTTATATATATATATTTTTTCTTTTTAAATCTGTGATTCATCTTTTCATTTTTTTTAAAAGTGTCTTTTGAGGGGCACCTCAGTGGCTCGGTGGGTTAAGGCCTCTGCCTTTGGCTCAGGTCATGATCTCAGGGTCCTGGGATTGAGCCCCGCATCGGGGTCTCTGCTCACCTGGGAGCCTGCCTCCCCCTCTCTCTCTGCCTCTCTGCCTACTTGTGATCTCTCTCTCTCTCTCTGTCAAATAAATAAATAAAATCTTTAAAAAATATATAAAGTGTCTTTTGACAGAGAGAAATTTCTAACTTACCAACTTACCAATTTACCAATTTTTTCCTCTTATGGCTTGTTTTTTTGTGTCCTATTTAGGAATCTCAATGTCGCAAAGACTTCTTATCTCATTTTTTTTCTAGAATTTTAATAATTTTAGTTCTTATATTTAGTTCTATGACACAGTTTGAGTTAAGTTTTGCATAGACAGTTTAATTTTTGTGTAATGTGTAGGGTGTAAGGTCAAGGTTCGTTTTTTTTTTATGCAGATATTTAGTACCCAGCATAGTTTTTACACACAAAAAATTATTCTTGGGGTGCCTGGGTAACTCAGTTGGTTAAGCATCTGACTTGATTTTGGCTCAGGTCATTATCTCAGGGTCATAAAATTGAACCCCCCTCAGGCTCTGTACTGATTGTGGAGCCTGCTTGAAATTCTCTCACCTTCTCCCTCTGCCTCTCTCCTGCCTCATGTGTGCTCACGTGCTCTTGCTCTCTCATTTTCAAATAAATAAGTCTTTTTTTAAAAAAAGACTATCTTTTTTCCATTGAATTGCCTAGACTCATTTGTCAACAATTGATTCTAAATAAAGGGTCTATTTCCAGATTATCGATTTAAATGTTTATCCTTACACCAATATCACAGTATCTTTTCTTTTCTTTTTTTTTAAAGATTTTATTTATTTGACATAGAGAAACACAGCAAGAGAGGGAACACAAGCAAAGGGAATGGTAGCGGGAGAAGCAGGCTTCCCCCCGAGCAGGGAGCCTGATGTGGGGCTCAATCCCAGGACCCTGGAATCTTGACCTGAGCCGAAGGCAGACGCTTAACGACTGAGCCATCCAGGCGCCCCAATACCACAGTATCTTGATTACAATAGCTTTGTAATAAATCTGGAAGTTAGGTAGTATAACTCCTCCAATCTTCTTTAACAAAATTGTCTTGGCTTATCTAAGTCCTTTCTATTTGATATAAATTTTAGTAACGTTGGGAAAATAGGCCTAAACATGGGCAGTCCTAGGAAAATTGGCATGTCTTTTCCCCCAAGAAAGACTGGAAATCATTGCTTTTTGCAACTTCAGCAGGACTATGCATGTGTTAGGCAATAAAACAGCATTTTATACCAGACTTCTTCACTCTCTTGGGATTTCATAGGTTTTATTTTTTTAAAAAAGATTGATTTGAGAGAGAATATGTGTGTGTGAGCAGAAGGGGACGTGCAGGGGCAAGAGGGAGAGGGAGAGAGGGAATCTCAAGCAGATGCAATGGTGTGTTTGGAGCCCAGCGTGGGGCTCATTCTTATGACACTGAGATTATGACCTGAGCCAAAATCAGGTCAGACACTTAACCCACTGAGCCACCCAGGCGCCCATAGAGAATCCATATTATATCAGCCTCTGGTTGTAAGAATTTTGAAAGATTCCTTGGGCTTTCCAACCCCTTCTTTGGAGGAAGCAGTGGAACCAACTCTTATTTTATACAGAAGCACAGGGTCAAGAAGGCCAAGATTGTTGAAACTAATGAGTGAGCATCTCTATGACTTGCCAATGCTTTTTAGGCAGCAGTAAGGGAATCAAAAGGACTTGGTTTTGGAACAACACAAATATTATTTGCCCAATAAGCAATGATCAAAGTTCTTGCTTAGTTTTAAAGCTATGAAAGTGAGTCATGAATTTCCCCCACCCCCCATATCACTGCTAAGATTATTTAGTCTGACTTTAAGCAGTACAGGGGCACCTGGCTGGTTTGGTTGGGAGAGCCCTGCTTTTTGCTCAAAGCTCTGAATGCTCCTCTGGGTCAGCTCTGTGATGAGAGACATGACCTGGGTAGCTCAAGCCTTCATCACTGGGACCTTGTTTGCACTGTCAGTGCCACAGAGTGCCAGAAGGGATGGGCATACAGGTCTCTTCTTAGTCTGTCTTGTCGAGGTCCTGATCCTTGAGCTCTGGAACCCCTGGCTTTCCAAGGATGCTGCCCGAGACTAATGGAAGAGGAGTCATGGTGTAGGGTTCTTGAGGACATCATCCTGCCTGACTGCCCAGCAGTACATCCTGATGGGGGAAGAACATCTTGCCTAGAAGCCCGCTGGGCTTGAGCTGGTCCTTTAAGTTCTCCCAAAGCCATTGGGAGACTGGAATCCCGGTGCTTTAACTAGATAGACTTCTGGAGCTGAGTCTGTGTCCCCACAGTGAAATGATATGGCCACCATGCTGACAAATATTAACGAGGGACATTGTCCAGCTGCTGCAAATTAGCAAAGCTCCCCTGAGAAATCTGCCCAGAGGTGGCTGTTTCTCCACCATTTTGGAGATGCCTGAAGCCTGAGCTCTCCCACTAAGGACTTCTGAGACCCATCTGTTGGAAGTGGTATAGTTGTTGTACCCCAGTGATGGTAACCTGGATGCTGAATGTGTCTGAGCCTCAGGCACTGATCAATAATGTCTGGTGTCCCTGGTCTCAGAGTCCAGTATTAACCCTGCCCTTTAGGAGCCAAAGTGACATTGGGCAAGACACAATCTCTCTAAGCTTCAATTTCCTTGTCTGAAAAATGGGGATAAAATACTTGTTTTGTCTACTTCACAGAGAGGTCTCTTGGAACATCAAGTAATCCTTGTTCTCATTGGCTTTATAAGGCCCTGGAGGCATCAGATAAGTGTGTGAAATAAAAGGAAATGTGGGTTGAAAATACTTTTTCAAGGTTAAAGGGGTGCACTAGTGTAGACATTATTGCTTGTGACTTTCTAATAGAAATACAGCCTAAAATATCATTTTTATGTTCAGTGAAAATCAACCAACAGTTTCCAGGCTCTGCTTTTGTATGTGAGCCTTTGGGAAGGAGTGGTAAGCCCTACACATGTACCTTAAGCCTGGAAAAGCGATTTTTGTGTGGTGAGCTCCCTGCCCCCAAAGCAAAGGTGTGTGGCAAAGAATTAGAAGCCAGTGTCCTTTCCCTGTGGCTCTTTTCCCCTCAGACTCACGCTTCGATTCTTGCTAATCTACCTCTCATTGGAAATGTGTACAGGAAAAAATGTGGGTCCCCTAGCTCAGGGCTGGAGATAATTGGCAGAACACAAGAGGAGAATCAGTGATCAGGGGACGGTGTAGAAGAGAAAAAGAGGGACCTGGGAATTGGAGAGAAGAAAAGACAATGTACAGGGAAAATCAATCCTCCTGATTGTGGCATGTAGAGAGAAGGGACTAAGCTATAAAAATGGAAAGTGGGGATCTCAGATTCAATCAATCAGTTGCCATGTGGACATAGCTTTAAAAAATGAGGCTATTATCGCTCAAGTTCATTTGACATAGCTTACATGTAAGAGTTCAGTGATGATCACTCTTGTCCACAATCATAAAATAAGGTGCCACAGTGATTTATCACTCTGCTCTTCTAATATACCCCAACTTTAAGAAGCAGCTATAAATTTGGATTTCACCTTAAAAAACTCTCATGGTAAATGAGTCCAGTCTCTGGCATACAGTAGGCAATCAATAAGTGTTTGCTAAATAACTGAAAGAATGCATACCTACTTATGTTAATTTGTTGTCATGGAGTTGGAGGGTTTGAGGCTGGAAAAGAACACGTTTCTCTCCTTACCATTTTATTTCATTAAACGTGAGACTCCGAATTAAGACTCCTCCAGTTTATGTAGATAACTTAATAGCTGGTGCTCATTTAATGATTGTTGTGTCAGGCTCTATGCTAAGAAGTTCACCTTATCTCAGTCAATCAACATAAGTGAGCACATAATTACCCAACTTTAGAGATGGGAAAAGTAAAATTCAGAGAATCTACTTTTAGAAAAGTCAAGTCACTTAGCGAAGGTCACACAGCTGGTAAGTTGAGATCAAGTTAACCGATTGCATATGGTTGTTTTTAATAATTTTATTTGAGTAGAAAGGGTACTAGGAAGTCAATCAAGAATTGTAATTACCCTTTTCTAGGTGCTTAAGGGCAGAGGAAAGTGTGTACAGAGGGTAAGTGGTCATTAAACCTAACACTTACCTGTTGCCAGTGACCTTAAGAATAGATGGAGGAGGGGCACCTAGGTGCCTCAGTTGGTTAAGTGTCTGACTTCTCCTAGGGTCGTGATCTCAGGGTCCTGGGACTGAGCCCTGTGTCAGGACCTCTGCTCAACAGGGAGCCTGCTTCTCCCTCTTCCCCTCCTCCTGGTTGTGCTCTTGCTCTCTCACAAATAAATAAGTAAAATCTTAAAAAAAAAAGAGGGGGTAACTAGAGGGGGTGACTAGGGCAGAGACTTTCCAATGCTTTGAATGCAGCCAAAGTCAGACATGCACACACACACATAATCATATACACGGTCATACACAGGCACACACACACACACACACACACACACACACACACACACACAAATACATAACTGAAATAAATCTTTAATTTAGCAATGCTTACTGTTACTGTGTGTGATGCATACTAATTTCATTCCTTTTTCTTCTCATTTCTCCTTCCCTTCCATTCTATTCTACTCCTGTATTTTTTTGAGTATAGCTGGCCAACAATGTTGCTCAGTTTCAGGGGTCCAACAGTGATTCAGCTTGAATCACTATGCTATACTCTGTACACTATGCTGGGCTCAGCATTGGTCACTATGCAACACCGTCACAGTACCATTGACTCTGTTCCCTAGGCTGTAACTTTTATCCCCGTGATGTAGTCATTCCATAACTGGAAGCCTGTGTCTCCCACTCCCCTTCACCTATATTTCCTGTCCTCCTAAATGCCTCCTCTCTGGCAACTATCAGTTTGTTCTCTGTGTCTATAAGTCTGATCCTGCTTCTTGCTTGTTTATTCATTTGTTGTGCTTTTTTTTAGATTCCACATAATGAGTGAAATCATGGTGTTTATCTCTCTCTGACTTATTTCACTTAGCATTATACCCTCTAGTCCTATCCTTGTTGTTGCAAGTGACAAGATTTCATTCCTTTTATGGCTGCATAATATTCCTGTGTATGTGTGTGTGTTTGTGTGTGTGTGTACCACATCTTCTTTATCCATTCATCTATCAGTGAATACTTGGGTTGCTTATCTATTATTGTAGATAATGCTGCAATAACCATAGGGGTGCACATATCTTTTCAAATTAGTGTTTTAATTTGCTTTGCATAAATACCAAGTAGTAGAATTACCAGATCATAAGGGTACTTCTATTTTTTTAAGATTTTATTTATTTTTTGAGAGTGAGAGAGAGAGCATAAGCAGGGGGCATGGAAGATGAAGAGGGAGAAGCAGGCTTCCCGCTGAGCAGGGAGCCTGACACGGGACTCAATCCCAGGACCCTGGGATCATGACCTAAGACAACGGCAGACACTTAACTAACTGAGCCACTCAGGCACGCTAATACTTCTATTTTTAATTTTTTGAGGAAATGCCATTCTGTTTTACTTTCTTACGATACACACACAAAAAAACTCAAAATGGATGAAAGACCTAAATGTGAGACCTGAAGTCATGAAATTCCTTGAAGAGAACACAAGCAGCAATTTCTTTGACATCAGCTATAGCAACATTTTTCCAGTTATGTCTCCTAAAGCAAGGGAAACAAAAGTAAGAATAAACTGTTGGGACTACATCACAATAAAAAGTGTCTGTACAGCAAAAGAAAGTATCAACAAAAAGATAGCCTACTGAATGGGAGAAGATATTTGCAAAGATATATTCAATACAGGGTTAATATCCAAAATATATAACTTACACAACTTAATGCAAAAAGCCCACATAATCTGATTAAAAATGGACAGAGGACCTGAATAGACATTTTTCCAAAAAAGACACACAGATGGCCAACAGGCACACATGAAAAGACACTCAACATCATGAACCATCATAGAAAACAAAATCAAAACCACAATGACGTATCCCCGTACATGTGTCAGGATGGCTAGAATCAAAGACGAGAAACCATAAGTGTCGGTGAGGCTATGGAGAAAAAGGAGCCCTCATGTACTCTTGGTGGCAATGTAAATTAATGCAAGCCATGGTAAAGAGTCTGGAGGTTCCTCAAAATGTTAAAAATAGAATTATCTACGTCAGTATTTTCAGTGCTGGCTGGGACACAAATTGACTTCACTACACACTCGTAGGTTCTGACCGGCAGTTTTTTTTTTTTTTTTTTAAGATTTTATTTATTTGACAGAGAGACAGAGTGAGAGAGATCACAGGTAGGCAGAGGGGCAGGCAGAGGGAGAGAGAGAAGCAGGCTCCCAGCTGAGCAGAGAGCCCGATGCGGGGCTCGATCCCAGGACCCTGAGATCATGACCTGAGCCGAAGGCAGAGGCTTTAACCCACTGAGCCACCCAGGCGCCCCCTGACCTGCAGTTTGAAAACCTGAGCCAGAAGGTGGTAAAGGTGCTAGAAGGGGCACAGACTTGATTCACACAGTGGTGGGGCTTGAATCCCAGGTTGCTGTTATGTTAACTGTGCGGGCTAAAGCAAATTGACCTCATCTTTGAACTTTAGTTTCATATCCACAAAATGGGGATAATAATACTTACCTCAAAGGGTTGTTGAGAATGGCAAGCAGTGAACATAGGCACCTACCCTCGCACCTAGTGTCTCACAGAAGTATGATGATAGCACTGTGATGAGGCATTCAAGAATGAAGAGTGCCAGGGTGCCTGGGTGGCTCAGTCAGTTAATCTGATTCTTGATCTCAGCTCAGGTCTTGATCTCAGGGTCATGAGTTCAAGCCCCACTTTGGGCTCCATGATGGGCATAGAGTCTACTTAAAAAAAAAAATAGAGTTCTGGCCCTGGCACTATCCAGCTATGTGAGCTTAGTTAGGTAGGTAATGTCTCTAAACTTCTAAATCATGTCATCCCTCTAAGCTTTATCTACTCATCTGCAAAAAATTGGAGGAATAATAATACTTACCTCATATAACTGAGAATTAAGTATAATAATACATGTAAAGCCCTTACCACAATCCCTGGTGCTTAGGAAGTGCTCAATAAATTATTGGCCATATTAGCTGTTGAACAAATAGATCTATTATTGTCCTTAAATCCTCTAGACGAGGTTACAATATTTATTTTGATAAGAAAAACTCAAGGTTTTGTGTGTGTGTGTGCGTGTGTGTGTTTGAAATCAAAACTGCTATTTACTTTGCTCATCAGTATTCTCTAGAGGCCAAATCAAACTTGGCTGCAGCAAAGGAAATCATTTTTGTAAAGAAAGGTTAGATCCAAATTGGATTCCCTCTCCTCATTCTCCTTTGAAAGTATTTCCACAAAATCCAATCTTTGGCTTGACATTAAAGGCCTATTTTCAGTTTGAGTAGACTTTACCAAAAAAAAAAAAAAAAAAGGAAAAAAAAAAACATGACTCTACACACCAAGTAGAGGGGAATGAGTTTAATGTTTTTGAGTTCAGCTAAAGAACACCATTGCATGGTCTCCTGTCTAAAGCCTTCCTTTTTACTACTTATGTTAGGCAGCCTTTAAGATGCCCTCTAATGATCAAAACCTCTGTGTAAACACTCCTGTTGAGTGTGGACTGTACTCAGTGACTCACTTCTAACTAAGAGGGTAACGTGGAAATCACAGTGTCTCAGAGAATAGGTCATAAAAGACAGTGTGGCATCACCTCTCTCTTCTGCATCCCTTGCTGTGGGAGAAGCCAGCCACCATGTTGTGAGTAGCCCCAAGGAGAGGCCCAGGTGATGAGGAAGGAAAGCCCTCCTGTCAATGGCCATGTAGGTGAGATTGGAAGCTGATCCTTCAGCCCCTTCAAATGACCACAGCACGGCCAATAGTTTAACTATGACTTTACCAGAGATGCCGAGACCCAGGGACCCAGCGAAGCTGCTCCCGGGTTCATGACTCTCAGAAACTGTGAGATGGTAACTGTGGTTTCAAGCTGCTAAGTTTTGGGGATGATTTGATAGGTAGGAATAGATCGTGAACACACCACCCTTGAATCTTGCTTCCCACGACATCTCAGTGTCCGGTCAGTTAGTTCATTATTCACTCATTCATTCATTCTTTCATTCATTCCATGAATGTTTATGAACTCGTTGCTATGTGTTAGGCAATGTAAGTACCTTCAGATCTTCACTTTGAGAGACCTACTGTCTCATGGAAATACTATGGGCAGACTAACAGTGAAAATGCTGGATGCATGTGAAATGCCACCATGTGGTTTTGTTAGAGGGCTATGGGGACTCAAGAGGGAAAGATAACTTCCAGCTTGGCCAGAAGAAAGGAGGAGATGGGTAGGAGATGGCACTTGACCTAAGCCTTGATACCAAGGTGTGATGACTTTGTCATGTGTCAGCTTGGCTAGGCTGAACTACATTCCCCAGAATTTCCATTCTTCTATGTTTCTGTTTAGGGTGAGGCACAAGGGAGATTCTCCCTGATGGTGGAAGAGAAGCAGCAGCCATTTTGTTGTGCACACACGTCACTGCTGATCTGCTAACTTAGCTTGTTCGTGTGAAGCAGCCCCCGAGTCCATGATCACTCTACCTTGCCCTGCATCCTTCTTCAGCTTTTCTGACTTCTGGGCCAGCCATGTATGCTTAGCTCTGTGATAAAGGGCTTTGGCTTCTGAGGAATACTCTCCTCACCAAGGTGAGAGGCAAGAGCAGGTAAGGTTTTGATCGTTCCTTATGCCTGGGGTGCCAGCCTTCCTGACAGCTGGCCACATGGATTAAGCCCGTCTCAGATGACAGTCTTCTAGAGACCGCCTCACCAACTCCCACAATTGTGGAAGCTAGTTCTCTGTGACAACCCGAGGTACTAGGTGAATAGGTGAGAAGAGATCATTCAAGGCAAAGGGAACAGTGTGAACAAAAACATGGAAGTGAAAATTAGGACTAATACAATTCATAACCACTGGCACACCCTTGGTACTGACTCATCAGAATAAATGCTGGTTCCAGCACAGACCAACCAGAGGGAACAGTGGCACCAGCATGAGCCAATCAGAACAGATGTTGGCTGTGGTGCTCCGGCAGGGTCTTCAAGGGTTCTGATGTTCCCCTTTAGTTACTAAATTATAGAGGCTAAGATGTCTGAATGGATTTTGAGGTGATTAAGAGCATTTGGGCCATCAAAAATGTGACTATTTCCCAACTGGAACAGAAGTGTTCTCTATTTTAATAACTTGTACTATATCCCCACAGGAGCCCAGTGTATGATGGCTGCAAACAGTAGCCTCCTTGATAGTGTATGCAGCCTACTGATTAAATGGGTTGTCCCAAGGGACCCTGTAGACAGCCTTCCCAGCGGACACTGATGTCTGACCCCATGCTATCTGGAATCTAGTCTCCAAAGAGGTATGTAGGGTGCCTTTGGAAAGCCCCAGGGTGCAGTGGCCAGGATCCATGTTGGCCAAGTCATCGTGTCCATGGATACCCACCTGCAGAACAAGGAGCATGTGATTGAGGCTCTCTGCAGGGCCAAGTTCAAGTCCGGACTGCCAGAAGATCCACATTTCCAAGAAGTGGGGCTTTCATCCATTTAACGTGGATGAATTTGGAGATAAGGTGGCTGAAAAGTGGCTTATCCCTGATGGCTGTGGGGTCAAATGTATCCCGAGTCATGACCCTCTGGGCAAATGGCAGGCTCTGCACTCATGGGAACCTCGGCACTACTCCCTTCTTGTTCATGCCCACCAGTAAATCGTACTTCCTGTCAAAAAAAATTTTTTAACAACTTGTACCATCATATTGATGCATTCCAGCTGAACGCCAGCTCTCAAGGAAATAACGCAAGGGGAACGTGATGAAGAGCAAATTGTTGAGTGTGACTGGAACACTGGCTAACTTGGTGTGTGGCTGTAGTTTTAAACCCCAGTTACTCAAGTCAGTGAAATTGATTTAACCTGTTGGACCTTACGTGGCGATAGTCGAAATAGCTATTAAAATGGTTCCATGGAGAAATGCAACTTAATGCAATCATAAGAGACCAGTACCCTATCCATTTACTGAATGAAGTATCAGAAAACAGGAATTTAAGCCTTTGTTCTGCCGCTGACACACGCTGATCTGGTAAGTCACTTACCACAACTCCTCCTGAAGCCAGAAAGTGGTGACATGACTTAGGCTTTTCTCTCTGCAATTTTCTGGAGACCTGGGATGCTTGTCTGTTCCTTAAAACTATACCCACTAGTCTCTTCAATTCTAGAGTCAAGGCACATTTCAGTCAAAAAGCTTGCTTTGTATTTTCCTGCCTCACCACCATCATTTTGTTCTGGCAATTCCTTGGTATGAGTTGACCCATTATTGCCTTTTTCTCTCTAGATAGCATCACCAGTGTAAGTTTATATCCCTCCTTTTGAGTGACTTGATCTCTCAGCAAATGATTTACCAGGTGTTCCTTTTATACCTCATAAGGTCCCCTGGCACTCAGAAATCTGTATACAGCAGGTGCCTATTAAATACTTAAATGTTCATGTATCATTTTGGTAAATTCTCTGGTTCCAAAGGAAAGTCAAGCAGGACATTCTAAACTAAAATATTTCAGGGTTTTGGATTGCGTACAGCTCTGTGTTTTCCCTGCCTCCCTTCTGCTAGCATGAATAATTAAGAATAGAATTGGACCCCTGTGTGTGCATGCCCATAATAGTATTTGTGTGCATAGAGTAATAGTGTTTAAATCAACTTCTTTTGCCTCAAATGAAAAGGCAGGCTTGTTCAATGATGAGTAAGAATGAACACAAAGAGCATCCTCAGAGCCATTAATATCTCTTGGATAAGCTCAAACTATAAGAAATTAGTACTTGCCATTCAAAAGAAATTCAGATCAAAAACCAAAAAAAAAAAAAAATGCAGCTAACCCTGAGTTACTTTAAATACTCTTCTCATTGGAGAGTTAGGGTAGTTGGGCATAATTTGTCACATTGGAAGACCATCTTCACTAACATGTCACTTTCAACTCACTGTTCTGGAAAATGAGATACAGGTTAAATATATTTTGGGGAAAAGTAAACACAGGAAAATATGGGACTGTGGTTAATATATGTGCTGCTGAAGCGAGCACTGGGACTGTGGTTAAAAAGAAATTTCTAAATTAAAACAAAGTAAGTCTGCCAACTAACAAAATGGTGGTGTCTCAGTGTGACTGCTGAGAATTTGGAATTTTGAATACAAATTCTTTGCTCTCAAGCAATTGAATTAGTAGAAGAAAATACCAAGAAAAAGCTGAACAGAAAGGACTATAGACAAAATTCTTAAGGCTTTTGAACTACCGTGAGGCAACTTTTCCTTCTTAAGCCTGGAAAATTTCCCCAGAAAAATGATGAGGTAGGTTTCTGATCATTTCTACTTGCCTTGTATTCATATTTAGCAAATATATATTTAATTGAATTTGAATAGGCTTGCTGAAACCATGGGTGAAAAAAATTAACATCTACACTTAGCATGACCTTGTGAAGCATACAAAGCAGAACAGAAAAAGAATTTTTCCTCTTCATTCTATTTCCCTGGAATAAATCCTAGATTGTTCCACTGTTATTAAACCATTTTTCAATAATAGTTCATCCGCCAGCATTAGCATGACTAAATTTCTCCTCTCAGTATAGGAAGCAATTCACCAATTTCTTTCTCTTAAGCACATCCAATCCTTCAAGTTCACTTGTCCACTTGTCCACTTACACATACAAATAGGTGTATATAGCTCCTAATTCTTAGCAAACTTTTCTTCCCCCAATACAAAAATGTCTCCACCTCCCCCAGTAGATTAAGTGAGAATTGATCTTCTGAGTCCATATTTTGCCTCCTGTAGATTTCCCTTCATAAAAAGCATCACGGAAGCTTTAATCATTAGCATTCTGAATCAGTTCTTGGACGTGGGGTAGCTCTAATGCAATTTCTATTTAGTTCATCCCATGCTACTGGTTCTTTACATCAAGCCCCCCTGTTTGTGCTGAGGATAAGGGAGCCAATTGGAAAAGGTCTTGAACCCTTGACAGATTTCACTGTAAAATCCACCAAAATGCCATAATCTGTATGCAATCTTCATTAAGAATTTCTACCACCTGCTTGCTGAAGCCACAGCACAGCTCCACTCATAATCACCATCACATTAGTTAATGTCATTAGACAAATGTTGAGATCTTCTTTTGTATGTTCATTAGCACCAGGTGGGAAGAAACTGCTAGATCCGGGCATGGGACTTTGGGGGCTAACTTGGGCTTATGCATTATTTAATCAGCCAACTTTCTGAGCATCTGTGGAAAACCAAAAAGGCTAGAAGAGCAGTGATTTTCTGTTGTTTTTTCCAGACATGTTAGGAACAGTGTCAATTTTCAACTTCAATAAGGAGAGGGTGATCTGTAGAAGCTGTGTGGCATTGAGCAAATCACTTAACCTCTCTGTGCCTTTTCCTAAGTGCCAGTCACTACACTAAGCCCTTCACATTTTCTCACATAAACCTCAAAACAAGTCTAAAAGGAGAGATGCTACGGTAATTTCCATTTTACAGATGAGGACCTTTAATTTTGGAGAAGTTAATTTGTTTATGCAATTAAGCTCCACAGTCTCTAAGAAGTGGCTGGCTTTCTCATGTGTCATACTAACTTTGTGTTATGGGTTATAGTCACCTTAAGACTGGTTATGATAAGAACTTTGAGAGCTAAAAGGACCTTTACCTTTGATGTAATCCACATGAAGGAGTTAAGGCTCAGAGAAGTCAAGGCCTTCACCCAAGGTCACACAGCCCATTGTGACCAGCCAGGACCCAGGACTTTTGCAGGGATCCCTGCCCCTACAATGCACTGCTTTTTATCTTCATGTTATTTTACATAATAAATTGGTCTCTTCAAGCATGCAAATACTTAAAAGTATGCATTCCTCTTGGCACGAGTTTCTTCAGCCCGGAAATCAAATACTTAAATGGAAAATTAATTGAAGGGAGAAAAGAAATACTTGGGAAGGTTTTTTAAGTTTAATTTAAAATTAAACACAATTGCTTTAAATGAGCAACATCTTAAAAGATGGTATTAAAGTCACACCCCAGAAACCACAAATATGATAATAAAAGGTTTACAGAGCTTATTTTACTAGACATTCTTCAGTTCCATGTTTCTTTCCTGTGTTTTTAACTGGCATGGAACTGAGGGAATTAAGTACAGTATTCTTTCAGCTTCTCTTAAGACTTTTCCTGCTTTAAACCTGAGTTCCTTATGGCAGAGAAGAAAAGGGAATTCCCTGTTCCTGAATCCAC
This sequence comes from Procyon lotor, assembly GCA_028646535.1. NCBI lineage: Eukaryota > Metazoa > Chordata > Mammalia > Carnivora > Procyonidae > Procyon > Procyon lotor. The sequence continues at coordinate 36,098,047 of CM053615.1, forward strand.
CCTCCCCCTCACCCTCTCACCTCAAATAGTTACACACACACACACACACACACACACACACACACACACACACACTTATTCCTCTCAGAATGAAATCTCCTCCTTTTTTTCATCTCTTCTTTCTCACAAACTCCACACTCTCCCCAAATCCCTCCCCCCAAAACCTAAACCTCAACATTTGGCTCAGTGACATTCTCTCAAGATCAAAGTCAAACGATAATTTCCATGAAAATCAAAGTAACTGCAGTCTCGCTCCCTCACTCCTTGGAAAGCCTAGGGTCTCCAGCTGGTGAAAAACTAAAAATTCCCCACTTTGCCCTCTCCTCGGGATCAAACTCTCTGCTCCCTCTTCCTTTCTTCCCTCTTCCATTTCTACAGAGCTGGTGATAGAAACTTGCAGCGTCAAATTCAAGACCTGGCTCCTGTTAGTGTCTCTCTCTGGGATCAACAATGCCTGTGAGGCTTGAGGTGAAGTTGGGACAAAAGGACCAGAGCGGGAGCGGGGGGGCGGGGGGAGGGAGGAGGTTGGAACAGAAGGAGAGGGACAGGAGATGCAGTGAGGATGGTAGGAAGGTCCTTTTTAGTGACTTCCTGTATGTCCGGTATTGCTGTACAGGTAAAAAACATATGCTTACTTGATGTGTGAGTGGCCTCAAGTTCGCAGAAATCGCTTAAAATTTTTAAGGTCACAGAGCTTGTAAATGGTCTGGTTAAAATACTAACCCAAGGTTGTCTGACCTCGGAGTCCAAGTTTTGTGTGAGGATGTGAGGTCAGTGACAAATATAGGGAAGAATGGGAGAGGCTCTATGCAATACCAGGATCCCGCCGGTACACACCTTCAGATGTCTTTATGAGGACTTATTCACCTGACCTTGTTTAGCACGAATGATGAGCCAAAAGCAACTGTAAGCTAGACCATGAACAAGGACGCTGCCCCCTGTCATTGTCCTATCCTCCTTCCATGTACAATCATACCTATGCCCAAGTAGCTCCTTTATTGCAAGGGACTTGTGATTTTGCTCTTAAAGTGGAAATCATTGCTGCTATCCAGAAACCCTCCCATTAAGTCACTAACTGGAAAGTTAACTGATAATTAACTGATAATTAACATATTTCCCTTTGACCCAAGACATCACCCAAGAAATTTCACGCAAGTGAAAAGAATCTTCTTCCTCAAGAAATGGCAATAGTAATTCCGTGCTTTGTAGGAAATACCTTCAGAAAGGAAATACAGTAGGTTTTGTTTTGTTTTGTTTGGAGGAAAATATGAAATAACTAACACAGGAAATCTCCCTAGAGTCTGCCTCCAGTAGGAAAGCTCATTTTATATTTTGCAAGTTTTATAAGAAAAGCATTCAACTCTAATAAGTAGCTATTTGAGTATTATTCCTTGTGTGTGAAATTCATTTGTTGAGACTAGCATAATTCCATGGGATGAAGCCTGGTCCCAATAGGATCTATAAGTCATCCTAGGGATTATGGCCTGAAATGTTCAGATATCCATTATTAAAAATGAATGTTTTCTTTTGCTACTTTTCTGCCTAGTGGGGAAAAGAAAGAAAAGTCCCCTACAGATTCCATTAAAACAAACAAACAAACCAAATCCTAGGGTGTATATTCAATAAAATCTTGGCTTGACACAGGATCCTGAGTTGGTGATATGAATCAGCAAGTGGTTTTCCTGATCTGATTGGACAGGAGTATAAGGAAACAGAAGGCAAAACAAGCATTTAATGAGCAAGCTGCCCTTGCCTATCACACTGTTACATTGTAGCACTGTTTCACCACTACTCTGGATTTAGCTCTGTGACCTGCTTTGGCCCATCTGATTAACAAATGTGTTGCATGCAAGTAGAGACCTGAGAAGTGTTTCAGCTCCCCCTCCTTGTTCTCCTGTTCTGGCCTGGCCATGAGAACATGAATGTGTTAGCCGGCTGGTGGATGAGACACACACAAAACACCCGTCACCCCAGCAGAGACGATCCTAGATCAGTCAACAACCAGACGATCCTCCCACACAATAACAAGTCCAACCAAGACCGGCAGAATTACTTAGTGGGGCCAAGAGCAACAAAGCTTCTGCGCACATCTCTCAGAGGCACGAGTGAAAAGTGTTTATTGTTGTGTGATGTGTAGTGGTTTGTTATGCAGTGTCATTGTGGCACTACATAATGGATACAAACCCCGCAGTTAGGAAATAGTTTCTGGCTATCAAAACCTGTTGTAAGTTGCGTTGCATGTTATGTGAAAGCCGCAGGAAAGATTTCCATTATGATAGGCTGTAGCCCTGTATGGTAAACCACAACCAGGTAAGAAGGGGAAGGAGTCTTCCTGAAAAGGTTAGCTCATTACCTTACCAATCACTCACAGAAAAGGAGTCTCTCCCCAAGTGGAAATGAAATCTAAGAGTAGGGGTTCTAGTCATAATGAGGTAGGTGCTATGACAGAATCTCTCCTAGGAGAGTGTTTCTCTAAGGTCCATTCAGAATGACTTCTGCTTTGTGGGGACTGACCAGGAGCTGAGAAGTGAAGGCTCAGTGGTTTCCATGTGACAATGATGATGATGATAGCATGTGACACATTTCCATGTGACAATGATGATGATGATAGCATGTGACGAGCAGATTGCTTATTTTGTCCCAGGTGCTGTACTCAGCTCTGGATATGAATGAGCTCATTCAATCTTCATTAATTACTTTTTCCCCATTCTATACATGAGGCAATTGAAGTCCACAGTTATCATTAAATAACTCTCCAAAGACAAACAACTGAGCTGGGTGGTCACCAATCTGACTCAAGGACCTCTATACCATAGAGCTGTGGAACCACACATCAGACAAGTGTAGTTGGGACCAGAGTTGATACTTTGTAAACTCAGTTGTTGTTAGCCCAAGTACTGTGTTTCTGACTCAGGAGGGGAAGAAATTTCGTTCCACCATAAGGCCAGTATCATGGTGGCAGCCGGAAGGGAATAGGTAGTGAGAGAGAGAAAAACAAAAGAAAATCCCAATGGGAAGGTCAAGTTGGGGACAAGGTCAAGTGCCCTTAGTCAGGGGCTTTATCTCACTCACTTTGGCCAGGATACTTTCAACCTGGTGCTGTTTCCTTAGAGGTCTGGTGTTTGCAGAGACCAGAATTTCTTTATGTTTTGTACTTGCTAGGCACTTTTCTATCTGCATTGAATTCTAGCAACAACCTTCAGTGATTAAAGGTATTTTTATCCCTAATTTTAAAGATCAGTGTGATTTGAAATGGAGTTTCTGGACTGATGGCAGGCTGTCAACTCTTTACAGGCCTCAGTGGGATGAGAAATTAAGAGTAGGTGTTTAGAAACTTCTAACAACTAGAGCAATGTTTTGCCTGTTGAATCTAATAACCTAAAACAAAACGAGTATATACTCCATATGTTTATGTTTTCTATTTCATTTTCTTGGTAATTCATTTTAATGGTTTTTACAAAAGTATTTTTCCTCAAATGGATTGGATATTTAAAAAATAGAGTTTGAGAAACACTTCTGGATAAAAGAATTAAGGATCAGAGAAATAACTGTGCCAAAGTTTTAGTCGTTAAGAGTCAGAACAAGACTCAAACTCAAGTCTTAGTCCAATGCCCATCAAGTCACTTTATTTTTATTAAAATTAACATCCAAGTTGATTAAGACCATGTTCACTTGCATCTGCCTATTTAAATAATGATGTGACGTTTGATTGGGTGGGGTGGGGGGGGAGCGGTGGGGATGGACTGGGAGAAGAGTAGGGGGCTTTTCTACTGACAATTAGTCAAGCACTTACAGAGCATAGAAACAGGACTTGAGGGCCAAACACTAAAAATCAAAAGGAGGTTACCAGTGTGGATATGTAATACGCAGCGCGACAGTGTGATTCTTGCAGCATCACTTGGAAATACCAGCACAGATCTTTTTCCTTTGCTCCTTGTGCAACTCCCTCAAGGAAAAATGTAGGAAATATAGAAAATTCTCCTTTGTGGGGCGCCTGGGTGGCTTAGTAGGTTAAACCTCTGCCTTTGGCTCAGGTCATGATCTAAGAATCCTAGGATCAAGCCCCAAATCAGGCTCTCTGCTTGGCAGGGAGCCTCCTTCCCCACTCCTCCCCATGCCTGCCTCTCTGCCTACTTGTGATTTCTCTCCCTCTCTGTCAAATAAATAAATAAAATCTTAAAAAGAAAAAGAAAATTCTCCTTTGAGAAAAACTGTCTAACAGATCCTACACTCAGGGAAGCTGTTGATTTTTGTGGTCTTGAATTCAAAAGCGTTTCTTCCCATCATCTGTTAAAGTAAAACTGTGTCTTGATTATAGCCAGTAGTAGTAGATCTAGAAGGACTTTGGAGCCAGACACACTCAGACTTAGGTCCTGCTTTTGCCTTTTTTTTTTTTTTCTCTGCAACCTTGGCATCAAGCTAACCTTTCTGGACTTTTTTTCTCATTTGTAAAACGTGAATAATTCATACCTCCTAGGATTTTGAGATAATTTAATAAGGTAACTCGTATAAACTGCTCTCATCAAGTATGAAGTAAGAGGATAATTACATCAGATGCCCCCAAACCAAATACATTTAACCGGCTTGAGATCCTTTCAAATGCTATGACTGTACAATCTCAAAATAATTAACTAAAAGGTTTTTTAAATTTAGTTATTCAGCAAGTAGGTTTCTTTTCAGCAAGGAGTAAAACAAGGTCATTTGACTTAATTTTAAAAATTGAATTAACTGAATAGTTGGCATGTTTTGTTTCCATATATAGTCTAATAATTCCAGATGATAATCCTGGCCTATTGTACACTGAAAACTGGTTTCATTAAATTTGTGAGATATTGGGGCGCCTGGGTGGCTCAGTGGGTTAAAGCCTCTGCCTTCGGCTCAGGTCATGATCTCAGGGTCCTGGGATCAAGCCCCGTATTGGGCTCTCTGGGAGCCTACCCCCCACCCCCGCCCCGCCTGCCTCTCTGCTTACTTGTGATCTCGCTCTCTCTCTCTCTGTCAAATAAATAAATAAAATCTTTAAAAAAAATTTTAAGTCTGTGAGGTATTCACTTTTGTAGATTACTGATAATCTTATCTCACAGGGATGTTGGGAGAGTTAAATTAGATGATGTTGTATATAGTTTCTGGTACACGATAAGCCCTAAATAGGAATCTTTTCCCTGTATTCCACCTTTTTTTTTTTTTTTTTTTAATAATTGCTACTCTTTTTAGGTCATGTTACTTTATAGCATTTGATTATGTACAATGATTAGCACTTTGGTCAACTTTTTTACTTTAAGACTTAACAATAAAATTATTTGTACCAAGAAGGTGGAAATACGGGCACCCGTGATTTAAAGCTGTGGTGAATTTGCCTTGAAACCCTATGGTGAAATTTCTCCAAACGAATGATAATAAAACCTCTCTGATAAAGGATCATCTAGGTCTGCACTCCAACTAGGTTCTGAACCGGCGTGGAGCCTTTGGCATTTCCTCAGTAATTGGCCCCTAAATTGTGTCAACAAGTGCTTGTGCATGTACCCTTTATAGTTTTGCCCAACCTTTAATCATTCCAGCATTCTTTTTCGAACAAGACTCAAACCTGTGCTTTAGATCATTAATTGATTTTCCTTGTGACATCCTGGGGACCTGCAGTCTGAAGTCTCTTTCGGGAGCTCATTTCAGGCAACCCTGGAAAGGATTTCAGAATGCTACAGAAGAGCAGTTAGAAAACCAGCTGCGAACATTGGGTAATTTTATTTCCATCTTCTGGCCGATGCTTTAGGGGAATCAACAGATTTTAGATTCTTCCAGAGCACACATAATAACAAGCTCACAGGATCATTTAAGCATTAAATGAGATTAGGTATATAAAAGTACTTTTCAAACTATCAACCATAGACAGAGGAGGTACAAAGTTCAAATATTGTTATTTCCTAAGGCGTTTTTACTTTTCTGCGGTCCCCTTATGGACACAAGATGGCTGCCAGGTCCAGATGTCACATATTTATTTCTATGACTGTGTCCCAAGCAGGGAGGGAGGGGTGAGAGGATTTTTCAGAATTTTCTTTCTTTGTATCAGGCAGGAAAATCTTTCTAGAAGCCCCCCAATCCAGCAGATTTCCCTGAAGTTTTCAATGGCCCAAACTAGGTCATATATTCGTCCCTAAGGGAGGATCATAGAATTACCCATTCCAGGCAAGGAGAAACAGGATTATCATGATTGGTTTAGGCCAAAGGTGCACAAATGGTCTGATTTAAAGATCTTTGATATTTAGCTTCTAGTCTTAAGAGCCTAGCTAGCTCTTTTGGGCTTCCTTACTTCTTGGCTCCTAGCCGACTTTCAGTGGATACTTCTCTTATCTTAATACTCCCTGGACATCTTGACTATACGTTCTGATTTTTCTTTTTAAAATATACTTTCTTATGAAGGAAGTATACAGTCTCAGAAAAGAAAATTCCTTGAAGTGTGCCTGAACTCTGCTACATGAATTCTTCCATGTAAATCTCCTTCTCTTACCTCTTGGCCATGCAGGCCAATATCGAATTGATGAGAAATGCTGAGCTTTGGAATCAGTTGGACCAGAATTTGAATCCTAGCCCTTTTACAACTTAGTTAAGTTATGGAACCTCTTTGGACCTCCATTTCCTCATCCGTACAAGGAATATCAAGAAGTCCACTTCATGGGATTTAGTACAAGAATAGAAAGTATGTGGCAACCAAAGGAAATCCATTTTTTATTATTTTCATCATCAAGTCACACATTGGTTGCTCTGATTGCTGTATCTCAAAGCCTGGTCAAATTCCTCACTCAGCTCACTTGGGTTGGAGACTTTGTTTTTGATGACTTATCCTGGTTTTAACAACATACTTCTTTAAGGGCATACTCATTGCTTCCAACATTCTGTTCTTTGCTGATTACAGTACAATTCTGGATAAAAGGGTCTCAGACCCCTCTGCCCTAGGCTGAAATATGTGACAATAATAAATGCTTGTGAAAATAAAAATGATAAGTGTAATGAACATATAAGAAAGTGCAGTAAGGATCATCAATTGCAGTCATAACAAAGACTGGACAGGTGGCTAATTGCAGTGGGTAACCTAGACTTTGGCAACTTAAATAGCAACAAGGACAGTGAAACTTCAAAAGATGACATTGTGCAGCGTGGTAAAGAGAGCAACTGAAACAGATCAGGAAAAGACAATGGATCAAAAGAGAAAGGGACTTGGGCAGGACACAAGCTATTCCAGTAAATGAACTATTGAGAAAGAGTTGGAAGCATGAAAGATATTCCTTTATTTTCTTTATTATTTAAAATTTCATTTATTTATTTATAGAGAGAGTTTGGGGGCAGAAGGAGAGAGAGAGAGCATCTCAAGCAGACTCCCTGCTGAGTGTGGAGCCTGTCCTGGTTTAACCTCATGACCCCTAGATGATGATCTGAGCCAGAATCAAGAGTCAGATGCTTAATTGAGCAGGAACCCCCCTTTATTTCCTTTAGAAGATAATGAAATACTTATAATTAGCTGATTTGTTTTATTTATTTGTTTGTTTATTTATTTTTTAAAGATTTTATTTATCTATTTGACAGAGAGAAAGAGATCACAAGTAGGCAGAGAGGCAGGCAGAGGGAGAGGGGGAAGCAGGCTCCCTGCTAAGCAGAGAGCCCGATGCGGGGCTCGATCCCAGGACCCTGAGATCATGACCTGAGCCACAGGCAGAGGCCTAATCCACTGAGCCACCCAGGCGCCCCTGATTTGTTTAATTTAGATACATAGTCTGTTTTTGTTATAATCTTTTTCATGGCGTCTTGTTACACCAAGTATTATATTTATTTCATTTTTGGATCTATAGATCCTCAAAAGAAGCCGGGTGACATCTAAACAGTTCAGTCTGGCTCAATTATCCCTAGTTGTGTTCATTGGCACTCTTACCCTCACAGGACTACAGGGATAACATATCTCACAGATAATTACCTGCTATTCTCTATTTTTGAGACCTTACATTTAGCACTTAACCTAGGAACAGAAGCACAAGAAAGATTGGTCATTGTCATCAAGTCCTTTCTGTTGACATTCCAGACTGTCTACTTGGGTTCTATACACTGCCCCACGTGAGTTGTCGAATTTATTGCACATCTGTCCCTGGCTAATCTAGCTTCCTGGTTTCTTGACCCTCTGCTTTGCTCTGACCTTATGATCTTGAAGAGTAACTTGTTTTATTTTGATGGCCAGCCAGGGTCTTCTCTCTCCCACCTTACGTTCCTGGGGAAGATCTGCATGGTGTTAAAACACAGAAGTTCTTCTGCCTTGAATTACTAGTATGCAGCCCTGTTTCTGTTCATCCTCAGACTTTTCAGCCCCGCCCTCCTTGGCTTTTCTGGCCTCTTCCCAACCAATCCAGGGAACTAGTCCTCCGTGGATCCTTGCCCTCGGTCCTAGTCTTCCTTCAGGTTTCATTCCCAGCTTTGAACTCTGATTTTGACCTGCTGCTCCCTGAGTTCGCCTGCCTCCCCAGATTCTGAGCTGTGTTTTGGTTCAGCTTCATTCTTTCCATAGTGAGAAAACTGAAAGAGGAAGAGAAACCAGGATCTCACAAGCACTTTTCCACTTTCTTGGGCCCCATAGTCCTAAAGGGAAAGCCCAACACTGAGCTGGTGAGGACGAAGCTTTGCACTGAGTGGTGGTTTAGAAAATGCTTCCTTTTTTCTGTCATTAGGATACTCATCTCTTCCTAAACTTTAAAAAAAAAGATTTTATTTATTGGAGAGAGAGAGCATGAGCAGTGGGGATGGGCAGAGGGACAAGAAGACTCCCTACTGCATGTAGAACCTGACTCGGGGCTGATCCTAAGACCCTGAAATCATAATCTGAGCTGAAGTCAAGATACTTAACAGACTGACCCACCCCGGCGACCCTCCCAATCTTTTAAAACAAATGTAACCACTAGATAAGAGCATCAATTTTATTTCTATGGAATCTCAAGAGAAGTAGCTTTAATTTCAGCAGATCTAAATGATGTTAATAACAGCAAAATTTCATTGAGTGCTTAACCATGATAACCAATATATTCATCATTCAAACCCTCAGGTGTCATTGTTGTCATCCCTACTTTACATGTGAAGAAACTGGGAAATGAAGAGGCTAAGTAACTTCCCAAGATCACACAGCAGATGATTGCCTGACAGGATTCACACTTGGACACTGTGCAGTCTGAGGTCTTAATCATTATGTCACAGGCTTCTGGATCCTTGATATCAATCAATCAATCAATCAATCAATCATAGAAGATATACAAATATGAATTTTGGCAGGGATTTTTTTAAGTTTGGAGATTTTTTTAAAAACCTTGCATGTGAAAATAGATAATTCATCCTTTAATCAAAAGGATGATGCATTGAGATGCGTGACAATGCTCTGAGAAGTACATAGTCCTATCTATAGCCTGAAGTGCAAAGTCATTTATATAGCCTGGATGATTACAAATGCAAGCAGGCTCTGGTTGTCTTCAGACTGCAGGAGAAGCTAGAGGGCATGTAGGGAAAGGTAAATGTGTGATACTGTTTTCAATGCCAGCCCTCCCCAGCAATACTTCTTTTAATAATTATGATGGTTAATAGCAGTCATAACTCCTCCTACGTATACAGTGGCTCACAGTTTATAAAGCACAGCTCCATGATTTATTTCCATTTTTGTCCTCCTGATAATCATTTGCAAGATGACAGGTCAAACAGCTCATTTAATTAAATGAGCAAACTGAGGAGTCGAAAGATTAAGTGACTTGTCCACAGTACCTCGATACTTGTCCACAGTACCTCGATGATCCCAGCGAGATAAGTTCCTCTGCCACAAATCCTCAATCCAGGTGTTTGTCACTAGACTGGGCAAGTCCCAAATATATGAATTTCAAGGAGCTTTTAGTATCTGGAGAATAATCATTGGACTGAAATGTTTAATAGCTAACTGAAGCAGGATGATAAAAGTTTTTCTGTCCACTCCAGAAGTGGTCCACATGACTGTGATTTTAGACTTAGCTTTATGCTGTAAGTACATGGTTTCTTTTCTGTCACAAGAGGACATAATGTTCTGAGTTAACAAATGGGGACCAATAGGAGAAGTTATTGTCAACACAAAACAAATGAGGGATCTGGGCCGGGTAAGAATAAAATACAACAATAAAATACAAGACACAAGCAATTAAAAATAGAAAACTTCAGTGATGTATATAAAGCAATGTTCCAGTCCACTAGTAATCCAAGAAGTGCATTTTCTCCATCAGTTTGGGAAAAAATTAGAGAACTGCATAACGCCATGTGTTGGTCAGGATATGGGTAAAAGAATCTTTGCACACAATGGACAGGGAGATGAATATTTTGGTTCTGCATCTAATTTTGATTCATGGGGGGAGGGGCACCCCACACCTGCAAACAAATAATGTTCTGACACCAGCTGGGTATCCTACCATTTAACCACTGTCTATCACAAAACAGTGTCAGATCCCTTCAGGCAAATCATCAATCCTGTGAGACAACGCCCCCCCCTCCAAACCGGCCCCAATTCTGGCCACTGACAAGCTCGCCTGTGCTTCTCACTAACTGAGTGTAAATCAAAGAGTCCCACAACCCCTTCCTTACCAATTAATTTGCTAAGCGGCTCACAAAACTCAGAGAAACATTGTTCTTCCTAGATCACTGGTTTATTTAAAAAAGGATAAAACTCAGAAACAGCCAGATGGAGGAGATACAAAGGGCAGGGTGTGGATGAAGAGGGCAGAGCTTCCTTGTCCACAGCTCACCCAGCACCGCTAGTGTTCACCAACCTAGCAGCTCTCCAAACCCAGTTCTTACGAAGGCTTCAATTCATAGTCACGATTGATTAAATCATTGGCCATTGGTGATGGATTCAGCCTCCCTCTCTTCTCCCCTTCCCAGGGTTGAGGGGTGGGACTGAAAGTTCCAACCCTCTAATCACTTGATTGATTCTCCTGGCAGCCAGCTCCCAGCCTTAGGGGAGTACCTTTGGTTGTCTCATTAACATAACAAAGGACACCTCTATCCTCTCATCACAGGGGAATTTCAAGGGTTTTAGGAGTTAGGTGCCAAGAGCAGTGGAAGAAGACCAAATATATATTTGTTATAAATCACAGCAAACCAGCATAGCCATCCAGGAAAGTAGTATTATATATGTACATTATACCCAGTCATCCTGCTCTTGCATATAAATCTTAGAGAAGTCCTCAACCAATCTGTAAAGGAAAATGTATAGGGATATTCCTTGCAGCATGTACTGAAGTTGGAGGAAACTCCAACTTTCATGAGCCCTTCACTAAAGGATTAGATGAGTGAAATGTGTATCAAATGCATTTGATAGAGTCTTATGATCTTGCTAAAAGCAATAAATATATATAATTACAGTAATAAATAAGTTTCTTGAATGAAACTTAATGAAAAGATAAGTTGAATAAAAAAAGATTTAGAAATCACAAACACATTCACAGTCACATCTAAATACCTTCAAAGGGACTCCTCCGCCAGATCTCCTCATTGCACTTAGGCTTTACAAAGAAGATACCTTCAAATACCTGCTGCCTACGGCCCTGCACAAGTCCCCAAAGCAAGGCAACATCAGGGGTCCAGCTACTTGCCTGAAACATAAGAGAAAGAGAAAGATTCAGTAAATCAAGTCCAAATTCCTGTCTCAACGTGGCATTCCAACTCTTCTCTAGTGAAGGAACTTGCACCCATCTTCCTGTCTTCTTTTCCTGACCTTGCTGCAGAGAAAAGATGTTCACGCAACTGAAGACATACTTAAATACATTCAAGTGGGCACCTTGGAAGAGGTGGCAGAATGTAAGTTGAGATAGGGATAAAGGAGAAAAATAAGTAAATCCAGGGTGGGGCCTTGATTTAGCCTATCATGGTCATGGGCCATGAACTAAAGACAACCTCTTTCCTCCTATGGCCTTCCGATAACTCCCAGGAGAGTCTTATTATAACTTAAATTTCCTGCCAGAAAAGATAGATAGGTACTTAGGGGGAGATTTAATTTAATTGCAGAGAATAAGAGAATGGGCATTTCTGCACTTTTCAATTTGTCAAAGAAAACTCCAACTTGCTTCAAATACGTTTCTATTCATAGAAGAGTCATTTACTAGCTGGTTTTCCAACTTTATAACTGCACATAATGCCCTTGTATAATATTATGTCGCCATCTGTATCGTGATCACTTGATGCCATCTTTAGCAAAAGGATAGAGGAGCCACTTTTATCAGTTCCTTAAGAAGAGTGCTTTAGAGAGAAATGATAAGTTTCAGTGCACTGTTGTTCAGAAATAACCCCTTGTGGTTATCTTTAGCTTGCTTCAATTGCCAATTTTTCTTTGAGCCGAAGAACGTATTATGCAGTAGAGAGAGAAAAAATGCGACCCTTGGATAATTTCTATACTCTTAAGAAAGTCTTAGGGTCTGGGACAGGTGGTGGTAGCAAAGGAGGAAGGGAGAAAGTGTCAGTGTAACCAACCAATATTATGATTGCCAAGATGAATTCAAGGAAAGGAAAGGGCATATTTTCTTCAGAGTATTTAGCGACTTTGGAAATAGCCATTGTTCCCAACTACCTTTGCACAAAAGGGAACAGACAGATACCCACATCTAATTTGTAGGGGTGGGGTAGTGGAGAAAATGAATAATTCTCTGGGTTGCCAGAAGGGAGGCCAGTGAAGAGAAAAAAAAAGTTATCTTCTTGCTAAGGAGTGGCTGTGGAGGTGGGGAGGAAAGCTAGCAGAGAGAGGAAGAAAGGGGCAGGTGAGTAGCTCTATTGAATGAAAGAGGCAAGTTTTTCCTGTACCCTGAGGAAGGCTTTAGGGTATCAATAAGATTCAGGTATGTTCTGTGTGCTTGTGGTGGCATGTGTGTGCTCTCCTTTCTAAGTGGTAAATTGGATCTTTGGCCACTGGTGTGTGAAGAGCAGAGGCATGAGATAAGGATCCCAGGGTATGGCAAGTAATTGAAACATCTCTCTGGCAGCTCTTCAGCATCTTTAGCTTAGATCTGATGTGACAGCCTGTCCTGGCATACTTGGGATGATTTAGAATGGTGCTCTTGAACTTTTATGTGTACATGAATCATCCAGGGATCTGATTAAAAATTCAGATTCTGGTTCCGAATGTCTGAGATGGAGCCTGAGTTTTTGCATTTCCACCAGTTTTCAAGTGATGCCCATGTTGCTGGCCTTACATGGAAGAAAGAACGAGGGCCTAGAACACACAGTGACAAATATACCTAGCTACTTAAGATGTGTAATATACACATATGAACTTGGACATGCATATAAGTGCAAAGAAAGACATTTGCTCATTGATTTAGACAATAAATTTTGAGGACTTTTTTTTAAGGGCAGGCACAGTACACATACAGACATACATATGAAGGACATCCAGGTAGTACACTTTAGGACTGATCTTTGCAGATGGACCTTAAAATTATAGAATATTTCTTTGGTTTCCATGCATAATTCTCCAGCACCAATCTCTTTGGCCTTACTTTCCTTACTCTTAGTTACCAACTTTAGAATAGACAGCTGCCCACATGCAGAAAATTCCAGTATGCTAAAGTATCTCTCTTCATTGTCTGAAATTCTTAAAATGGCTGTACTGGCTATAAAGGTGAGCACATAGGTATTAAAATGAAGAGATCTGGGCTCAAATTTCAACTCTGTCATCATAACACAATTTTAACCTCTTTGGGCTCCAATTTCTGCATTTACAATATAATGATAAAAAGTCTCCCTCGTGTGGATGGCTATTCGCCTAATTTATTTATTTATTTTTAAAGATTTTATTTATTTGTTTGACAGATCACAAGTAGGCAGAGAGGCAGGCAGAGAGAGAGGGAGAAGCAGGCTCTCTGCGATGCGGGACTTGATCCCAGGACCCTGAGATCATGACCTGAGCTGAAGGCAGAGGCTTTATCTACTGGGCCACCCAGGTGCCCTATTCGCCTAATTCAATAAATATCTATTGTCGGTTGATTGCAAAGGACGTAGAAATGGAGTTGATTCAACTTCTTGACACAAGAAATTCATAGTCTAGTAAAGAAAACAGATATAGTAGAAGGATGTAAAAGAAATGGCACAGGGAGGACTTGATTAATTTACCTGTGGCATGGGTGAAGACTTCCTAGAGGAGGTGATAGCTATGCTGGGTTTTGAAGAATGGGAGGAGTTATCTGATAGAAAAGGAGAAAATAGACCCTTGTTTCTCAAATTTAATCTGCATCTATATCACTGGAGTTACAGATCCCAACTTAGTTGCTGGGACAGGGCATGTAATTTTGAATTTTCTAACAAGCTTTAAGTAATGCTATTGTTGGTCATACACCTAGAGAGGTGAGGGGGTTAGGCATTCTGTTTAAGGAAATATCAGCACAAAGGTGAACTGAGAAACAGTATGGTGGGTTTGAAGAATAATAAGCAGCTGGGAATGGTTGGACCACCAACTCTAAGGAAAGAAGTCATGGATATTGATGCTGGAAAGTGAGAAGAGTTGGAGCAAGGGAGAATTAAATGAAAAGACATGATTGATTCTTCCTGACACTTAGTAGGGACTTCAGCAAAGTTGCAGGATGTAAGATCAACACACAAATATAAGTTATATCTTTGTATTCCAGTGGTGAATAATCTGAAAAGGAAATTAAGTAAACAATTCCATTTACAATTGCATACAAAAGAATATAATATCTAGAAAAAAAAAATTGAACCCAGAAAATGAGAGACCTGTACACTGAAGACACAAAACATTGCTGAAAGAAATGAAAGAACAATATATAAATGGAAAGACATACTTAATCATGAATTGGAAGACAATAATGTTAAGATGGACATACTACCCAAGGTAATCTACAGATTCAGTTCAATCCCTATCAAAATTCTAATGGCCCTTTCTGCAGAAATGGAAAAGCATCCATATGGAATTGCAAGGGGCCCTGAATAGCCAAACAATATTGAAAAAGAGCAAAGTTAGATGACTTACACTTCCTGATTTCAAACCTTATTACAAAACTGCAACAATCACAAAAGCATGATAGTGGCATAAGGATAGATGTACAGACCAATAGAATTGAAAGTCCAGGATAAACCCATACATTTATGGCCAATTTGTTTTTGACAATGGGAAAAGAGTATTCTTTTCATTAAATAGTCCTGGAATAGCTGGATATCTATATAAAAAAAAAATGAAATTGGGCCCATACCTCACCTCATCTGTAAAAGTTAAGGGACTTGGGGAAAGGAACGCATGGGGATTCTTTACTTGCTGTGTAATTTTCCAGTAAACCTAAAAATACTCTTAAAAATAAGTGTAGTTAAAAAAACAAAACTCCTGATGAAACAGCAATCCACATTACTAGAATAGCTACAATGAAAAAAGACTGACAATATCAAGTGGTGTTGAGGACCTGCAATGTCTGAAACATACATTGCCAGTAAGAGTTGGAAATCATATGCCTATTTTGGAACATAGTTTGGTAGTTTTTTTTGTAAAGTTAAACATACACTTACCATATGACTCAGCAATCCCACTCCTGGGAATTTCTCCAAGAGAACTAAAAACATATGTCTATAAAAAGACTTGTATGAAATGTGCATAGCAGCTTCATTTATAATAGCCAAAACATTGGAAACAAAAGTTCATCAACTGGTGACTGGACAAATTGTGGTACAAATATACAATGACATACTACTCAGAAATAAAAAGGAATGAATTACTGATACACACAGCTTAGGTGAATCTCAAAAAGTATTACAAGTGAAGAAGACAGACATAAATACCACATACTATATGAATCCATTTCTATGAAATTCTAGAAAAGGCAAAACTGTATTGATGTAAAGCCAATTAATTTTTGCCAGGGACCAGGGTCAGAGAGGGTATTAACTATGAAAGGAGGCAAGGAAACTTCTGAGGGGTAATGGAAATGTTCTAAATCATGGTTGATGGTAGTTTCATAACTGCATACATTTGCCAAAACTCACCAAGTTGTACGTTAAAAATGGAATGTTTTCATATGTAAATTATACTTTAATGAGGGTGATTTTTAAAAGCATTGAAAAATGAACTCAAAATAGATCAATGACTTAAATATAAGAGCTAAAACTATAAAACTCTTAGAAGAAAACATAGGAGTAAATGTTCACAACGTTGGATTTGACAATGAATCTAAGCAATCAAAAGCATTAATAACAAATAGGTAAAATGGAGTCTAACAAAAATTAGAGTTTTTGTGCATCAAAGGACATTATCAAGAGAATGAAAAGATTACGTACAGAACAGGAAAAATATTTGCAAATCACATATCTGATAATAGTCTAATATCCAGATTTTATAAAGTATTATAACTCAATAACAAAAAGACCAACAATCCAATTAAAAAATGAACAAAGGGTTTACATAGACATTTCTCCACAAAAGATATAAAAATGGACAAAAAGCACATGAGAAGATGTTCAATTTCATTAGCCCCTAGGAAATTGCAAATCAATACCACTTCACGCCCTCTAGGATGGCTATAATA
Source organism: Procyon lotor (assembly GCA_028646535.1). Lineage (NCBI taxonomy): Eukaryota > Metazoa > Chordata > Mammalia > Carnivora > Procyonidae > Procyon > Procyon lotor. The sequence continues at coordinate 36,114,597 of CM053615.1, forward strand.
AACAAATGGAAAAGAAAAAGTGTTGGTGAAGATATGGAGAAATCAGAATCTTTGAAATTGCTGGTGGGAATATAAAATGGTTCAACTGCTATAAGAAGCAGTTTGGCAGTTCAACAGTGAAACCTAGAATTAACATTCGACTAAGCAATCTCACCCCTCTGTAGATACCCCCAAAGAATTGTAAAGCAAATTCAAGTGCACCTGTGTTCATAGCAGCACTGTTCACAATAGCCAAGAGGTGGAAACGACCCAAATGTCCATCCACAGATGAAAGGATAAATAAATTATGGTATATACATGCAAAGTAATATTATTCAGCCACAGAAAAAGGAATGAAGAACTGATGCATGCTACAATGTGGAGCATCTTTGAAAATACTAAGTCAAAGAAGTCCAAGACAAAATATTGGCATATTGTAGGAATCTTTTTATACAAAATACCCAGAATAGGTAAATCCATAGAGATAGAAAACAGACTGATTGTTACCAGGGACTGGGAATGGGAAGGAATAGAAAGTAACTGTTAATGGGTACGGATTTCCTTTTGGGGTGATGAAAATATTTAGGAACAAGGTGGAGGTAGTTGCATGATTCTGCGATTGTACCAAATTGTTGACTTTAAAATGGTTAATGATGTTGTACATTAAGTTTATATATTTTTGTCAGTTATATCTCAGTAAAGCTGGGAAAAAATGATAAAATACAGACAACACAATACAAAATATATAAAATGGTTAATAGGTGAATTTCAACTGAATTTGAAAACAAAAAGTAATAAAAGACAATGAACTTGAACTCAAGTGGAGTCTGACAACAGAGGGAGCGAAGCAGATGGGAAGAGTGGTATGGGACTATGGACAGTGAGACAGAGGAGGGAGTCAAGGGTGTGAGAGAGGAGAACAGGGCTAACTTCATTTTGTGCTACACCTGTCATCTTGTGGATAGCCCCTACACGACCTGCTCCTGAGAAAGGTCACGGAGTGTCGGAACATTGCCTAGCCGGTCCTTGAACCAGTTTGAGTTAGCCGATAGGAATGCGGAACCCCTAACCACCACAGAATGTAAACCCCACCTTTTGCCCACCAAACTTGCGACTAGAGGACTAGAGTAATAGGCTAGTTCAAACAGTTACCTTACCCACCAAACTTGCGTGCCAATTCAGACCAGAGTAATAGGCTAGTTCAAATGGTTACAATAGGGTAAATTGTAATTCAATTGGCCACCTGCATGTGGACTGACATGACTATACAACTTTCCGCATGTGTTACATTCTCATTGGCCACCTGCATGTCGACCTACATGACTATACAACTTTCTGTGTGGCCACTGGCCCCTATAAAACTGTTACGCCTTTTAACCTAGGGGTCCAAGTCCCGACCCCGCTGTGTCAGATATACTTGGGCCCAAGCTCGAGCTTGCAAATAAACCCTTGTGCGTTTGCATCGGTATCGGCTCCTTGGTGGTCTCTCGGATTCGAAATCGGGGGCATTACAGGTGTTGCTGAAACTTCTCACCTAGTAGAACTGACATTACGTTGGGAATGTGGGAGGAAGATCAGGTTTAAGTGTGGAGACCATGAGCTTAGTTAGGTCATGAGGATCAGAGGTGCCTGCAGAAATGTTTGGGTGGAATGCTCTCACAGTCAGTGGGGCCACTGGCCTCTGGAATATAATGGAGGAGAAGCGCTATAGGATACCCTAGTGGACAGATTTTATGCATGAAATTCTCTTCTGAAGCAAGATATTGATCATTTACACGAAATCATTAAACTTCCTACCTTCCTTCTGTTACGACATGGGTCTTTTGGTACATTCAGTTTTGCCATTTCAATTCATTGGTGAAGACTGAGAATTGTAATATTAAGGATTCACCCAGAGACACGGAACAAATCTATGCTGGAGCCAGAGTTTGTCCAATGCTGATGCTCTCAGTACTCCTGCTTCAATACCACACTTACTAGGCACCATTTCACTGCTGACAGCAGCATTGAGCTTAATTCCAGACTCGAGGACCAGGAATTGCATCATTTCTAAGGCTGGTTAGCCTTCTGGGGAAATGTATCTATTTTCTTAAAGTGTTTCTAATTCCAAAAAATTAGCTGGAGCAGGTTTCCTTAGTATCCTAAGGCTAGAGCAAAGTCATGGGTCTTAGCAAACTCATTTTACCCTAAGAATCCTGCATCACACATCTGTCTCTTAATTTCCTCTGGTCAATTTCACTGCTGTTTGTCTTCACTTATTTGCCATCTTCACCCAAAGAAAAGGGAAACTGAATCCCCAGATAGAGGCAACACCCTGCTGTGGGGGTACTGAAGCAACACCACTCTCTTTCTATATTCTTACTGCTCCCCACTCTGTGTTCATGCCCATAAGCTCCAAGTTTGGAATCCGTTGGAAATGTCAATTTCATTGACAACAAAAACACCTTTGTAAAATTATGCTAAAGAGGCATTCAAGAATTGAGAATTTGTGAGAGCTATAGAAATAGTTCTTTATTCACATCTGGAAAACATCTAGTAGGGGCACAAGGAGGGGCAGATGAAGTGCAGGTATGTATAGGAATCTAAGTTTTTTGGTGGTTTTTTTTCCCCCACTTTTCTTGACTCTTTTTTCCCTACAACCTCTTTGGCTCCTCTGTAGTCTTCCCAAACAATCTCCCTTGGAAACCTGCCCTTGCAAAGTTCTCCCTGTCTCCATTTAATTCCCTTTTCCTCCTTTGTAGCTGGTTTTGAGCCACAGGGCCCCAGATGGTCAGTCTGGGAACAGACACAGGCTTTTTCAAAGAGACAGCATTGATTCTCTCTAGACCCACAATGACCTCTTTCTTCTGCTGCTTCTTACTCCAGTTCACAAGGCTTTTAATCCTCACTGAAGACAGTGCTTCAATATGGGTCAGAGAATGGGCCACAACTCAAAATCAACTGTTCCAATCCAGGAAGCTTCGATCGGCACGAGCAGCATTCCACTAAGCAGAGTCTGGTGCCATTGTTTCTGACAAGGCTCTCACCAGCTGGTCTTGCTATGCTTGGCTAAGATTTAGACAAGAGAGGGAGGGTCTGGCTTGAATGCTAAGAGAGACAAGAGCTGGCTTTAAAAGGTGATACCCTCAGGACAAGCTTGAAGGTACAGGCAACAGGCTGTGTCCCCCACAGGGGTGATTCCGCTTTTATAGAAGAACCAGGAAGGCAGACGAGAAACAAGTTTATACACGCTTAGCTGTCTCTGAAACAAAACCGAGGCCAGAAGAACACTGGATTTACTCATTCCAATTCACATACCCACCTTTGACTCCAGATCTGAGGAGAACCTCCTATGATGAAATACAACATAACCTTCTGGTTGAAACTTTAATTTTCACAGTAGGCTTGTGAAACATAAACATGCTCACAGCCATTAGGTTTTTCTTTTGGGGAGCTAACTTTCCCAGTCATCTGTTGGAAACACTCTTTATCCAGCAGCAGAGAAATACGAAATGTTCTGCTTATGAATTCTGCGGCTGGCTAACACACCAGCATTTAAAAAAGATCAACAACATTAGGTAAAACAGTTTAACAAGATACTTTTAATCATACATAGTAATGGTAAATATTGTGTATTATTCCATGCCTGTTTAGGCAGAATTTGTCAGACATGATAAACTTATAAAGTAGCAATATTATAAATGATCGGGATCACTAGCCTTGGAAGCAACAGAGCTCTGCCACTCACCAACTGAACACCTAGGAGGAGTCTCTTAGTTTCTCCAAGCCGTCTTTTTCTCCTTTGTAGAATGGAGGGGGACAACACTATGCACAATGAGAGTGAGTCAAAACGCTTAACATAAACACTCAACATAATGCCGATCCGTCATAGGCACTTGACAGTGAAATGCACTTATACCTTTTATTGCTAATTTTTGATGATTTTGAAGTCATCGTAAGGAATGTCAATTACTGTCTCTAGCCCAGTCAATCCTTTGATATAAGTGTCTGTGAAAGTGGATACTAATACTGTGAGGTCCCTACAGGTCATGCTTTGTGCTAAGTGATCTGTCACTATTCCTGTTTCTTAGCTTTTGCTTGCCCTTGCTTCTTTAAGTCTGATCTCCTTATAAACTAAGAACACCATTCTCTCTCCCACTCACCAAGGAAACTAGATAATCCTCTGTGCTAAATCAGTAAGTTTAAACTTCTACCCAATTCCAAATAAATAGACTAAGACTCCAAGACTTCCCCGTAGAGGAAAGTACATGGGCTTTGTGACGGTTATTTCTTTTAACTGGCAAAGAGGTCTCTTGGAATGAGGACACATCCATCAGAGGAAGGGAGGACAGCACCATGTAGAGAGGGAAAGTGCAAAATTATGGAGATAGGCCAGGCCATGTTGAAGAAGGGGCAGATGGTGCCTGACCAAATCATAGGTAACTGTGAGGAAAGGCTATCCGATGATGAGATCAGAGAGCTAGGGCTCAGCTATTCAGGGTAGAGTATGGTATTAATAAAGAGTACTAAAACTATAAGCATTTTCAATATTTTGGGTGCTATGTCAAGCATTTTATGTGTATTATCTCACTGGGTCCTTACCATCATCCTTTGAAATCTATATTATGATTACACATGACTATAGGTGAAAAAACTGAGGCTTGAAAGGACTAAATAAATCGCTCAAGGTCTTTCCAGGACTATTTGATTTCAAGTTCTATACTTGTGACTACCATGCTCATCTCTGCCCTAGAATTAGTGTCTGAGAATAATTTTGGCTTCTCCGTGGGAGCAAAGGGGAGCTAAGGGAGGTTCTAAGTGGAAAAGTAATATGATGAGATTTATTTTTAGGACAATAACTCTGAACAATGGGTTACAGAAGAGAGAGAGGCTGAAGGTAGGGAGAACAGTCTGGACGTTCAAAATAGATCCAAGCAGGACCTAAGCTGAGGCTTTGGCAACAGAAATAAAGAGGTGGGGTGGAATTCTTGAAACATCCTCCAGATCGAGGTGATAGGACTTGGGGGACTGGCTGGTTGAGAGCAAAGAAGTAGGGTGTGCTACCCAGGGTGATGGTAGGGTGTGCTACCCGACTGATGATTGAGTGATGGATAGGGCTAGGCTGGGAACGGCACTCCTTATTCTGTCTTCTAGGGAACAGAACTGTGAAGGTTATCATTCAAAAGGAACCCATGCCCAAACATGGTTGGGTTAAATAGCATTGTCTTCCAGGACTTCTTAGTATGTTTATTTTTTTTAAATTTTTTTAAAAGATTTTATTTATTTGACAGAGAGAGAGATCACAAGCAGGCAGAGAGAGAAGGGGAGGCAGGCTCCCTGCCGAGCAGAGGGCCCAATGCAGGCCTCGATCCTAGGACCCTGAGATCATGATCGGAGCCAAAAACAGAGGATTTAACCCACTGAGCCACCCAGGCGCCCAATAAAGTTTTTAAAATTAAAAATACATTCTACAGTAGTAGTTGGTAGGGGTTCAGGTTGGGGGGAAAATGGCATGAATATGCGAAACACAGGATTTTCAGGGCAGTTAAACTATTCTCTATGATAGTGAATAATATCCATTGAATGATGGATCCATGACACACATTTGTCAAAACTCAAAGAACTGTACAATACAAAGAATGGACCCTAATGTAAATCACAGACTTTTAACATATATCAACATTGGCTCATCAACTGCAATAGAGCATGGGATATAATAAGGAAAATTCTGATCAAGGGAAACAGGACATATGGGAAATCTCAGATCTGATCAATTTTCTTTAAACCTAAAACTGCTCTACAAAATGAAGTCTGTTAATACGTTCTAGTTTTTTTTTTTCCTTTTAATCATTCTTAAAATCAGACCAAGCCAAACCAAACCAAAATCAAAGGTGATGGCAGAGTTCCCTAGGTACCCTCAAGATTTTTATAATTCTTTTTTTTTTAATTTTTTCTAACATATAATGTATTATTTACCCCAGGGTACATGTCTGTGAATCGTCAGGCTTACACATTTCACAGCACTTAACATAGCACATACCCTCCCCAATGTCCACAACCCAGCCACCCCATCCCTACCCCCCTGCCTCCCAGCCACCCTTAGTTCGTTTCGTGAGTCTAGGAGTCTCTTATGGTTTGTCTCCCTCTCCATCCCTTCCTGTTTCATTTCACTGCTCATTGGGACTTCTCAAGGGAACAACTCCATATGCCTTAGGGGATGTCTGGGAACCTTTGGCAATCTGGGTCCAGTGCTCAGGAGGGCTGGGCAGGAGCTAGAGCTCCAAGGATTATTTTCTTCAGATCTTTGATAGCATCTCTGTCCCAGTGACTGCACACTTGATAAGTGTTGCCAAATAAAGATATTTTTTAAAATTCCCAAACCAGTGGCTATACATCAGGAAGGAGTGGGAAATGCAATCTGGGTGAGTACTAAAATATAGCTACCTCTGGGTGGAACCAAATAGCTTTATAGACGAACCATGTATCATCCAATTCAAATTGGCCAGCTTCTGGGAGGGGGATAAGATGTTTTTCAACTGAATAAAGAACCCAGAGGCAAGATGTGGTTCGTTGTTTCATCAGATGCCTCTGAAAGGATCTCGAGGGCCCCAGGCCTCACTGGAGCAGGCTCAAGGATTTTCAGAGTAAATTCAGCTCGGTGGACTGGGGACTTCCTTGCTTCACAAGAAAAGTCACCCATGCCACTGTTTGTAGAATCACTTCAGCTCTTTGTACCTTGGCAGAAGTATGCTCCCAGCTGCCCAAGTGTGTGGTTTCTCTGGTCCTACAGTAAAAGGACTTGTGACCTTAAGTAACCCACAAGGGCTTGAATGACAGAGCCCAAATTTCTTCCTGGTGACCACAGTGCAGTCTATTTACCCATCACTGTGTGTCAGTGTGGGGCAGGGTAATGCTCACTCTCAAAGGCCAGTATAACACCTCCGTGGTTCACTTAGTGGCAGTCCCCAACCCCATATAACCCTCATGGTTTTTTTTCTCTTACTCTAAATGCTTTACAGATATTAACCATCCCCACAAAGTAGCATCATAACTACCCCTGTTTAATAAAATAGGGAAATGAGCTACAGAACCGTAAAAGCACGCAGCCTCTCACAGCAGAGAGATGAAGATTCTGCTTCTTATCTTTCCATCCAAAAGGTATCCAGAGACTAATCCTATTACTTCCAGCAGAGTTTCCCAGACTTTAGTTATTCACATACCACATACCAATGATTGTTGGCATACCTACATACTGCCTTTAATATTATTTAATGTATTTTAAAACTCAACACACTCTTAAAACTTCAGTTTTCCCCCAAGATTGAGAAAATAGGAACTTACATGACGCGTGTTAATTTTTTTCTAATCCCCTTGGAGATAAATTCCTAGCTTTTACAGTTTTGTCCACATCCTTCCTAAAATTTGTTCTCTAACCATTCACAGACATTGACTTTTCCTCTGAACAGCTTACATTGTAAACTAGGAAGTTATTCATTCCAAACATTGAATATGTACAACCATTCAACATTGTTATCAGTTATAAAGTATCTGCTACTGCATTTAGGGCAATGTGCCCCATTAATTCCTCATTCCACACCCTCCCTCCATGAAGCCGAACCTGATAACCAGAGGCCACACGGATTTCTTCCCATCCTGTGCCAAGAGTGCGCACTAGGTAATTTAGCATTTTACGGTAGACCATCCTCCTCTCTAATTCCATCTTTTCCCAATAAGATGTTAAGCCCCTCTAGAAATATTACTGTTATATCCCCATAACCACTAATAAAAGAGCTTTGAACCTCATGCTCATAGGGATTGATAAAGCCCAGTCATTAATGCCCATGGTGAAAGTGATCAGATCTAAACACAAGAAGAGCAGAAGAAAGACACAGTAATTGAGCCCCCACTATATGCCGGGCAGCCTTCCCTTATTATCCTCATCATTGGTAATTAATCTCCACGGCAGCGCTGTGTGGAAGAAACTGAGGTGAACAGGGGCCAAGTAGATTGCTGAGGTTCGTGCTGCTGGCAGGTGGCAGAGCTGGGAGCAACACGGAGATTCCAGGTGAGCAGCTTTTTCTCCCACCGCTGGCTTCTGCACTCTGCTTCTAGGAGAAAAAGACGCTTCGGGAGGAGGGAGGACAACCTCCTCCATCAGGAAAAGACATCGAAATTTCTCATTATCTCAGAACATGAGTCCTCTGCTGACAAGTACTAAATTAATAGGCAATAGCAAACTGTGACCATTGGCAAAAGATGATGGAAAGAAAGCCTCAGTGTGGATGGCCAAGGTAATTAACCATCAACACAATAAATTCCATGGGCAAGAGTCTTGGGCAGGCTCTTATTCTCCACTCTGAGTCATACAAATTCCCGACGAGAGCATGGCCAATTGGTTTATGTCTGAAGGAGCTGGGCACCTGTGGGCGCAGCAGCTGCAGGGTTTCTCATCTTGGCTCATTCACAGCGGATTAACAAATCATGCCTGGGGGGAAGAGACGACCAGCCCCTTGACTCTGTTCGAAGTCTCACTTAACACTCTTGGATTGAGAGCTGGGCAGGAGTTGGCATGCTAGGAGGGAATGCCTAAAAGGGGGAGCAGAGCAGCTTCTCAGGGGCCTCTGAGGACCTCCGCGTGTGTGAGGAAGGGGCACTGGCTGCCATCTGCTGACCTGTGGATGGTGTGGCTCTGTGCACTGAGGTTCGAGAAATTTCCACAGCACCCTAAACCCCTTCCTTTCATCTGCCCTGGAGTCAGCCTATTCTGGTTCACTCCTCAAAGAGAGAGAGAGAGAGGAGAGAGAGAGAGAGAGAGAAAGACACTTCCTAAGGAGGTCTCTTCAAATATGCAGAAAGGGATGGGACTGGAGGCATCTATTTCCCACAGAATGCAGATTGCATTAATCAAAACTAGCTAAAATAATAGCCATTTGTCTTAAAAAGCCAAGGATATTGAATTTCAGTAGGAGCAAATGCCGTTATTTTTTAATTTGGGGGATGGTTAGAGGACTTAACTTCTGTGTGAGCTAATATCTCAGAGCTTGACTTTTTTCCGTACAAGGATAACTGTTCCCTTCATGCAGGATTATTATGGGAGTGAGGATTGAAGAGTGGCACATGAACTTACCACAAATGTCAGCTCTCTTCTTTTTCTTTGCTCTTCCATGAGTATCTTTTGAATTTAAAAATAATAATCTTGGGGGGCACCTGGATGGCTCAGATGGTAGAGCATGCAATTCTTGATCTTGGGGTCATGAGTTTGAGACCCACGTTGGGTATAGACTTTACTTAAAAAAAAAAAAAAATCTTGGTATGTAAATTACACGTCAGTTTAAATATCATAATCAATTCAACATTAAACTTTTCTCTTATGACCTCTACCCTCCTGACCTCTACCTTCGAAATATGCTCATCCTTCAGTTTCTCATTCAATATTCATGCCCCATGGAAAAGGGAGGGTCAGAATTGTGTATGGGTATAACAGAATGCCCTGTCCTCTGGAAGGAAAAAAAAATGTAGGAAGAGCTGAATTTATTCCCCACAACATACTTGTCCTGTAAACCACAGGATCCAGGCTGTGAGGAGGCCTGTGAGAATATGTGGGGACCAAGATCTTTTCCATCTGACACCAGGCAATTTGAGCCAACTGCCTCACATAAGAAGGAGGGCTTAATGATGACAATAGCTCATGTTCAGTCAGAGGCCACAATCTTTAAAGCATTTAACACATTTGGACTCTTGGCCCTTTTTTGCCAAATTATTATCCTGCTACAATCTCTATTTTCTAGATGAGTAATTCGAAGCACAGAGAGTTTAGTCCAAGACCATCCAGTTGATAAGTGAAGGATCCATATGCAAACAGCCATAGCAACCAGCCCTCCATCACTCACTGCTTCCTAATGTTCAAGAGATGGGGGACCATATGCTTAGTCAAGGCAACGTGGCTTCTGCCTCTGCCCACCTTGGATGAGAACAGGTCTGTGCTCAGTGCTGAGCTAACCTCTCAGAACCTACTCTTAAGAGGAAGCCAGACGAGGTTCTTTGGGTGAGAGGAGGGAAGGTTGAGAGAGAGCATCATCCTCTAGCTTTTTAAGAAGATGGGTGCCTAAAAGATATTCTAGAGACACAGAACGAAAGGGTGGCGTCAACGAAGATACTGATCTGCATGAACTGCAGGAAGTGTGGGGCATTGGGAAGAGGGCGAATGGGGAATGAACATGAATCTGGGAAGAAAAGGCAGGCTCCAGATCTTAGAAAGCTTTGTTCACACCAAGGAGCTTTATTTCATCCTTCAAGTCTGTGCTCCACTAATTTCTCTAAAGTCTTAGGAGAGTGATTGCTTATCTCCTTAAGTACTGGGTCAGGAGCAAACAAGTCCAACTGTGGAATTCCTTTGGAATCCCATGTTTCGTCTTTAACACCCAGGAAAACTATGTGTTGTACACTACAATATATTCATATTTGTGAATATAAAGCTAAGCTTTTACATTTATCACCAGTTGCATCACAGAAGATCTGTCCTGTTTATCCCATGCCCTCCCATGCTCTGTGAGACTCCTTTCCTCAAAGCAGCCCTTCCCTGGTTTGACAATGGTGGGTTTAGACATGAGGAGCCTGACAGCCCAACTAGGCAGTGATATCATTGGGTTTATAGAAAGTGATCACCATATGGAAAATGGAGTGGAGAGGAGGAAGGTAAGGAAGAGGGAGACAACTGGTCCAGAAACTGTGCCAGTGTTACAGGCAAAAGATGGTATAAAAAGCCAGAAGGCAAACCATTTCCTGAGCCCTTTAGCTGGATGTGTTTTTTGAGAATAAGAACCAAAAAAGAGGTATTTCCCTCAAGACTGGAAGAAATGTCCAAAATTTGATGTAGAAGAGGATCTTTAGTATTTCTTCTTCATGATTTGTATCATCTTAATGTTGGTGCAGGATTCTCCATAGTCAGACTAGGCATGAGTTTAGGGAACCAGCAAAGCTGGAGCACAGAAAATGAACTTACAGTGCTGTAATTTATTTAAGCTTTCTGTCATTTTGAAAGATGAGTTTATTTAACAAGTCCATGCTATTTTCATTTTTACTTTCATATGGGTGTGGGAGTACTATAATCTTTTGTAATGTTCCTTAAGCTCTTAATCCAGTCCTTAGTAAGGGGAGGAAGCTGAGTACCCCATCTGTGAGCCCAGAAGGAGGTGGTCAGGGTCATTGTACACATTCATTCCAAGGGTAAGATTCACCCAAAGACAGAATCGTTTCCCCAATTGTGGATGCACCATTACTGATGGGAAAGACCCAGGGAAGTTGTACTCAGTAGTTAAATATGGTTTCGTTGCTGACAAAACTGGTCTACAACAGCAGCTGTGAGCCTGGCAGACCAACTTCAGGCTTCACACTTCCAGACAGGTTCAGCTCTGTTTAGATCCCACTTGAGGACATGCTTGGATTCAAGCAATATGTTTTACCTGCCAATGGAAACACTATTTGAATAAACAGTTAATTTGCCACTGTTCCTCACTGCAAAGGTGAAGCTCTCATTTTCCTTCCCAGTGTAAGCCAGATTTCAATCCTGATTTTATCAATAGAGGATGCATCATTAATTTTTCCTGACTCCTTCCAACAGGCTCTCCTCATTTTGAGCTCTTAGTTCATATCTGGCATCCTCATTTTCTGGGGAAAAAAAAAGCCAATAATATTGGGGAGAAGTCACAGCAATAATAAAAATTATAGTAATAATAATGTAGTTTTCATTTATTTAGCACTTAACTCTGTGCCAGAGTCTGTGCTGGGTGATTTACACTCACTGTCTCAATGGATCTCCATTAACAAATCAGCAAGATCTGTGATCACCATCGCCTTCATTTTATCCACAAAGAGACTGGTTTGATGGTCAAGCTGGGATTCAGATTCAGGCACGTGAAGTCTGTCTCTCTTGGCCCATAAGCTCTATTGACAGCTTTCTGCCAACAAGCTTGGGTCTTCCATTTGGGGGGAACTCAGCCAGACTTGATCTACACATACCCCGTTCTTGAGCTCAACCCCTTTCTGTCAGCAGTACTTCCTGAGACGTTTCCGTAATGTACTTCCGGGTCACCTCTCCCCTCTGTCAGCCTCATGGACATTAAATGCTAGGGCCACACTTGTTCTTTTCAGCTCCTGCACTTCTTTTCCTGAGGACATGCTATTTTCATTAGGATTAAAATGGCCCTCAGCAATAAATATTAAAAACCTGCCCAGTGAAAAAAGCAGTTTCCTCAGAAGCTTATGAGGATTAGAATTTTTAAGCAGGCCCCGCTACATATGATCACCCCTCTCCTTCAGCCAGCCCTTTGTGCACTCCCGCACGGATGCGCTTTCAGCATCAATCAGAGGCAGTGTTTTGCTCAAATCTGTTCCTACTAATTGTCTGCCCATATTGCTGCATGCTCTGGATAGAATGGTCAGGGGAAAATAGGACCTCACCCCTACTCCCACCCCCAGGGGGATTCAGATTCCCGTGTGCTTGATCTTTGTTGGTGGCAAGATGAAAACGCTTGCTATACATAGCAGCTTTGCTCCTTGAAGTTCAACATACAGCCCTGCGCATGGGGAACCTCAGCCCTCCTATTTGTTACATAGCCACCCACAGAAGCCTCTGACCAGCAGAAGCCAGGAAGCAGCTAGTGGGAATCTCTGATCCAGCAGAGAGCTTTGGGAAAGCAAATTCGTTTTGGTGTGGAAACAGCAATTCCACTGCTTCGTGGCACGAGATGGTGATCCTCAGTTTACTCATAGGACGAAGAGAATAATACTTACCCATTGGGGCTGCTGGGAGAGTTAAAGGGGCCTCCATAACGTGTTGTGCACAAGGCTCGTAGCAGGGAGATGCTCTTCTGAAAATTAGTATGCTCCCCTCCCCTCTCTGGCTGCAAGCCTGAATAGTAGGTGAGGCATTTATTATCCGTGTTCCGAAACATCCCCGAAGACTTGTGGTTCCTGCATTAAAAACCACATTGACTGTTTCCAGCTAATTGGGTGTCCTTGGGTCTGAGTTTCTCCATATGAATATATGAGCTTGAGCGTTTTAAAGAGTATACAGTAATTATGTTCTTGGACAAATGGTACATTTTCTAGAGAAGTACAGAGAATTTATTCAGCACCCGGAGCTGGGTAGGAATTGCTTGATATATGGGTAGCACCTCACAGTAACTAATGATTTACAATAAATACTTCAGCAAAGAAAAGTCTGGGTAAACTCTATATTTTATCCTTTTGGCAATGAGCTACAAAAGGTTTGCATCTTAAATCAACTGGTGGTTTGCACCAGAAGGATGTGGTCTAAATAGATTTGTATGACGGGGCAATTACTCATCATGGAAAGGATCACAGCTGTTGTCGTGGCTTCTCCCTACGCAGTCAGTGAGCAAGCAGTTATGGAATTACAGAGCTGACCTCCTGTCCACTGCCCCAAAGTCTCCCGAGCCAGAGTCACAGGGGATGTTCATCGGTGAGACCCAAGAGGCATGAGGTGCTGTCAACACCCATAGCTGGGAATACACCATCAAGAAGGGGCCCCTTGTCTCCCTCCTTATTTCGGTCCCTGGTGCTGATTTTGGCAGGTGGCAGAAGGGCTCGACTGGAACAGCCCCAGTTCAGCATCCTCATGGCCTGTGTGCTAAGGACAGTGTGGAGAAGTTCAGGGACTGTAGTTTTGTGGGAACTGGTAGCACAGTTTTTGTGAATCACTGACTGTGTGACCCAGGGCGAGAAAGCCACATTTCTCTGACTTGCTGTGTTTCCACCTCCACCATGGAGATGACAATTCCTACCTAAAAAGACTTTTTATAGGGGCGCCTGGGTGGCTCAGTGGGTTAAAGCCTCTGCCTTTTGCTCAGGTCATGGTCTCAGGGTCCTGGGATCGAGCCCCACTTCGGGCTCTCTGCTCAGCGGGGAGCCTGCTTCCCCCTCTCTCTGCCTGCCTCTCTGCCTACCTGTGATCTCTCTCTCTCTGTCAAATAAATAAATAAAATCTTAAAAAAAAATAAAAAAATAAAAAGACTTTTGTAAACTAAGGTGCACACAAGGTGTTGGCACTCAGTGAGTGTTCTTATCCCACCTTACGTTAACAATAGCTAATTCTTACGCATCACTGCCATATGCCAAGAGCACATTATGTGAATTTAGCTCACAACAGCTTCCTATTCTCTAGATCTAGAAGGAACAGAGGGCTTACCTGACTTGCCCGTGTACAGCTAGGATGGAGCTAGTACTAAATACCAGAGAGACAGGCTTGGGCCCAGGCAGGTGGGCTCCAGACAGCCCTATAGTTCCAGTAGGGGGGAAACCGATCCTAGATGGGAGGGAAGACTTTCTGTGCCAGTTGTCAATACACAGCTTGCAGGATCTCCATCCTTGAAGAGTTCATCCAATTTCATTGGAGGGCGATATAGAAAGAGCAGAAGACAAAAAAGCACAGGCACACAAACCCACGGTAACTGCATCAGGGGCTCAAGGAAGATCCTGAGCCAACTCTGGGAAAATGGATCTCTTCTCCCTCAGCTTCTGCCACCTTTTCGCATTCGAGGTTTTTTGGGGTTTTTTGTTTGTTTGTTTGTTTTTTCAGTGTCAGTGTTTTACAGTTTTAAAGCTCCAATTTCAAACTAAAAGATGAAGCTTGGCTTTGGCTGAAGCAAAAAGAAAAATACACATGGCAGAAAGAGAGAATTGATAGTAAAATGTAAGACTCTTTCTCCTTTGTAGACAGAGATAGGTTTCATGGGAAAACAGAATCACTGTGGACAGGAGAGTTACGTGTAACGAGGTGTGGGGGAGTGAGGCAGAGAGCATCAGTTGAAATTATTGTTTTGTAAGTTCAGAAGGATCCCCTGGCCCCAACAGATAGTAAGATGAATATTATCTTGGTATCCAAGAGCAGGAATGACCATCTGCTGCTCCAATGGTCAAACTCTCACTTTTATTTATTTTTTTAAAGATTTTATTTATTTATTTGCCAGAGAGAGACAGAGAGAGGCAGACAGAAGGAGAACAGGCTCCTCCCTGAGCAGGGAGCCCAATGCGGGACTTGATCTCAGGACCTTGGGATCATGACCTGAGCCAAAGGCAGGTGGTTAACCGACTGAGCCACCCAGGCATCGCCATACTCTCACTGTTTTTTTTTTTTTTCATACTCTCACTGTTAAAATAAATAACCAAATGAAAAGTGGTAGTTGCCACTTTTCAAGCCAGAGGCCAGGCTATCCATCCCTGACGAGACGTCCTGTCCTCCCAGATCTGTGCAATGAATGGAGGTGAGAGTGAGCAGGGAGTCTGCACGCACCTTTCTGAGAAGCTGCATATTCCTAAGTGGGCAGTACCTGCCGACCCTCATGGGAATCCTTTTCCCCTCTACTAGCTGTACTTGGCGGTCCTATGTCAGTCTGAGCCCCAGCCCTGCATGGGGAGAGAGGAATCGCCCTGCAGAAGGAAACCCAGGGAGGGCATGGCAGGAAGGGGATGGGGCCAGTGCAGCCAATTAATTTTCCTGTGCTGCTTACATCATTATCCCCCAATCTGCTCTGCTGAGAAGAGGCATAACTGCCCCCAGGATATCAAGGTCCTCTCTTTTCAGTAAATCACATGGAAATCAGAAGTAGACTCACCGTGTCACTCTGAATAGAGGTATCTCAATCCATGCTCAGGTGGGAATGGTGAGGTTTGGTGGATAGTCTGATCCCCTCCGTGTCACCTGCCATCTTTGAGACATACTTGCCTCATCCTAAAAGGGAATCCTAGGTATTTTCCTACTGGGTTTTTAAGACTCTTGTTACATGGATCTGGTCATTAAATAGTTGCGTGTCCTGCTCATGAGGTCTCCAGCTAATAGTCACCTGGCCAAAGAAATGACATTTTATAAAGCAACACCTACTTTGATCCAGAACTAAAGTATCTAGTAGAGCAGTACCTCCTAAAAGGTGTTTCTTGGAAACGTCATTGGTCCCACTGTATGGCCCCAGCAAAATGGACTTCCTGGAAATATACAATACAGCCTCTTTTCACACCAGCATATTGAATGTGGGAAATATTGTCTATACGAGTTCAGCCCAGCATTTCCAAAATTTATTTGGCCATTGAATGCTTTTGCTTTCCAACCTCTAGAGGCAGCCATCAGCCCTGGTTTAGTAGAACGTACTTGGGTAAGTGCTGACATAATCTGGAAGGATTGCTTCTGCTCCCTGCTCTCTAGTGCAGAGATAGGCGTTCTGCTTTTCCCTACATGCCTTCAACATCAGAGGTGTCATCGTAATACCAATAATAGTCTCCTTCTCTGCCTCATCCCAACACTGTGTCTACAGAGGCTGACAAGACAGCACTCTCATCAGCGGTTGGGAGGTATCTCTGTGCTACATGTATTGCTTCCATTTTAGGGAAATGATTAGCATTTTGTTCTACAAAAAAGCTTACTGCAATTTACTAACCTTTTTCCTCTAGCAAAAACGATAAGTTTGATATCCCCTTGAAAAGGTAATAGTATAAGGAATATCTACAACTGACCCAGTTTGTAGTCAAACTACATGGCATGATCAGGCTTAAAAGCAGAAGGACCTTTACTGTACTTACTGTTTACCAAGGAAACCCTCCAAAGCAGATTTTTCTTGTCACACCCATTTTGCAGATGAGGAAACTGAAGGTAACCTCTCCAGACTCCTACAGGAAGTCACAGTCTGATTGCTTGAGAGCCCATGCTCTTAACCACAGAAGAACAGGTAGCCGATGGGGACCCCAAGTTGGTGCCTTCAGAGTGACTGTTACCAAGGAGGCCACGCAGGTTCCTGACCCTCCCTCTTCTAGGTGCAGAGTGGTTAAATACTTCTTCCAGATATTTCTGCTGTCCACTGCCTATGTCTGATGGTTCCAACAGAACTTGGCCACAGGGGCTGATTATCTTCTATTTAGCAGAATCCTTATTAGCTGTGGCCTCTACATGCAGCCTCTCCCTACCCAGCACCCCTTGAGGGCTGGTTTCTTGGGCCCATATCACATGGGTCCCTGGACTGAGCTGTTGCCATCTTGAAACTCTTAAAACCTTCTGAATAAGGGGCCTGCCACCTTACTTTTGCCCTAGGGGCCCCCCTCCCAAATTATGAAGCTGGTCCTCCCTGCCTCTTTGATGTCATTTTATGTTTGTCAAAGTAGATATTGTGTTAAGAGGATTTTGGGTAGCAAATCTCTGTGAGAGGATTCTCCCCAAAATGAGGACAGTCACTGGAGATGATAGGTAGCAACTAGCTAAACAATTGAACACACAACACACACTCATGTTAGATAAGTATGCCTGTGACAAGAATCATGCTTCCAAGACTCGACTCCAGCAGTTAGCCATGTATCCACAGGTCAGCCCAAATCCACACCTGTTCTCTACCTCCATACGGTTGACCTGCTATCAGAGAAATAACCTGCTATCAGAGAAATGCATTGTTCAAGGACAAGCTGCTTTGTTTCATGAAATTTTATCTAGAAGTCATGGGCTGTCAAAATATTCATACCTTTTGATGGAGTAATCCTACTTTAAGAAATGTAGGCTAAGGAAATCTTTTTTATTTTTTTTATTGATTTATTATTTTATTTTTTTTAAAGATTTTATTTATTTATTTGACAGAGAGAGAGAGATCACAAGCAGGGAGAGAAGCAGGCAGAGAGAGAGGAGGAAGCAGGCTCCTGGCTGAGCAGAGAGCCTGATGCGGGGCTCGATCCCACCCTGAGATCATGACCTGAGCCGAAGGCAGAGGCTTTAACCCACCGAGCCACCCAGGTGCCCCAGGAAATCTTTTTTAAAAAGGGGAAAAAAATCTATGAACCCTGATATTCAGTGAAGTGATAGCAAGAAGAAAAAGAGAAAGCAAACTAAATATTCAGAAACAGAGGGATGATTAAATAAATTAGGGAGTTCAACTTAAAGGAAAGTGTGCCAGGGGCTGGTAAACTTTTCACGTAAAGGGCAGAATAGATATTTTAAGATTTGCAGGCCAAAAGGGTTTCTGTAGCCACTAATCAATTCTGCCACTGTAACAGCCACAAACAATGCAAAAATGACTAATGATGGCCAAGTTTCAATAAAACTTTATTTGGAAAAATAAGCAGTGGGCCAGACTTGGCTAATGAGAAGTTATTTGCTAATCCATGGCATCACCATTTGAATGATGATTGTGGAGATGGTATTACATGAGATCGTTAATGAAAATGAGCAGGACAAAAAACTGTATATCCTCAATGAGTGCAACTGTGTATTTGTCTATGTATATTTTAAAATCTGGAGAGAAAACATACATATATGCAAGTAGTAGTTGGGCTGGAGAGTGAGAATAATAGGGTGATTTTCTTTTCTTTGCTCTGAGAGAGATTATCTCAGCCTTGATGTTCTTTCATATATCTAATGCTGAATTATGTATAAAATAGATATAGGGGCCTGTCCCTTATAACCAAGTCTCTACCAAGCAGCCAGTGGATACTTAGAAAGCATGGGCTGTGCTTATGCAATCTCCATTTACATAATAGCTTTTGCTTCCCAAATCTTTAGTCCCCATCCTTTGGAGGTTTCCCTTCAATTAGCATTACATCAAAAAGGAGGATACTTCTGCAGACCAATGCTTAGCTGGGCTGGTGGGCACTGTGTTGCTTGGCCTTTTCCAGGGAAGCTGGGCACATCGCTGAGCATTCCACAATCTGCAGAGGGGGAAGAGAGGCAAGAAAAGTGACATTCTTTGAAAACCTTACTAACTCTATCTCACCATGGATCCTTCCAGTTAATAACTAAACATAAGCGATCATGAATTTGCGTGGGGAGACCACTTGCCTAAAAGACTCTCTTGTTTTGTTTTGCTTTATTGAACTATGGGGTGGTCTCCATTAGTGGATTTCACCGTATACAGATTTAGTCAAAGCCATTATTATATTTAAATTTGTTGAGCTGGAGTTTTATAAGAGATTTATCCCCAAAGGAAATAGACTCGCCTTTGTATATGTGTTCATTTCAAAATACAGTATCTTGTCTCATTAAATCCCAAAGAATGAGGGATTACAACAAAACAAAGCAGGCACTGCCTTTATTAAGCAGGCTCAACAATGTGCAGTAAAGACGATGAGTTTTCTTTTCTTCTTCTGGGATTACATAATTGAACCTAAGTTGATATAAAGAGAAGATTTCTGAATGAGACAGACTTGAAAACAATCTCATTTAAAAGAAAAACACATTTTTTTTTTCTTTTCTGGAAGGATCTGATATCAAATAAGAGATTTTCTCTCTAGTGTTCCAGTCTCTTAGTTATCATAACAAAATAATTTCCCAAACTATACCTCTTGTTACTGGTTGTCATGGAAATAGTTGTGCTATATCCACAGTTGAGCATTAAAATATCACAATGAAATTCATAGAAAGGAGAGTGCCTGGAGAAGTCTCTTTAATTCTAATCTGAATGCATCTGATAATCACCTCAAAGATACATGGTTACCATTGCCACAAATTGTTGGGTCTACAAGATTATTCCCTGATAAGAACTGGGAGGAAGATGTTCAATCACCTGGCATCCTAGAAGTAGACTTTAGGAAATAATATTAAAAGAAGCATCTTTTGATGGCTTGCTCTATGCCTGGTACTATGTTAAAGGCTTTGCATATATTAGTTAATTTAATCTTCATAGTAGCCCAAGGTGTAGACGCTGACATTGTACCCATTTTACAGATGAAAAAGACAAACAGTAAGGTCAGGCATCTTGCTCATGGTCACAGAGTTACTAGGTTGTTGAGCAAAGACTTGAACTCAAGTCACTGGGATTCTAAAACCTCTTTTAGTGACTAGTCCACTATGTTGCCTCACCAAAGGGAAAGGTCCTAAAGGATTGGGAAAGGGAGACTTTTTTTTAGTATATCAAAAGAGAATTCTCTCAGAAAAAAGTTTTTTGGGTTGGAAGTGGAGAAAGATAATTTTACATTATTTGTAGAACGTGAGTCTACGAAACCAAGCTCCACTGGTTTAACTAGGTGCTAAAGATGGAGTAGAGATGGGAAAAACATGAACGGTCAAAATGATCAGGAATTCCAGGATCTAATTCTCTGTTTCTAAAATAAAACAACCAAAAAAAAAACCTTGAAAAATTTAAGGTTTTTTATCCTTTGAAAATGACCTGAAAGTTGGGGATGGGGCATAGAGTCCACTGGTAACTAGCATTTCAATAGCTTCTCTTAGGAAATTTGGACATACATTCTGTCATATCATAGCCATGTGCTTATACACACATAAACATAGT
>CM053615.1:36135330-36146145 GCA_028646535.1 Procyon lotor
TTTTTTTTTTTTAAAGATTTTATTTGTTTGACAGAGAGAAACACAGCGAGAGAGGGAACACAAGCAGAGGGAATGGTAGCGGGAGAAGCAGGCCTCCTGCAGAGCAGGGAGCCTGATGCGGGGCTCGATCCCAAGACCCTGGGATCATGACCTGAGCCGAAGGCAGACGCTTAACGACTGAGCCACCCAGGCGCCCCGGCAATTTTTTATATTAACTTATTTAATCTGTACAAAAACCTTCAGGGTGAGTACATTATTAGCCACAGCTTATAGCTGAGGGGACGGGGCCACAGGGCCATCGACAGCTTGCCCAAGGTTTCACAGCTTTTCAGTGGCAGAGGGGGCATTCAAGCCAAATCAGTCTAGGGTCAGAGGCCAGGCGCTCAATGAGAGCAACTCCCTCCCTCACACACTCCCTATTATTGAAGTCGGGGTGGGGGGCTGGTGAGTTCCCACTCCGGGGGGTGGAGGTGTTTGGTCCCTGATCCACGTGCTCTCTCTCACACACAAAGGTACTGCGGCGGCTAAGTTATATTCCTGAAGAAGAGTCTTATGCTGCTTCCCTCTCACCAGTTCCTTCCTGGGACCTTAGTCCAGGAGCCTGATGGTCAGGAACGTGGGCTGACTGTTAACTCAAAACAAAAAGTCAGTCACACAAACAATCCTGGTCTGTTGCTGTTATCCAGCCTTGACCCTTCCCTTGAGCAGCCATTTATTTGCCAATAAAGATGATCACATTCCAGATTTGAAAAGGGGTACACGCAGGTACTGAAACATCTGCTACACACAGGGCATTATCCTAGGCATGGTCCCCTGAATTAACTTGGTTTGATTCAAGGAGATGATCAGGACCACAGGGAGGGTGGGGATCTGGAGTCAACAGAGAATATTAAATTAAATTTAAATGAGAAGTGCTTCAGTTATGAACAAAAGGGAAAATGAAATGGCACCGTGCACCTATTGCCATTTAGATACTGAGCAGTCTGAAAAATCAGTCCACTCGGTTGTAGAAGCTATAATAGACGGACTCTCAAGTCGCACCCACTGTATATTTTCGTAATAGATGTGAATGAGATCATGTAAATAAAATGCGTGGCCCAGAGTTTTGAAATGATCCATTTGACCTGATCTCAAAGTGGTGCAACTAAATAGAGTTAATAAGGTCAATACACAGAGGACGGGTCTCCTGTGCTTGCTTTTAAAAATATTTCATGTAAACCGCTCTGTATTTCCATGGAAACACACAGAGAACCTCGTAGTGAGGTGAGCAGGAAGGAGCAGAGAAAAGGGACAGATTAGCAGTCTTGGCTACTGTTAATAATTACCTGCGTGAAATGATTGCTTTTGGAAATTGCACAATCTTTGTAGCTGTCACTCACCCGTGATCTCAAGTTTCCCTGGGACTGGAAACCAATGGCTTTGGTTCATTTCATTTGCATTCAGAAAGCACCCCCACCTCCCACCACCAATCCAAGAGATGATAAAGTCCCTTTTCTCCTGTCTTGCTTAGAAAGAGCACTCAACCACAGGAGAAAAGGCACAATCTGTTTAGCCTTAAGGTTCCCTACTTTCTCATTTACCCAGCTCTTGGCTCCCAGGGATTTTGTTCAGGGTTAGAGAAGAGTTAGCCAAATGCCCGGAGAAGCAGCTGTTCCTTAGAAACAAACTGGGAAGATAAACAATTGACCCTCCTGTTCCTCAGCTGGGGAAGGCAAATGGCTGGCCAACAGGTTCAAAAAGCGATGTTTCCAAGGAGTGCCTACCACTCGACGTGAGAACATATTTTCCAATGAGTGAAGGGCCTGTGGACCTCGTGGAGCTGGGAACTTCTGTACTGTAAAGGAATATGGTGCTCAGACAATAGAAAAGGGCCTAAGAGGACCAGGCTGGTTCCTCTAGCCTTTAATTAGCTTCATCTCCACGGAAACCCTTTCCCATTTCCCCAGTTGTCTCTGTAAATCAATTTAGAGCCACTTTGCCGAGGCTCCGGGCAGACAGAACGGAATCACAGCTCTTCCAAGAGGTGTGAGTTTCTCCCATTTATCATCCTAGGGCGCTTGCTTCAAAGCTGAGTCCGAGGACTACTTAAAGGCAAACAACTAAACAAAACGGGCCTACACCGTCTGGATCAGGTTGAAAATCTTGAGAATGTGTGGCAGAAAATTCCAAGCACAGACCTGGAAAGCGATTTGCAAGAGACCTCACAAAGGCCTTAGAAAAAATAAACAATCAAAGAACTCCCATCCACAAACACACACACGCACACAAGCAATGGGACTGGAATAGAAATGTGAACTTTACTGGAACCCGTATTTGGCACAGGAATTGGTTTTCCTAGCTTTGGCCTTCAGCAAGGAGGTTACTACTGAATTATTGACAACGCTGCCAAGCCTGACAGCCTTTTTTACATTTATTGGTTCCCACTTCAGCCTGTAAATATTTAAGCTATTTGTGGTGTTGGGAATGTGATTATGTGATTAGAATTAGTGAATTCTCTGATAGGGAAATCCATGGGGTGTACAAATTTAAAGAGTATAAAAAATGTGTGTGTGTGTGTGTGTGTGTGTGTCTAGCTGATATCAGTTACTGCAAAAAAGGGTGGGACTAATGTTTTAAAGCCAAAACAGAAGTCTAGTCCCAAAGCATGAAGCATCTGAACCCAAAGAATTTTGGATGAGCATTTTTGAGTGTTTTTCAATCCGTGGACATCTGTTGACTTACTGAGAAACACCTGAGGGGCAAAGGAAACTTGTAATTTGGCCATCTGGTCATCTTCTTGTTCAAGCATCTGTCTTTCTGGACCCATTTCCCTAGACCACCAGACAAGTAACTTTCAATGCTTTTTGATCTTAGCCTACTGCAAGAAATGTTTCTTTTTACCCTGCCACTAAGGATTTTTGCAACATACTCATAGATATTATGGAAATGAAAGTTCCTAAAATAATACTTACCCAAAGTTCACTTTGGTATTTTCTATTCTATTTTGTTGTATTTTCTTGAATGCTTATCATGACTCACTAAATTAATTTTACGTCTCACTAATGAATTGTGTCCTACTGTTTGAAAACATTGCACTGACACAAATTAGGCTTAAGTGCAGAAATTGTAATCACCCAGCTCTCAACACTTGGCTGCTTGGTTAAGTATTTGCTGAAGAAATGAATGGCAAACCAATAAATGAATTGCAGTTAATAATGTCTATCCAGTATGTTAAGCAGAAATATTGGCCAACCTGAAATATCACTTAATTTAAAAATTAATCAGAAAAGTTACAATCACAAAATCAAAGGGAAATGTCACCCTTCCACTGGTGGTTTGGGATATTTCAGTGAATATTATTACCTATTAGCCAGCTCCTTGATAGTAATGATAATCATTTTAATAACTATGGCAATAGCAATAATAATAATAGTCCACGCTTACTGATCAGCTACTATGTACCAGTTTCTGTGCTGGGAGGTGACACTATGAAGATGGTGGCTGCTAGTTCCTGAAGTTCTTGGAAAGCTCTTGCTATGACCTTCTTCTCCTGCATCTCCTAGTCCAGAAACCAAACATCCTGGAATTCTAATTGCAGGTGACATTATGGTCTTTGGCTAATATGGTCAAATGGAGGTGATGTCTCTTAGAGAGGTAGGAGGGACAAGACTCATGCGCCAACAGCTTTTATGGATAGCTTCGCCACAAACAGAGACACAGGGAGGTAGAAAAGGAGTAGAGGACACATTATTGCTTTTAAAAATTGTTCTGGACAACTTCTCTTGCCTAACAAAGACACTAATACCATCATGTGGAAGCTTTGTCACGATAGCAAGGGAATAGAATGCATCAGTTAAGTGCTTTTCTATGGTCAGAAGAATCTGCGTTCAAATCCTAGACCCCCTCACCAACTGTGTGGCAGGGGTCAAGTTGCATATTCTTTCTTTGCCCCAGCAATAAAACGGGGACCAAGCATGGCCTATTCCATCGGACTGTTTTTGAGCACAGGTCACAAATGCAACAGCCTACTGGGGCGCGGCAATCATGTCAATGAAGTAAGGGGATAAAAAGTTTGGAAACAGCATGGGCTGTGGAAAACTGAAGAGCCCAGATCCCCTGTAAACACATTCAAATTTATATTTGGGCAACAGAGTTCCCGTCTACGGGCCCGATTGGACTGCATGCCACCAGTTTGCAATTAAACAAGACAATGGTCATAAAACACTTCTCACAGTGCCTAGCACATAGTAAGCACTCCATAAATTGAAGCTATTATTAGCTATTTTTTTTTTATCACATTTGTAAAATCCCTGGAACCATTTGCAGATTCTCTTTAAGAGAGAAAATAAATGGTTTCAGAATTACTCCTTTGCATGCCTCCGTTAATGGCATTATTAAAAATATAGACGGGCCTTAGGCCAATCTAGTGAAGGAACTAGAGGAGTCTGCGGTCTGTTGTATGCAGATGAGAGAATATGAATAAGTTCATGTTTAGTAGGCCAGAACCATCCCTGGGGTATGGGGAAGTCACGGGGGAGATCTCGGGGCCCACACTCCAGGGACTCCTGTAGCATTTCCAACAATGAATAGCGAAGTAGTCACTTGCAGAGAAAAATGCATTCCTGACAGCTGGTACTAAACTCCTGTCTGTCCCTGCCAGGGCAAATAATAGAAGGCTCTGGAGTCGGGCAGACCTGGGTACAAACCCCACTTCTCCCCCTTGGCCATACAAGGTGAACGTAACTGGCAGGCGCTGACACTTTCTCCTCTGTTGTCGTGGGTTAGCAGTAACCGTCCATCCAGCACTCAGCAGCCTACGAGGGGCCCAACGCTTTTAACCTTCCTTCCTCCCCATTTCCCGTGAACGGTTTTAAATGGCGGTGGCTTATTTTTTCCTCAAACGTCATCTTGATTGCCATCTGTCTAAAAGTGGGGACAGATTGGTGTCCGAAACCTCATTTGTCCAGCTCGGTCCTCACACTTCCTCTCCCTTCCCTGAGTCACTCCCATGGGCCCTGAATGACCCAAATGGCCTCCCACCCTTCCCTCCCTCTGCAGTCATTCACAGAAATGTGCCATTCCACTTGGGCTTCCGCCCGGCCTCGTAGAATCCATCAGGCTTACTAGAAAGCTCCCCAAAGGGCAATAAAAAGTTTATGTTAACCTCAGGCCCACCTGCACCATCTCTCGAGTACACATCCTCCTGTCTGTCCTCCTCCTTTGATTCCGGGCTTTGTAAATTTTTTACCACATGTTGTCAAAAGCCTGGCAGATCCCCAAATTCTTCCCTGATAACACCCGCTCTCTTTAAACAACCTGGCAGCACTTCTAAGTGAGAAAAAGCCCTAAAATAAAATACACTGTGTTTAGTCTCTAAGGTCATTTCCTGGCTTTGTCCTGCAGTTTCTGTTTCCTCTAACTAATCACCAAGCGACAGTTCTGGCTTTCTTGTGGAAGCTACTTGAAAGTTTGGGGGAGCCTCTGGGCCAGACCGCACACCCCCTCCGTCACTCTTCCTCCCGCTCCCCAGCAGTTTATCACTTGCTGTGATTTAGTGTGGGAGCTTGCGATGCAACCGTGGCAGGAGCCAGATCGTCATCAGCAAAGCTTTTCAGAAGGCGAAAGGGCCAAGCCAGCACGATCCACGCTGCGGAGTGCTGTGGTCATGGTGGGGCCCGTGGGCCTGGTGGCTTCCCTGTCGTCATTCTCATCAGTCCATTTCTGGATTTTATTTGAATACTTGACCTTTATGAAGTATCTCCACAGGCAAAGCAAATAGCTTTATTTCATCTACTACTCGCAACCACCATGTAAGGTGAGAACTCTGATTATATAATTTTTAGAGGTACCCAACTCAGCATTGCAACCCGAGCCCATCTGACGGCAGAGCCCATGCTCTCAACCCATCTTGGTTGATCCGCTGAACTTGACCCACAGGGCTGATCCTACCATGTTGAATGGTTCCTGATCACAAGGAGAAATAATCCAAGCTCATTTACTGAGCTCTCAGGAAATGTGAGGCAGCTTTTGAGAACTTCCATAGATTATCGCATTACACTCAAAAGAACCCTATGAGAGATTACTCTTAAGAGTTCCAGCCTGCCAGTGTGGAAATGGGAGAACCAGATTTGAACCCAGGCACATCATAACCTTTAACTCTGACGTTAGCTGTCATCGCTGGGACACGTGTATGTGTGTGTGTGTGTGTGTGTGTGTGTGTGTGTGGTAGGTGAGTGGGTGAAATGAGCAAACAGCGTGACAAATACAAAAAGTGTGACAAGCCCCATGTTGGAGTTACACAAAGGGTACTCTGGATGTATTGAAAATGGGCCTATTGTGTTAGGCTGCTATAACAAAACACCACAGAATGGGTAGCTGAGGAACAACCAAAATTTATTTCTCACAGCTCTTCAGGCTGGGAAGTCTAAGACCAAGGCGCCCCTAGATTCAGTGTCTGGTGAGAGCCCACTTCCTGGTACATAATGGCTGCCATCTTGCTGTCTGTTTGTGTGGCAGAAGGCATGCGGGAGTTCTCCTGTCTAAGGGCTCTAATACCAGTCCAGGACAGTTTTCAACATCTGAATTTTGGGAAGGCACAAACCGTCGACCTATAGTACCTAAATTGAACCTGAGGAGTTTCTGGATTGGCATCACAGAGTGGGTGATGTTGGAGGTGAACCTTGAAGGAGTAGAAAATTCACCACAGCAGAATGTTCTCTGGGGGTTCTCTGGAGAGCACATGTCAAATGGAAGGAACAGTGTGTGTAAAGGCATAAAGCACGACAAGCAGGACTGAGACCTAGCGCTGGCATAGTGTGGCTGGAGGCAAGGATCATAGTATCAAGTGGCTTCACAGTGGAGCCGAGACCAGATGTGAAAGGGCTTTTAGATTGTTCTACTGCAGGCGCCTGCATGGCTCAGTCAGTTAAGCATCTGACTCTTGGTTTGGGCCCAGGGTGACGAGATCAAGCCCCACTCTGAAATCTACGCTCAGCACAGAGTGCTTGTCCCTCTCCCTCTACTCCTCTCCCCGCTCACACTCTCTCTAAAATAAATAAATGAGTAAAGTCTTTTTTAAAAATTAAAAACAAATTGTTCTACCACACTCGAAATCCATCCTGAAAGTTATGGGGAGCTTTGAAGGGTGTTCAGGGGAAGAATCTGGTGGTCGCGTGTATTTTAGATAAATCACTATCTAAGGCGTGCACCAAAGCAGAAATCGTATCTGGGTTCTGGAGAGAAGGGGCCAGGGAAGGGGCCGTGGCAGTAACTGAGTTTAGTAGTGGGAGGAGGACCTGAGCTTCTGTCACAGAATGGTGCAGTTGGGAGGTCTGCCATGGGAGAGCACAAGTGCTTCCCTTAGGAGGACCCCAAATGCCAGTGAGCAGGGAGGCCACCAACTGGCTGTACCCACAGAGTGAGCCGGTCATCTGGTCACTCATCCCATTTCCTGTGCTCCGGTGAGCTCTGGGGTCTCTACACAACTTCTCACACCGTCCCCCCTTTCTAGCTCCGTGTCTTTGCATATGCTAAATTCTTGGCCTCTGATGCCATCTCTCACACAGTTCTCAATATGTGCCTGTCACCGTAGTTGGAGCTCCATGAATGGTAACTCACTTCATTCTTAGAAGGTAGGGATGAGGTAGCTATAGTCAGAATGCGTTGTACAGATGAGGAAACCATTAGTAACTATGTAGTAGAATGAGCCCTTTTAGAGGAACAATCAGGAGAGGGGAGGGAAAAGGGGAAGCAGCAGATGTGTTTCTCAGAATGGGATGCAGTACCCTTAAGTAATGACTTTACCCAGTCAGAACCCCCACCCATTCCCACCTCACATCCGTGCCAGCATTTCCCACAGAAAGGGAAAGGAACCCTTTCTGTGAGGAGAACATTTGTGAGACTGCCCTGGTATTCCCTGGCCCTTAAAAAAACATTGTGGATGCTCTGGGCAGGCCACTCTGCCTTCCATAGAACATTAAAAAAACCCAAAAAACGAAAAACAAAACCTAAAGACCTACATTTTGTTCACTCTATAAATGTACACCCACAACCTTTACAAATAGAAAAAAAAAAACTTATTGTTTATTGAAATGCTAAGAATTTATTACATTATTTTTTAAAAAATGAAGAGTAAGCCACAAACAAATAGATTGTAACTATGTTTTAAATTAATGGAGAATAATCATGAGGGAAGGAAGTCCTTTTTGTAGGGGAAGAGATTGTTAAGAATGAAAACGATGTCTATCGCAGCTGTCTGAGGATTCACTGAGAGGCTCTGGCCAGAGCTGCCCTGGGCCTGGAGCACAGAATCAGTAAACGCCCATTCCTCTCCTAGCTTCCCAGGGACAGAACTGCAGCCTGCAGACAAGCCCGGAGCTGACGAGGATTTTAGCATTTGTAGACAGTCTAGAAACTCAGCCACAAGTCACCTCTGCTGCTCTAGGACGTGTGTCGCGCTAGTAAATGTTGAACAACCAGTACTCAAAAAAAAAAAAAAAAAAAGGAAGGAAAAAGCCCTGATTTGTAGCATGCCCCAATTTCTGTGGTGTAAATCCTCCCGTGCTGCCTGATTTCAAACTGTTGAGGTGATGTCAGGGAACACAGAATTGGAAAGAGATTCACATGACTGGCCATCCGGGGCCAGGTCCATGTTTGTAGTATACTGCTGCCCTGGGGACTCTGACCCCTTGTCTGGTCTCCTGGGCTCCTGCTTTGCTTCCAAGACCTGATCAGTACCTCAGACACCCTTCTATTAACCAACCATCTTGTCTAGTTCTTAAGTGGGAGTTACTCTGGACTGTTTGAATTGGTTAATGCTTTGGGCGGGAACTGATGTTGTCACTTCCAAATGGGAAATAAGAACCCCCTCCACCCCAGCCACCACCGACTTTCTGGAAGGAGAGTGTTTCTCGGAAACCCCTCATAAGCTGAAATGGCATAAAACGAAGAAGCAATTGCCATTAATGTGTATGGAAAATATTTTGAGTGTTCCTAGACCCCACAAATAACCTCTCTCAGGGTTTTCTGATACCTTAGAACACATCTGGCTAATGGATTCATGAGACAAATCAAGATAGAGCACAGATGCTCACAAAACTCTAAAGTTATGATGGCTTGCTGCTGAGATGCTGAGTAGAGTTCCTTGGGAAGGAGCTTGCGGGTGGCACCCTTGCTGCTTGGGGCACGCACAGTGTCTGTAAAGGCTTCCTGCAAGGCAAACCCTGGACGCCATTTTCACTTTTTGCCTTTTCTTGTAACAGCAAAAATCCTCTTCAGATTTCTTTTGGTTAGAGAACACGGTGACTAACGTAGGTCTTTTGTCAAAGCAAGGCAGCATAAAGTGAACTTGCGGAAAGCAGGGGACACCTGCACTTCAATTTAAATTCCCTAATTCTCTCTGCTACAATGATTTCAAATCTCTACACTGTTTAATTAATGGAGAAGGATAGCGCTCTTGTATATTTGGCCCAGAGCAATTAAGCCACCAGCAAAGTTTGCAGGGAAAGGAAGGATGATCGTTTAATTAGAGGTTAAATAATGAATTATTAATTATTGAATTGAGTTAGTATTCATTAATTAGTTTATAAAGTGCAATAATTACATCTTTTGTGTTTTAATACGGAACAGTGTTTTATAATTATCTGCTAAGTCAATTACGTAGCCATTAGAATTTTGCCCAAGGGTCAGGTTACTATTGTTTTCTGTTCTCTGAAGACTGCAGATGACAGAGAAATACGGTAACTGCGTTCTTTCACATAAATGGCATCCTGTTTACAGTAAAATGTTAGACAACTTGGGTCACCAAGTCAAGGATCTCAGTGCAGTTAATGTAGACAAGAGGACAGACCATTCTGCGTCATCTGCATTAGAAGGAATTCCGCCAATAGGAAGAGTTTCCTGCTGTGAATAAGAAGGCAGTAGGAGCTCGGTCCAGTAGGGACAAGGAAGGACCCCAGCCAGGGAGGCATGGGGCCAGGTGGGGTAAGGATAGGTGTAGGACTGGGGGAACACACACAGAGTAAAGACTTCTACTTGAAGCTGACAACCATTTCTCGTTCCCCACAGCTGATCAAAAACTAGAAAATGACAAGACAGAATCCCAATTTCTTTTTTTTCTAGCTAGTGTTCCTTGTCTTTTCAGGGCCAAGACCCCCTTTGAGAATCCAATAAACGATATTCTCTAAATAATGTATACACGACACTTGTACAAAAGGTTGAAGGCAATTCACAGACCTTGAAGTCCATTCATGAGCTCCAATCTAACGATTCCCAAACTTGAATGTGAATAAGGACTTTTGGGGGGGGGGTCCATGTTAAAATGCAGATTCTCAAGCCATTCCCATAGATTTGGATTTCCTGGAAATAGTCGTTTTAAAACACCTCCTCAAGAGAACGTGACTCCATGGTTCTGCAAGTTAAAACCCCTTTTTTGTGTTTTCAAAAAGACCTTGCACAGCATGATGCTGGTGAAAAAAATAAGAGCATCCAAATCAGGTAGACCTGGGTTCAAAGCCACGTTGCTCTGCTTCATTGCTAAGCATGTCATTTAGTTGTTTTTAGACTTAGCTCCTTCATCCGTGAAATGGGTATAATATCTAACGTGCAGGGCTGCTGAGAAATAAATGAACAGATGAACTGGAAAATGCTGGCCATAAATAACGTTTGTGATCTCCCTTTTAATCTTTAGTAGACAAGGTAGATACCTGATAGGAAAAAGGAAAAAAGGTAACAATGGAAAGAATTGTCATTTCAGAGCCTAGGAAAACCTGAGTAGTTGCTGAAGAAATGCAGGAGTTTTTACATGTGTTGGCAGCATGTGTTGTCAAAGTCCATCAT
>CM053615.1:36146245-36171137 GCA_028646535.1 Procyon lotor
CCCCCAGCCCCCCCAGCACCCCCCCCCCCCGTGCCTGGTTATTGACCTACTCCTTCCTTACAAAATGGTTTCAATCTGTCTAACATTGTTTCTTTACTAGAGGAATGTTCATCAGGTTTTATAACAGAAGCTCATATAAAAATATAAGCTTCGCTCTACACAAATTCTATGTGTGAACTACATCTCAGATAAAATAAAAGATGCCTGTATTGATTTCTTTTTTTTTTTTTTTTTTGGCAACTCTTTGTTTAAGGCACTGCATTACATTTGTCTTCACTCCATTCTTCTAGATAGTCTAAAAATCGACTCAGCTACTAGGGAAAATGTGCTTATTCCTAAGTACTTTGGCCCTTTCAGATTCAAGAATCAGTAGACACTGTTTCAAATAGAATGGGCATCGATCCCACAATTGTCTGTGAATGCTCAATAGGGAAAAAAAAGATCTTCATTTCAAGGGAGCTTCTGTTACAAAATTATATTGATGAACATGGGTATTTGAAATTCACACTGCATTTCTGCTCTAGGAATATCATAAATTGAGACATTCCCCCGATTTTCTCAATAATCCTTTTCCCCAGAATGTGGCTAAAATATACCATGTAACTAAATAGAAAAGATAGAAAACCCAATACTGTGTTATTTTTAGAAATCTTAAAGGAAATTGAGAAATAATGAAGTGAGTGGAATGCTGATGACCAGGGCTTGAGTCCTCGTTCTGGCTTTTTCTCACTTGGGGAAAATCACTTAAGGTCTTCACATATCCACAATGCTTAGATTATGCAAACCTTTAACCTGATGTCCAGAATGATGTCAATTCCAAATAACTTAGTTAAATTGTGATGATGAACTAAAACAGCACTTGTAAAGCCACTTGCGCCCATCATATAATAAGTGCTCAATAAATACTAGCTATCATCACCAATATTATTGAAAATTTAATTATGATACATAGGTTGGCTAAGAATATGCTAGCTCCTAGAAAAGCAGAGACTTGCAATGAAAAATGAAGCTGCGGAAGAAAATCTCTATCAGGTTTTGAAAGAGACATCTGTCCACTTTTGAAAAGCTTAAAGGTTGATGATGGAAGGTTTTTTATCTCACCTGATTCCATATCAAATTTGTCTTTCCTTTTTCCTAGAAAGGAGATTATCAACAGCAAAATAGTTAATCCTTGTCTGAAATGGCTAGAATCCTATTTTAGCTCCTACGGGAGTGAAGAGGGAGAGGAAAAAGGAAAAGAAGGGGAGAAACAAAATGACTCATTAAGGTGATTGGGGAACAGTTAGAGGAGAGAAAGAGAAAAGACAACGAGAACACGAGGTTGCCAAGAACTGAGTGATTCTCTGAGGGGAAGAAGTTGTGAAAAGCAAGAGAAACAGTTGCCCATAGCTCTGCACACTATCTCCCCATCTCCTTAGTGGCAAGGACATTCTAGTGCAGTCTGGGGCAAGAGTGTGGGAAACACCGGTCGCATTTATAAGACTAGAAGTCGGGTGATGTCTGACAGAGTGGTTATCAACTGGAGGGGGGCGGGGCGTGATCTTGTCCCCCCAGGGAATATTTGGCAGTTATCTGGAGACATTTTTGCTTATCACGACTTCATGATTCTGGAAAGAAGGGAAAGGAGGCAACAGATGAGGAGTGTTCCTGGCCTCTGGTGGCTGCAGGGTGCTGCAAAACACCCCACAATGGACAGCCCAGCCCATCACAATGATGGATCATCCAGCCCAAAATGTCAATAGGGCTGAAGTTAGAAATCCTGACACGTGCAATATGAAAAAATGAGTTTTAGGATTGTGATGACAATAATGTTACTTTATTTTACTTTTTGAGAGAGAGAGAGTACACCTGAGGGGGGGTGCAGGATGGGCAGAGAGAGAGAGAGGGAGAATCTCAAGGAGACTCACCACTGAGTGCAGAGCCCCACACAGGGCTGGACACGGGGCTGGATCTCAAGATCCTGAGGTCATGACCTGAACCAAAACCAAGAGTTGGATGCTAGGGGCGCCTGGGTGGCTCAGTCGTTAAGCGTCTGCCTTCGGCTCAGGTCATGATCCCAGGGGCCTGGGATGGAGCCCCGCATCGGGCTCTCTGCTCCGCAGGGAGGCTGCTTCTCCCGCTACCATTCCCTCTGCTTGTGTTCCCTCTCTCGCTGTGTTTCTGTCAAATAAATAAAATCTTAAAAAAAAAAAAAAAAAGAGTTGGATGCTCAACCGACTGCGCCGCTACAAAAATGCCACTTTAAAAGGCTAGGGCTAAAAAAATAAAAAAATAAAAAAATAAAAGGCTAGGGCTGAGAGTAGGAGAATTGGCAGAGTTCAGATAAAATGTAATCATTCTGCATTGTCTGATAATGGGAAGTTTTGATCGTCCCAAGTCTCAGCCTCTTGGGCTCATCCTAACTCCAAAATATGGCAAAATGTTGTAAAAACCAGTTTCCCCAAAATATTCTTGTATCGTTAGACACACCGGCTCTGGAGTTGCTAGCTTCCCTGTGCTTGATTTCTGCCCCTGCCTACATCAACTGGGTTAGACCAGCCAAGGCACTGACCCCTGAGCTTCGCTTGCGTCATCTGTGAAATGGAAGGAATGAGAGGACACCCCGCAGGAAGTTGCGAGAGATGAAGGAGCTAATCGAGGTAAAGTGTTTGGCCTGATACTGAGTAGGATATTAGGGCTCCTTGAATACTAGCTGTTATCCTTTCTATTCTTGGAGTTGCTTCCTCTCGGGAGACTCAGGTCTCTGTGCCCAATACCTTAGTAAGGACTTGACTGTTTCTTGGTTCCTCCTGAGGCTAGAACTACACAGTGGTGGCAGGCCCAAGACGGGAAGCCTGACTCTCAACGCAGTGCTCTCTGCAGATGACCCTATGAATAAAAGCTCAGTCCAAGATTTCAGATGTGGAGCGTGAGGCACTTTCACACGTGACGCGCCTTCTTCTCCTGTCTTCTTCCCTTCTGTGACCTTTCTGCAGCAGAACCAGTGAAAGTATTAGCAAAAAGGCTTTTCCCCCAAAATAAAATAAGGAATTAAACTAAAACCACAGGTTTCCTCATTTGCATTAAAAAAAATATGGGTTTCACAAATAATGAGCAAAAATTGATTATTAGATGACAGGCCTGATACGATAGTGGTGTGGAGAATGGGAGGGGCGAAACTACACGGAGGCAGAGACTAATTTCTGCTGCTTAGAAGGCAGGAAAGATAAGCCAAGAAAGGTGCTAGAATGAAAGAATCAAGCTGAATTTTGAAGAAGTTATATAAAAAATTTTAAAAGCAGATTCAAAATGTGTTTTTTTAAGAAAAATGGATGGGTCTTAAGTGGAAATGGAAATTCAACATAATATAAAATGTCACAGAAATAATGGACTAAGAGAGAACAGATGTTAAAACTTAAATTAAAAAGGTGTGGGTGAGGGAGAAATGGAAAGCAAGAGGAAAATACAGACAGAAGGGGAGAAGGAGGCAGTATGGTGTGTTGGAAAAGATGCTGAACCAGGCGTTGGACCCCTGTGTTCTAGCTCCGGCCGGTGTGTCTTTCTCTGTGACCTTGATGAGATCCCTGAACGTCCCTTGGCCTCCATCCAAATGGAGGGGTGGATTAGATGGGGTCTCCTATGTCTAGAGGCACTCTGGCTAATTGCAAGGGGTGCAGAGCAGATCAGGGAGAGATGGAATATGGAGCAAGGCATGCCAACTTGAGTGGGGAAGCTAGCGGAAAGGTCTGGCGGCAGAGTGGACCGGAAGTCCAGTTTCAGGGCAGAAGGAAAGATTGGGAGGATGTGAGAACAACGGTGAGCACTAGGGGGCAGAAGGCGCTATAGCAAAAGTGTTCCTCCAGGTCTTCCTACAACTACAGCAGGTGAAGCAGGAGGGTAGGAGATTGGCATAGTAGGGATTGGCAGCCAGGCTCCAGCTCCTGGGTTTTGGTTTGGGGGCATATTTCCGCTCCCTCAGAGTGGCTCGCTGGTGGGGTAACTTGGAGCTCAGTGCTGATGACATGGAGTTACTGGGTAAAGGGGAGGAAATGGGGACCCAGCTAGAAGGAGAGGAGAATACAGTAGCCACCAAGTCACAGAAGTGAGAGTAAGAGTTTCCTGTATGAGGGAAAAGACTGGGCTGAAGCTGTAGGGAAGACATAGCAAAGGTCCAGAGTGCCAGATACAGGGATGTGGATAAAGTTCTCTCAAGCTCTAATATTTATCCATCCATTCACTCAGTATAGGGTCGCAGTTAAATCTTGGGCTCCGAAGATGTGCCAACTGGAGTTCAGGTGTCAGGTCCTCCATCTCCAAGCTTGGTAACATTACGCAAGTGACTTAACATGGCTAACACTCAATTGTAAAATATGGCTGAAAGAATCTCCGAAGGTCGTTATGAAGTATCTAAAAGTATGCTTGGCACCATCCCTAACACAGAGTATGGGCTTCATACATGTAAGCTATCATCATTTGGTCAGTCCAGATTTATTTAACCCTTACCAGTGCATGACCCTCCGTCAAGGGAATTGGAACTACCATTTTGTCATTATCTTAGAGCAGTCTTGGTGGTCAATGCCAACAGCAGGTACATGTGAGACGTTTGGGAGGAACGCCGTGCTGAGAAATGCATCCTGCAGCTGCAGGCACTCAGGCTAATGCATACAGTGCAGAACGATTCCAGGTTGAGGGTGGGAAAGAGGGTTGGGGAAGACGGAATAATAAATCAAATGTTGGCTATGCCGTTGCCAGGACTTCTGAGCCTACAGTGAGACATGAGAGGGCCTGGCCAACTCCATCCCAACATGCGTCACCCGGTTCTTTTGAACCTCCACCAAATGACCAAGGCAAAAATGGCTTGAAGTGCAGGAATCTGAGCTCCATTTGGGTCTGCTTTCCTGAGTCCCATTTGCAGACTTCTTCTTTGTGGCTGCCCAAAAGTACATGAAGTACGTTCTGAGGTTCCAAGTGGTTCCAGAACCTTCTGGAATTGCCCAGAGTCGTGTAACATTCCCCCCCCAATCTCCGCTGCCACCCATGGCCTCCACTCGTCCATGAAGATGCAAGTCAAGTCTAACATCAGGGCTATTTACCATTGCTGGCCCTCTTGGTGAGCTGACGCAGGGAAGGGAAAGGCGAGCACTCCTTAAAGCCTACTTGAGATTCTGTCCTCATGCGTTTTATAGTTTCATCCCCAAGACAAACATGAGAAGAAGTCCACCAGCAGCAGATGAAGGGTAGACCTTTAATAAGTTTCTGTGGGTCACACAGTCTATGCGAGATAGGAGTTGAACACAAGCTTGTTTAACTCCGAAGATGATGCTTTTATTCTCTCCTAGAAAAGATATCTCTGCTAATAATAGACTTCTAGATTTTAGAACATCTACTTTTTTCAAGGAAGTGATGTCTAAAAGGAAAGCAGGTTAACCTGTGTGTATGTGTGTGAGTGTGAGGAGCATATGTGTGTGTGTGTGTGTGAGGTGGGGGGGGCTTCTTTTATGTATAAAGCAGCAGACCCTCCCCTCCCTTTTTCATTCCAGTGTAATCTATGCACATGCAAAATAATTACTTCTTCCTGTAGGAAGTGTCAGTCCTCCAAGCAAAGAAGAAAAGGCTCCAGCATATGTTACCGACACATGTTTTTGCTAGTCTTGTCTCTGTTCCGCCTGCTGTGGCAATCAGCTTTTGCAAATACTGTCACTTACCAAATACAAAAAGCATGTGAATGCCCAGCCAATGGCCTGGGATAAACACAACCAGGCTTTCTGACTTGGAACATCCACCCAGAACAGAGGCTTTGTTTTAAAAGAACAAAACCAGTCTTGTATCATCAAAATCGTTTGTGGGGAGAGAGAGAGGGCAGTTGGGATAGCAGAAAGACATGGACCCAACCCAAGAAACTGCGTCAGGGTCAGCCTCATAAATATGAAGGAAAACTGATAGTATCTGATAGTGGGTCGGCTTCATCCAGCCAAGCCAAAGATGGGTGGGGCTCAAAAACACTGCTGGAGAAGTTGGTATCCGGCCAAATAGCTAAGTAGCCAGTTAGGGGTCTGAGAAGCACATGCACAGAAGGGCTTTGAGCTCTGCCTCTTGGCAGGACGCCCACCCATCAAGTTCTTTCAGAGGGAGTGTTGGCAGTGGGCACTCCTAATCCCAGAAGCACTTGACAGGTAGGCTGGCTGCCGAGAGCCCCCCTCCCCCCGTTCCCCCTCAGGTGCCAGACTCTGCACTTTGGCCACACCAGCTCCAAGCATGATGATGAGACAAAGGAGGGAAGTCTGGCACCTAGGGTGGGGAGCCTGTCATCTTGCAGTGGGGCATTTGTCGAGTGCTTCCTGGCCTGGGGAGTATGACACCAAGGGGTGCACTGTCTCTGGTGAGCAGACCATGGCAGGAATTGGCTGGGGTCAGGAGGGCACAGCTCTGGGCATCTCCAGCTTACCATGGGTCCAAGACTTGTCAGAGGGCAGCCTCTAAGCATATTTAAATAATAAACAGGGAAGAAGTGGTGGGCATTTGCAGGGTCGGTGAAAGGAAAAGAACAGTCTCATTTGAAGATAGTGTCCCAAGAGAAATCTGAACTAAGTTTGCCCCCCTGAGGAACTCTGGAATATTGAGAAGGCAGCTGGGATTTCATTTGTATAGCACATTTGGGCCTTCCAGAAGAAATGCTTGAGAAGATGATTTTTGGAGCCTTCGGTTAAATTCTACACTTCTTAGAACTAATGTCCTTGAAGAAAGAGTGGAAACCCAAACTGCCTGACCTTTGGGGACTGAGTCCTGGGAGGAAGCTACCCCCGTTCCAGGTAGGAGTGAGGTGGCTCAGACTTCCTTCTTGGGATTGAGGCCTTGTTGGTGAGGAGGGGAACATGCTTATGTGGCCTTCCAACGCCCCCACTTCAGGAATGAGGAATATATGTGTTACGAACTGAATGTTTGTGTACCCCTGGAATTCGTATGTTGAAACCTAATCCCAGTGTGGTGATGTTAGGTGAGGTCTTTGGGAAGTGATTAGGTCGTGAGAACGGAGCCCTAGTTACTAATGGGATTCGTGCTCTCACAAAAAGGGGCCAGAGAGCTGGCTCACTTGGTTTCTACCCTGTGCGGCTACAAGGAGAAGCAGGCGAACTACAACCCAGAAATAAGACCTCACTCAGAAACCAACCCTAGGCGCCTGGGTGGCTCAGTGGGTTAAAGCCTCTGCCTTCAGCTCAGGTCATGATCTCAGGGTCCTGGGATCGAGCCCTGCATCGGGCTCTCTGGTCGTCAGGGAGCCTGCTTCCCCCTCTCCCTCTGCTTGCCTCTCTGCCTACTTGTGATCTCTTTCTCTCTGTCAAATAAATAAATAAATAAAATCTTTAAAAAAAAAAAAAGAAAGAAAGAAGGAAACCAACCCTACTAGCACCCTGATCTTGGACTTCCCATCTCCAGAGCTGTGAGATATAAATTGGTGTTTAAGCCGCCCAGTCTATGGTATAAGATGTCAGAGCAGCCCCAAATGATTAAGATAATATGCTAAGCTTGCAAAAGGCCTTTGGGGCCTAATGGGCTGCAATCACAGGAAGGGAAATCTACCATCTCTGCTAGGCCAGGAGCACAATTTGTGCAAGCAGCAGCCTGAGCTGCCACAGACCCGTAGGGAGGGTGACAAGGAGCTTTGGACTTATTTTACACTTTGAGGCAGGCTGTGCTCAGAGCTGCAAAGGCATCTCCCCTACTCCCCCGCCACCCAAATTCCCTTTGCTGGTTCACAGGAGGCCAGGGAGTCCGGGAGGAAGACTGTGGACTTGGGTCCTCGCTGGGTTCTTCGGAAAGTTGCATTTTTTTCTCTCATCTAGCAAATTGGTGATGAAAACTCCGCAATGACCCAAAAGATCATAAAGGGAAACCGATATGGACCTACAATGTTAGCTAGCTCCAGAGAAATGCAAATTCTTATTTTCTACCACGCAATTAGAATTCTTCGGATTATCCTGTTGTATTTATTTGGTTGTGTGTGTCCTCCCTAATGCCACCATGCATACATCTCTTACTAACAAATTAGGCTTCCATTATATGTAGTCAAGCAAAAATCACCCCAGCAATTCATACTTGGTTGTTGTTAGACTAGCACATGGCTTACATTGGTGTCGTCCCAGTAAACTGTGATTTATCTGATATGTGGCTGTTGACATCTTACAGAGGGCTTCTTGAGATCAGGAACCATCATTCCTCCTGATCAGGAACCATCAGGAACCGATCAGCTTCGAGCACCGTGTCTGGTACAGAGCATGTGCTCTGTACATTTTTGTTGCATTGAATACAATTTCAGTGTAGTTGCTTTAAAGCTTTCTCTGTGTGGATCACTCACTCATGCATCTGGCAGAAATTTATTGAGAACCTACTATGTGGCAGATGCCAGGTCAAGCACTGGGTGTACAATGATAAAAGGGAACTTACAGCCTAATGGAGAGAACAGACATATGCCAAGTAATTACACTCATCATCCTATGATTACAAAAAACCAGATTTCTCAGAAAACACATAGCAAAGCGAGGTAGGAAGGTTTCCCTGAGGAAGTGACGCTTAATCTGAGATTGGAAGGAAGGGCAAAGATTAATGTGGTCATTTAAGTAAGACGTAAAAAGGGAACACTTACCACTTACATGCTATTACTGTGTGTCACACACCATTCTTGTTTTTATTCTCCAGCAACCCTGGGATGAAACTGCCACTGTTATGCCTCATTATGCAGGTGACAAAAATCAAGGAGGTTAAATAAGAGATTGAAAACTTGCCCCGAGGTCATAGAGATAGTGAGTAATGGGTTTTGAACTTGGTAGCCTGGTTCTGGGGTCAGGTTCCCCACATGTGGAGAAGGAGACCAGCTTGTGCAAAGGCCCTGTGCCTTAGCAAGCAACAAACAGCAGGTCCACTCATCCCTAGGCTAGACAGGCTCCTCGCTGCTGTCGTATCAAGTCTTACCCAGCACTGACAATTCCTTTTCCTCAGGAGAACTTTGGCCAGGTCAATGTCCTCCATCTTGTTTTACCTGTAAGGCACCTTTCATGATGGTAACAAAAAAATATTTTTGGAGCCAAGGCACTGAGGCTGGGTGGTGCCAAATAAAAGAGGAAAGGTAAGTGCCCACCGTGTGGAGAGGCCAGAGGCAGTAATCTTGACAACTAGACTTATTGGCATCTATCTTCATACCATCTAACTGCTTCTGGAAAAAGAGAGGAAAAGACAGAAACAGGCTGACCGGGGCAGGTTTCCCTGTTGCATCTGGTGAGCGTGGGCCGCAGGGTAAGGAAGTACTTACTTAGGCAGACAAAGCCAAACTTCTACCAGAATGGCAACCCCATGGGCTTTTTCATGGGCACTTAAAATCAGTTGTCAACAGAAATGCAAATGGAGCCCATCTTAGTCTTGAAGCCATATGTCCTGTGCGATAGAAACATTTTTTCCTGCTGAGAATGCTGTTCAGGGTTTACTTGGTTACAGCTTGAGTGAGTACTGTATGGTAATCAAGGGGGGCAGTAAGAGGGAAGAGCATACGCCCCAAGAGCTACAGCTGAATGTGAACAATCTTTACAGGGACAGAAAAGAATTTGCACGCCGAGAAGCCACCTATCCCTGCTCCTTTGCAGTGGGCTCCGCTCATCTCCTCCCACCCCCAGGGAATCTCATTTGCTTTCCTTTTCACTATCACCTTCCGGGTTTTTGTTTGTTTGTTTGTTTGTTTTGTTTTTTGTCCTTTTTTTTAATTTTTGAAGATTTTATTTATTTGAGAAAGAGA
The DNA here is from genome assembly GCA_028646535.1 of Procyon lotor. NCBI lineage: Eukaryota > Metazoa > Chordata > Mammalia > Carnivora > Procyonidae > Procyon > Procyon lotor. The sequence goes on from CM053615.1 coordinate 36,156,006, forward strand.
GAGAGAGAGAGAGATCACAAGTAGGCAGAGAGGCAGGCGGGGGTTGGGGGCGAAGCAGGCTCCCTGCTGAGCAGAGAGCCCCATGCAGGGCTCAATCCCAGGACCCTGAGATCATGACCTGAGCCGAAGGCAGACGCTTTAGCCCACTGAGCCACCCAGGCATGCCATCTTCCAATTTTTTAAAGTGATGTTTTGCCTCTCCTTAAAACACTGTTTCTACACAGTAAATCTCCGGGGTATTCCCTATCTATCTACATTCTTATGAAATCCAGGATTCTATTTCTGTTTTTTTTTTTTAAATTCCTCATTCTAGGGTCCACGTGGAGCAACCAGGAAGGCCACTCACGGAGCCTTTGTTTTTTATAGGAGTGCCGTTCCTCTCCTTAATCATGTAACTCTAGTCTTAGCCCTAGAGCTGGGGAGGAAGCCCCAGCCCGCCTTTAAGTGTCTGTTAGGACTGGAGTCCAGAATAGCATCTGCCGAACCTGGGATTATGTCAGGTGGGGCTAATGTGAGGGCCCATGGGCCTGGCCAACATGGCTGAGTGGTAAAGAACACGAGCTCTGGAGTCAGATTACCTGGACTCCACTCCTGCTTCTTCTACTTTGCAACTGTTCAGGAAGCTTGCTTAATTTCACTAAGCTGCAGTTTTTAATAAGTGAAAAAGGGAGGACAATAGGACCTATAATATAGAATTTGATGAGATAATATTTATAAAGACAAGCCCAGTACCAAGCTAGAGTAAAAGTCAGGTTAAATGTTAGTTATTTATCATTATTAAGATAAAGGGATTAATAGCAGAAGCTGGAACCAAGGTTAAAGGAGATAGGTTAGTTAGCAGATAGATGCTAGTACTAGCCTATACATAGATAGATTGGTAGTTAGGAATTAGGTTAAGGTAGATAAAATGGGAAGAGAACATAGACAAGAGTGGTGTCCTGTGGCATCTATGTTTGTCCCAGCTTGATCTTTTTGAGCAGGATCTTGTATAAAACCCTAGGTCATTAATAAAAACTACCATTTATTGATGCCAGGAACAATGCTAAGTGCTTTAAATAACTTGTTAAATATAGTCCCCATAGTACTGTGAGGTTAGTTTTTATATTCTTTTATATTCTCTTATACTCTTTTATATTCTCTACCACAGTGCTTGGCACGTAATAGATGCTCAGTAAATATTTGTTAGCTTTAAAACATTTTGCAGTATTACTAGGCTATCCCTTTTGAAGACACATAATTTGCTTGGCAAGTCAAACATGGAAGCAATTATTATAGGCATTCACCTTATAACAACCTAAAGCACAGGAGAATACATGTATGTGATCAAATCTGCTGGTGAGAGCTTTCTCCATGGGTGAGAAGGTTTTTCTACATCGGCCTACATTGAAAAAAAATAGCATAAGCCAGTGACAGGTCAAAGGGGGCATTATTTAGAGAAATTGCTTCAGGTTTTATAGGCACACAGGGCTAGACTGAAAAATATTCTTCTTGGCAAATGCCTAACAAAGTAATTAAAGGAGTCAACATTTAACAGAGAAGTGAAAATCTGAAACAGGCAGTGAGACAAATAAAACATGAGTACAACTTCAGCTGGGTGGGGAAATACCAATTAATAGAGCTATCTTTAAAAAGAAAAGACAGAATTCTTGTATGTAATCCTTCTTAGTACTTTTTTATTTAACCAGGGATCTCGATATTTCTCAGGTGAAAAAATTTTATAAATAGGAAAACCAAGGTTTAAAAATCCTCCCAGAATAATTGACATTTACGGGGTTTTTTTTGCTGCCCATTCCTATTTTTCACTATTCAATGGTCTTTAGCAATCCTGGGTGTTGGGTGATTGCTGGAGTCTTCTAACCCAGTAAGAGGACAGACATCACTGAAGAGCAATTTTAAGTGGCAAGGATTTCCCTGGGATTATCTAGCAGTAGAGAAGATATTAAGATGGACAGCAGACTCTATTTTCTTTCAGAGAATGAGGAAATAGTTGAAGTGGGAAAGGGACTATTTTCTATTTTGTAATGGTTATTTTTCCAGAACCATCACATCAATCAATCAGCAACTATATGTTTGAATACCTATGAAAATGTTCATGTAATTCATTGTGTCACACCTCACTGAGTGGGTACCTTCAGTGAGTCATTCAGTGACTCCAGTGAATTTTTTTCCCTGGGAGTATCTTACTGGCTCATAGTTTAGCAGCTATCATTTTTTGGCAGTGCATAGAAAGCCACAGACACCAAAGTGGATGACTCTACTTTAATTCACTTCTAAATATAATCTCTCTGTGTGTTTCTCTGTGTTTCTCTCCCTCTCTCTCTCACACACACACACATACACACACACACACACACACACAGTCACTTACGTAGTTTCAATCATGATCCAACTAGGAGAACAGAAGCCACACTAAGTATACAAGAACATATTTACTCCAGGTGACCAGTTACAAAGATGATGGAATACTTGAGTAGTCACATGGGGATCATGTAAGTGACCCAGAGATTGGCAACATCAGGAAACTGCTGCCGTCCTAAACTAGAGGGATTAAAGGAGGCTTATCAGAGCCCAGAGGCAGAAATCACTGAATGGAAGCTAGAAATGCACTGCATCTGCTCAGAGGAAATCAGAGCAAAAGAATAGACACAGCCACTTAGGAAGATGGCCCTGGATGCAAAGAGAAATGGAAAACCACCTAACTTCTTCCATTCTCTGCCCATTCTCACCAGTGTGTCCCATTGGCCAAACATAGCAAGAAACAAGCTGAGAGGAGACACTGGGAAATACAGCTTTCAGGGATCAGTCACCTAGTAGAACTGAGCAGAGGAGGGAAGGGATATGGAACATACCTGGTATCAACAGCCCATGGACGGACCTAAGCATATGCCCACATATACACACACATACATAACTTGGTTCCAACATCAACATTGTCCCTCTCTGAATTTGAAGCAGGAAGCAATGTAATATAAATAAGGCCAGTCATTTGCAAGATAATTTACTCTCCAAGTCTACTTGACTTTACAATTCCAGGGACTCTTCTTTCAATTTGGTCAAGGTACAGCTTAGAAAAAGAAAGGGGAGAATAGAAACCGAATGCTTAACCATCTGTTAGGGTCAGTGTTCACTGCTGTTCAAGCATTATCTCACCTGATCTTCACATCACCCCCATAAGTTTATAATAGACTTTAAGGCTAAAGTGGTAAATCAACCTCCGCATGTAAGTGAAGAAACTCAAGGAAGCAAGTACATTATCCATAATAATACAAGTAAATATTAGAGCCTAGTTTTATACAGGTGGGTCTGACTTTAAATTTTTACTGACAGCATGCAGCCTAGGATGTAAGTGATACAAAGTGGAAACCTATTCACTTGCTTTGCATTCTGCAGTTCATTATAATGAAATAGTGTTTGAAAATAGGAGGAGAACAACTTGAACTGAAGAATAATAAAAAGATCTATGACTTTCAAATTACAGAGGAAAATGGAAAAAATTTTCAATAACCAAAACAAGGGGAAAAAAGGAAAAATTAATATGTAAAAGAAGAAAGATTAAAAAACATGCAGTAAGATCGTAGATTTAAGCCCACATATATTACTAATTATATTAAATATAAATGGACTAAGTGCACTAGCTAAAATAAAGATTATCAAACTGGCTAAACACACAAAACTCAACAATATGTTGTTTACAAAACCGGACAGAGGTAGTTTAAGTGTAAAAGAATAGAAAAAGAGTATTTGGTTAGCTAATACTAAGCAAAATAATAGTGTTAATACCAAGCAAAAAGTATTATTATTTATAAAGAGGGACACTTCATAAAGTTTTAATCAATATTAAAGATAAGTCTAATTTTTTGTACATTTAACATAAAAACTTTAAAATATATAAAGAAAAATTGACAGAAGTACAAGAAGAAACAATGATCTCATACTAGGACATTTACACATCTGAGAAACTGATAGAACAGGCAACAAATTAGACAAGATGCAAACAACATGATTAACAAACTGAATAACATGATTAACATACTTGACATAATAGATACGTACAGAATAATACTGTCAACAAAGGCAGCATACCCATCTTAGTGAGACACACATTGAAACTTTACTGGAAGTTACCATATACTGAGCCCTAAATTAAGACAAAAGCATTCTATCTCTGTTACCATAGATTCATTTCTTTCTTTCGCTCTCTTTTTTTCTCTCTCTCCTCTTTCTTTCTTTTGCACACTCCTCTTGTTTGCCTGTCTTAGCCTTTGTATGTCATTTTGGAGGATTTCTGATATGTATGGTGATTTTTTTTGCTATTTGTTAATATTTAGGAGAGCTTATTTTAAGCTACACATGTAAGAGGAAGGGCTTTACTTATACACTAGGGGACCCCTAATGTCACTGTCTGTGGTCTTTTCTCGGGATGATTCAGTTTCACTTAGAAGAATACGAATCCTCTTTTTCTCATGTGTAAACTCAGAATAACAATAGTTTCTAGCCCACAAGGCTATTGTAAGGATTAATGAGATAATCTATATGAAGTATTTAAAACATTCCCTGGCACACTGAAGCACGCAATATATATTAGCTATTATTATTTGAAGTTTTCAACTACTCTCGAAGTTTCAATATCATTGATTAGGTAGGTTGATGGTACCCAAATGTATATAACCACTTTTTTAACATCTCCCCATGGATGGATCTAGGCCAAAAATAACATGTTAATTCTCTTTTATCTCATTAAATAATCATTCAATAAATCATTACTGTCTTAGCTCAGGCTGCCATAACAAAATAACAGAATTGGGTGGCTTAACCAATAGAAATGTATCTTCCACAGTTACGGAAGCTGGAAGTCTAAGATCAGGGTGCCAGTATGGTTGGGTTTTAGTAAGGATACTTCTCCTGGCTTGCAGATTGCTCACTATTTCCTGATATGGTGGAAGGAGACTGGGCTCCAGTCCTTTTCTCTACTTATAAGGACTCTCATCCCCTCACAAGGATCTCCCCCTCATGACCTTATCAAAACCTGATTATCTCCCCAAAGACCCACCTCCAGATACCATCACATTGGAGGTTAGGACTTCAAGATATGAATTTAGCAGGATATTAAACATTAAGTCGAAAGAAAACTGACAGAAGGAAACAAACAATAATCACAATAATAGGACATTTACACATCTGAGTGACCGATAATCCAGACAACAAATCAGTATGGATAGAGAAGATGTGAACAACATGATTAACACTTTTGCAGTTGCTGAAAACAAAATCCCAACTTGTCCTTGAGTCTTTCCCTTTATTAGTTTATGGCCTTTCTCCCCCACCAAAATGGTTGCTATTAGACTACAAAGACATTTTTTGTCTTCTTTGGGATATTGAAAGGATATGCCTGCAATGGCTGTGTCTAAACCAGCATATACAATAAAATGAGGCATTAAAATAAAGAATAACTGTACTTTACAATCTTATAGCTATAAAACCATATTCTGTAAAGGTTGGATTTGTTTCTGTTTGATTTTCCTCTTTTCTCATTTTTTCATTTGTTTGGTTGTTTTTTGTTTTGTTTTGTTTTTTGTTTTTGCCTCACTTCAATCCACCACTAATTACTTTCAGATAGAGCGTCGCTCTCTTCTCCATTTGGATGTTGCTGTATCTTCTTCTCTCTCCCTTTTAACATTTGCTGGTGAGGACTCTCTACCTGGTTCCCAGTTCTTATCCCTTGACTGCCATTTCCTGGGCTCCTGGGCATCATAAAATATCCTTGGACTCTTCACAGCAGACTGTTGAATTTGGAAACGTAGACTTTCTTTCAGATATTTTTGGCTTTCCCTTTCAGACTACACTGTTAGTCCTTTAAGGCTTCATATTGTTTATTCTTGAAGACTTCCTGGAGCGTCAAAAATGTCTTAAAATGATTAGTATGCTGTGCATGGGCACATATGACATTCAATCGCCCTACAACCAAGCTGTAGTTCAATGAGATTTGTGTAAAAGGATCAGAAACATATGGATTTAATCCTCTCTGACTACCTCTACTTTTTTAAAAGCAGGGTCTCAGCATTTGAGCTTCTCTGGATGTAAAATGTTTGAAACTGAATGAGATATGGCAAATTAGAGTGAGAGAGGCTTTCTCATTCCTGATGGCCATCTTGTCTCATATCATCCTAGTTAGTGATTATGCGTTTGTTGATTTCTGCCCAACTTCTCTCTCCATCTCTTGCCTCTAGGTTTTCCTTCCTTACTCTAAGTCCCTATTAACCCCCTTCTCTCCTAGAAATAGCTACCTGTTGGCCACTGCCCTGCCTTACCTAGGCTCACATCCTAGAGAGATGACAGAGGGCTCTAAAACCAAGGAATTCCAACACATTATGAAAGTATCATGATAGAGAAGCATAAAAAGAACTTTGAGGGGAGAACAACTTTTGGGGGACATTCTCTATTTTCTTACCTTTTGTTTGCATTACTTATCACTTTCCTCACAGAAGTGCTCTTCATTGTACTCCCCCGCCTTTTACCTCTGCTCTCCATTTCTGATCTTTTCTCTCCCACCTCAGTTTTCTACAGACACACTGGCTCTTTCCAATTCCCCATTGTAAAAATTATCTCCATCTGGTACTGCATATGCATGAGGGGTTTGGTGCTTTCCTCTCCTAGACTCTTATCCACTGTCCTGAATGGAATCCTCACAGTTGGAGCCTTTTGCTGCTCTTTGGCAGCCTCAGTTTGGTGTAGGTCTCCAGAGAGCAGAGCTAGCTCCTGGTGGGGCTATAGGCTGAGTGACTGCATTGAGATCTCCAATTGCACAGCATAGAATACACGGCCATGAGCAGACAAGACAGGTGTAATTCTATCACAGTGTAGGACTAAAAGGAATGTTCTATGACATGAGTAAATAGACACACATAGCAAATATAGTCCATGGGACAATCAACAGTTCTGATTGGTATTACCGCCCCCTCCCCCCAATAATTGAGTTAACTCAGCCTCCTTGCTGCCAATCATGAACGACAAGTCAGAAAGCATTTCTCCAAGAAGTTTTTCTTTAAACACCTCAACAAATTAGTGTCACTTCTGTTCACCTGTACCACATTTGAAGCATTCTGCTGAAAGACAACAAAATACTATCAATTGTGAATATGTCCCATAAGGTACAAGATCTCTGAGGTCCAGGAACATTACAGAATGAACATAAGCTCAGGTGACCATTAAGCTCTTTTCCATCTATCTGCACATTTCCTTGTTGCATCAAGCTCTTTCTCATCTCCTAACGATCCAGCTAAACATCTGTAGGTCAAGTATTCTTACAGGCGAGCGAAAGGGGAGATGCTACTTCTGCAAATTGTCCATTATGGGACTCACAAAATTAAAGTTTAGGTGAAACCGAAGGAAACAAACTACATGGTCCAAGAGAGGGGTTAAAGTACATTGTATTGGATTTGATTTTTAACATTTTACCTAGCAATCACTAATACACTGCTTTATTATTTGCCATGCACTATTATAAGTATCTTGCAGACATTAATATGGGTAATTTTCATAACAATGCTTCCGTACATGGTACTACTATTAGTAGTACTACTATTAGTACTAATAGTAGTACAATGGTACTACTATTATCCATGGTCTACAGATAAGAAAACTGAGACACAGCAAGATTAAGTGATCTGCACACACTCACACATTTTAAAGGGCAGAGTCAGGATTTCAACCCAGGCATCCCAGCCCCAGAGTCCGTGTTGTCTCCTCTCTGCTGTACTACTCTACAATGGTAGAGATTACAGAAGTATATAGTAGTTAAAAGTTTAGAAATTAACTGTAGTATTTAAATTCTAAATGGAACCATACATTTGTAAGAAGCCATCTGCCTCACAAAGATCATCTGTAAAATGGAAATAGTACCTATCATATAGAAAATTATGATATTTAAATTAGTTAACATTTTCAGCAAAGAGCCTGACATTTGATAATAGTATCCATTATCTTAAGAAACAAAAGGCACACCGAGCATTGTATATATGCATTAATGAGTGAATGGATGACTAGCTGGATAGATGATTAAATAAGCCAATAGATAAATGACCATATTTCCCAGATTCAATGGGAGGGAAAAGACTCACCTAGCAATGAGAGGAGTATTAAGGCCACACTGTTTGAGAAGGATATGGGAGGGGAGGATGTTGTTGTGACTGACTACAGAATACTCTTTGCCTAACAAGATTCTAGCCCCAGTTCTATAAGCAAATCAGTAGATGTTGGGATTAGTCATTTGAAGGTCTCACTGTGTCTGGTAATTCTGGTTATATACTTTTTCTAATAAAGTAATTATATAGTAAGTAGTGGGCATTTTTTGTTGTTGTTGTTGTTGGCTCATTGATTCTCAAAAGTGTTTCATTTGGGAGACTTCCCTATTGAACATGTCTAAATGGAAATCAGATCCTTACTTCCACTATTTTTTTTTAAAGATTTTATTTATTTGACAGAGAGAGAAAGAGAGCACAAGAAAGGGGAGCAGGAGAGGGAGAAGTAGGCTCACTATTCAGGGAGCCCAATACAGAACTCGATCCCAGGACCCTGGGATCATGGCCTGAGCCACATGTGGGCTCTCAACTGACTGAGCCCCCAAGATATCCCCTTATTTTCCACTATTAAATTTGCTGACAATCAAAGCTAGGGCACATGACCTGATCTCAGCTAATGCAACTGCTTTTGGTCTTTGAAGCTTGAGGTCACATTAAGACCTAGAGAGAGATAGATATGGCCATCTGACTGTTTCAGCAAAGGAATACTTAGAAGTGTTATGTATATCAACATGCACTTGAATGACCTTAATGCATAAATGGCCCTGTATTTCCCTCTTATTTCTCCTTTTTCAAATAAAAAGGAAAAAAACAAACCTTTCTCTCCAGCATTAAATTCTCTATAAATCATTTCAAATTATTTGGAAAGAGACATTTCTTTTAGTTCTTCTTGCATGGTGTTGGAAGAAATCTCTCTCTCTACAGCATTGATTTCATTTTGAAACTACAATGGAGATTAAAGACATAATTTTAAAAAATTCCTAGTAACTTTTTGTTCTCCAAATAGAACAATTGTTGACCTAAATGTATATGTGTATGTACATCATATAGACCCACAAATATTGTACTAGAAGTGCAAGTCCATTATTACTATTCAATATGGAGTTTTTTTATTTGAGAGGAATAGTAATTCATTTCATTTGTTTAATACATTATACTTTCAAAGCATGTTTTCATAATTCTCAAAACTGTCTGCAGTGGATATTATTAACCTCATTTTACATATGAGAAAACTGAGGCTCAAAGAGATTATCTCACTCCCCCAAGGTTATGTAGGTTGCAAGTATCAGAACCAGGACATGAAACAATACTATCTGATTGCACTCCAGTAGGTTATCAAAACTATCACACATTATTTTCCGGTGGACTTGGTGGTTATCCTTCAAAAGTCTTCATCTTGATAAACAAAAACTTTAAAACCAGATCTAATAAAGAAGGTCAACATTTAACATTAAATTTACTGGTCAGAAAGTCCCTGGCTCACCACTAGAGATTTTTAAATGATGGAAAGAGAGCAGTTCACAGATTGTGCTGTTCTCTCTTTCAACCATAACTTTTCTCCTAGGTTTATAGTTATGGTTTGGTGTTAGAGTACAAAGCAGTTAAAATCTAATTGAATAGAAGTCAGATGAAGGTCTTTTCAAGCTGAACATAATGTGAGTAACACAAATACAGATGAGTCAACATTTAGAAAAAATTTCAGCTACAAAGACCCTAGTGGAAAACATAACTCCTAATTTGGAAAATCTTCCCACCATGAAGCATAGTTATTGTGACATACACAGGAATAGGCCCATAACTATTATTAATGGAAATAAAAACTATACCATAAATTTCATATCCAGAGGCTCAAAGTATATTTCTAATACAAACCTATGCCCTACAAAAAAAAAAACAAACAAAACAAAACAAAACAAAAAACCCCAAAAAACCAAAAACAAAAACCAAAACCAAAAAAACAATGACAAATATTTGCAGGTCCCCCAGATTTTCTCTACCATAGTGTGTAGAAAAAAAACGATTCTCCCATGTAAAACCTCTAAGTCACATTAAATACATTCAATTCAATGAATACATTAAATACAGTCTTCCAGCCTAATTTCCATTGTCCTATAAGTTGAAGCCCCTTTTTGTTCTTATGGAATAATATCCATCATTCTGACACTTTGGGAATTTTTCAAAATGCTATTTTGATATTATATTTTGCCCCATGCTATTGTAGTTGCTCACTCTCCTTATTTCTGAGTCTCCTTATTTCTGTCCTGCCCTGGAGTTAAGGATGTGCTGACTGTAGATAGATATTAAGCCAAGACTATGCAGTTACTGTGGTAGGCTGAATAGTGACCTCCCCAGTATGTCCATTTCCTAATCCCTGGAACTTGTATATATATTTCCTTAAGAGGAAAAAGGGAAATTGCAGGTGTGATTAAGTTAAAAGTTCTGAAGTGAGATTTTTCTAGATTATTTGGGTGGGCCCAATATATTCACAATATATGATAAATAGAGGCAGGAGGACATCTAAGAGAAGATCAGCAAGTATAAAAAGGACTTGAGCAAGAGTATAAACCAACTGGACCTAACAGACATACATAGAACACTCCAGCCAACAATAGCAAAACATACATTTTTCTCACATGGGCATGGAATATTCTCCAGGATAGACCATAAAGCCACAAAAAAGTCTCCATAAATTTAAAAAGATTAAAATCATCCAAAGTATCTTTTCAAACCACTATGGAATAAACCTAGAAATCAATAACATAAGAAAACTGGAAAATTCACAAATATGTGGAAATAAAACAACACTCTATTAAATGAACCAAAAAGGAAATCAAAAGGGAAATTAGAAAATACTTTGAGATGAATGAAAATGAAAACACAACATACCAAAACTTATGAGATGCAGCAAAAGCAGTGGTCACAGGGAAATTTATAGTTGTAAATTTCTACAATAAAAAGGATCTCTTGCAATTCAATAACCTAACTTTATACTACAAAGAATTAGCAAAAGAAGAGCAAATTAAACCCAATGCTAGCAGAAGGAAGAAAATTATGAAAATCAGAGCAGAGATAAGTGAAATAGATTACAGAAAAAAATAGAATCCACAAAATCAAAAGTTGGTTCTTTGAAAAGATCAACACATCTGACAAATCTCTAGCCAGACTAAGAAAAACAGAGAGAAGATGCAAATAACTAAAATCAGAAATAAAAGTGGGGACATTATGATTGACTTTACAGAAAAAAAATTATAAGAAAATATCATAAACAATTGTAAGCCAACAAATTGGATAACATAGATGAAATAGACAGATTCCTAAAAACACATAAATTAACAAAATTAGTATTTCTATTTCATGACAAAATAGAAAACCTGGACATATTTATAACAAGTGGAGATATTAAATCAGTAATCAAAAGCCACTCAACAAATAATAGTCTAGGACCAATGGCTTTACTGGTGAATTCTACCAAACATTTAAAGAACATTTCAAGAATTAGCATCAATTCTTCTCAAAACCTCCAAAACAATAGAAGAAGTGACACTTCCTTACTTATTTTATGAGGCCAGCGTTCTCCTGTTACCAAAGCCAGACAAAGATATCACTAGAAAAGAAAATTATGGGCCAATATTTTTATGACCACGGGTACAAAAATCCTTAAAGTATTAGCAAATCAAATTCAACAACATATAAAAGGATTATAGTCAAAAACCAAGTGAGATTTATCCCAGGAATGCAAGGTTGGCTTAATACATGAAAATCAATTAATATATCATTGTAGCATAATAAAAGACAAAACCCATCTCAAAACCAAAAAACTCATCTAAAATGCAAAAAAAGCATTTGACAAATCCAACATGCATTCATGATTAAAATCTCTCAGCAAACCAAGAACAGAAGGGAATTGCCTCAACTTCATAAAGGACATCGATGAAAAATCTTCAGCTAACATCATACTTAATGGATAAAGACTGCAAGCTGTGTACTAAAGAAATTAAAGTTAACCAGATTGGAATATAAGAAGTAAACTCTTTATTTGACATGGTCCTATATGTAGAAATTTTTGAAGCACACACACGCGCGCGCACACACACACAGACACACACACACTCTCCAAAAAGTCCTAGAACAACTTTAAGCAAGGTCACAGAATGCAAGATGCAGTATGCAAAACTCAGTTGCATTTCTACATACTGGCAACAAACAACCCAAAAGTAAATTTAAGAAAATAATCTAATCACAGAGAACAAAATGGAATAAGATAGTTAGCTGTAAATTTAACAAAAAGTCATTATTTACACAATGAAAACCACAAAGCATTGCTGAAAGTAATCACAAAATATATCAAAAAATGGAGAATCATTTTATGTTCATCAATTAGAAGATTCAAGAATCTTTTATAGAAATTGACAAGATGATCGCTTCTAGGCCTTTTGGTTAAGGTCAAGTGTAGAAATTGACAAGATGACACTAAAATATATATGGAAATGAAGGGACCTAGAATAGAACGATTTTGAAAAGGGAAAGGTATCAAGACCATATGGTATTTATATAAAAATAGCCTCATGGATCCATTCCATAAGGATTTCTCTCCATGGAAGAGAGTTAAATAAACACTGACATTTATGGTCAATTAATTTTTTTTAAGATAATATTTATTTATTTGAGAGAGCAAGAGAGCACAAGTTGGGGGGGAAGGGCAGATGGATGAAGACAAGCAGACTTCCCACTGAGCAGGGGCCTGATGAGGGACTTGATCCCAGGACCTGGCTCATGACCTGACCAGGCATGGTCTGTTAGGTCTGTTAGGTCTGTTAGGCAGACACCTAACCAACTGAGCCACCCAGGCGCTCTGGGCAATTGATTTTTTAACAAAGGCACCAAGACAACCCAATGAGGAAAAGGTAGTCTTGTCACAAATAGTTGTAACAGCACCATCTACAAAAATTAATTCAAAATGGGTCATAGATATCAATATAAGAGCTAAAAGTATAAAATATCTAGAAGAAAACATAGGAGAAAATCTTCTGGTTAGGCAGAGCTCTCGGATATGATAGCAAAGTCACAAGCCATGAGAAAAAACTACTAAATTGGACTTCATCACAATTAGAGCTTTTGTGCTTCAAAAGACACCACTAAGAAAATGAAGAGACATGCCATAAGGTAGGTGAAAATATTTGCAAACTATATATCTAATGAAGGACTCGACTTATATTCAGAATATATAAAGAACTCTTAATGCTCAATAAGAAAACAGTACAATTACAAAGTGAGCAGAATAGCACATGAATGGCCAACAAGTACATTAAAAAGTGTTCAACATTTATGAGTCATCAAAGAAATTAAAACAGGAATTTACTATTGCATACCCATCAGAGGGGCTAGACCATATCAAGTGTTATTGACTATGTGAAGAAACTAGACCTTCATAAAGTGCTAGTGGAAATAAGTAACTTTACAAAACAATTTGCAGTTTTCTAAAAAGTTACATAAACTTACCAAAGAATTCAGCCAACAATTGCACACTCAAAAATCTACCTGAGAGATTAAAACACGTGCACAAAGACTTGAACATTACCATAAGACTGGAAACATTACCATAATGGCCCCAAACTGGAAACAATCTGAGTGTCTATCAACCTGAGTAGTAGATGAGTAAATGTGGTATATTCATACAATGGAATAGTATTCACAATCAAAAGGAATGAAACCATGTTATATATTAAAACATGGATTTAACCTCAAAAACATGGTAAATGAAAGAAACCAAATCCACGAGGATACACACTGGGCGATTCCATTTACACGAAATATACAAAAATTGCACGTTTACAGAGGCAGAAAGTTGATCAATAGTTGCTGGGGCTGGAGGTGTGTGAGTGGAGATTGCAAATAGTCTCGAGGAAAAGTTGGGGGGTGATGGAAAAGTTCAGTACAAATCAGATTGTACTGAAGGGTGTAAAACTTTATAAATTTATTAAAAATCACCAGATTGTACACTTAACTTATGGCATATGAACTATATTCCAATAAAGGGTTTTTTAAGTTGTTGGAGGGGAAAAAAATTAGCCAGGAGGAAAAGAAAAATTAAGATTAAGCTGTTCTTTAATCACATAGCCTGCTGTGTTTACTTTTACCGTAGCACTTAATTATACTTTTTCAAATCAGCTGCCTACTTCGACTTACATTCCCCATTGGCAATGTAAACGGAAGCATCACTGATGGATACGTTAACTGTTCTTTCCTGCTCGGGACATTTTCCCACATTAGGTCTTTCGGAGGAGTGTGTCTGTCTTGGCCAACTGACACTTCAAGCACCTGTGCTGAAACCAGAAGCAGAAACCAGGACGAGCCAGGAGACTAAAGAGAACAAAGGTCGGGCGATAAACAATTCTGAGAAGCCGTGATTCGCAGAACTGTCGAATGCACCCTAAGAACCCAGGCAGAGAACGCCGCTGAGACCTGCCAGCGGGGCCCCGGACGGGGAAGGGATGCTAGCCTCAAGGACGAAAGGAGGAAGTGAAGAGAGAGCATAGAACGTCGGTGAATTACCTTGTTCCACATGCTTCCTGTTATTCCAAAAAAAGGTGTCCCACAGATGGGTCGCTGGAGGCACGTGAGGGCCGCTTGTATCATCAGACAAACTGAAAACCTTTGGTTCGTGGCCCTAAAACACTGAATCCCAGAAGCTTACTGTCACATGTCACAGCTTCGGGGGAAAAGCAGGCACGATCGGGCAGGGGTTTTGTTGAGGAAAGACCTATGCCCAAACCAGACTGTAGGAGCTTCCTCTGTCTGCAAGGACTGGGATTGTGATGTCTGCAGCAGGCCTTACCCTCCAGGCTCCGGACCAGACAAAGGGTCTTATCTGTGAATTAAAGTTTAACAGTGAATCAGGCTAGGAAGACAGGTTTGCATCTTGTCCATATTTTTCCCTGTAAAAGGCAGAGGAGACAATAAGATGCTAGTCCCACATGTGTGCAGGTGGGGGTTTCTGTGAGCTGAGCCGAGCAAGAGAAAAGAGGGAGGCCATCCTCCAGTTACTTTTCTTTTC
>CM053615.1:36171237-36187289 GCA_028646535.1 Procyon lotor
CTTTCTTTCTTTCTTTCTTTCTTTCTTTCTTTCTTTCTTTCTTAAGATTTTATTTATTTGACACAGAGAGAGAGAGAGCACACAAGCAGGGAGAGCAGCAGGCAGAGGGAAAAGCAGGCTTCCCACCGAGCAGGGAGCCAGTGCAGGACTTGATCCCAGGATACTGGGATCATGACCTGAGCCGAAGGCAGATGCTTAACCGACGAGCCACCCAGGTACCCAAAACTGACATTTCTTCAGGGACCCCTCGCCAAGTACTATGCACCAGAAAACTGTGTGTTTTCTTTGATTGAGTCCTTCCAGAAACCTTTTGGGATGGGGATTTTTACATTACAGATCAGAGACTAAGACTCAGAAATCTGTCCTACCTGTCAAATGGATAACATTATGTATTAGCTACAGGCAAGAACTTGAGGCTGGAGATTTGGAGTGACTGGTGTTATGTATTTAGTAAGTGGCAGAGCTGGTATTTAAATTCAGGTCCCAGGGGCGCCTGGGTGGCTCAGTGGATTGAAGCCTCTGCTTTCGGCTCAGGTCATGATCTCATCCTGGGATGGAGCCCCATATCGGGCTCTCTGCTCAGCGGGGACCCTGCTTCCTCCTTTCTCTCTCTGCCTGCCTGTCTGCCTACTTGTGAGCTCTCTCTGTCAAATAAATAAATAAAATCTTTAAAAAAAATTAAAAATTAAAAAATTAAAAAAAATCCGGGTCCCTGTGAGCCCCGAGACCCTGTGTCCATTCAGGTTCGGGTAGTTTTTTTAAAAAGTGTTCAGCCTTTCAGCTTAGGCTCTCTGATTTCTTGTTTCTGGATGATAATAAGCCAGCCAAAAGTCCTCCTGGGAATTCTCTCCTCCCCTCTAGGGCCCGAAGAATAGCAAAACAGCACCGTGCCCTTGAAGTTTCCCTAACAATCCCAACTATAAAGGCTGGAGTCAATGCTGAGAGGATATTATTAACAAATGATTTAAGCAAAATCTTCAGAGGGCTTGTAGCCACCCACACCATTTGTAAAATCTTAGGGAAGAAACCCGATCCGGAAAATGGTTGGGAACCGTAAACCCCAGTATCAGCCGTCTAAGGGAGGTGAATCATTGCCTTCGGAGCACTTGTTTTATCACGGATAATAAAAGGGTTCCAGTTGATTCAACAAAAAATAACCCAAAACATGGCTATTTATTTATAGGACTACGGCTTTCATTTGCTTGGCCTTTAGATCTTTAGCTTCACGTTCGAAGTAGCAGATGCTGTCGTATAAGGAAGACCACCTGCTTTCCAGGGCATCTCTGCAACAAATAGCTTAGAGAGAGAGAGAGAGAGAGAGTGAGAAGAAAGATCACAGGATAAAAAGGAGAGAATTAGAAATGGGGAAACAGGAAATTAAGAAGTTGGCTTAACGCATAGCTTCTGAATTATTCAACTGCTAAAAAGCTGACAGATTTCTTTTGACACTTGACTGTCTCACTCTGGGTCTATATCCATATTCCACTTTTTAAGGACCTACTTTAAGAGAATTCTGTCCATCTGCACATATCTGTGACATATTTATCATTCCTTGCAAATTGTAGACATAAAAAATTTATAGAACATAGGTATTAATTAAATGGTATTTTAGTTTTAGAAAAGTTGCATGGCTTTAAAAGGACTCCCAGGGCTGAATCTTTGGGTAAAAGAAATCTTCTTTTGGAAATTAAAATAGCTCATACTCACTCACTTCCCCCACATCCCAACCCCATTACTTAGCACTTTCAAGTTTCAAAGTTTCTAAAACTGTGTTAAACTCGTACTTGAGGCAACAGGTATGACTTTGAGTCACTCGAAATTACAGCCTCAAAGGCTTGGTCCCCACATGCCAAGGAAAATAAGACATTAAGGAAATTATTCACATAATTCCTACCAAGTTAACACACTCACCTGAAACATACCAGTAATAAAAGTCATAACAGGAAAAGCCCACAGTTTGGAAGTCTCAGGAAATAATTTGTTCTAGAAAGCTGTATTTTCCATATACTGAAATTTTTCCTTTTATTAAATACCCAAACATTGTTATTTTAAATTTTAACTGGTTTTAAGATCTTTCTCAAACACATCAGGCGTTACTCTGCCTTCTTTTTCTTTTTTTTTAGGATTACTCTGCCTTCTTAACAGTGTTTATTTAACTATCATTTATTCTATCAATACTTTCAAAAGGGATTTCAGAGAATGACTAAACTATATTTTACACATAATTTGAACTCTTTTTGATGTCCTGGAGCCTTCATATCAAACACCGGTGACATTACGAGGCTATAACAAGGCCTTGGAGAGATAAGCATACTAAGTCACCATGTTCTATGGTGGCCATATCCTCCTGTGTTGTTTTAATTCTTATGTCCATTTTTTAATGTTGCTCTCTCTCTTCCCTTGCTGCCAAGCAGTGCATTTTGTTCATGTGACAGGGCTACCTCTGATAGTCCCCTCCCTCCCACAAAGTATTATGGCTAATATTCCACAAGTGTGGAAACCAGATGACCCATTAGAATAAAAAGGTGCTAAGTAAGGGCTTAAGAGATGTTCTGCTGGGAGTAACACACAAACACGTTGGAGCTCTTCTAACGTGTTGCTCAGCAACCAGAAAGAAGCAGGTTGAAATAGCTTTCCCTGAATAGAGGTGACAGATGAAATGCAGAACCCACCACATTTGAGATATACTTATGCTCAAAAATTATTTGTCGATCCGAATTCAAATTTCACTGGACATTCTGTATTTCTATTTGTTAAACTTGGACACTTCTGACCAAGAACCTCCAGGCTCTTCACTGCAATGGTTAAGTGGGGGGGCCTGACTCTAACCAGATGGCTCTCAAAGAAGTCTTTAATTCTAGAGGTTATGGCGGCAGAAATATTCATTGAACAAGTACTGAAATCACACACTCCAAAAAAAAGAACCACACACGCTTTTCAATTTAGCTAGCGTACAAAATGTCTTAATAAACTATAAAGATCACTCATTAAGATGCCAGTATTGATTCTCATCTTCTTTTTTATGCGGTAGCCCTCCCTCCACATGGCTAAATGAAGAGCCCATGGGCTAGGCTGGATCCTTTTTTCTTTCTAGATTTTGCTGATATTCTTGTGCCTGTGTTGTCTATGGTTGGGGATCCTTAGAACTCGAAACTGAGGAGCATTCTTAGTTCTGCTAATGGAACTATTTAAAGTGACTTCAATAAACCCACCTTCAAATGTTGATTTTTCTGGGATATTTAACCTCCTGGATCATACTTTGCAAACTGACCATCAGAATTTACAGTCTTACCTGGGACAGCTTAACAAAGGAGCCAAGAATATATGGTGGGGAACTGATAGTCTCTTCAATAAATGGTGTTGGGAAAACTGGACTCTTTCCTTACATACATAAAAATCAACTCAACATAGATTAAACATTTGAACATAAGACTGGAAACCATGAAACTCCTAGAAGAAAGCATAGGAGGTAAGCTCTTTCACATTAGTCTTGACTATGCTGTTTTAGATTGGACACTCAAAACAATGGCAACATCACTGGTGTCCCAAGTTACCCATGCTTCCTTGAAGATTACAAACTTCTCTCTCCCTTGTAAAGTAACCATTAGGGGCGCCTGGGTGGCTCAGTGGGTTAAAGCCTCTGCCTTCAGCTCAGGTCATGATCTCAGGGTCCTGGGATCGAGCCCTGCACTGGGCTGGCCCTCTGCTCAGCGGGGAGCCTGCCTCCCCCTTTCTCTGCTTGCCTCTCTGCCTACTTGTGATCTCTCTCTCTCTGTCAAATAAATAAATAAAACCTTTAAAAAATAAAGTAACCATTATTCTAGTTTCTTCAGTAATAATTTCTTTTCTTTCCTTTATATTTTTGCTACCTACATATGCATTCCTAAAGAATACAGTTCAGTTACCTTATTTTTTTTTACATTTCTAAAATGGGATTGTGCTGTATTTATTATTCTTTCCTTTTTTTCACTCAACAATATATTTATATTCACCCATTTGTTCTGTGTAACTGAAGTTTTTTTATAATTGACTCTTTACGTCTCTCTTCTAGTGGACTCTAAGCATCACATCCCTTCTGTTCACCGTTATATTCCCACCCCTTCTTAGAATGTGCTCAAAAAATAATTTCGTGTGTGTGAAAACCAAAACCATCTATACCCACACAACTTACTGTCCACATTAACATAAATTTATTATACTAGTCTTACTCAATATTTTTTCACTATTCCAGGAAAATCCTGTCCTGGAAGATAAAAGTTGCAAATAATTTCATTTTTCATTTCAGAAACTTGCTTTAAAAAATCATTTAAAACATTAAACTCTCCAATTGTTCAATAGATAGCATCAAATGACTGAGACATTTATTTTTTCTCGAAGATTCTCGAGCACCTGCCTCTCTTGGCTCTGCTTTGCCGTATCCACCAGTGCTAGACTATTATATCCCACTTCTCACCTAGCATGAATCATGTGTCCACATTAAATGTCTTGCCTTGAACCAGACTCCAAAACTCCAATATCCTGATTTTGCCCTCTGCACTCTGAGATGCACTCAAATTCTGTGGGTGGCAATTACACACGTATTTGCTCTATAACTATGACCCTTACCATGGTAAAACTAAACTCAGCTTTGTATTATGAATAGGTTGTTTTGATGATATTTTCAGGCGGCCATCATTGACATTTGATTGAGTTTGTAAATGAACTGAAGAAACCATAGGCAGCGTATTCGGGTTCGAGAGTCGGTGTGCTTTGGCCCCACGCGGCATTCCTGCTAATGGCTAAAGCATCCAATACCTGGTAAAGAAAAACAGAGAGGCAAAGCTTTTCACAGAAATGAAATTATAAAGGCCTGATGCTTAAAGATTCTACTTTATGCAGAAGCATTAGGGAAGTCTAAGGATAGATCCTTAGAACAAGATACTAATGATTCTCTGTAACCCTCCAAGGACTTACAAAGAGAACATCAAAACAAGACTGCATGGCCCACACTTATGCTTTCTAAGGAAAAGTAGAGAGTGTACTGCCAGGGTGTCTGGGCAAATATGCTTCATGGCCAATAGGCTTTCTGATGCCTCAAACATACTGACCCTGAGAAATTAGAGTTCCACTCATTATAGGAGATGAAGGGTCCAGAGTTTCTAAGCATTGCCATCGTTACCACCATCACTGATGTCTCACCCTCAGCTCAAAGGGTCATCTCAGGATAAAACAACAGTGTAATGGGTGAGAACTCTGGGGACCTTTGAATGGAGTTTTTTTGCCCATAAGATGGACATCCATATCCTGCTCCTCAGAAACTGTGAATGTTACTTCACATGGCCAAAGAGACTTTGAGGATAGTATTGTTAGGGACTGAGATGGAGAGATTACCCTGGATTATCTAGTTGGCCTGATGGAATCCCAGTTATCCCTATAAGAGAGACATAGGAGGAGCCAGAGTCAGAGTCAGGGGGGAAGGGGATGGACGAGAGAAGCAGAGATTGGAGTGATGGCCTTTGAAGATGGAGGGAGGGGTCATAAAACAAAGAAGGCAAAAGCAGAAGGAGGCAGGGAAACAAATTCTCCCCTCAGAGCTTTCAAAAGGAAGCTGGCCTGCTACTACCTTCCCCATAGCCCAGTGAAGCTGATTTTGGCCTTCTGACTTCCAGAACTGTGAGAATAACAGTGTCACAGCAGAAGACACCAAGTTTGTGGTGAGTTCTTACAGCAGCCATGGAAACTTATACAGATACCATACACGGTCCCACTATCTTAAAACTCTGTATTCCTTTTGGATCATTACATAACAAACTGGCACAAATGTGATGGCTTGAAACAACACACATTTTATTATCTTGGTTTCCATAGATCAGTTCAGGCATGACTTCACTGAGTTCTCTGTTCAGGGTCTCACAAAGCTGCAACCAAGGCATTGGCTGGGCCTGGGAGTCTCTTCTGTGCCTTGGGATCTCCGTCCAGGCTCATGAGGTTATTGGCAGAATTCATTTTATTGCAGCTCCAGAACTCATGGTGTCCTGGAGAGAGTCTCTGTATCTTCCATATCTGACCTCTAGACTGTCTTATAAAGGAGTCATCTGATTGAGTTGGGCTCACTCAGGATGATCTTCTTTTTTGATTAATTCAAAGGTCAACTGCCTTGGAATTTTAATTAATCTTCAAAATCTTTCCACCTTTGCCAGGTAACATAACCTGACAGTGGGAATGATATCCCATTCTTTTCTCAGATCCTACTCACACTGAGTTGCCTGCAGACACATAAAATGTCATTTACTATATGCAGTGGATGCTAATATATATACATATATAATATATATATATATTATATATTATTAATATATAATATTATATATTATATTATATATGTATATATTTAAGTTCCTTAAATTTAGCTAAAATTCTCATTTGCCAATCCTATTTTTTTTCCATAGTTTTAGGTTCCTAAACTAAAAATTCTCATATTTCTAGGATTTACAGAAAATCTAACCCTGGCTATAGAGGAAGTTACTTTTCTAGATACAAATATATGTTCAGTGTGTATGTAAATATGCATAATACTAACAAAATTTAAATATATATATCCTTATGCTGGAAGCTATTCAATATATTTTATTATTGATTAGGAATCCTGGTCAGTGAAAAACAAACTGAGTGCCCTAGAATTAGGAATCAAACGAGTCAGTGGAGGCTTGGGATCAAAATCTAGGTCTGGACAATTCTTGTTTGAAGTTTTACCCGCTGTACCATAATATAATCAGTGTTTGGCTCTCAGAAAACACATTATGAGCTCGATATTAGAATTCAGATTTATATGCTATTGATGGCAATAATTTTCAGCAGGACAGTATAATACAAGTCCTCACAAATGCTGGCATTTTCCCTTCACGCCCCTAGGGAAGCTTTAATCTACCAACATTATTAATTAAGCACTAATCCTGTGTTCTTTATTGCCTTGTGTGTGTGTTTAAGAAATTGACATGGCCTCATTGCTCAGTGCACACATACTATTTATAAGGTTCATGTCCTTGCCACTTAATCATGGAGTCCAATAATTTATTATTCATTTCATTTAGGACAATTAATGGTTTTGTTGGCAATCATTGTACAGCTACAATTTGGCAGTCCTGATTAAGTCCTGTCCGGTGACCTAATGAAAATAATCAGAAAGAAATAAGAAAGAGGGAGAGGAAGGAAGAAAATTCATATCTTTATTTTGTATTCCCTTCATTCAGAGCTTTTTCCTAGAAGCCATGGGTCAATATAGATCAAGTTTTTATTCAATATGCTGGCCCTTTAGTCCCAGAAGGGGGACCTGGTAGGTTTAGAATTTTCTCTGGCATTCTGTACTGCAAAGAATGCTTCTGGTTTTTTCTTCGTATTTGCCATGGAAATCAGAATTTCTAGGCAGTGGTCTGGTCACAACTCTAGGACAGAAGCTAGTGGTTGTGGCTTCTTGCTTCAACTCTGCCTCTAACAAGTTATGTGATTTTAGCAAATAACTGAGGGCCTTGGTTTTACACCTAAGAAATAACAGAAGACTGTAAGCTCCACCCAGCTCTAAAATTCTATGAATTCTCTATTGAACTAAATCCAAATGAAATTCAGGATCTTTATTACAAAACATTATTTTGTGTCACGACTTTGGTACTACTACTTTTATTGCTTTTTAATAGCTTGGAAACAACTCATATTCACTCTAACAGCAAAACAGAAATGAAACGGGGAGCAAAAATCATGATAAAATTGCCATCTAATGAGCACTTCGTATGTGCCTGGCACCATGCTAAATGCTTTGCACATTTTCCTTGATCCTCAGGACAATGTTCTAATAGCATGATTACCTCCATTTTATACATGAGGAACTGGAGGCTTAGGATGGTTAGGGGTCATGCCCAAGGTTGCATTGCTAAGCCAGGCAGCAGCAGAGCTCAAATTGGAACATACATCCATGGACTCCAAAGACTGTGCTTTTAGTTTTTCCCATCACTACCTGCCCTGTCACTTGTGCAGTAGTCAACCAAGCCTGATGTTGCCCCATTAGGCGGTTACCCAGACTCAGAGTTTTTCCCATTCTCCCTCTCACACTCTCTTTGGATGACATGGGGTAGAGGTCGAAAGGCTTGTAGGTGTGGGCTCATTCCTTTCTGCTTTCATATATTCCACTTCTCAGGGTCTCTGCCTGTCTCATCGGCTTTAAGAATTAGGGGAGTTAAAAGGCAGAGCTCCCTCTGGCAAACCTGGAAGGCCACCAACATTGCTGCGTCCCAAATGACTCCCCTTCACTGATATGGAACTGACAGAAACTGGCAAAAATGGACCTCTTTTTTCCCCAGTCTTAGAGAAATTATTGTAAAATGAATACAGGACATGTCAAAATTTAAGACTGATCGAAAGGGTACAAGTAAAAATTTAGAGTCCCCTAGAATTTAGTTGTGGGATGAACATTAGAAATCAGTTTTATTTCCTAGATGCCTAGATGATAAATGATTTAATGGGCTTGCTCAAGTCACTCAGCTACTCAGCATGGTAGGAACAGAACTGACACTCAGTTTCTTGACTCTCTCGGTTCTGATTTTAAAAGAACACAAGACACATGAGAGGGGAGTGCCCCGTAAGGACCAAGGCAGAGACTGAAGGGAACAGACTTTGCAACTGCAAACCAAAGAATGCCAAAGAGTGCTGGTCAGCCACCAGAAGCCAGGGAGAGGCAAGGAAGGATTCTCTCTTACAGCCTCGAAGGTCCTGCTGACACCTTGATTTTGGACTTCTAGCCTCCAGAGCTGTGAGAAAATAACGTTTCCATTGTCATAAACCACCCAGTTTGTTTTGACAGCTCTGGGAAACTAATATACTTGCTGATTTAAAGTAATAATCATTATTGCCTGTTGGGTATAATTTGTGATGGATGTCGCAAGAGGACAAAGTGGAGTATTATGAAGGCATGGGCATTGAGAATCAAACGCCCTGAGTTCAAAAAAGGAAGAACACATTCTATACAACTGCCTTCCTAAATGTAAACATGCTTGGCAATTGTTGGGTTTTTTTTGTTTTGTAGGGGTTGTTTTTTTTGCCTAAGTCTTCCTGCAATTTTCTGCATAAACATACATATGCCTCTTCTTTTAACACAAGTGGGATTATCTTCTTCTGTCTTGCCACTTGTTTTTTCCACTTATCATGGACATATTGCACATTGGCCACAAAAATATTTGCCTCATCTTTTGATGGCTACAATGTTTTCATTGTACATTTTATGTAACCATTCTCTGTAGCAGGAGCTTTTGTTTGTTTCTGGTGTTTTGCTATTTTTACATGCTAGTACAATGACAGCAATGTACATATTATCTGTGCATATTTGGCAAATAAACCTATGGGATAAATTCTTAGAAATAGAACCTGTAAGTCAAAGAGCATGTGTTACCCAATCACCTTCCCAAAGGGCTGCTCCCCGTTTTCTCCTCTCAGGATTTGAGAGGACCCATTTCCCCACACCGCTGGCCATGCAGGTGGAGTTAACAACTTTAATCACTACTGGGCAATATTTTTCATATTCCGCAGATGTTATGGGGTATGGGTGGGGAGAGAAACTTTCTATGCTGGGAATGATGACCCAACCTCAAAAATTCTACTTAATAATATTTTTTTTCTAAGGGAAAATATCCTTCCTAGGGAGATTATGTCGTAGTATTCTTCCCTGAATCCTGCCACGTCACATCAGTTAATCCCAGCCATCCCTCATCACCTTTCAGGGAATTCTCGCCATGACCTGAGAAATATTTTCACTTTCCAAATCCTGGTTTGAGGACTTGAGTGAACTTCAGGCTGCCCCATTAATCTTATGTCAAAGATAATGATAAATTTGTCCATAGGGCATTGCAACTGAGGTCTCTTTCCTAGTTGACTTGAATTTTATTTGGTGAGTATTTGACTTTGATTGACAACATCTCCAGGAAATCAAGAGACAGACTTGATACCCTCAAGCAGAGGGCCTGCCCCAGTAAGCTGCTCTATTTATTTGGGATAGCTTGCCTCTTATTCACCCTGATTCTGTATGTGTGCACATTGGCTTCTCCACACCTGGCACATCCAGGTCCCAAAACCTCCTTTTCTGGCTAATTCCTCTTTTCCAGGAGAGTGACGTGCAGAGAGTACGGTGGAGGGGCCCCAAAACCTCCATCTTTATCCCAGTTTATTCCCGTCTGCTTGCACACCTCCGAGGCTGACGCCCGGAAGCAGCAGATCTGCTATTCTGCGCAGCTAGCATACCCCCCAACAGGGCCACCGCCCCTCATGCCACCTGCTCCCGGGCTCCGCAGTGGCGTCTCTCTGCGTGACTGCTCCAGGGCACCGTCACCAGCTGGCTGCCTGTCAGCCGTGTGAGATGTAAATGTCCCTGTGCTTCCAGCCCTCCTCTACTGTTTCTTGACATTTTGCTATAATCTGGAAAAGTGAGCTAGGAGATGCTTTGAATTCCCCACCTCTAGTCCCCATGGCAGGGCCAGGGAGGGCATGGAGGGCAGGGGGGCAGCAGCCCATCTCCCAGAGTGGATCTGAAATTCTTTCTCAAAACAAATCCAGAAATGTAGGTTATGGATATGTTACCACAGTAAAAAAGAGAAGCAAAAAAAGGACAAGAACAACCAAAAACAAATGAAGAGCTGAGTGCATTCCATTGTTTTCCTTCCAAAAAAGCCACAGAAAATAAGTTCTTTGATCCAAATGGTATCTCTCCCTCCTGCATGATCACGTGTCTTTGTAGAGAAACAGGAGGGCAAGTGTGTCCTTCCTTGGCATGACTTCCCCGATTCTGAGGGAGCTGGAAATGTACACATGTCAGTGATGTAGTGCTGGGGATACTAAGCTTAGCCTTTTGTAGATCTCACTCGGACAGCAAATGATTGTCATGGATTTGAACTTCAGAAACTTCTGTCTCAGAGTTACAGTGGAGGCATGGATATTTTCACCTATGGACTGTCTCAAACCTTCCCTTCCCCCGGGTCTCCGCACCATCAGAGCACACACCATCAGGCGGGAGGTGTAATAAACAAACAGTGCCCACAGCTTTCATTTTCATAGGCTTCTCAGTCTGGCTGCTTGCTCTTTGGGGCTTCAGGGAAGGCTGCCTTCACCTCCCGTTCCCCCTTCCCAGAAGCTCTGCACCACCTCACGAATGAACCAACTCTCACTGGGGGGAAACGGCAGACACAGTCCTCTGTATACCCCAGCCTGAGTCTGGGCAGGATCTGGGCAGGGAACCACAGAAAGATAAAAAGAACTGAGAAATGAGGCAGAGGGCCCCAAACCAGATGGGGGTAAAACATAGCAGCAGAAAGAATCAAGGGGAAGGATTTTGATCCCAGCAATGTGACCTGACTACTGCACCTTCTCACATGCTGTATTAAAGATACAGCTGAATTGCCATTCACTCAAGTCTGCCAGTGTCTGGAAATCATTTTAAATACCATTTAGTAGCATTTAGATTATTTTATGATAACGCAGTACCCATTGAAAGGATTATTAAGCTCGTATTTTCAGTGGCCTGGGAAAAAAAATGATAAAACTTATCTCTTCGAAAGATGACTCCCTCATTGCCCCTTCAGCAATTACTCATCTAGGAGCCTCTCTGCCTACATTAGAACCTGCGGTAAATTGGCATATGCTAATTCGGTGCTCTGCTGTGGGTTTCTCCTTTAGGACTTCAGGTTCTCATTACCTACCAGTTGATTCACGGGACCCGGGACCCCATTTCCTCCAGTTTGGTGTCGCTGTTACATCGTTTGCTCTGAGCCAAAGTAATTTCTTTTCCCTTCCTTATATCTATTGCTCCTCTGATAATGGGTTTCTAGGGCAATATTGCAAATAATAAGCCAGTGGTCAGAGCTCGCGTGCTTGCCTCCAAAAATAATACCTCATTAGGCAGCAGATCTCAGCTTTTCCCGTGGAACAGGGAGATTTTATACAAAGCACCACTCTTCATGGCCCACAGAAGCCCATAACTCACTCAAGGAAGATAATGTTGCAGAGTTAAAGCTGGCAAGCCTCTCAGTAAGCACCTGAAAGGTGAAACAGGTTAGCGGTGGACTGCAGTGATACGGCTTGGTTTGGGAAGGCCAACGTTGTACACCTCTTCCTGACTCCAGGTTCTCCAGCAATGACTTGCTGGCAGGCAGGTAGCCTATAATTGGCCATGAATATTGGGAAACGCTACAGATTGGACTTTTCTTCCTCTCTCCCATCGTCTGTCTCTTGCCTTTTCTGTTTTCCATAGAGCTAATGATTAAGCCTATGCCACACTCCCCCACCTCACTGGACACTCAGAGTGACACGGTTCCCCAGACACGGCTGGGTGGAAACCTAGACTCATTCATTGCTGGTTGCTCACCATGAAAGTGGGCTGGCCTGTTCCCCGAGAAGCGCCACCTCTGACCCCAGGCTCATTATTTCTATCCAACTCATTCAATCCAATACCTACAACTCCAGCTTCTCGCATATTCCCTTGGACTGTAACCAAGAAACTTCTGGACTGAAAGTACCATGAGCCTGACTATACTTGGTTTCGAAAGGGAAAATCCTTCTTCTTTTCAGTAATTTAGTTTGAGGTTGGGTGGATAGTTTAGGGTTTCGCAGGCTTTAGGAGAATGGGAAAGGATCGCTTCTGTTATTACATCTATTGTTTTCCTAAAACACTGGAAACCAGACGAGTCCCAACGTCTGTTTTTAATTCCTTTAGCTTAAGGCTTTAATTATTATTGAATCAAAATTTCATTTTTTAAAACTCTTATTATATTCTATGAGAAAGAGAAAGATTTTCATGGGGGATGAAAGATACAGAGGAAATGGGGTTCATGAGAATGAAGCTCCCAAATCTAAATGTTCTCACTTTATCATTATTTCTAGAACCAGCCTAGACTATAACAGTGTTGTTTAAGTAATATTTTAATTACACAAGCCCATCATTCAAAAATACGAAGTGCAAAGTACAAAATTAAAAGTAACATTTCCTATTCACACTGCACCTCAACCCACTGTTCATAGTTAATTATTGGCAAAATTTTACAGTGTGCCTTTCCAACTTAAATAGTATATTTGAGTGCTAAACATACTGTTGCACTTGATTATTAAATATTCATCATAAACTCACAATAGTTTCAATTTTTTTTTTGGCAAATATGCTTTTACTCAGACATACAGACATCAAACAATGCTCATTAATATTAAAAACCTGGCTGGTTTGCTGCATTAATTACAAAAACCTGTGGTTTTGCTGTTTTGCCCCTTGTATATTTTTTCAAATTAACCTGAATACAGTAGAGAAAATGCAGCTGAAGTGAAAATCCAGAAGCCGAATCAGCTTTAAGGGCAGGGCAGGATTTTTTCAGGGATTTTCATATCCCCGAAAGATATGTGATCCCAGAAGAAGGTGCCCTGATGCCTTCCTGTCATCGTAACACCTCCTTCTCAGAGCAGAGAGAGGGACTCTTGGGTAGACTCAAATCCATTAAAAGACAAAACAAAACAAACCTCACAAAATGCTCACTATAGCAGCCCTCTGCTGTCTCTTCTCAACCTATCAAGGGCACGGATTTCCTGGCTCGTGTCCTCAAATACAAATCCCGGGGTCATTTATGGGACCCCGTGGCCCATAGTGTGGGGGCATCTGCTTCAAGGCCTCTCCCCTCTGTTCCCCAGGACCTGGAAGTTTGAGATTCACCCACAATTCACAGGAGCCCCCAACCTCCCAGCCTAACTGGGGCTTTGCCTTTGCCTATTTCTGATTCCCACACCCTCCCGGGGAGGAGGGTGAATCCTGCGCTGTTAAAATGGACTTTGCCATGGGCACATGCTTAGCCTTAGGCCTCGGAGCAGTTTCCTTGTCAGGAGAAGTGGGTTGTACCCAAATGCCTCTCTAAAGGCTCCTCTGTGGCTTGGGGGCTGGGGCGGGGGAGGACTGGGCTCCCCTCCTTGGTATTGTTTCCATTGTTACTGTGTCAGTCTTATCTGGGCACTAAGCCGTCTATTCCAGACCTCTTGCCTTTGCTCCTCCACTTCCCCTTCCTGTTTTGTGCATCGCTCAGCTTCCTGGAGCCCGAAGCTCCTAAAGCCTGGACAGCCCTGACCTATTTGAGAAACGCATTATGTTAAAGTTTGGGCCTCATCCCAGAGCATCATGGAGCCGCTGGGAAGACAACACTGGACACTCCCAGGGGGTGTGCTTAATATGCCGGAGCACCCTTGCAGGAGGTTATTTGAATACTTATGCACGCCCCGCCCCCTCACACACACTTCCACTATCCCACTATCTGCTCTTTTCTAGAATGATGATGCAATGGAATGGCCACCTTCCTGAATAAAATACAGCCCAAATCCTCCAAGGGTGGTTGGTGGAGTTTAAATTTCCCACAATGGGAACTAGCTGGATTATCTATGTCTGGCTGTTATCTGGATTTGAGACGGGTTTTCCCTGCCTCTCTGCTTCCCCATCATGCTAGTCTAAGGATTAGAAGTCAGAGAGACCCTGGTTCATTCCGGCCCCAACTGTGGATATTCATTCATTCAATAATTATTTATTGAGCACCTATTGTATACCAGACATCGTTCTAAATGCTAGTGATATCAAGGAAGATTCCTGATCTTCTCCAGGTTCCCTGTAGTACAACTGGAAAAAGAATGGAATGTTTACATAAGAATAGATGTTAATAACAGGGACATAAATAGAGAGACACCAAGAAATTGAAATTATCTGGTTTACAAGATACACTTGATCTCTGGGGCTCATGTATCAGGCCACATGTGAAATCTCAGCCTCCATATTAGACTCACCACTCAGGAAACCATTTACATAAATCTACTACCCTCAGAGCATAGACCCCACTGCTCAAGTCTCAAAGAGAGATAATATTTCCTCTCCCTATAGCTTAAAGCCTGTCTTGTTCTGCAGGAGGCAAAACGGATATAAAATCTTCATGTGTTTTTTGGATGCTCTGTAGCCTGCCTTTCTCTCTTTCCTACTTGATCTAAGAAAGATTTTTTTTTAATGTGTTGATTTACCATCTCTAGTATTTTTCTTTCAACTTCTACTTGTATTTGTATGACTGTTTTTATTGTGTTTATTTTAATACATAATATATTTGGTTCATAAAGGTTTAGGGCAGTAGTTCCTTCCTTGTGGAATGAAACCATGGCCAATAAAAACAGCTGGCTTTGTTCTGTTTAATGATTTCTGATGTGAATTATGCTTCCATAACATTCTGATTCTCCTTTCCTTTATATTTTCAGCTTTTTAAATACACTTATGCACCCTTTTCTTTTTATCTTTTTCAAGTCACCTTTTTTTTTTTTTTAGCTATGACTCTTTAAAATAGTATGTAAATGAGTTTTGTTTTTTGATCTCCGTGAAATATTGGTCTTTTAGCAGGGAGAATGATGTATTTACCAAAAATATGTAAGACATCTTGGGTTACAAACTGTATCTCTCAAAATTTCTATTGCTCCTTTATATTCTCACATTCAGTATGACAGAGGCAAGCTGAATTTTTTGTTCTTTATTGAAATTGTTTTTTGGTCTCTTTGGATGCTTATGGATTAATGC
Organism: Procyon lotor; assembly: GCA_028646535.1. Taxonomy (NCBI): domain Eukaryota; kingdom Metazoa; phylum Chordata; class Mammalia; order Carnivora; family Procyonidae; genus Procyon; species Procyon lotor. The sequence goes on from CM053615.1 coordinate 36,186,821, forward strand.
TTCTAAAAAGTGTGGTCATTGGACCCCCGGGGGTCCCTGACACCCTTCAGGGAGTCCATGAGGTCAAAACATTTTTCCTAATTTTACTAAGATACTATTTTCTTTCCCAGTATTGACATTTTCACTAAGAGTATGAAAGAAGTGAAGGCTTAGCAAGAATCAAGACTGTGGCACCAAATTGTACTATTAGTCCCTGGATATTCTAGACACTGGTAAGGAGAGGAACATATGAGTCATTTCCACATGTCTAAGAACCATTACTATCTTGAGGGGAAAAAAACCATTTGGGCAATTGTTTGGGTTGCAAATTGAAGTAGTCATATTTTTTTATAGAGCATTCCTTCTTACTTGAAAGAACAACAAACAAACTATGGTAACTCTGTGGAGTTCAGTTTTAAGTAATTAATTCTAACCGTAAGTTAGTGTAGATTACTGTTCCTCCATGACAGTCTTCATTTTAAGCCAGAAA